>OW388302.1:29824757-30449757 GCA_936450465.1 Gibbula magus
ATGTATATTTGTATGTACAGTGTACAGATGCCTCTCGAAAGTTTGTTGACCTCCTTGTGTTTCTTAGTGCAAATATCCTTAAAGCATCTTATCAATGTGAAAATCGAAACCGATCATTTTGCATTTTTGCTTTCGAAAAAGACAATTGAATGTTCCATGCTCTAATTTCTAATGACTCCAGCGCTATGACCTATTTCGGTCATAATCATACAGAGCGAAGTGTTGTGATTGAAGGTTAGATGGCAGAGGAAGATATTTCATTGTCAACTGAATGCAGAAGTGTCAAGTGTGATTTGAGGGGAGATGTAACCTTATGTTTGTATGGTCTGACCATTTTATACATCTAACCTCGGAACCTGCGACTAAATAAATCATTTTCTAATAAAGCCCACTTCACCAATAAACTGGGAAGAAAGATCACATATAATTAGTAATACTGTATTTCAAAATTGTAATCAGAAATTTCTGACCGTTATTTCATCTGACCTTGGAAACTGCTACTTAATCATACAAGAGGCATCAGGAGAGATGGCTTATCACCCGGCCCTACATAGGTTAAAAAATCAGTTTTATTACTATATGATTAAAAACCTATAAGGTGTTTTTGCTCATAAAAACAGACGTCTCCTTCTTTCCCCAATTCCGTTCAACTTATTACCTGTCTAAAAACTGCGTCTCAGGAAAGAAAATTGCTAATAAAGTCCAATTCACCCATAAACTCGAACAAAAACGATCCCATAGCATCGCATTATACATTTGCATGTAGTTGCACTGTATTTCAAATTTATAATAAGAAATATGCTGAGTGTATTGAGATACGCTCAAATTGTTTTAATTGTTGTATCACGTTGTATCAATTAACCCCTTTGCATCATGTGTATCAATTTGTATCATGTAGTATCATTTGTATTAATTGGTATCAAGTTGTATCATTTTTATTGTTTGTATCACTGATATAAAGTTGTATCACGTTGTTTCACAATTTGGTGATATCCATTTGTATCACTTTGTATCAATTGTATTATTTGTATCAGTTTGTATCATCTGTATCACGTTGTATCAATTTATCCCTTTGTATCATTTGTATCAATTTGTATCATTTGCATCAATTTGAACCATTTGTATCAATTTGTATGACGTTGTATCATGGTTTGTTGATATCCAGCATCTTTAACATTATCAACTTTTGAATTGTTATCTTACTAAGGAGGCGGGACACATAATGCCAAAACGTTACCATTTTTATGAATTATTGTTTAGAACAATATGTTCTGAAACTATTTGGGGCGAATAAACAGCAAGTCATCACAGAATTAGGTAAACAATCAGTATTCCCTCATGGCACCGCATGTGTGACAAAGTATCACAATCAATTCACGTTTAGTTAAAACTTGCAGCATAATTCTAATTACATTTGAATATACAGTGGAGATAAATTGGAAAAACTATTTGGAAATCCAAATTGGTATCATTAACATACAAATCTTTCATTCACACAATTACAAAGACATTTACTTACTATAACAGTAACAAAACAATCATTTGAATATACACCTGTCGAGAAATTGTTTACCTACATGGACACAAATAGACTAATTTCATGCAAAACCCTTATTTGAAACAAAAGGTATTGCATTTCTTTAAATTAATTAAATTACCATTATCTTATTGAAAAGAAGTATAAATACCAAAATCTACTCGATTTATTTTAAACATGTGCAAGAGTTGGAATTAACAAAGGTGTTATATCTCTTTTACAGTTACCAAAATGGGTTACAGAGAAGTGCTCTCACAAGACAAAAAGGGGCGGAATCCGCCATTTTTCGTCCTGTGCTTGGTAAAATACAGCTATTATGTTGTTCAGAATCTAAAATAAATATAATTAAATGCCTCAATTTAGTTTAAAGGTGTGCAGTTATGACAAGTCTATCACACGCAGTACAGTAGACTAACCTTTGACACCTCAGTTATTCCAAGCTCTCGGGGCTTGAAAGGTTATATGAATTAATTAATCACTGTCAATTTTTGTAGAATGTTGTGATTAGAATGCCTGGACGTATTAACCCAATTTTCTATACTGTAGATCCTCTTGTCATAGGATGATTGCCCAGAGAATCAATATTCTCAAGCATGACTTTAGGTGTAATTATCATTGATATTTACAGAAATTTCTTAATCAAGATGTCTACGATATGTTGAGGAATTTATACAAAAATAAAACAATTGGTTACGTTTTCTCGTGAAAAATCCATTATAACTCCTAGAAAAATAAACAATTTTGTGGCTAATTCATGAGACATTTTCACAAAAATAAGATTTTTTTGAGATTTTAAAATAAATTTAAACCAAGTTGGGGTTAGCTGTATGAAATATCTGGGAGCTTGAACAAACATTTCAATCAATATTTTCAGTCGTTTCAACACGGTTATGTCAAGATTGTCATTTTAAGGATTTTACCTGGCTGATTTTAAAAGATAACTCGAAGAAGATATAAAAAATAACCGTCTTCCCCTTCTGTGTTATATCATCTGTTGAATCTGTATATCATTATTGTCTTCAATGTCAGTTCTATGGAACGTGTTTATTCCAAGAGTATTATTATGTTTTACATCTGATAGGGAGTTTAGTTCATTATTCGTGTAAAAAATCACCATTGTTTTGAATAATCTTATTTCAATTTTTCAAACTTAAACAAAATATTCATCATTAAGCTGATACTTCTCAATGTCAATCATAGACTTCCATCACCACTATATTGACTGATATTTTATGGCGCTCCAGGAATACCAAAGATGATATAACTCGAAATATAAAAATGTTTTAAATAATTTGGAAATAAGCCTTCAAGCGGCTGCTATTGTTTCCTTTTACTGATTTTGAGGTAATTCATCTCATTACTCGTTAGTTTATTCCATGTAATCCCCCTCGCCTCCTCACATAAAACCATTCGTTCACTGAGCTATTGGATTTGGATATCACTCTACATGTGGTACTGATACTACTGCATGAGTTCAATGACGCTATTGAATGGAGATTCGTTGGAAAAGACATATAAAGCAACCCCCTTCTACAAAAATATTAAAACAAAAAGTGACACCAAATTCTTTTATAATTCATTTGAATGGCGTTTAGACGATTGGTGAGTTCATAGAACTTGTTCATTATCAAATTCTGTCACGAATATCCTTCCTTGCTGTTTTATAATTGGCCAGCATTTTCGAATTTGTGATTTACCTTTCCGTACAAATTTGTAATAAAGATATTGTAACCAAGGACTTTGCTTTACTACCTTAAGGTTAAAATTGTGAAATGTAAGACTGACTGTTTATTAAACCTCAGTAAGGAACATTTCTGATGGAAATGAAAATGAAATTCGTAATCCTTTTTGTATGTGCTAATTCAGCATATATATACTATTGGTAACACGTTCTATTTCCATATTTATCTAAGACCTGATAATTTCAACAGTTCGTTATTATCTTTAAACTGCAGTTTGCTTTGTCTTTGAAACAAGGGAATTTGTACAAGACTACGGAAGCGTATAAGTGTCACGGTGAAAAAAAAATATCTGTCAAACTATATCCTACGTAGGACTTAGTATCTCCTACGTAGGACATAGTATCTCCTACGTAGGACTTAGTATCTCCTACGTAGGACTTAGTATCTCCTACGTAGGACTTAGTATGTCCTACGTAGGAGATAGTATCACAAATTTGTTTTTCATCGTGACACTAATACGCTTCCACACAAGACAGTTCTCATTTCATTTCCTGGAATAGAATCTGAATATGTCAAATAGGATTTACTTTATGTTCAGAAATGTGTCTCACGGACATGTATGGAACACTAACGTTACTGTGGTAATAAACCGGACCTTGAGTTGACAAATACACGTTTTATTCCGAACAACCAACGACCTTAAAACTGCCCATTAGGGAGAACGACAGCACCAAATGAATGAGCTACATTATTGGCTCGATTTTTTTTTTCATCTCAATCATTGACAATTCAAAGTGTAGAAGATCAGTATAATAAAAAAATGAATCAAGGCTACGTACCATGAAATTGTGATATTTTCAATGGCAATCTTTACAAAATGTAACTTTATATTTTGCTGAATAATCGGATATTGTTAACTTGGACAAAACAATTCTGTATTACATGGACAAGGTGAGGTAACCAGAAGAAAAACGTGTGTAAAACGACGGATCTTTAAACCATGAACGAGTTAGAAAATGTCACGCCCTGAGCTGTTGGTACCAATAAGGAACTAATTCAATCTCACAATGTTGTTAACCGTCACAAGACGTGTCGAGCGAACTCTCGTTCAGGAAAGAAACATTTTTTACGGTTCAAAGCCTATGTGTCAATAAAACCTCTGATTGAGTAATCGTTCAAAATTCTACGAAAAGCCCCATGTCGACTCTGTCAGGATAAATTTGATTTTACTGTTGTAATTGAGTAACACAATAACGTTTTTTATTCACGTGTAAGACAGGGTCCTTGAAACGTGGCGAAACAATGACTAATCTAAATCGAAATTAACATTTAAATTCAGTCCGTCACAGGGAACAATATGTATATTTGTATGTACACTGTACAGATGCCTCCCGAAAGTTTGTTGACCTCCTTGTGTTTCTTAGTGCAAATATCCTTAAAGCATCTTATCAATGTGAAAATCGAAACCGATCATTTTGCATTTTTGCTTTCGAAAAAGACAATTGAATGTTCCATACTCTAATTTCTAATGACTCCAGGGCTATGGCCTATTTCGGTCTTAATCATACAGAGCGAAGTGTTGTAATTAAAGGGGCAGTAGCACGGTTTTTGCAAAATTTATTTTTTCAAATTGTCCATTTAAAATGATAGTTTATGTCATTTTAATTCACTTTAGAGGGTAAAACATCTTATTACACAAACCAATTATCCGTAGTGGTAATAACGATGTTGCGTATAAAGCAAAACTTGCTTGGCGGCCATTTTATTGTGATCATATTTTTCGAATTACAAAAACGATTCCCACGAGGCGAAATGGTCGTGTGGTAAGCTGTTGGTACAGTCAATGCTGGCGATAGTTGCCTTACTCTGAGGGGGTGGGTTCGAATCCCGCAAGGGACTCGGCCCGAAAAAGTACAAGAATTTGTACTATTGAAGGTAGTGTTATCCCAAATATAAACATGTTATAGATTCCCACGGGTTTACAAACCACGTTAACTCATTTTTTAACTTCATTTTCCGAAGAGAGAAGGCTGTTTTACTATTGGTGACATTATTTTTCAAATACGTTTCAACGACTTATTTCACCGAAAAAAACGTGCTACTGCCCCTTTAAAGGTTAGATGGCAGAGGAAGATGTTTCACTTTCAACTAGATACAGGAATGTCAAGTGTGATTTGAGCGGAGATGTGGCTTTATGTTTGTATGTTCGGGCTATTTTTTACATCTGACCTCGCAATCTGTGACTAAAGAAATAGTTTTTTACAATGCCCACTTCAACCTTAAACTAAGAAGAACGCCCTCATAACATCCCTGTCGCACAAATCAATAATAAGAAATATTCTGTAGTGTCATACTCAAAGATTTTCAATCACCTGTTTTCCTTCGTATTGCTATGTATCAATTTGTATCATTTGTATCAATACATTCACTTTGTATCAATGATATCAATTTATATAACTGATATCACTTTATATCCCTTTGTATTACTTTGTATCCCTTTGTATCACTAATATCACGTTGTATCACTGATATCACGCTGTATCACTTTGTATCACTGATATCACGCTGTATCACTTTGTATCACTGATGTCACGTTGTATCACATTGTATCACTGATATCACGCTGTGCCACTTTGTATCACTGATGTCACGTTGTATCACATTGTATCACTGATGTCACGTTGTATCACATTGTATCACTGATATCACGTTATATCACATTGTATCACTGATGTCACGTTGTATCAAATTGTATCACTGATATCACGCTGTATCACTTTGTATCACTGATGTCACGTTGTATCACATTGTATCACTGATATCACGCTGTATCACTTTGTATCACTGATGTCACGTTATATCACATTGTATCACTGATGTCACGTTGTATCACTTTGTATCACTGATGTCACGTTGTTTCACATTGTATCACGATTTGGTGATATCCAGTGTCTTTAACCTTCTCAACTGTTGAATCATAAAGTATTACCTTTCAAGGTGACAGGACACATAATACCAAAAACTGTAACTTTTTTTGTGTCATTGATCAGAACAATATGTCCTGAAACTAGTTGTTTCAACAGAAGTTCATCACATTATTAGTTACATAATTGGTATACCCTTTTGGCACCTTGGTGTATGATAAATTCTCACAGTCAATATACATTAAATTAAAATTCGCAGCATAATACTAATTGAATTTTAATATACATATGTATGGGAATATCATTTAAAAATCAAATTTGTTATCATAAAACATACATCTTTCATCAAGCAATTACAAAGACAATAATATAACAGTAACAAATAATTGTCAAAAATTGTTCATAAACATTGACACTATAAGAATGTCGTGACATGACTTCTGTATATGCTTGATTCTGATTGGTTGATTTGCCTATGATGAATTACAATGAATACCTGCAAATTACTTCAGACGATTCACCGCGAACTGATACATCATGTTTTCTGGATTCGGTTCAACTCATGATTTATTTTTTCTATTTTTCCTAACATGTGTGCCTTGCTCAAATTTGAAAGATGTCATTGTCATTTTTTTAATTATGTACACCCGTATAGGTCACAAGTTACTCTCAATATTAATTAGTTTCAAATAATTAAAATGTTTTCAATAAGTTAAATGTGTCCAAGTTTGCCGGCTTCTTCAATGCGTCCGGTTACTGCGAATGCCGTTGCCATGGTATAACGTCATAGTGATCAACCGTTTTGACGTCACAATGTTAGCGTTATTGTCACATTGGTCCAGGGCAAGTATAAGAGTTTTGTTCTAGGGGGTTTCACTGTGTCTGTTAGTGTCATAGATAAATGTTTATCGCCATATAACAGGATACATGAATAGTGTTGGTGACCACAGTTGAGTGACACTGTTCTGATTACGTATAAATTGTTGCTAATGTATATATTACGCAGAGTAAATACATTTGTTTTGACTTAACCACAACTCTCACAAAAATGGAACAGTCGTAAAGTCCTTTCCACTCAGAGATATGTATGCAAAAAGAGAGTTTGCTCCAAAACGTCTGATAACAACGTCATGTTACAATAATGATAAATAGTTACGTTTGTAAAATGTTCAGGATTGATTGTTATTCAACACCCGCATATTTCAGCATTTAAAACATTTGGCTAACGTCGTAGGTTTTAAAATTAATTCTTGGTTGTTGAATAACAACGAATGCCGGACGTTTCACAAACGCAACTATTTATCTCATAAATGGCATGCAAATCTTTAGTTTAAACAAAGGTATTGCATCTCTTTAAATCAAATCAGTTACCAAAATCGATAACAGAACTGCTCTTGTAAAATGTGCTCTTATTTTATTTATAAGCATTTAGAAGGAGTATAACTACCGAAATCTACTCTATTTAGTTTAAACTTGTTCAATTATGACAAGTCTGCCACCTGTAGTACAGTAGACCAACCTTTGACCACTCAGTTATTCCAAGGTCTCGGGGCTTGAAAGGTGATATGAATTAATTCATCACTGTCCATGTTGTAGAACGTTGTGATTAGAATGCCTGGACGTATTAACCCAATTTTCAATACTGCAGATCCTTTTGTCATTGGATGATTGCCCAGAGAGTCAATATTCTCAAGCATGGCTTTACGTGGAATTATCATTGATATGTGCAGAGATTTATTCATCGATATGTTAAGGAATTTTATACAAAGTTCACGTAACGTTTTCTGGTGAAAAATCCAAATAAACAGTTGTTTTTGATCATTCATAAGACATGTGGAAAACAATTACATGTATAAAGTTTGGGAGCTTTTTAAATAATGGTAGCTGTATAAAATATTTGGGTGCTTGAATAAACATTTGGATCAATATTTCAGTCGTTTATCCAGGGTTATGTCATTATATAGAGGATATCTGTCTTTTTTTTACTAATAAAATGTTATCTCATCGAGTGAGGTAGAAAGGCTATATTTTCACAAATGTCGCAGCCACGAGATGAGATAAACATGGTATTTGTCAAGAAGTGACGGATATTCTATTTATATTATGATGTTATAGTTGTAATTACGTTCGAAAAGGGTCGTTTTCTCGCCGAACGGCCGCTAGGAACAGCCCGTCACCACAGTAACAGTAACATTCCTTTCTTCAATGTCAGTTCTATGCTGTCCTGCAAACGCGTCAATTCCAAGAGTTTTATTATGTTTTTCCATCTGGTTGTAATTTTGATTGATTTATCACGTCAAAAAGCATTGTACTGAATAAACTTGTACTGAAAAACTGATGCTTCTTAAAGGGACAGTAGCACTTTTTTTTTTAGCTCAAATAACCTGATGAAATGTATTTGAAAAATAATGTTACTAATAGTAAAACACCCTTCTCTATTCGGAAAATCAAGTTAAAAATGAGTGTGCATGGTTCCATAAAGCCATGGGAATAGTTTTTGTCATTCAAAATACTAAAATGTGTTCACAATAAAAATGGCCGCCATGCATTTTTTGGTAAATACGCAACACCATGGTTTATATAATATGATGTTTTACTCTCTAAAGTTAGTATAAATGACACAAACTATCATTATAAATTGGAAACTTGAACAAATAAAATTTGCAAAAAACGTGCTACTGCCCCTTTAATGTACATCATAGACTTCAACCACTATATTGACTGATATTTTATGGCGCTCCAGGAACTCACTGTTTATCGACTTGCATGTATGATCTCTCTCTCTCTCTCTCTCTCTCTCTCTCTCTCTCTCTCTCTCTCTCTATCTCTCTCTCTCTCTCTCTCTCTCTCTCTCTCTCTCTCTCTCTCTCTCTCTCTCTCTCTCTCTCTCTCTCTCTCTCTCTCTCTCTCTCTCTCTCTCTCTCTCTCTCTCTCTCTCTCTCTCTCTCTATCTATCTCTCTCTCTCTCTCTCTCTCTCTCTCTCTATCTATCTCTCTCTCGAAATATAAAATGTTTTTAATAAGTTGGAAATAAGCCTTCAAGCGGTTGCTATTGAGGTAATTCAACCATAACTCATTAGTTTATTCCATGTAAGTCTATCCATCATCATTTTTCATTTTCGGACGTTCATCGCAACCATTACAATAGGTTCACTCAACAAATTGATTATGTTGTCACTCCAGATGTGGTAACTACTGCCTAAGTTTAATGAAGATATTAAATGGTAAATGGCATATCTGCAAGCCCTTCTTTAAAATAAGAATCACCGAATTTCTTTTGAAGACGTTAAGAAGCCTGGTAAGTTCGTATTAGTTGATTTTGTCACGAATTGTGAGAAATGTCGAATGTTTATTATATATACTTCAGTGAGACAATTTCCTGATGCTTTTTGAAATCTGGTATTTAATCTGGAGTTAATCTCATCTTTGACTGTGTGAAAAGTTGCTGACTATAGCCCTTCTATATAATTGTTAAACCAAAAATCTCGAATTCTTTTCTTTAAGGGTTGTTTTACATGTTTTGAGCATCTATCGATGTATAACAGCAGCAAATTGTTTAACATCGAGTAGAGTAATTTGGTGCTGTTATACATAGATAGAGGTACACAACATGTACAACAATCCTTATGATTACAAAATCAACAGGTTTTCCCTTTAATATTTACACAAATCTAATAAATTTGTCATTTATCACGGGAGGCAGCAGCTTGTTATACGTAACAATTATGGCTGAATCCAAATTCATGAATAAATCCTTGATCTAAAACGATTTAATTTCGTTTTCCCGATCATTCACATGCATACAATCATCTTCGTTTTTTCCAGATTCCGCATTTTTGGATTAGCCCTTAATAGCATATAACGCGACGTTCAAACATGTAAGTGAAGCGCTGTGAGCGAACAAGCTTGAGCAATTGTATCTATTAAAACGAAGTGTAACTGGTGAAGTTAATTGTCTCATTCGGAAATTATTTTTTATGTATTTCAGTTATCGACGTAGATATGAAGGTGAGGTGAATTGAGTTAGGGTTTAAAGCCGCTTTCACTTTTTCACTTATATCGCCCCTGCTAGTATTATGGCAGGGAGAAAGCATGCAACGCCATGTGACTTTGCACTGCGGTGAAACCTGCGAGCAGCGGCTTGAACTAGCGAACCATGCGTGGTACTACGCTGAAATTCAGTGTAGCATTGCACCCAAACTTTACTGCGTGTAGAACAGTTCTCTACTGTAGACAAAGTTGCAATGACCCTGGCGGGATTAGAACCCCGGACCTCTTGATCCGAAGCCGAACGCGCTAACTACTGCGCACATTTTTATCTGCATTCATCAAGAAATGGCAGCAGGTTTTTGAGAGCTCTCGTCCAATCAGAATCGCCGAAATTAGTGTAACACAATCATTTTGTAGTTATAATGCATTTGAAGACGTTTAGGAGCTTGGTAAATTCTCAATAATTCTCACACGAATTGTGAGAAATGTACTTAAGCAGAATGATTATTATATATAATTTAGTGAGAAAATTTCCTAATGTTTTTTAAATCTGGTATTTAATCTGGAGTCAATGTGAGTGTGTGAAAAGTTGTGCTGAAGTTGAAGCTGATTATAGTGGTATTGTTCATATTCTACATATACAGTCAGAATACAGGACACTGGTAAAACGTTCCATTTACATATTTATCCAAAACCTGATTCTTTCAACAATTCGTTATTTTCTTTAAAATGCAGCGTACTTTTTTAACATGACAGTTCTCATTTCATTTCACGGAATTGAATCTGAAAGATGTGAACTAGGATTTCCTTTACGTTAAGAAATGTGTCACACGGACATTTATAGAATACTAACGTTTCTTTGGTTCTTCTTAAAAGTGACATTTAGCTGAAAACTACTTTTTATTTTAATGTAGAGTTTAAACTCCCATCAGAGAGAACAACAGCGTCAAATGAATGAGCTACGTTATTGGCTCGAGGTTTTCTTAATGCAAAACTCCATGACTGACAACCTAAAGCATAAAAGATCGGGAAAATAATAATGGAATCAAGGCAACCATGAAATTGCATTTTCTACAAGTGTGATTTTAAATGGCAATGTTTACAAAATGTTAATATATATTTTGCTGAATAATCGGGTAATGTTAACTTTACAAACATACTTTAAAGGGGCAGTAGCACGTTTTTTGCATAATTTATTTTTTCAAATTTCCCATTTATAATGATAGTTTGTGCCATTTAAATTTACATTAGAGGGTAAAACATCTTATAACACAAACCAAATTATCCGTAGTAGTAATAACGATGATGCGTATAAAGCAAAAAATGCATGGCGGCCATTTTATTGTGAACACATTTAATTATTTGGAATGACAAAAACTATTCTCACGGCTTTACTGAGCCATGCACACTAATTTTTCAATTGATTTTCCGAAGAGAGAAGGGTGTTTTACGATTGGTGAAATTATTTTTCAAAAACATTTCATTGACTTATTTGAGCGAAAAAACGTGCTACTGCCCCTTTAATACATGGATTAGATGAGAAAGTAGAAAACGTTTTGATACGATCTTTTAACCGTGATTGAGAGAGAAAATGTCATAGCCTAAGCTGTTGATATCAATAAGGAAACTAATTCAATCTCACACCGTTCTTTACCGTCACAAAACGTGTCGAGCTAACTCTCGTTCATCAGAGAAAGACGTTTTATGGTTCCAAGCCTATGGCTCAATAAAACCTTTGATTGAGTAATCCTTCAAAATTCTACAAAAATGCCCCACATCGATTTTGTCAGGATAAATTTAATTTTACTGTTGTAATTGAGTAACACAATAACGTTCTTCATACACACCAATGTGTTTGACAAGGTGGCGAAACAATGATTTTTCGAAAATTAATTGAAATTGACACGGAGCAAGATCTATATTTGAAACATGTATGTAAGCTACATTCCGAAAGTTTGTTCACTGCTTTTTTTCTTGGTGAAAAAATCATGTAATATAGGATGTTTTGAATCATCGTATCAACGCGAAAAGAAGCCGATCATTTTACATATTCACTGCGAAAAAAGACAATTGAATATTCATATTATACCTCATTCTACGCCGTAACAGTTGTGGCAGCTCTTTTGAAATGTCCACGGGTCAAACTTTCCAATATTGTTTTCTTCTGTAAAACATTGATCATATATTGCCTCTTAACCTCATGCAATGTACTTTCTCATTTGATCGACATAGATGTGAACAAACTTTCGGGATGCATTCTGCAAGGCGAGCCCAAAGCACTGACAAATCACAGGATAAAGTCTTTGAAGGGCATTTAGAAATTGTATACATAAGAACAGGAGGATTTTCTTGATAACAACTTTTGTGTAAAAATACACAACGTTTTGGAGTATATACTCACTCCTTCATCAGATGTAATGTAAGGAGAAACAAAATGGGATAAATATATATCAAACAAAACAATGGTGACGAAACTCAATCAGGGAGATAAAAAAATGCATGAGAATGGTACACAATGAGGATTTGTAATACAAACATGAAGGGAGTAAATATTTACTCCCATCAATTGATCATGGGAGCGAATAGTGCTGGTACGAGCGTTCATTGTGATGAGTTACTAGAAGGGTGGCCCCATGTTATAAATCATTTCACAAGTTTGAGTCAGAAAGTTGAAATTAATTCTTTCAGTGATATGAATCCATCGGAGGGACAGTCAGGTGATATATGTCAGGATGGCGTAATTACTGTTATTGGGGCAGCCACTTTTTAGATCTTCTGTCTTTTAAAGATTAATTTGTTGGAAATGCTGAATAATAGAATACTAGAATGTTGAAATAGTCCATAGTCCAATTTAGAGAGAGTAAGAGTTATCATGACTTTATCCATCTTCAGTGGCTAACATACCGGAAATGGTTAATTTTAATCAGACTGGAGGTAAATATGGTGAATATATGTTAAGACTCGTCTGAACCTTCAGACACATCAGGATATTGTTGATTATTTTTCACATTATTTGTTACTTTGTCGATATTATATCAATACATATGGTTTATTATTTTTAAAAAAAAAATAGTTTTCATTTCACGTAATGCTTAAACAAGCAAGATATCAGTCAGTCGTCGACAGACCTCGTGACAATTGAGGTTATAGAGATGAACAAAAGATGTTATATGGCATGTCACCCTGTGCCACTTTGAAGTAAATACAAACATTGTTATCAAGAGAATGGCACAAAAAATGATACATAAAACAAGTTATACACATCTTGGGGAGTTATAGGAACACAGGTATAACACCGTTATAATACACATATCCACACATATCGGAAACGTCCAGATGCTCATGTCGCAATAAAGAAGACGCGGTTCACTATCTCTTTACTTGCCGAAACTATAACTATTTAAGAATAAATGTGTATTTTTATTATCAAGGTTATGACATAACGACAGTATTATATTATGGTAATTGAACCTTGAATGACCCAACTAACAGTAATATTTTGAACTCATTACATCAGTTATGAGTAAAAGCAACCGGTTCCTTATAAAGTATCTTGTAGTCAATGATTCAAATTTGAGCTGCAGCCCACTTCATTATTAGGCACACCTAACAACATTACAATATAAATGTTTCATGTTTTTTTTTCATTTTCTGTCTCATTGATTTTATAACCAGCTGTTTGACATATGTACCGGAGAGGCGTTGAAATAAGCCCGTTTTGGCTTGTTCGCCAATCATATTTTCATGTTAATGAATTAAAATATGTTTAAACCAGGTATAACATGACATTTTCACTGACTGTGATACAACTCTTGGAACAAGTACAGTCACTATAGTTGCACAGTATAATCGATCAGATTACACTGCAAAGTCTGATTAAAACTGACGGTTTCCCGAGGAATAAAACTTGCAAAATAGTGTATCTACCGGGATACGAACTCATACTCTTCAGAGGTTTCCACGCAAAACCGTCTGATAACAGCCCGTTGTTCTGACGCAATTCAGTTAACCAATCACAAGACGTCCAACAAAAACTGTCGTTGGGAGAAGCTAGGGACAGATAACTCCAAACAGCTATTCTTTCGTCTGTTCCGAATGCTTTCAAAACCGTTTAAAAACTATGATGTGATTGGTCAGCTATTTGACTGGGCTTTGGCTACGCTGAACTGGTTCGGAACACGCGCCTATACGGGGAGTTCTCAGACCTTGTGGCGAGAAATCTACAGAAACTGTTCGTATCCCAGTAGATGCATTTTTTTGCAAATTTTATTTCTTGGAAGAAGATCGATTTTTATAAGACTGACACTGCATTGCCAATTAGTGGTTTGATTGGAGACAGTTGGCGTATGAGAGATACGATGTGATGATTTTGTGTGGGCTGGTGTACATGTACATCGACATTGCCAAGTGTATATAATCATGAAATTCAAGGCGTAATGCCAGAGTATCTTTTTCCATAGATGAGTACTGTTGAGTTCACTGTTCTGTGATTAACACCTCCAGACTTCCTTCGTGTGTCAATTCATGAGACCAGTGGGAACAAATAAATTGGTTTGAAAAAAAAATCCTTTTATTTACATAATTGAATATTCAATGAGCATGGGGCACTTTCTCGTTACAAAATAATCACCACATTGGTAATCAAACTGTTCGGCTACTGGATCAAGTTAAGTCAAATAGTTTATTGTATTTAAGGCCTCCGGCCCACATTCGAAATATGCATATACAAATGATAGATAGAATACAAATGATTTAACAATACAATCGATAGAAATGCTTGATTGCTTAAGACAATGATTAAGTATAATAAAGACTTTGAATGACAATTAGAGTTGGAAACATTACAACTAATATATTTTATAGACGATGTAGGACGTGTTTCTTACTGAAATAAAGTGATCTCACGAAAAGGTAAATACGTGTTACCAATGCCTAAATAATACTCCCGAATCAATGTTCTTAAACGAATGTACATTGTTCAGTTAAGCCATGCGTGTCCATTTCCCTTCGAGCGGCTTTTTTAATATGTTCACATTAAAATGGCTGCTCGAAGGTAGTACAAGTTATCTGACCGCTATAGCGATACATAAACTCAAAGTAGATTTTTCAATATCGTTCCATAATAGAATGGTCAACCATCTTGCTGTCTGAACTCTAATTCGCATGAGACCTACAAATCTACCTCTCACACTGAAGAGTTCCGACACCACTGTCGCTTTATACGTCGCACCATTTTCTTTCAACAAGGATAACCGTTTTCTATGGAAACGGCTTATCGGATCTTGTACCGTTAACTACCAATATATTGTTTTCGCTTTAATGATAAATAGCAAATTTGAAATAATAATATATGCCCTAAAAACGTGCTACAGCGCCTTTAATCTTGATTCAATTACATCACAATTGATAATATGCTATTAAAGGTATCCAACCTTGCTACACCACATTTCACCTGATGAAAGTTCAAGTATTTACACCGAAACGTTGCGTATGTTCACAATAAAGAAGTTTTCATAATAATATTTAATACAAATTCTTGATTGTTTGGAAAAGTAGTAGTTTGTTGCGTTGTGCTGAGTTTAAAGGGGCAGTAGCACGTTTTTTTTTAATGAAACTTAATTTCAAAACCAAATTCAGATGAGCCATCTGTACATGCAAGAATAACTAATTAGATGAATCACTTCGGAACGGGCTCTTTTAACATGCAAATTATGTGTGTTATTTACACGATGCATCGTCCTAACAAGTAAAGACTCAATTTGTGTGTGAAGATGTCAAGTCATTTGACAAACGGGAGCAAATAAAACCTGAAAATTGTGTGTCTAATTCTTTCTGATTTACATAATTGATTATTGATACTTGGTTTTAGATTTATGCAACTGTTGTTTTTCTACAGAAACTCCACCATTTGTAAGTTAGAAATTAAAAATCTACCTCTCACACTAAAGAGTTCCACACCACTGTCGCTTTGTTCGTCACACCGTTTTCTTCCAATACGAATTACAGATGCTTAACAAAAGTTTGTTTAACTGTGTTCCGAACTCAGTGCAATGTAATTCCGTGTTCATTTAAGTTTGCTTTATTCCTTAAGTATGCCCTCAAAAGTTATGAATCTTTGTTTAGACGTAGAAACATCATTTCTGTATCATACTTAAATATGATACTAATATTTCTACAGGAGCAAATATGGCAAGGATTTATATAACACCGGGGTCCAAAAATCCCAAACTAAAAAAATGATATTGTTTTATAAAATTGTCGTTTTTTAATCATTTAGGGAAAAAACATAATTCCTATCATCACATTGACCAATATTTTCTATTACTGTCGAAATTGTACAGACATTATGTTTAATTAATATTTTATTGCAGAAACAATGAAATCTAAATTTTCTAATTTTGACCTCTCTTTTGTTTTACCCCAAAATTGTTTCTGGCATGTTACATATCTGTTCCTTGTATATGTAGTGTAAAAATGATTTCTCTTGTCCAAAAATATTATCCATAATGTGTTCTTTTAAGAAATAGTGCCAAATTGAAGTTTTCAAAAAATGATGATTTTACGAAGGAAATATTGCATAGTTAAAGAAACTTTTGTGAAGCAGCTGTACTGTGTGCTATGGATACGGCTTATCGAGTCTTGTAATGAGAACTTCAGGTAACAATATACTAAACTGACGGGCAAAAGAAAGTAAATCACACACTTGTTTTCGATTAATTCGATATTTTAAAGAAATAAGATGCATTTGATTATGGCACGATACAATAACACCTTTCGGCAGTAGTTTGAATAACTTAATTGGTGACTGTTTTATTGTTTAACTAAAATATCATTATTTAAAGTAGATAGAGGTAAGAAATTAAAGTTACACCAACATGACCCCTACCATTTTCAAAATGTTGTAAATGTGTGCAGGACGAAGCACATTTATTGATTTTCACACAGAGTATGCGTTATATGTCGATGAACGGCTGTGTTCTATCAAAATTAATTTGGGGGAATTTCCAAATTTAAATTTTTAATTTTGATAAAAAAAAGTTCAAACCGCGTAGAGGTATTCTTTGACTGATTTAATGTTTTGGACTAATTTCACAAACTTGTCAGTTTTTCAATACGACGTCGAAAACTCGAGATATTTGACTTTAAAAATTATACATATGATAAATACAACTGAGCCATATACTTTCTTTTGCCCGTAAGTTTATATTAACTTTAATAATACATGGCAAATTCGAGAAAACATAATAAGCACTAAACGTGCCTTTAAAGATTATTTATTCATTACTAGAAAGTTATCTGATATAATGACCCTGTTAATGTGTCTGTGTAAGAATCACATTGTTGATGATTAATAAATTATGTAAACATTTGATAAAATATGAAACTGTAAATATGCATTTAAAAAAATCAAATTGCAGTTTCTCAATGTTTCTCCATTTCCCTTGGTTGACCACGGAGTATATTTAAGAAATAGATTTCATAATACGCTTGTTCACTGGCTTATAAACGGTTTGAAAAGTGCATATATAACTCGTATAATTGCCGAAGCTTGTCGACAGTTTACCTTGAACTTTCAAACAGTTTATAAGCCAGTGAACAAACTTATTGTGACATTTATTTCTCATAAATTCGAACTTAGCAATTTTAGGGATGTTTTAATCTATAAATTATCTAGGTACAAAACATACAGTGCAGGTTAAAATAAATGTCTTGACATAGAACAGGCACTTGGCTCCGCCCACAGTACTACAGCATCATTCACGTGTCACCACAATCCAACTTTACAAAATACAAGTAGAATTCTCGTTTGAAGGTTTTCAAAAAGTATACATAAGGCAACAGCATGTGATATGTGTTATACAGTGATACAGGATACAGTGATAAACTATTATAAAGTCCTGAAGGTTTATTTTTTTTATAAATGTCAAAGTATGAAGTTATATTTTTAACTGTCAATTCCGTGTTTATGCGAATGTATACCTGTCACATGACCTTGTTCCCGCCAGGGGCAGGGCAACTTTGTCTGCAGTAGAGAACTGTTCTACACACAGTAAGGTTTGGTTGCAATGCTTCACTAAATTTCAGAGTAGTATCATCCATGGTTCGCTGGTTCCAGCCGCTGCTCGCAGCCGCGATATAAGTGAAATACTCTTGAAAGCGACGTTAAACCCTAACTCACCTCACCTCACCTCACATGACCTTGTTTATTCACATCAGCAGATAGTGCACCCTTAAATTTCAAAGTCTGAATTTATTTATGTTTATTCACTCCACCTTGTCACAGTACTCTGACTCTCCTCCATAACGGAAGTCAAGTGGTCAAACTGGACGACATGTGAAGAGCGCAATACTGACAGGATTAAGTCCCCGCTGGAACTTCTGACATCGTGGATTACTATTCCACAAGACAGAGCTGATGAGTAGCTCTGGTAGTTTAAGAATAGCAGTAATGATAGACGTTGTAATGCATATCAACATATGTCATTGATACCTTATGTAATAGATGTACATGTTTGCATTGAATTAAGTGTCCAAGTATATTTTGTTACAAAGGCTAACATGGCAGACTGCTTCTGTAGTTTAAAGTATATTTATTCAGTTAGGAAGGATGATACACGAATGATGTATAGCAAAGATCACATATTAAAGGGGCAGTAGCACGTTTTTTTCAAATTTTTATTTTTTTAAATTTCCCTTTTATAATGATAGTTTATGTCATTTATATTTACTTTAGAGGGTAAGACATAATATTACACAAACCAATTTTCCGTAGTGGTAAAACAGTGCTGCATGTAAAGCAAAAATTGCATGGCGGCCATTTTATTGTGAACACATTTTATTATTTCGAATGACAAAAAAGATTCCCATGGCTTTACGGAACCATGTACACTCGGTTTTTTTACTTGATTTTTCGAAGAGGGAAGGTTATTTTACTAATGGTGAAATTTAAAAAAAATATATTTAATCGACTTATTTCAACGAAAAAACTTGCTACTGCCCCTTTAAGGCACTGCAGGTAAGATTGTGTGATAACTTCCAGCGAGATTTGTAACCAGGATCTCCGGTTGAATGTCCTGCAATCTACAAGTTATCGCCCTAGAAGACGCACTCTTTATCCCCACCCCCCTGTCACATACACACCCTTTTTCATAAAGAGTTTCAGGATGCACAAATGAATGAGAACTTTTTGACTGTTACCTGTTGTACCATCAACTGGTTAATACCTGTGAATCTGCGAGGAATTTAAAATATTAAATTACATCTTACTATAGCCTCGGTCGGTTCATAAGTTAGATGAAATTAACTTTCGGCTTTTCGGTCGGGTTTGATGTTCACTTAGAATGTTGTGTTATGTTAAATCAGATACCCATCACAACTTACCATGTTACGAGTACATGTTTCTTAAACCTGCCTCAACATCAACTGTTGACAAAACACTTTACTTTTATAAAATACTATTTGTTAAACAACGCTGTTATATAAGAACCATTCTTGTTAAACTATGCAATGTTTTTAAACGAGTCGTTAATTATGCTTGCAAACATACAATGTACTTGTATGAATTTAATCAACTGTAGTACACTTTTTTCGATGTGTGACTATTCTACTTAAATCCACGAATTCATATTTCTTATGAAACTTCAAGAGAAGACTTTGCATATTGTATACGTTTGTAGGAGGATTCGTCAAGGGATTCGTTCAATTCACATGCAAACTATTTCAAAATAAAGAGGCAAGGTCGAAGTAAATCCTCCAGATGAATCTTTAAAGTTTGGCTGATATTGCTGTCAGCTTTAATATGACACTGTTTCGACAGGATTGTCAGGATACCAACTTGATTGATGTTCAAGGGTTTATAATAAGTCATTCTGTCCTACCAGTGACAATATGTATTCCACAAGGATCTGTTGTCTTCATTGCTTACTGATACACCTAAACCTAAACACCTAATGTCAGTTAGTAGGAAAATGTAATATCTCTGTTGTTTTAATTCGTTTATTTATATAGACAAGACTTTCAAGTAAACAAAACACAAAATATTGTTTTGAAGCGTCACCTACATGTACTTACCAAGATATTGCCGTTCAAAGTGAGCAAAATTGGCATGCTAATTATCTGATATTTAAAACGGTCTCCCGCGGCCCCTAATAGTGTAGCATAGCATAGTTACCTAATACACAGGAGATTCTTGCAATGAAATCCTAAAGCGATTTGCCGATTTCGTCGATATAGGACTGTCACTTCAAAAATGACACAAAAAAATACAATGGCGGTAGATTTACGCTGAAATATCCACTCGGCATTATTGGAGATTAAACAATCTAAACAAATGTGTACAACAGTCAAAGTTAATTAACGACTGAATATAATATGCGGACATTGTTTCTAATAGCTTTGATCACTTTGAGACTTTTTTGACAAGTGAAATTAGCGAAAATACGTGACGGCTATACGAGTGTATAATGTAAATAATAACACAAGCCAGATACTCGTTAGGGCATGACTCCTGACTAACACGTCACACGTCCGCTAGAAGCTGATTGGCTAATGACACGTTTTGCGGCTGTGTTAATGAAGTATTTTTAAAAAGTTTTTTCTTCTATTACGGGGTGTTTTTTTTAATCCAAATATTTTGTGTCTTTATTCTTTACTGTTATCAGAATCATTTCCGTAAAACGTACCCCCTGTACCCCGCTGAAGTTATTGTTACTCTGATTGGCATTTAAAAATGGTAGTTAAAGCTACCAACTCTGCAGTTCGAATATATTTATCAATTTTAATTGTTGGAAACACTGTCGACCAAAATAAACGCCTACTTGATTTTCCTTAAAATGAAAAATGAAATAATTTCTGAGATATAATTAATGGCGGTCCTCGAGTTACACTGAAAAAATAATTTAGGTGAAAGTCAATTGAGTTCGTGGAAAACTGTGATTAGAGTCAAAGACATTCATGAAGAACACGCCCAATGGAGACTGTTATTTCCGGTTGATTTATTTGCGCATCTTAACCAAGTACATCTGTAGCGTCATCGTCACTGTATTGTTGCTCGTGGTTGTATAAAAATCTGATCAAGCATTGATCGAAAACTGAACAATTTCTGTTATCTCATTTCAACAATCGCCATTCTTCTGTGACATGACACTTCTGAATTTAAATATATTACGCAGAAATGGTGTAGTTCATAACTTCATAATGCTATTACAACAAAGCTAAACTGTTCATTACACAATCTGATAAGATATCTGGTGGGCGTTTCTTTTGGCCGACAGTGTATGCTTCTAAAAAAACAGCAAAATTGAGTTAATATCTGTTCCCGAGGAAGTATTTTTTAAATCCCCTTTCCCATTGTAACGGGAATTAATTAAAGTCAGTTTTATGACAACTAAATCACATCCTAACACTTCATTAACTTTCGAGATTTCATTACGAGAGGTGATGATCCTATTATAAAAAGTGGACACTTTATTCATTCAATTCTAACACAGGATGTACAGTTATTTTCCCTCGTTCACTTAAAGAACTACGAGTTGGTCACTGGTTTGCATATATTGCCTTCGCCTACAACTTCTCTTAATGTACGATATAATCTCACCCATAATTAACTCTAGCTTTTAATTAGGGAAGCTATGCCTGACCCTAAAGTGAAGGCCGATGAATTTGGAGATTACCTTATTGTTCTTCTCTGCAGGATTTATTGGGGTTTTATTTTCCAGTTTAATTGAATAAACTATTTGAAGTTCTAACTTTATGGGATTAAACAATTTCGTTTAATATTGATTCATCCTCCTAAGTTTTAATTTTGCTCTTTGGCGATTTATAGGTCGGAGAGATTATTGTGTGAAAGAGTGCCTACGAGTTTAACTAAAAAAAAGAATACATTCTTCACGTTGCTAAAATATGTGTGGATTACTATCTAAATAATGTTAATTAAAAATACTCATCTTGAACGTGATATCCACCGTTACACTATAATAGAAAACTAGCAATTTATTATAAGTCATATGCCGGAGACGTTAACCTTCAAAGGGCCACATACTGATCACCTCGACAGGAAGTCGAAAATGTCAATCTTATGTTTGATTTCCTTACCGCCCCAAATTAAAAACAAAACACAATTACACTGTCGGCCGAAAAAAAAACGCCTGTATGCTCCGTTACTCTCCACTATATCAACCCTGGGAAACTCTATCAGAGAAATCTGTACTAAAATTACCCGACCTTGGCCAGCGTGACGAAGTCAGTAACCAAAGAAAATGCTCAATAGGTTAAGACGAAAATGGTCAAGGGAGATAACCGGTGACGGATGGCTAACAAAATTATCTCGCGTGCTTTGCAACGAAGTGATATTAAGTGTGATTGGTTCGCAGGTCCAAGTTGCGTAGCAAGGGCGGGTAATTTTAGTACAGATTTCTCTGATAGAGTTTCCCAGGGGTGATATAGTGGAGAGTAACGGAGCATATATAAAACCCTTGGTAACCGAGGATGCAAGGGCATAGGCAGTCTAAAAAACAAATGAGCAAGTGCATCGAGGTCCAGGGAGATTATACTAAAAAATAAAATAAATATCACAAGCATTGGCTTCTATTATATATCCACTCCTATAAACTTATTGACTCCCCTTGTATATATAAGGTCAGATTTTCTGCAATATTACAAATCATTGCACATTAATTTCTACACGACGAGGTCCTTGCGTGATTCAAACACACCTCATCAAAAGCATATGCACAAACCGCAGGCACTGGCAGTTAACTCAGCTTACCAATTCTGTCCCCGAGAACTCGACAATGCAGGAAGTGAGATTGTAGAATTTGAACAATAGCAGAATGTGATACAAAATATAATACTACCCGTATACTAATAATAGTCGTATCCATGTTACTACACCGAGGGGCAAAATAAACAGTATAACACAAACTATTTCTGCCGATAAAGTCGGTTGTTAATGTCTATGATGAAGTTATATTTCGGAAAGATATGTAAAAAATTTCATTCATGAGGGTATGATACTTTATACTTTTTATCTTTTCAAACACATGTGGTGATGAAATGAGCGAAATCGTTGAAATCTCAAAATTTCAAAATGGTTTTCTGGGCATCAGGTTTGGTATGAAGAGGAATATTTTCTGGATAACAACTTCTTTAATGTGAAAATACACGACGTTTCGAAGTATATGCTTAGTCTTTCTGTCTGATGAAGGAGTGAGCATATACTCCGAAACGTCGAGTATTTCACATTAAAGAAGTTGTTACCAAGAAAATCTTCCGGTTCTTATGTATGCCACTTCTACATGCCAAGAGACACATATTTGGTAAATAAGGTAACATTTTTTTAAATATTGAAAGTCTGTTGTCACACAAAAATGTGAACATAATGTACCTTCTTGTGAGTGTTAAATTTGCTGACGCGTCATTACTGTAGGAAGTAATAAAAAAAAGCCCAAAAGCAATTTTTGAATCTCCTGTCACGTCTAGTTAAAGGGACACCGCATCGAAAATAAAAATCAGATCATGTGTATCTCTACCTATGCTGATTAACATGTCTGCAAACAAGTCACAGATACCGAATTTCAGAAAATTGACGTAATTAATTGGTAATAAAAACTACTGCATGTAGACAGTGAAGTGAAGCGTAACTCGTTAGCAGACACTCTAATCGGCTTAGTGAGAAAAAGATGAGACTCATTTTTTTATCCTCGGCGCAGTGTCCCTTTAAGAAGTTTCGAAAACGACGATTTTTAAAAATGTGTGTTTCTCAGAAATATGAACAGATACTATTTTGAGATTTCAAATTGAGTTTAGTTGGCTTCTGACGACATGATGTAACTGTATTTCAGTCGTTTGTATTGCTGGTGGATGGAAATATCTTGTTATTTGTATGTTATCGTTTCTTTTGCCCAGGGGTGTTTATAGAGAATCTCACCCAAGTGTCTTCTGATATCAAATATCAAATATATCAACTCGAGTTGATTAATGTTACAACTATCCGAGGCTTACTTTAATGAACGAGTGTTGATATATTTCATGATCATATCAGAAGACACGAGGGTGAGTTTTTATCTATCATTCAAAATCATTCTTCAACAATTATAAGCCAACGACTGACATATCTGAAACACAAAACTGCCTTCATCAGCAGTGATCTCAGTGAGGTCATAGCATTGTGACGTCATAAGCATTATGACATCATAGTCAGCAGTGTTCTCAGTGATGCAAAAGCTGTGTGGTGTCATTAACTGATGATGTTATAGGATTATGACGATTTGATTGTAGCGATATCTACAATGTAGATATCGCTTGTAGATATCGTTTGATCTCACACAAGCGATATCTACTGTGGGAGCCAGTTTTGAATGATAAATCCAAATACCAGTATCTTAAAAGTGTGACACACTGTGACATTAATCAAGAAAGGGTTTGACCTAGCCTCAAAGATTAATTTAGTGCTGAACTTATCAGAAGTGTGTAAACAATGTCCACAAATTGCCGTAGAAGACCAAATAAGATATGATTGCACATAACATCTCATTCTGAAGAGTCAACACTGCTTGACCTTCCAATAATTTGAATCTATGGAAGGTTGACACACTGTCGACGAAATTGCAGAGTACAATTTATGTCTACAATCAACATGAAGTTAGATGGATTAAGGTCGGACTTCAGGACGTCATATGACCATTTCAAAAGGAAAACTGTTTTTAGTAATTCTGTGGCATAGCTGACTTCAGCAATAGAAATATTTAAATAAACCAGAAACATTAGTGATAGCAATAAATGTGAAACAGGACAGACTTGGTCTCAAATTATTAAATAATTATATATTTCAAATCATAACAGACCCCATACTATGATACAGTGGCGTCACTTAACTCTCTTCTTGGAATTACATGTATACACGGTTAAAAATGGTTGACACCCCTAAACAGAAAATGGATATGATGGACAATAAATATTGTTCGATATTATGCCATTTTCGAAATTAAATTGCACAAAAACATGTAATTAAACAGTATATATATATATATATATATATATATATATATATATATATATATATATATATATATATATAATTATATATATATAATTATATATATGATACTTACTAAATATGTATGGTGTGCGAATGAGACTCCGTGAAAGAAAGTATTTTCAAATGCAACTTTTCATTATTTATTTGAACCAAAATGAGTACACTCAATTAATTTTTTCACAGATCATCTATAGCAGCGACATTATCACACTAACTTATATGTCAAATGCATACAATACTTACCAAGCCAAATAGATACTTTATTCTAATTAAATTATTTACAAACATTGTGGATATATTGATAAAGGAATCATATTGAAAGAACATTTGATTAGATAGACAACTACAAATGCACGTATAACGAAAAATACAAACGATGTATATGCGAAATATCTCGGAATATGTGCGTTAGTTTTCAAATCCCAAGCAAGTTTTTATCTTTTGTTTAAAAATATCCATAATGTGGTCTAGCTATCAATGTTGATATTAGTCTCATTGTATTGTTAAGACAGTAATGGGGAACAGATTGCAATAATTAATTTTCAGAATAACTGATCCTACTACAAGCTGACGTGGTTCGTGCATAGGACGTGGACCTTTTAATTGTTGATATTTTATTATCCAGATTAACGGCCCATCCAAACAGAGGCTTATCTGTTGTCCACTATAATCCGTTGTTAATTGCTCTCAAAATGTCACCATGGGGACCTGGTCATTTGGACTTTCTAATTTGTAATATCATATTATCCAGATTAACGGCCCATCCAAACAGAGGCTTATCTGCTGTCCACTATAATCCGTTGTTAATTGCTCTCAAAATGTCACCATGGGGACCTGGTCATTTGGACTTTCTAATTTGTAATATTATATTATCCAGATTAATGGCCCATCCAAATAGACGCTTATCTACTGTCCACTATAATCCGTTGTTAATTGCTCTCAAAATGTCACGATGTGGACCTGGTCATTTTCATTAAAAGTAAGAAGGTCCACGTCCTCTGAAGACACCGCTTACATCAGCATCTGTGTTCGATTAGCTTCACCGGGGCCTATAACATCTGATATAAAGAAGGAAATGAGAAAATCGACGAATACACCAGGTCTGTGTTCCATAACAGCGAGCGCTTAAATTGCTCATTGATCGCTCAATATAGCGCTCAAGTAGCACTTAAGTAGCGCTCATTCTCTCTTGAACGACACAGTGCAAATTCCTCGAAGTTTGCTCGCCTTGCTACGTAGCGCTACACTGAGCAATCGCCTTCAAGAGAGGTTTAAAAGTAATCGCTAATTGAGCGATTCCTTTGAAACCTCGCTTGAACACGGCCCTGGTTTTCAGATATGTGGAACGACAGAAAAAAAATCCTCTACATGGAAATAAACTTCGATATTACCGTTTGATAAAGAAATATTGTGTTCCTGAACTTTATGTGCAAACTCTTTTATCAAGAAATCTAAGAAAGTTGCTCGCCTTCGATGTGGAAGCATTCCCTTACACGTAGAGACAGGTCGACACTGCAGACCCCCCACTATGATGGCCGAGAGGGGACATCGCTCTTTCGCGTTGTTATATCGCCTTATTCGCTTTGTCGTACGGCCTTATCGCTTTGTCGTGAAGCCTTATCGCTTTGTCGTGCGGCGTTATTGCTTTGTCGTGTGACCATTTCGCTTTGTCGACGTCGTATATATAGTGAGTCTTCATTCCCAAAAAAAATGTCGTAAATAAAAAAAAAATCGCTTCATCGCATCATTTTTCTCAGCCTGTAAAGACCTGAAACATTTTTTTAATATATTGTTTAGGCCTTACCGTTATCTTGACAGATAATTGGCAAGAACATATACTATATGGTATACATATTCATATACGTGTTGATACAGGTTTGGTACAAACATGGTGACAGTGAAATACTGATGGAGGATGTACAGTTATAGAAGGTTACTTTTTACTGATTAATTCATTCCTTAATGAACTAGCCTTATATAAATATTTACCTAAGTTACAAAGTACCTTAACACTGTTAACGCTAAGCAATTGAATAAGTTTAAATACTGATGGATATTTATAATAACATGGCTTAATATACTTTATTCTATAAATATGATATAATCGACATTTAAGTATGAAATGAAATTTATCTTCGATATCGTCTTTACACATTTGGCATTTACGATTTGTATAATCTAAATTTTGGTATCTGGCACTCTCTGCCGGTTTCTACCGCCAAGTTATGGGAGCTAAATCTAAATTTAGTTAAATACTTCCTTTATAAATATGGAATAGATTAACATAAATAATACTGAAGAGAAGAGATATCAATAATATTTTTTTTTATAAAAAACACATTTTGGCGAGCTGGACAACTGGTTTAAATAACCTGAATAGCCTGATCATTAATTCGTTGTCTGATAACTAACTAAGTAGGTAGTTCCTGCCGCATGTTTCTGGACTCTTTTTCCGGTTATAGTCCATTACCCAAACTACCCATAACCCCTACAATTAGTTAAAAAACAACAGGAGTCACCTTTCTGTCAGAATGAACTCGCCCTAACGACGACTTGTAGTGCTACGGTGTATGCTGAGCTTGGTCGCATTCTGTTAAACTATATAAGAATGTTTAATATAAATATTGGACAAAGTTGTTAGTCACGGAAAATTGTATTCTGCATTGTTATTTACGAATATTTCTATGATAATGTTGGATATATGTAATGAGCAAAATGTGGCATATCAGGGTAAAAGTATGTTCATTAAAACCTTTTAAAGGGGCAGTAGCACGTTTTTTTCGCTCAAATAAGTTGATGAAATATATTTGAAAAATACTTTCACCAATAGTAAAACATCCTTCTGTCTTCGGAAAATAAAGTTTAAAATGAGTGTACATGTTTCGGTGAAGCCATGGGAATCGTTTTTGTAATACAAAATAATAAATTATGTTCACAATAAAATGGCCGCCATGCAATTTTTGCTTTATACGCAACATAGTTTTTACCACTACAGATAATTGTTTTGTGTAATAAGATGTTTTACCCTCTAAACTTAATTTAAATGACACAAACTATCATTATAAACGGGAAATTTGAAAAAAAAATTTTTTTGCAAAAAACGAGCTACTGCCCCTTTAAAGGGAAACCGCGTCGAGGATAAAAATGAAATCACTTTTATCTACCTCTGCTGATAAACGTGTCTGCTAACGAGTTACGCTGCGTTTCACTGTCTACATGCAGTAGTTTTTATTACTATTTACTTCAATTGTCTGAAATTGGGAGTCTGTGATTCATTACCAGACACGTTAATCAGCATAGGTAGATAAATGTGATCTCATATTTATTCTCGACGCGGTGTCCCTTTAAACACCATCAATCTGGGCCGTTCCATTGTATTGTGAGTAATACCAGGCAATGGATTAGGAGTGCAGTGAACCGTGGATTTGTACTTGGTTTGGATAGTGGGATAGTGGTGTTATTAGAGACAACCCGAGTGCAGATGTGCTAAATTCGGCATGGTCTCGACAACGGCACGACAACGGTGTTCTGTGTATTCACTGGTGCGTTTAAACATATGTTAAATCTTTAATTGATAGATAGATAGATGCTGTAAACATGACAACTCGTATTCTGAGTACGCATTACGTATTTGTCACTCATTGATTTAATTTTTAGGGATATATTTGAATTATCCATGATTATTTTACGCATATAAGCATCTTATCTCGAGCCCTGTATGGTACCGTAATTTACCAATTTTGTAAAAATACACTTGTCATATGGATATATACATGCACCTCATCTCACCAAGTTTGTTTTAGTACGTCCGATTTTCCGCGCAAGTGATGATATGATAAGATAAGAATATTAGAAGTGGCTACAAGAGATCATGACATCACATCTTCTTCTCCAGTACAGAAAAATAAATAAGTGTGGGAAAAACAACATTTAAAGTATATAATTCACTGGCTGTGAGTCCAGGGTCTGCATGTTGTTTAATAGCATTGTGTTGACCTGGGCAGCAAATTAACTTTACTCGTCAGGGCTCATACAGATGTTTCAGGTTACTTCAAACTTCTTTGTTGTGTTGCAGTCTTACACTCAGATGCTCAAGAGAATTTATTCATAAAATATCAACAGTTTATTTAATATTGAAAAGGAGCCTATTGGAAACAGGACTTTCAGAAACAGATTGGGGCTTCATTTCAATATGTAATATGTGTTGATATATCCAGAATACAAATAAGAACTAAACCAATAACATGCAACGGTCTTCAATATCTATAATAATGTTGTTCACTGTGTAACCAATTTTGATAACTCATTTTAAAGTTGATGACCGGGCAATGCCGTATTATCTGGTATTTTAATCTTGTCCTTAGAGATACTGAATAACATAATTCCCGATGAGCTTCAGAGGCAATGACTCTATTTTTTCATTATAAAAAGAAAGTTCCATAACAGAATCTGTTTTGATATATCACAGTAAACCCTTACACTTTGGCACCTCTGCGAAGTGACCGAAACTTTTCAAAACAGTTTTTGTGAAATGTTCAGTAAGTGATCAACTGGGTCGAACATACATCATAAATTTCTTCCTTATACTCATTCAATTAATTTGTGATGAATTTGTTCACATATAGTCATTATGAAAACTTTGAAAGAAATAATGAAATTCTAATTTTTAATTTGACCCCTTCTGTCTATTTCATTTTGCCAAATTTCATAAACAAACACCACTGCCATTACAATCACTGGATACGTTTGAGAATGATTGTTTTACTCATGGATATATTTGATGATTCATTACGATTGCATGTGATGTAATTTTATTGACATTACAATGACGTCAATTTACATTATCTTTGCGCAAAGATACACAAGTAGGTGAACAAACTTTCGGTACGCAGTTGTAGTGGTTACCATGCCGACTTCACCCATCAAAGGCCCCAGGTCGAATGACGGTGGAGACATACACAGAATTGTGTTGTGTTTCTTGGCAATGCACTTCATTAACTTAGCACTCGGTCAACCAAAATATGGAAAATACAGTCGCGCGGAGTGATATAGCACCGAAAGTATAATCTCATCAGAGTAATAATGTCCCCCCACTTAGCTGTGCCTTACTTTGAATATTAACCCCCCCCCCCCCCCCCTTTAAAAAAATGTTGCATGGTCTGGTATGGGGAACAACGCATATACATATTAAAAGCTAATTCAGACAATAAGTATTGAATGTTATCACAATGCATTAACATTATGTTTTTCTCAGCAGAAGAGAAGTTTACAAAGTCATCTTGTAGAGCAGTACTCTGAAACAGGGAATATCTAATGTCATCATATGTAGGACAGTCAATGAGAAAATGTATTTCGCCTTCCAAAGTGTCACAGAAGGGGCATTTACGTTGGTTTAAAGGTGTAACTGGCTGATGAGGTGTAAGATGATTCTGTTGTTATTGATGATTCTAGAGTAGAGGTGAACTATTTCAATCCTCTGTTTAGTAACACAGCTTTTCCACCCTAGTTCTCCTCTCACAGCACAGTTTGATGTATTCCTGCAAACTCCAAGAAACATTCTGCATGCTCTGTTTTGTACAGAGTTGATCACACTAAATTCATGAAATCCCAAGATTGATGCACCATAATTCAATATTGGCTGAACCAGTGAATTATAAAGCTTGGTGAAGGTATCATATGTCATTTCTCCAGCACTGAAATATTTTTCCTGTAGACTTGATAGAGCTCTGCTGGCAGATTTGGCTATTTCTTTCACAGTAAAATTGATATCAAGGTGTTCATGGAACCACAGACCTAAATATTTATATTTATTCACAATTTCTATTTCCTTTGATCCACAAGTGAACATGAAGGTAGATTTTGATATTTTGTCACTCCGAATGTGAATCACTTTTGATTTATCAACATTTAATTGCAATTGCCACTTAAAACACCACTTATTCACTGCATCAAACATTCTCTGTAAAGAATCTTCACTTGGTGCAACCATCACAATATCATCGGCAAATAATAGAATTGATAAACACACATTATCTATAGATATTCCACATTTTAGAGCATTTATATCATCCACTAAATCATTAATAAAAACAGAGAATAGGGTAGGTGACAAGGTGCAGCCTTGTTTAACTCCCTTCATAACACTGAATTTTGGTGTTATGTATCCATGAATTTTCACTGCACACTGTACATCTTCATATAAAGATTTAATACTATTATAGATTTTCCCTGAAATACCTGTTTTACACAGCTTATACCACAGACAATCCCGGTTTATTCTGTCGAAAGCCTTACGCAGGTCTATGAATCCACAATAAGTACTTTGCTTGGCTGATTTTCTATTATGAATTAATGAATGTAATGTGTATATATATGTCCTTCACAGCTGCGCTTTTTTTCTGAAACCATTTTGTTCTTCACACAATAATTTGTTTTCTTCAAGATGCTTTGAGAGTCTTTGGTTGAGTATATCGCAGTAAATCTTGCAGGGAACAGACAGTAGTGTTATTCCTCTGAATGTTGAGGGTTTCTTCTATTTCTTATATGAGATGTCCTTAAACACTTACTCGCTTTAATATAAAATTCGTTGAGATAATAATGTTATTTGTATAAACTATATTTTGAAAATATTAATGCCTTCCGTTGTAGAACACATTCAATAGCAATAGAACAATCAAAGTGGCGTTAAATATGACGTCATTTGCTAAGCGAGCTCTAACTAACGTCCTAAATCACGAGCAGATTTTATTGTCTCATAAAGCACGCTGTCGGTCCCAGAAAGACAGACAGACAGACAAATATTTTATTTAAGTCTCACCTCTTAGCATTACAAACATATATACAGGTAAAACATAGGTTAAGAGCCACCACTTGAGGGTTATGAGAGACTAAAACAAAAAATAAACATAGGCTAAATACAATAAAGTGTAAAACATTTTAAAAGGTATCATATATTAAACTTTATATAAAACAATTTTTGCGACGTTCTAAAATGAGTCTGCAGGTTTTGGCAGCAATAAATACAACATCAGGACTGGACATTACGAAGCTTAACTTTTCGTAATCATTAAAAGTACTAAAATCTTGACATATTTCAACAGACAGTCAGACAGACAGACAGATTTATTTCAGTACAGGCATATATCATGGATTGAACAGAGTGCGCAGCAAGTCATTGTAGAATCCTGGAGTTAATAAGTTTCTGGACATGATATAGGCCAACACTGTATATAATTTCATTATTCTTATTTTGCAACAGATTGACAATGGAATGCTTCAAATATGGTGTTTTAGTAAATTTATGAAGATATTTAGCTCTGAGTTTATCATAAGTTTTACAGATAAATAATACATGGAATTCATTTTCTGTATAACCTTGACCTGTAATATTACAGAAAGGACATATTATTTCTTTATATTCAATATCACTATACCTGCCACATTCAACAGCAATGTTAAAGTTACTACACCTGAATCTTGAGATAGCAATTCTTAAATTCAAAGGAATATCACAAGACAAATATCTTTCAACATATAGCAGAGATTTAAATTCCTTGTAAAATATACATTTTGGAGATGCATTTATTGATGTTTGGACTGTTTTAAATTATCTCCTAGCCTCAGCTTGAACAAATAAATAAAATAATCCACATTTCCTATTTCTTGGCTTAGCCAAGCATATCCAAAACCATATTGAAACAGTAGTTGTCTAACCTGTGTTGCCCAGGTATTATAACCTAAACTATCTAGTGTTTTTAACATTAAGTAACATTGATGAGTGAGTCTCTTTTGTGACATATGTATAATTTCACACCAAAATTTAATCACTCTTGGCATGTACACATGCTGCAATGGCAGTCGTCCACATTCACCAATAACAATACCATTTAATGTAGTTCTTTTTACCCTTAAATATTGTTTACACAATTTTATTTGCACAGCTTCTATCAGTTCTATCATATTTCAACACTCTTGTATAAAAGCTCTCGTCTAAGATCTGTATATTGTGGACAATAAAATAAAACATGGCACTCATCTTCAACAGTGTTAGAACATAACAACATACTCTCTCAGCTAAAGGAATATTGCTATAATCCCGTTTCAACTCGTATTGGAGCCACCCCGCATCTGAATTGCGCCAACGCCGATCGATATGTAGAAGGGAGAGAACTCTGCAAATACTCCTCTATACCGTATGTACTCTTATGAAGTCGATAAAGTCGTAACTTGTTCCCACCTTGTCCACGCTTGCTGTTTGGCGAATCAGTCTTCCATTGTCGGACAACCGGTGGCACCCATCCCATATCTCCCGCGACTGCACTGTTTGATGTGTGTTTCTTTACTCCCATGAAAAACTTCATAGCACGGTTGTGGACTGTATTGATTGCAGGTATATTAAAAGTTCCCCAAATAGCAGCTCCCATTGACCGCCTGTGTTTTATTGCCGTGGGTATCTTATATTGGCGGGTTCCCAGATTGCCGGACAGTCGACATCCCTATTCAAACTAAATGAAGCGGGATAATCTATGAAGAATAGGGGATTAAAGTAAAGTCTTTTTCGGACATTTATAAAACATTTCTTGATTTTTATTTACGCATTCATTTATATGTACACATATTTCATAACAAATTCTTCACTCATACATAGGGGATTAAAATATAAGTCTGTTTCGAAAAATTGCTTTATAACATAAATTTCCTTTGATTTACATTTACACTTTGTATTGTACATAATGTAACGGTTATAAAACATAACGTTTATATCACAAGGTATTTTCGGTTTTGTACTGATTAGTTATTGATTTATAAAGAGAAGGGTAATTTTTACGATAATATGACTTCCGTTTGATATATATATATACAGGTAATATAAAAAAAATACTTAATGTCTAGTTCTTCATTGTAAATGGCTTGAACTGGTCTAGAATCATTCCCAAGTTTGGTCTTCATGGTGGCAAGAACCGTGACTATTTGAAGCTGAACTTCATCCTGATGAAGGTTGTTAGAACATCATCGACGGTATTGGCGGTTGCAGGCCTTTGGTCTCTTGACCCTAAATTTATGGCCGAGATATATGAGGTGTCTACCTCCTTTTGAATTTTGAATATTAACCTGTGCGTTTGTCATTTTGCAATGATGGAACCATATATCTCGGGTCTATATATAAGGGATGTCATAATAATTTGAATTATTATTTCACTGTCAAGTTAACAAAATCGGGGTTAATCAACGTTTGATTATCTGAAGTCGAGTTACTCACTATTACGAGTACAACCATCACTAATATGTCATCGGTAAGCGGAAGCTCTGTCTGTGAAATGTTATGCATCTTACTGACAACTACCCACCGAAATAGACTATAGCGGCAAAGTGGCCGACCGTTATTGTTAATCCGTTATCATCACATCAACTGTCGGGCAAAGTGGGATATGATCATTATTAATAAACTATCAGTGTTATGGCCTAGCGGTTAGAACAATCGAAAAAAAGTCATTTATCAGACAATATAATGACCATAACACTGATAGTTAATTAATAATATGCAGTATTAAAAGTTGCAGTTTCAGAAGTTGCAGAAGGCGTTGTTGGCGTTTACTATAAATACCATTTGTGTTTGTATTCAAGGTTAACACGTTATCAACTCAAGTTCAAATATAAATGTACCCATTAACTGTTATATACTGTGTTCGTTAATAATTAACAAACACGTCACTGTTTGTTCTTAAATCAATACACAGTTGTTTCATCGATTTCACTTTTAGGATTGAATTTAAACATGGTCGTTGCGCTTATAGTCTTTGGTTCGAAGAGAAAAAAGCGCTGGTGACATGACACAGCCTTGTGGCTCACCTATATTAATGCAGTAACATTCATGTTGGACGCACTGCCGTAAACATTTATACGCTGAAATCTTACACCAAGAAAATGTCCGATTCAGTTAATTAGTGAAATATTCACATTGCTTGGCATATAAAAGGGATATAGATGATATCAATATTCAGAATAATCTTAATACAACATTATATATATTAAATAATTGTATTCCGACAAATTGATTTAATTTTAAAGAAAAACTAAGATATATTGATAGTCTACATTGACTATCCATATCCATCTTTTCCCCCTTCATGTCTTCAACTTCTATCCATATTTCATCTTTTCCCCCTTCATGTCTTCAACTTCTATCCATATTTCATCTTTTCCCCCCTTCATGTCTTCAACTTCTATCCATATTTCATCTTTCCCCCCTTCATGTCTTCAACTTCTATCCATATTTCATCTTTCCCCCCTTCATGTCTTCAACTTCTATCCATATTTCATCTTTTCCCCCTTCATGTCTTCAACTTCTATCCATAGATCTTTTCCCCCTTCAGGTTTTCAACTTCTAACATATCACTGACAGAAATAGTTCAATTTGATTACAAAGATACCTACATTTATACTCTCTCGGTGCCGAATTTTCCTTTATCGCGTACCAAGTAGCGTATGATGTAGAACAGTATAACATGATTTTTGCGGCTCCGAGATTGTTAATTGCACAATAACGGTGGCAACGCACGTGCAAACGTGAATTCGCACCTGAAGGTTGCATTCATACACCGCGGATTGTGGCGTTAGTTAAAATATGTTTTAGGCGTCCTGTTAATTTTATGTTTAAAATAGTAGTTGTTATAATGATTATACCAACGTTAGAAAATAAAAATAATCCCGCATTATAAGATTCAAGAAGAAAAATTGGGGGAAAACATAGTTACTGTATCCCGTAATGAATAGATTAAATGCCAAAAAAACATTATATTTTAATTTCCATAAACACAATGAACTGTTTCGTTCTATTCTTGTTTATAGTGTGCAAGTCGATAACAATGCATTATGGTCTAGCTCACACACAGTAAACAAAGACACGAAAGAATAACAAAAAATATGAGCAATGAAAGAAATCGAAATATACAATTTTTTGCCGGTTATTTATTTACCATTTCATTTACTTATGTATTTGCTACAGATATTGGAATAATTGTTTTACCCAACTAGGTATTTTTCTTGAATTTCGCTTGAGACGAGCCTTCACGCTTCGGAAGCGCTAACTGTACATGTTTGTGTAGTGCGTATTACGCAAAAAGGGGATTCTGTTTATATGACGTCAGATACTAGCGCGCGCTAGTCGAAGTGGTACTTCTCTTTGAAACCAAATTGCAATACATTGTCGTGATATGAAAATTATTTAACATATGCCATGTTGTAGATAGACGATTTCTCTGGCGAATGACGTTATAAGTATATTTTCCAAAAAATATTTTTAATTTGAAACACTAACATCCTTGATGGCTCTTTAAAGATCCATCGGATATGTTGACAGACATACCGGAACTTTTTTTAAATGTCGAACATGGCTTCAATGGTACAATACATGTTCAACGGCCTTGAATAAATAGCTATACACTCGGGGGCAAAAGAAAAGACACCAACAAACATGCAAGATATTTTAATCAAAGGGGCATAGATACGATTGAGACATAGTTACAACATGTCCCTTAAAACCAATTCTTAATTTGTGAAACAATATATGTTCATGCTTCTTTAAAAACACGGCTTTTGAGATTACCTTCAAGGTACATCCATTGTGTTGTTGTGGGTCACATATGCCAAACGTTATAAATGATGTCAATCTTTCGAGAAGTACTGACTGTTACCGAAAATTGCCATTTTGATGATAGTCAACTTAGTATGTTGACGATATAAAGGTTAAAGTGTAGATGCTTGATCGAAAACCGGACAATGCATCGCTTGTGACGCGCGTCAATTGATCAAACGTAATTGTTGAATCTTATTTTCATCATATAAACATATAACTTTGGATTGATAATGTTTAATAGGACCTATAACTACTGTGCATGTAAATGGGACGTGTAGTTTCGGTTTCTGTACATATATACATGTATAATGACGTTGCTCAATTTTAATTAAAGAGTATTAATTATGATATAATTGGCTATTTGGGATGAATATGCAAGTTAAGTGAAATTATTTGAACTGAAATCAGCACATACCGTATGTTGGCACGTATTTCAGCCAAATACAAATTTATGAAACACAATGGATGTATCTTTAACCCGACGTTATAGGAGAGTGAAATGTGGTTTTCTGCTTATTTATGACATCTTCAGCAACGATGCGTCTTAAAGTCCAAGGAGGCACGTCATGCCGACAACATCTTGTACTAATATAATTGTCATATCCATTACATTAATACATTAAAGGGGCAGTAGCACGTTTTTTTGCTCAAATAAGTCGATGAAATGTATTTGAAAAATAATTTCAACAAGGGTAAAACACCCTTATCTCTTCAGAAAATCAAGTTAAAAATGAGTGTCCATGGCTCAGTAAAGCCAGAGGGATCGTTTTTGTCATTCGAAATAATAAAATGTGTTCACAATAAAATGGCCGCCATGCAATTTTTGCTTAATACGCAACATTGTTATTACCACTACGGATAATTGGTTAGTGTGATAAGATGTTTTACCCTCTAAAGTAAATATAAATGGCATAAACTATCATATCATATTGGAAATTTGAAAAAATAAAATTTTGAAAAAACGTGCTACTGCCCTTTTAAATGCCAAACATTATGTCCAACAACGCCCTTTGAATTATCAATTTCAGCATCCCATCCCATGTATAATATTAAGCATCCTATTTTATGAATGATACTGTGTATATCTCTTAACGATATATTTCCTCATCACAGACGTTCAAACTTGACTTAATCCGGCAGAAATATGTTGTCTTGAACTTTAGATTTTGGTATCCTTTCTTTTGCCCCTCAGTGTAGAATCAAGAATCAAGATTAAGTTGTCGTTAAACATACAGAAATATGTTGTCTTGAACTTTAAATTTTGGTATCCTTTCTTTTGCCCCTCAGTGTAGTATCAAGAATCAAGATTAAGTTGTCATTAAACATACAGAAATATGTTGTCTTGAACTTTACATGTTGGTATCCTGTCTTTTGCCCCTCAGTGTAGAATCAAGAATCAAGATTAAGTTGTCGTTAAACATACAGAAATATGTTGTCTTGAACTTTAAATTTTGGTATCCTTTCTTTTGCCCCTTAGTGTAGTATCAAGAATGAAGATTAAGTTGTCATTAACATACAGAAATATGTTGTCTTGAACTTTAAATTTTGGTATCCTTTCTTTTGCCCCTCAGTGTAGAGTCAAGAATCAACATTAAGTTGTCGTTAAACATACAGAAATATGTTGTCTTGAACTTTAAATTTTGGTATCCTTTCTTTTGCCCCTCAGTGTAGAATCAAGAATCAAGATTAAGTTGTCGTTAAACATACAGAAATATGTTGTCTTGAACTTTAAAGTTTGGTATCCTTTCTTTTGCCCCTCAGTGTAGAATCAAGAATCAAGATTAATTTGTCATTCTTGATTCCACAGACAAGCGCGACTGTGCAGACATTCTCAGCAACAATCCAACTGCCCCGGATGGAGTGTACACCATCAACCCCTTCGACGGTAAAGGTCCTGTCAGAGTTTACTGTGATATGACCACTAATGGCGGCGGATGGACAGTGCGTATACTTGTATGTCCCTGTCTATGGCTTCGCCTCTCCCTCTCTGTCTCTGCCTGTGTGCATGTTTGTCTGTGTCCCTGTCTCTCTCTGTCTATCTGTGTATGTGTGTCTGTCTCTCTTTCTGCGTGTCTGTCTGTCGTAATCTGTCTCTCCCTGTGTCTCTGCGTCTCTGTCTCTGTCTCTGTCTCTGTCTCTGTCTGTCTATCTCTCTGTCTGAAAATGTATTTCACCAAAAAGTAAAACACCCTCCTCTCTTCGGAAGTTTTAAATAAGTGTACATGGCTCAGTTAAGCCATGATAATTTTTTCATTCGAAATAATAAAATGTGTTCACAATAAAATGGCCATGTAATGCTTCCTTTTTACGCAAAACCTTTATTACCACTGCGGATAATTGGTTTGTGTAATAAGATGTTTTACCCTCAAAAGTAATTTTAAATGTTACAAACTATCAGTTTAGATAGGAAATTTCAAAAAATATTTTTTGCAAAAAACGTGCTACAGCCCCTTTAAGTTCATATGGCTGTTCAATGTTTTCACTCTGTCTAATTTCAGGTTTTTCAAAGGCGAGAGGATGGCACCACGCGTTTCGCGAGGGACTGGGCGAAGTATAAGAATGGATTTGGGAACTTGACTGCAGAGTTTTGGCTAGGTAAATTTAAGTTTCAATTCTATAATGTTCATTCTGAGATCCTCAACAAATATCTAGTGTTCATATTGTTTTTTCACACAACAGTGTCTTATTTGCCTTTAAATGACCGTTGACATTGATAATGTTCTGAAGGATATAGTAATAAAAAATCTAAATGTGAATATGTATTTTGATAGGTAATGACATTATCAGTCGATTGACCGCTGCACGTGCATCCCAGTTGAGAGTGGACATGTTGGACCATTTAGGTCAATCAGGAGTTGCCACGTAGTCACAGTTCAAAGTCGGAAACGAGGGCAGTAAATACATTCTCACTGTTTCCGGGTACAGCGGCAATGTAGGTAAGTAAGGCTGAGGTCGTCTTGAGTGAATAAATAAAATTGTAAAACCTTTAAAATTATATCTGATCAAAGTTTTCTGAAGTTCGCATGTTTGTATGACAGGACTAAAATACAGCGTCCTGTTTACTCAAATTCTGTCTTTGTAAGATTCAGATTCTTAGATGAAGTAAGTCTGGTCTTAACGCCGCTTTCAAGAGTATTTCACTTATATCACGTCTGCTAGTATTATTGCAGGGATAAAGCCCGCAACGCCATGTGGCTATACATTGCAGTGAAACCTGCAACATCGGCTGGAACTAGCGAACCATGGGTGGTACCACGCTGATATTCAGTGTAGCATTGTAGCCAAACCTTACTGCTTGTAGAACAGTTCTCTACTGCAGACAAAGTTGCCTTAGGCCCTGGCGGGATTTGAACCCCGGACTCTTGATCCGAAGCCGAACGCTCTAACCACTACTCACCCCCCCCCCCCCCCCCCCATGTTCAAAGCAATTTGGAAAAAACTCAAATATTATCCAGGGTGTCATTAAATTTGTTATAATTGACTTGTACAGCGCTTGAAGTATATGACGTAATGGAGAATGCATGAAGAGTAGTAGATTCGTTAAAAATAATCAGCGATCTCCTCATACATTCTCCATCTTAATTCATGTGATAAGTTAACATTTTAAACAATAAATTACATTTATGTGACACCAAAGTTAATTATTTTGCAAATGTCGGTGCTCATTCATCGGATATGGTACAAGTAGCTACGACCCTCATGAAATTGATTTTTCCACCCACGTGCAGCGCACAATTTCCACGCGAAGCGATGTGATTGACAGCTAAATCCCTGTCTTTCCATGCTGTCCCCTTGCGTTACTTGTCGAATAGCAAAAAACCCTATGGTTTCTAACAGCTCTTCGTAACCTTATTGATAACAGCGCTGACTACCAAACGAAGGGATGCATGTTCGAATCCAGTTTCATACATTACACAATTATATTCTCATATTTGAGATATTTTAAGTTCCTATTCAGATCCTATTCATAACATGTCATAAAACTGAAAACACATTGCTGTTTCCCAAATCGCAGCGCCTAAGAATGGCTTCAGTTCGTTTTGTTTTATTTTTCAACAAATGTGTTTATCAAGTTGTGAAATATAAATTCATCAAAATAATACCTTTATTACTATCCATCAATTTGACTGTGTTTTAATCATGCATTAATAACATATATGTGTAAAGGGGAATATCTTCTCGAATTCCGTTTCCACAAAAAATACCTCGTTAGAACCCTCCTTTTAAATAATAATCAACAGTAACACAATAGAGTGACGTCATGACCGTGGATTAATTGTGGATAAAGCGCTATTAAAATAGTAATTCATTATTGATTATTTATTCTTAACAAAGCCTCAATGGCTGTTTAACAAAACTCAACAATTCTTTCCAGGCGACTCCCTTACCGAAGCACACAATGGCAAGATGTTTTCATCCTGGGATCGCGACAATGACATAGACACAGGAAACTGTGCAGCATATCTCCAAGCAGGCTGGTGGTATGAGTCATGTCATCATGTAAACCTCAACGGTATTTATGGGGCAAATACTAATGGTAAAGGGATAATCTGGGAAGCCTGGCACGGCAAATCATTCTCTTTGGTGTGGACCGAGATGAAACTTAGACCTGTCTGATTAAAATGGACCATTTTGCAAAATAGTGCATCTACCAGGATACGAACTCGTATCGTTCGGGGTTTCCTCGCCACACAGAACCTGTTCGTATCCCGTTAGATTCATTATTCTGCATATTTTCCCTTTGAACAATGTCGATTTTGATGACTGAGACCTGCCCAATAGTAAGGAAGAGCGGGGATGGTTCGGGCAGCGGGATGGTTCGGACACCCCCCCCCCCCCCCCCTATCTCCCAAACCGAAAATGTAACAGATGTTTTCATTGGTTGAGGAAACTCGCACTACGTCAACAACCATGCCATATTCGCGAAAAGTTGGGCAAGCGAGAAGTTTGATTAGCATTGACCATTTTCGTTTTTAACTAATACCAATGTAACTTTTGACTATCAGAACGTGAGATCTCACTGCCATAAAAGGCGTCGATTTTTAGGAATAGAATGTTGCTTGTAGTGATAAGCACAACTCACGTGTTGACAGTTTCATTCTCGTATAATCTCTCCTGTCTGGCTGTCAATTTATATTTATCTGAAAAAAAGTTACAGTGCACATGGACTAACCTACCCCATACATGTCCGTTATTGTGTGTGCGATTGTTTTAAACTTTTACAGACATCGAAATTAATCAAAAGCCATTGCTTTTGACATTTTTAATTTTGTTCAATGCATATTTACTATCTGCTTCGGTATTATTGTTCAATGCATATTTACTATCTGCTTCGGTATTATTGTTCAATGCATATTTACTATCTGCTTCGGTATTATTGTTCAATGCATATTTACTATCTGCTTCGGTATTACACCGTATATGCCTATTCATTGAAAATTGGTTGCTTATTTTCAAAATTACAATGATTGTAGTTTCCTAAACGTTATATTTGTAAGTTAGAAGCGAACAGACTTTAAACTCATGTTTGGTCAAAGACGCATATATGACAGACACGTACATTTTTTTACACCTTCATAAACAGTGATACGATAAACGAGTCGCCGACGTATGATTGGTTAAGATTGTTTTCCACAACCATGCCTTCTCTTGAATGTCACTGATAAATTATAGAAACATTTTGCAATAACCTCATTATGGCTATATCGCTTTGTCGTGTGGCCATATCGCTTTGTCGTGTGGCAAATAGCTCGTTTGCTTTATCACGTTGGTGCCAGAGGGCGAAAGAGCGATGTCCCCTCTCGGCCATCATACCCCATCCCATTAGAGAGTAGATTTTGAAGGTCTTGTCAAAATGTTGAAATAGAAGTTCATTTTATTTCAGAATGCCACTTTTACAACGATATCAGAAGTAAATTAGATTTTTATAATGCAACGGGGTCTTTGGATCTTTTTATCAAACTTTTAACGGAAAATAGCCCACAACGCATTATATGTATCAGTACAACACTGAGAAATATATTTTTTAGAAGGCAATTATTTTTATAACTCTTATATGTATTTACTTATTTATCTAATTTCCATTTTAAACCCTGATAATTGCTATTTTACATACCTATATTTACGAATATAGTGTACACTGTTTTATCTTGTAAAGTGTCTCATAAGTAAACAATTCGCTGGTTGTTAAATATATATATTATGTCATTTATTCATGCTTTTTACAATGTAAAAATTAACTTGTGACACTAAAATGAACTATAACCGTATGTCTGTCTATAAACGCTTCAAAATCATTTTGCTTGTCACACATACAGCTGTCAATACCTAAAGAGTCGTACATAAAATATCGATCCTGGCGCCTTACGTCATCAGATCGTTGACTGGGGTGTTATTCTCCATCCTCTATTTGCCTGTACTGAGGCGTGTTCAGAACCGCGAGAACCCGCTTCTGAGCGACAACGAGTTCGCTCGTACTCGCTAATACACGGGTGACCACTTTGGAGCAGTCTCGCCAAGCGAGTATTTACGATCCAAGATGGAGTCGCGGGTCACAAAGTTTGATAACCTCATTTTTCTTTCTTGTATTATCCTTCAATTGGAATGTGGTCGATTGCTATGTGCAAGGCCCTTTTTTTCAAAATGGTATTGATATTCTGAAAGTATCTTGGGAAGTACTCGTGACTCTAGTTTCCGTTCTGGAGCCGTTCGCGGGTACGCGCGTACTCGTCAAGCGAGTACTCGCCGTGCTGAACACGCCTATAGTCAGCTCTAACACTGGAAGCATAGCAACCTCGTCTAAATCAGATCGAACGTAATACTCCTACCTAACCTTAATCGATCTGAGTACTCATCGACGGGGGTCATACCCTGTGACCTTTGACCCGAGCCAATAATCGACGAGGCTAGGAAATCAGTGCCACTATTCATACAAAATGAAACCTGTGATTGGTTAATTTCACCGATAGTGGAATATTTTAATAATATTTGGTAACATTGTAGAAGCACATAAGTACATACATGAACATTCCAATGTATGTTTATGTTACGGTTTGGAAAGGTGTTTGACCATGGAACGATATATTTGAGATAGAGTACTAGTTCTACCGCTGACTGTCCGCCATCCTGCTTTTTTGCATTCCGTGAAATGGAAAAATGCTGTCTTTCCACTTTTTTAATTGTTTTGAATAAAAGAATACATGTATTGATGTATCATTAAACTAATCAACAATGTCTTGTTTATAAACTTTATAACAATAAAAAGGACTGGACCGACAACTTTAAGCTATTGGGTATAACATTTGACACTGACTTTGAAAATATAATAGATATTAATTATAGTGATAAATTCAAAGAAATAGAAAATTCTATGCAACTATGGAAAAGTAGGATATTGACTCCCTTTGGACGTAATAGAGTATTGAAATCACTATTATTGCCAAAACTTAATCATTTACTCTCCCCGCACCTGCTGAAAATATTATACAAAATTTTCAAACGAAATGATTAAAAGGGACCGGGTAACAAACAATATCCCCGATGGTGGCTTTAAAGTACTTATTATAAAGGACATTATTGCTTCTCAAAACATTTCTTGGCTTCGTCGATTACAGCTATCAAATACGACCCTGAAAACATTTCTTTTTTAAGCTAATATTATTCAATCAAAGATCTTGGAAATGGATGTAAAATATATCAAAGACCATGTAATTAAAACCATAAGAAACCCATTTTGACGGGATGTTTATCATCTTGGGGTAACTGTACAGATAAACATCAGAAATTACGAAAGGATGGATACTCCCAGTATTTGTGGTACAATGACAATGTACAAATCGATAATAAGTACATATGTATTAAAGGGGCAGTAGAACGCTTTTTTGCTGAAATAAGTCGATAAGTCACCAATAGTAAAAGACCCTTCTCTCTTTGGAAAATAAAGTTAAAAATGAGTGTGCATGGTTCCGTGAAGCCTTGAGAATCGTTATGTCATTCGAAATAATAAATTGTGTTCACAATAAAATGGCCGCCATGCATTTTTAGCTTTATACGCAACACGGTTATTACCAATACGGATAATTGGTTCGTGTAATAAGATGTTTTATCCTCTAATGTAAATATAAATGACAAAAACTATCATTATAAATGGGGAATTTGAAAAATTAAAATTTGCAAAAAACGTGCTACTGCCCCTTTAAGAAGTGGAATACTGCAGGAGTAAGCTACATCAAGACGGCCAACGTATCTCCTACTTAGACTTTAAGAATAGATATAATATCCTTTGCAACCAGTTGACCTTTTACGGAGTGGGAAACGCTGTAAATGTGTATTTGAAAACTTTAGAATCTGATGATAATATTCAATTGATAGCGCCGGTTTTACTATTCCATATATTCACTTACTCATGAAAAGCAAAGCTGGGTCAAAATATTACTATAATATTTTATCAGGATGATATAAATGTGTATTTGAAAACTTTAGAATCTGATGATAATATTCAATTGATAGCGCCGGTTTTACTATTCCATATATTCACTTACTCATGAAAAGCAAAGCTGGGTCAAAATATTACTTTAATATTTTATCAGGATGATATAAAATACTTCACAGATCAAGAATGGAGAAATATTAATGAAATTCCATTTAGATATACTGATAGTGTGCAATTACGTTGGCTGCAACATAGAGTTATTAATCAAATCCTCCCAGTTGGTAAATAAACTAATGTCCAAAAGAAAGTACCCACCACAGTTGTTTTAGATTTAATTAATATCTAAAAGACGTGAGGTGTTTTTGATTATGTAACGATAAAAATAACTCATTTATGCAGTAATTCGAAGGAATTGATTTGTGTATGGTTAATGTATTGTTGAAATACCTTTGTTTAAAGGAGACAGGGGTCAAAAACGAAATTTACACTAACATGACCCCTACAGTCTTTAAAACGTTGTAAATTATTGAAGATTTAAGCACTTTAATCGAATTTTACATAAATTATAGCTTACATGTCTTTAAACAGCTTTGATTTATGAAAATGAATTTTGAAATTAAAATTTAATTCAAAATTTAGATTTTTAAATTTTTTTTAAAAACCTATTAGAAGCATTCCTTACTGAAGGCAAACCTCCTTTTCTTTACCGTTTTAGAATACGACGTCTAAAACTTGAGATATTTGTGATTGAAAATTGTACACATGATAACATGAACTGAGGTGGGTACTTTCTTTTGGACATTAGTTTTGTTTAAGATTGGATATAAAGATTCCCCCGTGTGTACGAGTTGTAATATATCCACTGCTGACATTGTGCCTGTATTTTGGAATTGTGAACGTGTTAAATCTCTCTGGAATGAAGTCGAAAAATGGAAGAATAACAAGGCGGAAATTCGTATAACTTTTACGCAAGAAAATTATACTCGGCTTTCCCTCGAAAGGAAATGATCCATTAAATGCCTTATGTCTTGTCATACAAAGTGCCATTTTCATATTTTACATTGAAAAGAGAGTAGTACCATTTACATATATCCAGAGAGTGTTAACAAATTACTACAATGTAACTAAAGCAATAGCCTATTCCAACTGTGACAACAAGTTCGTTAAATTCTGGTCCAGCTGTCATAAGCTATTTCTTTGACCACTCAAATTCAACTACTCATATGTATACGTTTTTTTTCTCTTGTCATTGATGTTGAAATAATTGAAATATTGCATGATTTTCTGTAGAACAAAAAAAGTGGAATAAAAAAAACAACAAAAACAACAAAAAAAACCCCAAAACAATGTCTTGTTGTGCTGTAGCAAAGCTTTCCACACTCGTAGCGCCGATGAAAGGCTTAACATCTCATTGTTTTTATTTTTGAATGTATGTGCGTTAGCCTTTATACAAGTTTAATATGAAGTATTACCGTAAGTAACATGTTTCATTTGGATTTTCTAGTAAGCATGTGTTAATAACATGTGTAAAGAGGGATATTACCTTATTATCCTAGTTAGTCCGAGTGCTTTGACGCAATACTAGTTCAGGGCAAAACTCAACTTCCCAATGCAAGGCATAACTCTTGCCAGTCTCCATTACTGGCTGATTTAGGTCAGCCAGTAATGCAGACTGGCAAGAGTTATGCCTTGCGTTTGGAAGTTGGGCAAAACTATACTTCATTACAAAACACATTGGGGTACAGCGAACTTTGTTTCTTTTCTAAGATGCCAAATGATCAGATGCAGGTAACATTCTGAGGCTGAGGCGAATCGACGTTTCGTTACCATGGGCACACTTTATCACGAGGGAGCGGCGTGTAACAGCGGGAACGTCATTCGATTGTCATAAAAAACTATACCTTTATTGTCTGATAAAGTACTTTTTTCGATTGTTCTAACCGCTAGGCATCTTGGAATATAAATTTGAAAAATGTTACAACATACAAACATGTGTGGATTGATAGAATATTCACAAAGTAACAAACACTGTAACATTAACTAATCTTGAAATCTTTCCACACTCGAAGTGAGTGACTTTACTTCTCATTGTGTGAATGGGAATGGATATGCGCTAGCCTTTATCAATTGTTCAAATATAGTCATGAAACGTCATAAAAATATTACGCTCATCTGAATTATGCAATGAGGTGAGGTGAGCTGGGGTTTAGCGCCGCTTTCAAGAGTATTTCACTTATATCACGGCTGCTAGTATTACGACAGGGAGCCCGCAACGCCATGTTGCTATGCATTGCGGTGAAACCTGCGAGCATTAGCTTGAACTAGCGAACCATGGGTGGTACTACGCTGAAATTCAGTGTAGCATTGCACCCAAACCTTACTGCGTGTAGTACAGTTCTCTACTACAGACAAAGTTACCGTGCCCCTGGCGGGATTCGATTCCCGGACCTCTTGACCCGAAGCCGAACGCGCTTACCACTGCGCTAACCCGCCCCGATTGTGTAATGAGCTTGTATTAATAACATATGTGTATACAGGAATGCCCTCTCGAAATTCTTTTCAACAAAAATACCACGATATAACACTCCCTCTAATACCTCTACCCAAGTATACACGACTGACCCCGAGAACGTTATCACCTGACATTCGGAATTCAACAATGGGATTTATAGAAAAGGCAATGGGACACTTATCTTGTGTAATGTAAATTACAGCATCTGAAAAGGCTATCTGTAATGGATAACACCTGAATGCGAGGGCGTTCTAGCAAAGAGAGGCCTTTGCTCTTGGAGAGACCCGTAGGCAAAGGCCTCTTTTGCTAGAACGCCCGAGCATGAGGATGATATCTATTTTATATACCGAAAAGCAAAGACTAACGTGAGTGCAATTGTCTAAAAGTATACTGCAGGTGGTCCACGTAAAATAAAGCGCACATAAAATATAATGGAAGTTCTCCGACAGCGCAAATCAACCCTTCTCAGTCACGAAACTGCAAAGAATTGTATTTGGAGAGCCTTAGTACTGGAATGAGTGAGTGAGTTGGGGTTTAACGTCGCTTTCAAGAGTATTTCAAATATATCGCGGCTGCTAGTATTACGGCAGGGAGAAAGCCCGCAACGCCATGTGGCTATGCATTGCGGTGAAACCTGCGAGCAGCGGCTGGAACTAGCGAACCATGGGTGGTCTACGCTGAAATTCAGTGTAGCATTGCACCCAAACCTTACTGCGTGTAGAACAGTTCTCTACTACAGACAAAGTTGCCGTGCCCCTGGCGGGATTCGAACCCCGGACCTCATGATCCGAAGCCGAAACACTGCGCTAACCCGCCCCGATTGTGTAATGAGCTTGTATTAATAACCGTGCCGCTGGCGGGATTCGAACCCTTGAACCGAAGCCGAACGCGCTAACCACTGCGCCATCCACCCCATCCTAGTACTGGATAAAACCCTGTTAGAAGGTTATTATTCTGTTCAAGGCCATCACAGTAGGGGTATTATCCTGTAAAAGGCCTTCTCAATAGGCATTATAAGGCCCCAGTTCCTTTCGTAGGGAAGTTCTCCCGAAAAAAACCCAACTGAATTCAGAGATTGTTACATAGGCATTGAGGTATATAAAGGGAAATATCCATCCTAATGTTATCCCTGAATAATTTCAAAAGGGCATACATTTAATTGTCTAAAGACATCTTTACTTTCATGCATCTTATATTGATTGTGAATCTGTGAAATATTTGCTTTATGTGGAGGTAGCTCGTTATTGAGATTTTAGTAAATTGTATTAAAGGTATGGTGTGATTGGCATCTGAATAAAATTCTTCTTCTTCTATTATTATAAATATGAAAAATGTTACAACATACAAACATGTGTGGATTGATAGAATATTCACAAAGTAACAAACACTGTAACATTAACTAATCAACAATGTCTTGAAACCTTATTGAGATTTTAGTAAATTGTATTAAAGGTATGGTGTGATTGGCATCTTGACGATTAGGGATCCCTTTATAGGCTCATAGGTTTTCATTAGACGCGGAGATCTCCCGATCTAATGATATCAACCACAATTTCTGATAAAGCTGTTCCCTTTAAATATTGTTAGAGAATGGCTTGTTCGTTTGATTCAATAGAAACAGCTTTCCCAATGACAAATCTAAATATATAGTCAGTGTTGTCTCCTTAGAGAGTTGCGCTTTGTTTTATTGCACCGTGGGCATCATAAATGAATCAACTCAACCTAAATAATTCGAAATTGAACTCTTATTTATCATGAAAAACGGTCAGGGTTTTCAAATCGGATGTGGGGCGGGATAGCAGAGTGGTTAGCGCGTTCGGCTTTGGATCAAGAGGTCGGAGTTCGAATCCCGGCAACTTTGCTTGTAGTAGAGAACTGTTCTACCCCAGTTAGGTTTGGGTGCAATGCTGCACTGAATTTCAGCGTAGTTCCACCCATGGTTCGCTAGTTCCAGCCTATGCCAGCAGGTTTTACCGCAATGCATAACCACATGACAATGCGGGTTTTCCCCCTGCAAAAATACTAGCAGCCGCGATATACGTGAAATAAACGGCGTTAAACCCCAACTCACCTCATGTCACATTTGCTTATACAGATGCATCCTGACAGAGTTTTCACCTACTTGTGCAAATATAATGCAATATAGGATGCCTTTAAGCATTGTATCAACTCGAAATCGAAACCGAATACATTTTCGCTACGGAAAAATCAGTTCAATGTTCCATAATATACTCAAATCATATACCTCATAGTGAACGGTAACAGTTTAAGAAGCCCCTTAAAGGCGCTGTAGCACGGTTTTTGCATATTATTTTGTCTCAGATTTGTCATTCATTATTACATTTGACACGAGATATGGTTATAACATCTCATTGCACGATCCCGTAATCATAGAAAACGGTTACCAATATTGGTAGAAAATGGTGCGACGTAAAAAGCTACAATGCTACAAAGCTATTCGTCAGTGTGATTTGTAGGTCATATGCGATTTTGAGATTTCAGACAGTAAAATGGTTGACCATTTCATCATTGTGCCATATTTAAAACTCTACTCTGAGTGTTTACGTATTGCCGCATCAGTAAGATCACTTTAACTACCTTCGAGCGGCCATTTTAGGGTATATCCTGGGATATAAGTGAAATATTCTTGGACGCGATCAAACCCAACATAAAGAGTACATGATTTGATATTAAACGAGCGATTCTGTATATATATCTTGCCCAAATACCCCATTTCACTGAGCTACGACTTCTAAAAGTTTTCAACACTATTCCCGACTCTTCCCAACTACGACTTTGTCGGCATGAGTCGGGGAACATTTTAGGTTAAATTGTCAAATTTGATATTTCTTCGAGTTACTTACGACCCACTTACGACCCGTTCACGACAAACTGCCAACTCTTTCCCGACACTAATCCGCCTACTGGACTCTGACAAGGACTCATTCCCAACCCACTCATGATTAATTAAGACTACTTTACGACTCGTTCACGACCATGGCGACTCATCACAACCCAGATACACCTCACTTACGAGTCACATACGAATCACATAAGAGTTATTTGGCCTTATTGTCGTGTTGAGTCTGGAACGGGTCGTTACTGGTCGTCTTTGAGTATTGGTTAGTCGTACGTGAGTTGGCATTAGTCAGCAAGTATTGTAGGGGAAGACCTATTCCCGACTCACTCCCGACCACCACGACTCAATTTTACTGGAAACGAGTACATTTCCGGTCGAAAAGTACGAGCATCGCCCGACTCAGACACGCCTCATTACGAGTCATTGACAACTCACTGACGACTTGCTGACTATTTTCAGTCGGCAACGACTCTTAGCTCACTGAAATGGGGCTATTAGCGATAGTGTGCTGAAACTAAAATTTACGAGTCGTAAACATTTGTGATGACGGTAAGGCCATTGTGACGTCATACTTGCAGCTGTATTACACAAGTTTTATATAAAATATAACACTGATGTATCTTCCACTTGGAGTAAAGATAAATAATAGCCTAGAGTATGGGTCCGTGATGAAGATCAGTAGAAAACAACATATATACTGCATAATTAAACTTCTCATTTCAATTTTTTTACTCCCTATTTTGTTTCAAGTAATGACTAAATACAAGTTAAAGCTTCTTACAGTTTTCTTACAGTGAATAACAATAATACCATTTTAGATTTCACATTACATTTTTTTTAAATTTGAGACTTATGAGTTTTTTTTCAACTACGCGCATTGTGACGTCATTTTAATTTTCAAAAGAAATTTCATCACGTCTGTAATGTGCATCTTTAGCCGTATATGACCCCAATATATATCGAACATATCCGGGTACCTTTATCCTGCACCATCCTTTAAATGATAATCATAGTTATTATCAAAAAGTGGCTCTCACAGTAGATATCATTTGGGTCAGATCAAGCGATATCTATGATAGATATCGCTACAATCAATAATCAGTCATAATCCTATTACATCAACAGTAACTGACATCACAAACCTTTGACATCATTGAAAACACTTCTTACAATGCTATGATGCCATAATGCTGATGACGTCACAATGCTATTACCTCACTCAGATCACTATTTCCACTATTTGTGAACACATCTGTGAGAGTAGTCAAATATTGGCTTAAGATAACCAGAATGTCTGAACAGAGATATGTCAATAAATCTTACAAAATGTCTTTACTTTATGATTCAAATGGTAAGGTAAACTGGGTTACTAAAGTTAGGCATATGCTATGCTCAAACGGATTTATGTCATATGGGCAAACCAGGGAGTAGAGAACATAAACTTATTTATCAGTGAATTCGAACAAAGAATGAAAGATGTATCAATATCAGATTGGTTTGCTTCAATAGATAAGATATCTTAACTCCAAAACTACAAAAGCTTTAAGAATAGATTCGAAACCGAAGTCTATATAAATTCACGACATATGAATAAATTCAGAAGTACTTATGCTAATTTCCGATGTTGTACACTCCCACTTGAAATAGAAACTGGCAGGATGAATGGCATAGAACGTAAGGATAGATTATGCAGTGTGTAAATCAGGGGAAATAGAGGATAAATAATTTTTTACTCATTTGTAAACCACTTGCAGACATAAGAAAACAATACATAAATGTCACAGCAATCTCCAAACAACACTTCATTGATTTGATGTCAAACCATAATGATGAAGTCATTAGGAAGTTGTCTATCTATATATACATGCAATAACATTTCGAAATACTCTAATTCCATAAACACCATTCTTGTATTGTATACGCATATGCAGAATGTTGTAATAATAATGTATTCTTTGTTGTTATAGGCCGTAGGCCTAAATATCAACCGCAATAAAGAACTTGACACTGAGATCACTGCTGGAGAAGCTAAATGGCAATTTTGTGTTTCACATATGTTAATTCTTTTGCTAATAGTTGTTAAAGAATGGTTTTGAATGACAATTAAATCTCACCCTCGTGTCTTCTGTTATCAAATATATCAACACGAGTTGATTATACCCCGAAGGATATCGAAGTATCTAAATTAACTAAATTTAAAATGTCACAACGTTATCTAATCTATAAAATTAACTAGACGAGACAGGAGAGTCAAACAGACCCTATTTGGCTCATTTAATGACGTCATCGGTAAAGACGCGTCTATAAATTTAAGTCCATGAATGTTATATATGTTGATAACATATTTCATCAATTAATGTTTTGAAGTTAAATGGCTAACATTCTTGCCAAAAACCGTTTCGAAAAAACGATTTAAACACCCAAGTTTACTTGAACATATATGAAGTAAAAGTATTACACTCTGATGTATCAGATGGCTTGTTCGTCTTTACACATCTCTATGAAAAAGCTTCAAAATCTATTTCCGCTGGCGGCAGTATTTCATTTTTTACACTGTTGAAGATATGGTGAGGATTCGTTTGCGCTTGAGAGTATGATATACTTAAAGGCGCTGTAGCACGTTTTTTGCAAATTTTATTTTTTCAAATTTCCAATTGATAATGATAGTTTATGTCATTTATATTTACTTCAGAGGGTAAAACAACTTATTACTTAAACCAATTATCCGTAGTGGTAATAACGGTGTTGCGTATAAAGCAAAACTTGCATGGCGGCCATTTTATTGTGAACACAATTTATTATTTCGAATGACAAAAACGATTCCCGTGACTTTACGGAACCATGTACACTCATTTTTAACTTGGTTTTCCGAAGAGAGAAGGGTGTTTTACTATTGGTGACATTATTTTTCAAATACATTTCATCGACTTATTTGAGCGAAAAAACGTGCTACAGCGCCTTTAAGGAGGGTTCTATCGTGGTATTTTTTGTTGAAACGAAATTAAAGAGGATATTCCCGTTTACACATATATGCTATTAATATATGATTAAAACATCGTCAAAATGAAACATATTAATGAAGTTAATACTTTGATGACTTTACATTTTACAACTTGATAAAGACAAGCGCACATTTGTTGAAAAATAAAATAATGATAATTGAAGCCATTCATCGGCGCCGAGAGTATCGAAAACTTCGCTACAGCCTAATAGCATATTGTTTATTAGTTTTATTATACGTTATGTGTTACTTTGTGAATTTCCTATCAGAATATATGAATTATTATTACAACAAATTAAGATTGGGTTTAACATAGCGTGTTTTGATTTCACGAAATGCCAAGAATCCAAGATGGCGGATGCTGCCGATAGATCGGTGATAGAACTTTCCCTTTAAACGACCTATACCCTGGCCGAAATGAGAGCAGATCGATCCAGTGATATAATATAAGTCCAACCTCAAAACTTATTTCTTTAGACAAGCTTATGATGAAATGTTCAGCCTTTCTTCAATGAACATTTGTATATACTCTTCCTTTTTCTGTAGATATACGCTTTTGATGAACCGCCGGATTAATGAAGCAGAAATAGTTGTACTTACGGCTAATTGGCGTTCGGACTCGGACACTCGTTGATAAAAGTGAAAATATCCTCGGCAAGCCTCGGATATTTGTAACTTTAATCAACTCGTGTTGATATATTTGATATCAGAAGACACTTGGGTGAAATTCTCTATTTATTAGTATTATTCTTTAATATAACCTCCCATCCATGTAAGTAGTAGCTCATTTATATGAATAATATTGAGATGTTATATACTCATGGTTATAATGGTTGACACACCATAAAAGGGTGTTATTAAATGTTATATAAACAACATGTGAGTGTGAGTGTAAGTTTTGATTAGTTTCTGGTAAAACATGTTACTACTTGATGTATGTTATTGTGATGGTCTGAATAGTAACCTCCAGCATTTGCTATTTCTCCACTTGTTCTTCAAAATACCAAAGAAAGAGGAATATAAGAAAAATTAAATTTATTCAAAATAGTTCATTCCTTGTTTCTTGAGTTATCGGCATTGGTTGATTGTTACAGTGTTTGTGTGTTCTCATTTTGGTTATAATAAATAATGAAAAGTTGCAATTGAAAACAATATACTGAACCCAAATATATACAAAATCTTTCATGGAGTGTCATTCGTAGACAATACTTACAAGGCAAGTATTGTTTAGTTTAAATTATGTGTTTGTGCCATTTTATTTCGAAAATACCGTTTTACCATGTTCTGTTTAGGAGTGTCAACCGTTTTTTAACCGTGAGTGTATACATGTAATTCCAAGAAGAGAGTTAAGTGACGTCGCTGTATCATAGTATGGGGTCTGTTATGATTTGAAATATATAATTATTTAATAATTGGAGACCAAGTCTGTCCTATTTAAAATTTATTGCGCAAACTAATGTAACTGATTTATTTAATTATTTCTATTGCTGAAGACAGCTATACTCACGGGCAAAAGAAACGTCACCACATTTTGAAAACAGTATAAAATAAAATATGTCGGAGAAAATAGATTTTGTATGTATTTGGTAGCCACATGTTTTCTTAAGAAATATTCACAATTTCATACATCAGAGTATGCAATATTTATTTTTACATCTGTTCAAATTGACATGGGGTGCTAAAATCGATTTTTAAAGATGTTTTTGGCCCACAATATTTAGTATTTAAGTTTAAAACATTGAAAAAGTAGAAATTTAATTAACTTAAGATATCCTCGACATAAATAACCTTCTTTGATTTAAATTTGTTGACGCGTCTTTACTGTAGGACGTTTTTGAGGCTTCTATCTCGTCTAGTTAAGGAGATTCCAAAACGACCATTTCTTAAAACTTGTGTTTCTCAGAGTTATGAATAGATAATGTTTTGAAAATTCATATTTAGTATTGTTGGGTTCTGAAGACATGGTGTAACGCTGTTTCAGTCGCATTTATCGCCCGATGATTGAAATATCTTGTTTTTTGTATGGGGACGTTTCTTTTGCCCGTGAGTTTATGCCACCAAATTACTAAAAACCTTATACACAGTTTTCCTTTTGAAATGCTCATATGACGTCCTGAATTTCGACCTTAATCCATCTAACTTCATGTTCATTGTAGACATAAATTGTACCCTGTAATTTCGTCGACATTGTGTATACCTTGAGTATATTTTCTCAGTGTTCATAATTGAATAACGGATACCACACGACGGCGCTTTCATGTTTTATCTGGCAGGGATAATATGAATACTGTATTGGTAACCTCCGATAATTATCATTTACACCATAGAGCTGTCTTGCCTTGTTAGTGTTAGTGGCAAACACATGCTAAAGGTGTGAATTTGATATTTGTGACGTAGGGCCAAAATCAATAAAGGCATTATAATGGTGGAGTGATCTGGCAGTGACACTGGATATACTTGTTTGTTTTATAATCTACATTTTTTTTAGGACATTAGGTTTTTGTTCTATCCCAGAGAAAACGTACCTTCATTCGAAAAATAAAACGCATAATTTATTTTGTTTTTGTGGCACGTGGTTCATTGAAAGTACACATTGAAATTATGGATAAGATTATACATCAGATGGATGTAAGGCTTAAAGGGACAGTAGCATGTTTTTTCGGTGAAATAAGTCGATGAAATGTATTTGAAAAATAATGTTATCAATAGTAAAACACCCTTCTAATTTCGGAAAATTAAGTTAAAAAATGAGTGTACATGGTTTCGTAAATGCATGGACATCGTTTTTATCATTCAAATTAATAAAATGTGTTCACAAGAAAATGGCCGCCATGCAATTCTTGCTTTATTGACAACACCGTTATTACCACTATGGATAATTGGTTTGTGTAATAAGATGTTTTACCCTCTAAAGTAAATATAAATGACATAAACTATCATTATAAAAGGGAAATTTGAAAAAATAAAATTTGCAAAAAACGTGCTACTGCCCCTTTAATGATCTCCTGAGGGCCAAACGAACCGACACAAGTTACTAAAATATAATGTCGGATAAATCGATTTTGATAATTTTATGTTTCGCGCAATCTAAATAAAATAAGATCAACAGGTATATTAGATTATACCGTGTTTTATATTCATGAAATAGGACAATCGATCTAAATTTATTTAGATTGTGTTTCGCGGAGTAGTTTTTTTATTTTTTTTTTATAATTTAGCTGTTTATATCTGTTGAAAAACACATTGGGTGCTGAATTTGCTATGTTAAAAGGTGTGTGCAATGACGATTTGTATTTACCATTGATAATATATCTACATTGCTATAGGTAACATGAACAAAGGCCTGTTTCACTCTCCCATCTCTCCTAGTTAAGGAGAGTAAACTATTATGTTTTTAAAGGTGTGTTTTTCAGAAACATGAACAGAAAATATTTGAAAGATTCTAACTTCATTTATGTTTGTTTATGGAGCCATTGTGTGGCTATGTTTCTGTTGTATTTATCGCTCGTGAAATACATTAACTAGCATTTAAAATAACGTTGCCACGAAGTATACATATATGGCTTAAACATATGTATTTCCAAGAACGGAACCGGATTGGTAAACAAGCCAAGGCTTATATGAATACCGCTCCGGGATACAAAGAGTTATAAACATGACATGATGGATATACAATTTCAATAAGATGTTTGAAAGAAAAGAACACAAATCCTTGCAAAATAATGAATACACAACATAAATAATATGTCTGAGAGAAAATCACCAATCATTGCTAAATATCATTATTCATTGTAATAATACTTAGAGTCAAATCTGCCTGTTAAGTTTATAAACGAGTGAACGGATATTAAAAGTTCTTTGTTTACATTCGGGGATGATAATTGACTTCCAAAAAGAACTGATTTTAGGTCGAATCCTTTCGTATAATAGTACATGGTTTGACGTATGCTGCTATATTGAGGACAAAGAAAGAAATAATGCAATGAATCTTCATAATAATGGCCACAAGGGCAAGATGCAGAAGGGAATATAAATCGTTCATATTTGTGTGCATTAAGGTCACTACATTCCAACCGTAGTCGAGTATGTGTTATTTGACAAAATCTACTACCATTGTCAAATCAAAATGACTGTATATATTAGTATCTTTTTTTAATCAAACTTTTAAATGCTGTCAGTGACTGTATTTCTCTTAAATCAATTTGCAATGAATTCCATAAATTGACAGAGCTTGGAAGAAACGATCTTGCATAATTCACAGTTTTACATTGTAAGGTCTGAAGATTCGAATCATTACGTAGATTATAATCACTTACCGCAGATAACTAGCACCGTTATCAAGTTAGTGGTACAGAGGTCTCTTTCGTTGCAATTACTAGCACTGCTATCAAGCAAGTGGTACACAGGTCACTTTCGTTGCAATTACTAACACTGTTATCAAGCAAGTGGTACACAGGTCTCTTTCGTTGCAATTACTAGCACCGTTATCAAGTAAGTGGTACACAGGTCTCTTTCGTTGCAATTACTAGCACTGCTATCAAGCAAGTGGTACACAGGTCACTTTCGTTGCAATTACTAGCTATGTTATCATGTAAGTGGTACACAGGTGTCTTTCGTTGCAATTACTAGCACCGTTATCAAGTTAGTGGTACACAGGTCTCTTTCGTTGCAATTACTAGCACTGCTATCAAGCAAGTGGTACACAGGTCACTTTCGTTGCAATTACTAACACTGTTATCAAGCAAGTGGTACACAGGTCGCTTTCGTTGCAATTACTAGCACCGTTATCAAGTAAGTGGTACACAGGTCTCTTTCGTTGCAATTACTAGCACTGCCATCAAGCAAGTGGTACACAGGTCACTTTCGTTGCAATTACTAAAACTGTTATCAAGCAAGTGGTACACAGGTCACTTTCGTTGCAATTACTAGCACCGTTATCAAGTAAGCGGTACACAGGTCACTTTCGTTGCAATTACTAGCACTGTTATCTAGCAAGTGGTACACAGGTCACTTTCGTTGCAATAACTAGCACCGTTATCAAGTAAGCGGTACACAGGTCACTTTCGTTGCAATTACTAGCACTGTTATCAAGCAAGTGGTACACAGGTCACTTTCGTTGCGGTTACTAGCACTGTTATCAAGCAAGTGGTACACAGGTCACTTTCGTTGCGGTTACTAGCACTGCTATCAAGCAAGTGGTACACATGTCACTTTCGTTGCGGTTACTAGTACCGTTATCAAGTAAGTGGTACACAGGTCACTTTCGTTGCGGTTACTAGCACTGTTATCAAGCAAGTGGTACACAGGTCAGTTTCGTTGCGGTTACTAGCACTGTTATCAAGCAAGTGGTACACAGCTCACTTTCGTTGCAATTACTAGCACTGTTATCAAGCAAGTGGTGCACAGGTCACTTTCGTTGCAATTCTAGCACCGTTATCAAGTAAGTGGTACACAGGTCACTTTCGTTGCAATTAATAGCACTGCTATCAAGCAAGTGGTGCATAAGAGTTGGCTTGTTTCCCTTCATTCATTAAGTTTCCCATCCTGTCAGGTAGCGGGCAGAAGGACAACAGAACTAAAACAAACAAACACTTTCTTTGTACATGGTCATGATGTACTGGTAAGGTCAGTGCTGCCGATATCGTGGGTTCGAATCCCGCATAGAACTCGGCGCGAAAACGTACACGAATTTGTACTATTGAAGCTAGTGTTATCCCAAAAGCAACCTTGTTATAAACACTTTCTTTACATACTACACCAGGTCGGTGACATAAACAGATAAAGACTAATCCTAATTCATCCCTGAAGTAGTTCAGAGTTCATTAAACATGGCCCATACAACACTTCAGTAATAAATAATAAGGTTGTCCCATACAGAGAATCTCACTCAAGTGTCTTATATATCAAACATATCCATTGCCCAGGATATCTTTACTTTAATCAACGAGTGTTGAGATTTTATTCATCATTTAAAATAATTCTTCAACAATTATGAGCCAAAGACTGACATTTCTGAAACACAAAACTGCCATTTAACTTCTTTAGAAGTGAACTCAGCGAGGTCATAGCATTGTGATGTAATAAGCATTATGGTATCATTGTAACGTCATCACCATTGTCACGTCATAGCATTGTCAGCAGTGTTTTCAGTGATGCCAAAGCTTTGTGATGTCATTAACTGATGATGTAATAGGATTTGATTTGATGATTTGATTGTAGTGATATCTACAACGTAGATATCGCTAATAGATATCGATTGATCTCACACAAGCGATCTACTGTGGGAGCCTGTCTACTGAAAGAGACCTGTGTACCACTTACGTGATAACAGTGCTAGTAATTGCAACGAAAGTGACCTGTGTACCACTTGCTTGATAGCAGTGCTAGTAATTGCAACGAAAGTGACGCACCACTTGCTTGATAGCAGTGCTAGTTATTGCAACGAAAGTGACCTGTGCACCACTTGCTTGATAACAGTGCTAGTAATTGCAACGAAAGTGACCTGTGTACCACTTACTTGATAACAGTGCTAGTAATTGCAACGAAAGTGACGCACCACTTGCTTGATAACGGTGCTAGTAATTGCAACGAAAGTGACGCACCACTTACTTGATAACGGTGCTAGTAATTGCAACGAAAGTGACGCACCACTTGCTTGATAACGGTGCTAGTAATTGCAACGAAAGTGACCTGTGTACCACTTACTTGATAACAGAGCTAGTAATTGCAACGAAAGTGACGCAACACTTGCTTGATAACAGTGCTAGTTATTGCAACGAAAGTGACCTGTGCACCACTTGCTTGATAACAGTGCTAGTAATTGCAACGAAAGTGACCTGTGTACCACTTACTTGATAACAGTGCTAGTAATTGCAACGAAAGTGACGCACCACTTGCTTGATAACGGTGCTAGTAATTGCAACGAAAGTGACGCACCACTTACTTGATAACGGTGCTAGTAATTGCAACGAAAGTGACGCACCACTTGCTTGATAACGGTGCTAGTAATTGCAACGAAAGTGACCTGTGTACCACTTACTTGATAACAGAGCTAGTAATTGCAACGAAAGTGACGCAACACTTGCTTGATAACAGTGCTAGTAATTGCAACGAAAGTGACCTGTGTACCACTTACTTGATAACAGTGCTAGTAATTGCAACGAAAGTGACGCACCACTTGCTTGATAACGGTGCTAGTAATTGCAACGAAAGTGACCTGTGTACCACTTACTTGATAACAATGCTAGTAATTGCAACGAAAGTGACGCACCACTTGCTTGATAACGGTGCTAGTAATTGCAACGAAAGTGACATGTGTACCACTTACTTGATAACAGTGCTAGTAATTGCAACGAAAGTGACCTGTGTACCACTTGCTTGATAACGGTGCTAGTAATTGCAACGAAAGTGACGCACCACTTGCTTGATAACAGTGCTAGTAATTGCAAAGAAAGAGACCTGTGTACCACTTACTTGATAGCAGTGGTAGTAATTGCAACGAAAGTGACGCACCACTTGCTTGATAACGGTGCTAGTAATTGCAACGAAAGTGACCTGTGTACCACTTACTTGATAACAGTGCTAGTAATTGCAACGAAAGTGACGCACCACTTGCTTGATATCAGTGCTAGTAATTGCAACGAAAGTGACCTGTGTACCACTTACTTGATAACGGTACTAGTAACCGCAACGAAAGTGACCTGTGTACCACTTGCTTGATAACAGTGCTAGTAACCGCAATGAAAGTGACCTGTGTACCACTTACTTGATAGAAGTGCTAGTAATTGCAACGAAAGAGACCTGTGTACCACTAACTTGATAACGGTGCTAGTAATTGCAACGAAAGTGACCTGTGTACCACTTACTTGATAACGGTGTTGGTAATTGGTAAATGACTAATGTACCAATTGCTTGATAACGGTGCTAGTAATTGCACCGGAACGTCGCAAATATGCAATAAAGAAGTTGACTGTCCATAGAACTCGTTCTCCTTCATTGCAACAGCATCTAGAATGTCCATCAAAGAAGAAAACATTGATGACCTTACACCAACGCAACATTAGACCCAGGATTTGTGTACGGGACGCCCTGATGTGTCGAACCTTGACGTGTCGAACCCTAAGTGCAGATCCGACACGTTTTATCTGATTTTTGCATGTTTATTCTGGATTTGGAATAATAGTGCATGGATTGTTAAATATTTTCAAATTATTGATTGGCTAAATATTCTCATGTTCGTACTCGTTTATGGTTTACTCCGATGGCAGCCAGCTTGAAGCCATTTGAATATGTTTTCAAAATCAATATCTTGTGAATTAAAACAACAATGACAATGTGGATAAATCAGCACTATATTATTTCGAAAATGTAATTTGTAAAGATGTATATGTTTATATTTTCGATCTCTGTTTTGCTTTGTTAAAACGAGATGGGCGACTGTGAGTTCGTCACGTTCTATTTATCAATGAAGAAGAAAGAAGAAAGTAGTAGCGTCAACCAAGCATAATTACATTATTTAGGTACTAACCAATCAACGTTGAGAATCACTAATGAGCACGTGTACGAATATCTAAAAAATAATCACCTATGGATCCTTAGCCGTATGAGTTATATCATGCGCTATAAAACCCGAGTATATTCATGTTTCAAGTTTTTAATTTAACATTTCAATTTCTACACTCTACTTTTATTAGGTTTTCATTTCTAATTGATATTCTGAGTTTCTGATTCTTGTTATCATTGATTTCATTGATCAAGGATGGCTGGTAGAATCCTGATAAAATTTCACCCTACAGGTAAATCCCAATTAGCACACATACACTATGTGTACTCATATTCGCCCTTTTATCCTGGCACACAACGTAAAATATGACCAATGAACAAGCGGGGGCACCTTTCACGGTTACAGGGAATGGACTATCTCTCTTTGCTTCACTTTGATAACTGTGGGAGCATTGGAAGTGGCACTTGGAAATTGCTTGAGTATTTGCGTTGTTGATGTTGACTTTCTTGCAACAGAAAATATCCATACATGTGCTTATCGTGAAGGACAACATATTTTCTAGAGCCGATTCCACGTGGATGAAAACCGTTCTCATCTTTGAGGCAGACTAACACATCTGGAAGTTAGTGTTTTTCAAATAGTTGTTTGGTGTTTTAAACTGAAAACGATGTCATTCTATCGATAGACATTTTGTCAGTATTTATGCTGTTGATATTGACTTTCTTGCAACGGAGTTTAATACCAGAAAGGATGTGCGTCTGTGAAGTGACTCCACGCGTTTAACGTCAAGGACAACTGACTTTCTAGACCTCACACTTCCTAATTCTCAAAATAAAAGTACTATCACCCAGCCACACGAAGTGGATGAACACCATTGTAAAGTGGATGAAAACCGTTGTCAAGTGAATGAAAACAATTGTCAAGTGGATGAACACCGTTGTCAAGTGGATGAAAACCGTTATCAAGTGAGTGAAAACCGTTGTCAAGTGGATGAACACCGCACTGATTATTGAGGGAGACAGAGTCAAACAGCAGGAATTTAGTGGTTTTCAAATAGTTATTTCGTATTGTTAAACTTAAAATATGTCATTCTATCAATAGATACAGAGCATTTGTGAACGTTTTCATTTCATAAGACAAACTAGTAGGGAAAACACAGATAATGAAGCAAGTGTCATTCCGCCTTCAAGTCCTCAAATGATAACGCAATTATATAAAATGTGAGTTGTCAACCCTGAATAAAAACTTCTTTAGGGACAGGCACGACATTGAGTAGTGTGTACTCTCGTAGTATACTTCTTCATAATGTGAACAGTGGACTCAAATTGCCCTTCAAGGACACGATCTGACATCATCATGATCAACTTACAGCCATCAGTGACTTCACTTCTAAATGTCCATTGAAGACATGAATATGTACAGGAATATCACCATTGTGCTCTATCCATTTTACATGAAAGTGGTGTTTGTATGGCGGATCAGCATCATCATTCCCACGTTAGCTTGCACATGAAACAGTCAAAAGAAGAGTGATACCATATTCAAACAAAGGATGGATATCTTCATCATTGTAGACTTGATAATTTCTATAGCAGTTCTTGTTAGTAACAGTATAGTTTTCATCGTCATTGTCAAGTCTCGTCAGCTCCACCTACCTACGTTGTGGAACATTGCCGCCATGGCTGCATGGGATTGGCTCAATGGTCTGTATTTCCTTGTGTTTGTACTCCCCTCTAGAATGCTCGGTCACTTCGCTTACCCCGACTACATGATGAGACCCGCCTCAATCCTGATAACACTCATTTTTGGACAGAACATCCTCAACATCCTGCTCATTGCAGTCTGCTGGCCACTAGATTACCCTCGGCTCATGTCCAAGAAAAGATTTGCCATTGCAATGGTATCCATGCATCCGACTCGTCTTCATCGTTTCCGCATCCGAGACAGTGAAGTATAAAGAAGACATTGGATTATGCGAGGTAGAGCGTAAAACAGTGGGGTCAAGAATTGCTCTCGTAGGATTGACATCGATAGCTATTATCATCATTGCAATATTTATTGTGAAGATCAGCTTGGAGTTGAAGCGATCAAGGAGAAAGGTTGCCCCAGGATCAAGTAAAGGCACTGATACTACATTCACCTTTACCATGTGTCTTTCCGCCGCTGTCTTCATCCTGTGTTACCTACCGTCCTGCGTTGCTGTCTTATGGGCTTTGATCATTGGTCCGCTTAATACACCAAGTGCCGTCTTCAAGACAAGTGTCTCATCGTTTTTGTCTAACAGTTTGTGGAATGTGGTAATTTACGCTTCCACCTACAAGCCTTTCAGAGATGCCTTTCTGCAACTGTTTTGTCCAGCGCTGTCCCGAGAGAGAGCAAGAAGAGAAGTACATGCAGCATATAAACAGACCAATGTATTTGCAATCACAAATATGTAAAAAGTGAAAGAGTTTCAAAATGAATGCGGATATCCAGTCATTAATGCCTCATTTGGCTTTTGGGTGGTTAAGACATTTCTGGAGTCATCACTGGTGCCCGTGATTTGTTCATTTGTTGTTGAATTTTCAATTTTATATATTAAGATATGTGTGTCTAGCAGAAATTCTCCTAATTATCAGTTATGTTCAATTCAAGTAAAAGGGTCAATGGACTTATTCGTATGGCAAACCATTGCGTCCATCTGTCCATCCATCTGTAAACGTTTCACGTTTTCTTTTCGAAAACAACTTGCTCCATAAAACTGTTCTCTTTTGTACATACTTCTTTGTGATTATTAATGGTAGATCCGTGACTCTCCCACCCCCAAATAACCTATTTCACATTTTCTAGAATGAAAATGCCACAAGAAGATGAAATCATGTGTACATAAGTTGCACTAAGATCCGTGTTTTGTGCAATGGTTCCTTTTGAGTGGTTTGATGTCTTATGAAAGCTTTGTGCAACAGCACACTTATTCGTATTATGGGACATTTTAGTTTGTAAGTATCTTCTGAAAGTACATTTTGCAAAGGTACGTTTTAGTTGGTTGTGATCTTCTGAAAGTGTTTTGTGCAATTGTGTAATTTTAGTGGTTTGAAATCTTATGAGTTGGATTGTGCAATGTTACGCTCGTTAGTGGTTTGGTAGTTTTAAAGTTTAAAGCATCAGGACCTTTTATCTAATGAAATGTTTTAAAGCAATAGTGTCTATAGGGTGAGTTGGTATCATGTGATTTGTGCAATGGTATCAATTAACTTGTCAAGTATTTTATAAAACTGTTTATTTTTGTGGTTTTATGGTTCGGTATCTTCTTTCAGTATGTTTTAAGCATTTGTTTAAATGTAGTCATTTGGTGTATTATGAAAATATTTTTGCAACATTTTTAGCTTTTGCTTTGAAAAACGTTTTCCTTGACTGATCCCATTTCATAAGAAGAATTTACCGTCATATAGATCCCCACACTTTATTTGATGTTAAAGAAAATATAATCTCTCTGTTTTTTTTCGATGTTAATTCATTTATTCATATAGATATAGCTTTAATATCAAAACACAAAAGATTAGTTCGAAGCGTCACCTGCTTACCATGATATCGCCATTCAAAGTAGGTAACATTCGCTGAGTCGAGCTTAGCCTTTGTTAGCGATGTGACGTCATACTCAGGAGTTGCCTTCATTGAAATCCTTAGTCGATTTGTTGATTTTCGTTGATAATTCATTAAAAATATAATAACAACTTTTGACATTGCAAGTTTGCAATAGAATGGGTATTTGTGCGTCTGTAGGGAGTAATTTCGGAGATTTTGAAACAGTTTTTGATATTCAATCCCTGGTTTTAGATTTGTCTATTACCAATCGAGCGGAGTGTTAGGTTATTTTATTGGATACGAATGAATGATACCCTACACTTTTCCCCGTGGGGCCCTTACGAGGCGGCGCCGAGTAAGGCTCCAACGGGGAAAAGTGTAGGGTATCATTTGATACACGAGGAAAAGTATGGGTATATCTGTCTTATACCCCACTTACGGTCGAGTGTAAGCGGATACTATTTCATAATATTTCTAAACAAATACAGCTATAAACAAGCCTGTGTATGAAACGCACAACCTAAATACGGCCTCATCTGTGACAACGCAGCCCTTGCTGCGTTGCATGGTTGCCCATGTTTTGGGCTCGAAATCTAATTGATATGGCCCAATGACGGTATTGTCAACGCAGATGCACGTGCATCTTGCTGAAATGTACAGCTGACGTTATAAGCTGCATGGCTAATGTCAACATGGCCAAAGTTTAGACAAAACAGAAACAACTTTCAGTATGTTAAGACATTTTGCACCCAAAATTAAATTACATTCTTATATAAAAAGAAATACATAAAATTGTGATATTATTTCACGTAATATAAGAACCGTATTCATTTGGTTATGAACAAATGTTCCGAGTTTCAACTGGCTTCGTGGTGTAATGGTTAGGTCGTTCGGCCAGAAAGCAACAGGACACGGGTTCGATCCCAGGTGCCTTTTATGTTCATTTATAATCTGACATTTTATAAAGTATCATCACTTAGATTTGGAAATTTAGAAAATTTACTCCATTGTTTCTCAGTTGTTAAAAAGTGTAGGTATATTAGAAAAGTGTAGGTATATCAGAAAAAGTATAGGTATATCAGAAAAAGTGTAGGTGTATCGGCTAATACACCTACACTTGTAACAAAAGAAACCATAGCAACGAGACCGGAAGTGGGGTATAAAATATGTTTTGAAATGAATAACTGATAATTCACAATGCAATTTTCAATTATAAACGTGATTATTATTAATTTTGTGTTGTGCTATATTTTGGCTTTGAAGAGGCTTATATAGTTTTAGGTTTACTTCGTCAATATTTCTCATGGTGACTTTATATTATTGATAATAATTAATTGCATTATAACTAAGAAAATCATATAATTTTCAACATGTTACTTGTTTACAGTTTTTAAGGGGAAGACTTTGGCTATCGTTGTACATTTAGTCATGTACTTTTACAATTACTTAGATTCAGTGTAATATCACTGACCTAACATATACATTTCATCAGATATAACATTGCATGAGCTTTACTGATAAACATAAGAATTTCTCATTTTCCTAGCATGATATGAAAAAAGGCATGAATTATTTATAACATTTACATTATTTAACGACGTCAGATTTAGAAAACTGTATTGTGATATGGGATATTTCAAATATTTACCAAGAATGTATTTATGTCTAGGTAGGCTTTACAGTAAAAGGATAACATGAATTCATCTTCAATCAGATTAAGGTTAGGCAATTAAAAAAAAGGAAAAATCTCAAAACATTGTCATATCTAACAGCCAAGTGCTGACAGGATGTGTGTGACAATAATAGGGGCCTAAGTGATAATCCTTTGATGAGATGAGCACGGTGACACGATTGATTTAACGAAATTCGTAGTGTATTGCGTCAAACAATACTAAGCTTGAAATGTATTGAGTGCAATGTGGATGCAGTGCCTTGCACTGTACAATACAGTATAAGACCCAGGCCACAAATGTTTAGTTGTGTCTCAACAGGGATTCGAGCCCGGGACGTTGGCGTGAGAGGCAAGCATGCTACACCAATGTGCTCCACGCAATTTAACATCCCCTATATCAACTGTATTCACGTATTTATGCACTGTTTATTTGTACAGAATTGTCGGACACAGACTATAAGATTGGAACTGCAGATAGCATAATCCCAAATAAAGTATTGTTATAATAATCTAGTTTAAGTAATATTTAGTTAACCTTTTCAATATATGTATACTTAAAGAATATCTGCTTATCATCATCTTAATAGGTATCTACAAAGTATACCATGTAGACAAGCTACACTCTCAGCCAAAAGAAACGCGTCCTTGATTTTCCTCAAAATGAAAGTTGAAGTTCTGAAAAAGAAATAAAGGTTGTCTCCACGTTATGCTGAACAAATAATTAACATGAAAGTCCATTGAAATCGTGGAAAAAACTTTGATTCGAGTCAATAACATTAATGAAAACCAAGCCCAATTAGGGTTGATTCACTTGCGCACCGTACCCACGTACATACATGTATGTCCCGTCATCATCACTTCAATGCGAAAGTGTGCCTGTATTGTTGCTCGTGCACGTGGTTGTATGAAAATCTGAAAATCAAATGTTTTACTGATCATGCACTGATCGAAAACTGAACAATTCTGTTGTCTCATTTCAACAATCACCATTCTTTTGTGACATGAGTTGAGAGGCTCATGGTGTCACCTTTGGCAAGGGACTTTATTCGAAATGTGCCTCTGTTCACTCAGCAGTACAATTGAGTACCTGGTTTGGAAGTGCAGGCAATGTGACAGATAACCTTCGAGCGCCTTAATTGGTAGCCCAGGCTGCATACTCCCAAGGGAGTTGAGCATGAAAAATGAACGATGTTGGTCCTTACACCAGGGTAATAATGTGTGTGGCGCTTTGAGCATGTCCCTTTGTGTTGTTCAGCGCGATATAAGTATCCTCATTATTATTAATATTATGACAACTTCTGAAATTTAAATATATTATGCAGAAATGGTGCAACGTCATAATGCTATAATATTGCTGAACTGTTCATTATAGTTTTTACGAAATCTGAAAATATATTTGGTAGGCGTTTACTTTGGCCGACAGTGTATACATTATTGTTCCTTTTCCATGCTTTTGCTATGAACATAATTTTAATATATTGAAAAGGTAGCAAAACGAACCAAAAGAAATATGGAGAACTGTGACACATCGACATCAACAAATCGATCAATTCAACTAGTTGTATTTAACACATATTGATGAGCAAAGTACAACTCATCATTATCCATATAATTTCAGTTATGGTGTGACGTTATAACAATAATGGATAGAGTCGTTAATTTATTTGAGGATTTGAATATCAATAATGTAAGAGAGTAATAAATTCACTACGAATATACCAGGCTGTTTGGATATTATGCTCTCCAGTGTATTCAACATTCAGGTTTCAATTTAATTTGAAAATCACAATGTTTCATCAAAGACAGTTTCCATTTTACTTTTACCACAATTTGCAGTTTCTGATCGATATGTGGGTTTCTTTTGTCATCCCTATCCCCGGGGACTTGTTGGTATATAAGTTCATCATACAGGTAAGTTTCAATCAGCACATATCATTAAGATCCCAAACCCCTGCCTGGTCAGTACGCACATATACTGATATGTTGCTAGGCGCTCATTGTTAGTTAATAAGTTAATATCACGCTCTCGCCTTGTTTTCCTTTATTTAAACGTGGTCTCAGAACAGGAGAGAGTGCTGTGGTTATAGGGAATGGATTGTTTCACTTTCCAACATAGTGATCACGGATCATCCATGGTAAATTGAAATGGACAGAACCAAGAGACTGGTACAGTAACTGAGTGTGTATGCTGTTGATGTTGACTTTCTTATATGGCAATTTAATTACCAGAAAGACTTTCCATATGTAAAAGATTGCTTTATCTTTTTCGAAGAAACTTGTGTGTTCATCGTCAAGGACACCATACTTTCCAGAGTTTGGAGACCCTTGCACTCATCAAAATTAAAAGAGCATCATCATGTCACGCGAAATGGATGCACAAACGCTGTGGTCATTGGGACAGACTTGGAGGGAAACACAGCAGAAAGTGAGCCTTTTTTTCATAATAATTCTGAAAGAGTTGTCACTCTGTCGATGGATGTAGACATTTTGTGAACTAGAAGGGCAAAAAAATACCAACAAAACAGTGTGTTTTCACTTTCAAGTCTTTTCAATATCAAACGCCATTACATGAAATGTGAGTTATCAACCCTGAATAAGAACTTCTGTAGGGACAGGCACGACGTTGAGTAGTGTGTACGTAGACTAGTGTACTTCTTGATAAGGTAAACAGTGGACTCAAATTTACCTTCAAAGACATGACCTGACATCAGTATGATGACCGCCATCAACGACACCTTTCACTTCTAAACGCCCATTGAAGACCTGAATATACACAGGAACAGCATCTGACCATATTGCATAAAAGACATGTTTGTATGTTGTACCAGCGTCACTATCCCCACTTCAACTTGAACCACATATAACATTGGAAAGAAGAGTGACACTATCATCATTGTTCTCTTTCCATATTGCATGGAAGTGGTGTCTGTATGGTGGATCAGCATTATCATTCCCACCTTAGCTCAAACATGAAAAAGTGATAACATCTTCTTACCAATAATGGATATCTTCATCATTGTAGACTTGATAATTTCTATAGCAGTTCTTGTTAGTAACAGTATAGTCTTCATCGTCATTGTCAAGTCTCGTCAGCTCCACCTACCTACGTTGTGGAACATTGCCGTCATGGCTGCATGGGATTGGCTCAATGGTCTGTATTTCCTCGTGTTTGTACTCCCCTCTAGAATGCTCGGTCACTTCGCTTACCCCGACTACATGATGAAACCCGCCTCAATCCTGATAACACTAATTTTTGGACAGAACATCCTCAACGTCCTGCTCTCCCTCATTGACCGATACATTGCAGTCTGCTGGCCACTACATTACCCTCGGCTCATGTCCAAGAAGAGATTTGCCCTTGCAATGGTATCCATGCATTTGATAACAATAATCCGACTCGCCCTCATCGTTTCCGCATCCGAGATAGTGAAATATAGAGTGGACATTGGATTATGCTCGGTCGAGTATAAAACAGTGGGGTCAAGAATTGCTCTCGTAGGATTGACAACCATGGCTATTATCATCATTGTAATACTTATTGTGAAGATCAGCTTGGAGTTGAAGCGATCAAAGAGAAATGTTGCCCCAGTATCAAGTAAAGGCACTAATACTACATTCACCTTCACCATGTGTATTTCTGCCGCTGTCTTCATCCTGTGTTACCTACCATCCTGCGTTGCTATCTTATGGGCTTTGATCATTGGTCCGCTTAATACACCAAGTGCCGTCTTCAAGACAAGTGTCTCATCGTATTTGTCTAACAGTTGGTGGAATGTGGTAATTTACGCTTCCACCTACAAGCCTTTCAGAGATGCCTTTCTGCAACTGTTTTGTCCAGCGCTGTCCCGAGAGAGAGCAAGAAGAGAAGTAAATGCAGCATATAAACAGACCAAGGTATTTGCAATCACAAATATGTAAATAGTGAAATCGGTTGAAATTGTCAATGCATAAACAGAAACATTATTGTGTGCATTGAGTATTGGAATTAAAATGGTTATTCTGACAGCAGAAAACAAAACAAAAGTAAAATGAACTTTATGAACTGGGGAAGTTAATTGAACATCATCTTATATATTGTTCCAAAAGTAAACTCAAAGACAATGCTACGATTCAGAAACATTCTTGGAGTCATCCCAGATGCCTGTGAAACATTCAAAAATCTTTGGTTAAATTCTTACTTGGTCTCTTATGAAACGGTTTCCACAATAGTACACGTGTCAGTATTGTAATGAAATAATATTAAAAATTATTAAATTATATTGTGCAATTGCACATGTTAGTGGATTGGTATATTATGAAAATGCGGGTTTATCTCTAATGAAAGATCGTCTGCAATGGAATATTTTTAATTGATTGAAATTTTATGGAAGTTCAATGATGCATTTTTAGTGGGTTGCTCTTGAAAGTGCTTTGGTATAATTTGTTTTGGTGTAATTTGAGTGGTTTGAAAACTCATGAAATGAATTGTGCAATGATAATAATTTTTTTCGTAAGTTCGAGAATTTATTTTAAACAAAAATTTATTTTAATCAAATTTGTTCCAATTTTTTAAATTATTTGTATTTATTATTTTTTCATTATTCAATAAAACTGAAGTACATGTGATGGATAAAACATAAATTACTGCAAAGTAAATCATATAATTGATATTACAGACTAAATATTGATCTCTTTTGTACATACTCCTTTCGAGAGTATACATGGCAGATCCGTTAATCTCCGGCCCCCGATAACCTCTTTGACATTCTTTAGAATGAAAAAAAGGTGAAATCGTGTATGCATGTCGTTTTGTCATGTAACACTAAGGTTCGTATTTTGTTCAACGGTACCCTTTTGAGTGGTTTGGTTTCTTATGGTTTCTGTAATAGTACACGTATTCGTACTACTATGTAATGAAATAATAATATCAATAATTATTACCTACGGGGGCAATCATATCGGGGTTCATATTTTTCATACGATGCCCTAGGGCAACATATCAGTTTGTTATGGTGACGTGACGTCATAAACAATGCTATGACGTCACGTTTCGTCTATGACGTTGCGTTCTAAATGCGCGACGGCGGGTCGCCAGCCTATGGTTGAAAGTGGATTTTAGCGTGTTTTCATTAATATTACGACTTCGGTAATAAACAGAATATTATATTCGTGTCTATGCCATATTATGTTTACGACACTCGTGCCTGATTATCGGTATATCCCTCGCTCTCGCTCGGGAAATACTAATATTCAGGCTCTCGTGTCGTAAACGTAGTATGACATAGACACTCATATAGTATCCTCTATTTATAAAAAATATATTGTGCAATGGTACATGTTAGTATTGTGCAATGGTACTTGTTAGTAGTGTGCAATGGTACATGTTAGTATTGTGCAATGGTATATGTTAGTATTGTGCAATGGTACATGTTAGTATTGTGCAATGGTACATGTTAGTATTGTACAATGGTATATGTTAGTATTGTGCAATGGTACATGTTAGTATTGTGCAATGATATATGTTAGTATTGTGCAATGGTACAAGTTAGTATTGTGCAATGGTACATGTTAGTATTGTGCAATGATACATGTTATTATTGTGCAATGGTACATGTTATAATTGTGCAATGGTACATGTTAGTATTGTGCAATGATACATGTTAGTATTGTGCAATGGTATATGTTAGTATTGTGCAATGGTACATGTTAGTATTGTGCAATGGTACATGTTAGTATTGTGCAATGGTACATGTTAGTATTGTGCAATGGTATATGATTGTATCTTATGGAAATACCGATTGGTATCTAATGAAATATAAAAGCAACGATACCCTATTAATGGGTTGACATTTTATGAAAGTACTTTGTTGAAATCAAACGTTTATTGTGTTCACGGCTATGCGACCCACAATTCGAATCGTTTATAAGATGTTCATGAATATACACACATGCGTACCAGAGGATATCTCCAGGTATACGAAACACAGTGTGCAGAATATTCCAAACATAATTATATACTCATTTGAATTCACTGAATATTTAAAGAAAGTGCGTTCTGCAATTGGTGGCTTGAAATCTTCAGAAATGAATTGTGCAATGACAGCATATTTAGCGGTTTGGGAACTCATATATTCTAATATATTCTAAAATGTGGTGCATATACGTTGACTGGATATCTTTTGGTTTGTGAAATGATATCGTCTTACTGGTTTAGTATTTCATAAAACTGCTTGTCGTTGTAGTTTTATTGTTCAGTATTTTATTAAATGTTTAAGCATTTGTTTAAATGTTAGTCATTTGGTGTATTATGCAAATATATTGTGCAAATGTATCACTTGTATCACTTACGAAGACTTATCATTGATTAACGTCATTCAGGCGCAGGTAAGTTTATTGAGAGAGAGAGGAGATAATTAATGGACGTATTTAAACTATTGTGATAATCATTAGTTTTGGTAACTTTACATGCTTAGTAGTGATGGAAACAGTTTGTAGGGACAAAGCTCATTTGAAAAAAATAATTATTCAAGTAATGGGAAACAACTGGTTTTGTTCAAGAACTCGTGCTTAGTCGTTAATTGTAGAGTGAAGCGGATTTCATCCTGGCAGTATAGATTGTTGAGAATACATGATGGAGCTTAAGCTAACTCAAGTTGTTTTTGATGTTGTAATAATATTTGCATAAACATCGGATTACTTGTATGTATCTTGGTCATTCAGAGTTTATCAATTCTCACAAAAGTTATGGTCCAGTTCGACCTTCCACACCTTTCAATATTTATTATGAAACTGTTCACATGCCCAGTCAATTAACCAATCAGCAAACCAACCAAACCCCACCCAACCCCCAACCCCCAACTAAACCTCAAACCCAACCTAATCCCAACCCAACCCCACAACTGAAAAATCTACCACACCAAACAGAGTTAATCGTGTTATTCATGGCTTATCTTTTTTTCTTCCCCCCCCCCTCATTTAAATTTCGAATGATTTTTTCGTAAGTATTTTTCTGTTTTATTTTATGTTGTTACTTTTCTTTTATATAAATTAATTTAATTTAATTTAATTTAATTTAATTTAATTTAATTTAATTTAATTTAATTTAATTTGATATTTTAATTTTTATTTAATATTTCTTTTTTTTTATTTAATTATTTTAAATGAAAATGTTTATCAATTTTTTAAATATTTTACTAATCTTTTAATCTACTAATTTATTTATTTACTTATTTACTTATTTACTTATTTAGTTAGTTGTTTTGGGATTAACTTTATTGTATAAATGTGCTTTAATATCTTTGTAAATGTTTTTATTTTTTGTCCGGTGGGCCATGCTTGGTCGAACAACATACATAATTATATCATCATTGTAATACTTATCAGATGTTATATGTTGTGCGACACTTTAATAAACTATTGTTCTTCTACTTCTTCTTCTTCTAGTGATTATTAGATCTCGATTTTTATCGAGGCCCCGTGGTCATGTGGTAAGCTGTTGGTGCCATGTTATATGATATGTCTTGAGGAAGTTGTTTCACAGTCTCGAGAAGCATTGCGGAACGATTTATGTCCATGAGTGGTGATATTACATTTTGGTAAAAAGAGCAGATTATAAATTCGAAGACTTTTTACAGGAATATAGTCTACTAGCAACTATGAAAAGTATGATGGTGCCATATAATTTTGACATTTGTAAGCCTTGTACAGCACAAACATCTTACGAAATTCTTCCCAAGAAGTGGGGTGGGATAGCGCAGTGTTTAGCGCGTTCGGCTTCGGATCAAGAGGTCAGGGGTTCGAATCCCGCCACGGCGACTTTGTCTGCAGTAAAGAACTGTTCTACGCGCAGTAAGGTTTGGGTGCAATGCTACACTGAATTTCAGCCAATGCTCGCAGGTTTTACCGCAAAGCATAGCCACATGGCGTTGCGGGCTTTCTCCCTGCCATAATACTAGCAAGTGAAATACTCTTGAAAGCGGCGTTAAACCCCAACTCCTTCACCTCACCTTGCCAAGAAACAACAAGAAGTTTCGGTATATTGAATACTTTGACATTTCTGTTTTTTTTTCTTAAATAACTTAAAATGAGTCTCATTCTCTATCATTTTCTCTGTACCAGTCTGTAAGCTTGATCAACAGAGGTATGAAGGTAGGCAGCCGTTAGATCTAATGAACTGATCATTCAAGCATTTAATCAGGATAATAGGGATTGATTAACTGATCTGCTGAAGACTACTCGACAAACTCACTTTAAGCATGGTTTTTGCCTAAAAGTCAGAATCTCTGCGTCATTTGAAAAATTTTAATTAACCATTGGTGAAGACTGGAACGAGTTCTGGGAGATGGGCTCTGATAGCTCTCGACGGAATCATAAATCTATCGATCACTGATTTGCGATTTTGGTTATTATCGCCAAGTCTAAAATAACATAATAGCCCATTTCTAATGTCAATACACCCAGAGATCATTTTTGAAATAATAGTTTTGTGCAAATTTATATCGTAAATGTGATAAAAAGGTTTTTAAAAAAGATCTTGACTTGCTAGGATCAAGCCATCGCTTCCATTCGTGACTTTTGAAAGGGATATAAACATATGCTCAAATTTCGAAATTGCTGGTATATTTCTTTCTTCATTTCAATGTTGAAAATGTTTCGACCAAATGTTTATTTATGCAATTACTAATATACACACATAAGAGAAGGGATATTGACAAAGCCAGGGAGGCCAATTGGCTTTATTGAAATTGTAAACAATATACACTTAATTACTCATGGTGAGGTTATTATGTGAAATACAAGGACTCGAGACCTGACTCCCGAGGAGGTCTCACGGACCGAGACCGAAGGTCGAGGTCAGGTCAGACCGCCGAGGACGTCAGGTCCGAGAGTCTTGTACTCAGATAATGACCTCGGCATGAGCAATTAAGTGTTTTATTATACCGAAATTTTTGTTTTTCTTCTTCAGACTATAGTATGTATTTCTTATTTGTCAAATCGAACCCATCAGCTGACGCCATATTGAAAGCGAAAACAAACAGTCACGTGACAAATCACGTGACGAGTCAATATCTCAGGTCAGTGACAGAAATTTCTGTTACAAAACTGACCTCATCACTGGAATCGGAGGTCAATGTACAAATATATTTTTCGATCACGTGGTGTGAACTGGCCAATGATATTCTTACAAATTTAATAGAGGTATAATAAACAGTAAGTGCAGTTGTTTGGAGGAGAGGCCAATCGGTGATAGGGACCGGATGATAGGAGTGGCTTTGAAGTTGGTGGGTCATTTACTTACATCTTCAATAAATCCTACAGGCCACTGTTTATTCAACACTCAAGCACGTACTCGTATCATGTGTGTATTGATAATCCTCATTTTATACCATTCTCATGGTTTACCCCCCCCCCCCCCCCCCCCCCCCCCCAATTCCCCGGCCATTTTATTGTGAACACAATTTATTGACCGGCGACGGAAGTCGCCGGTCTATAGTGATAGTTTGAGATTTGGCTAGTGGAGGAATGGGAGAAGTAATTGCATGCCACATGTGGTTTTGTAAATGCGAGTAATAGATACAGGACAAAAGACATTAAAATTATTGGTTGGATTTGGAAGTCAACAGTATACAGTTGTGTGCTTAAATCTTAATTCACACTGTTTTTGAATTACTCAGATATGTAATTGTTCATTGCAGATAATGTCTGCTCCCTTGAGATATTATTATTTTCATGATGCCTTTTTCTTTTGTTATGAAACTGGTTATGAAAACACGAGCAAAAAAATCCTCATAGTTTACAGTATAAGCATAAATGATGGCAATACGATCTTATTTACCATAAGTGTGGTGAAGACTCTTAATAATAATGTTTCATTCATGTAGCATGAACGCTCCCCGCATTACACAAACCATCAAAGGCCTTGTTCAAGACCGCGAGTTCCGAGGAATATTCAGTACACATGGCCCTTCATTAATCTATCAAAACCTTGCAAGCGCCTGTCGCTTCCGCTAGCGGGTGTAGTCTTGAACACTTAAAGTATTGTAGGCTACTGATAACGACAGGTATATGTGGGTCAGCTTTCTGCTGAACTGTGGTGCGAATTCCAGAATGCTGATAAGGACAGATTTAGGTCAGCATTCTTTTTTGCCGAACTGCGGTATGGATGTTTGTCATATTTCTACAGGTTATTATGAATAAGCCCTTCTGGTCGCCGGTTTGATGCCTTTGGCATCAACTGTTTTCTTGTTATTTTGTGTAACAAAAACGATTCCCATAGCTTTACCGAAACATGTACACTAATTTTAAACTTTATTTTCCGAAGAGAGAATGATGTTTTACTATTGGTGAAATTATTTTTCAAATACATTTCATCAACTTTTTTGAGCGAAAAAACGTGCTACAGCGCCTTTAAAGGAGCAGTAGCATGTTTTGTCTGTGAAATTAGTTGATGAAATGTATTTGAAAATAATGTCACCAACAGTAAAACACCCTTCTCTCTTTGAAAAATCAAGTTAAACAATTAGTGTGTAGGGTTCCGTAAAGCCATGGGAATCGTTTTTGTCATTCGAAATAATAAAATGTGTTCACAATAAAATGGCCGCCATGCAAGTTTTGCTTTATACGCAACACCGTTATTACCACTATGGCTAATTGGTTTGTGTAAAAAGATGTTTTACCCTTTAAAGTAAATATGAATGACATAAACTATCATTATAAATTGGAAATTTGAAAAAACAAAATTTGCGAAAAACGTGCTACTGCCCCTTTCAAACCAAATACTTATTTTATGAAACACAATGGATGCATCGTTAAGGTTTACGTACGTTTTTCTCTAAACGTGTGGTAAAGGCCTCTGTTTAATATATATACTGACGTTCCAAAGAAACCTCCCTCTCTTTGGACCCCACCTAACTTCAAAGCTTCATTTATTGATTATTTGAAGTGTGGTTTTTGGTCAACTCTGATCGAATGACAAAACATGATATATTCTATTCCATTAATTACAAATAAACCGTATACGAGTTTATGTTTCTTTTCGAATCCTTAAAATTGTCAATAACTTATAATAAAGCTTAATAAAGTCATGTGCATTTACTCCCAATCCGAAGTAAGGGTACTTCCGTTTCGTAAAAAACATTTGATACACTTTAAACAATGTCTTTACTATAAATATTTCGTTTTCGAAATTTTAACAGCAAACAAAAGGTAATTTGGGCGGGCGGGAAAGATGGAATTGAACATTCGCCAGTTAAGTTGAAACATAATAAATCGCACGTGCAAGTCGTGCAATCACAGACGTTTCGGAATGTGAAACATTGGGTCGCACGTGCGAATCATGCATATTCAATATATTTGGAAAGTAAAAAAAAACAACTTCAATTCATGAAGTCCAAGGACAGGTGGTTCAACACACAACGGACCAATCAGTGTGCTGCATTTTCACAGGAAGTGTGCATTATGTATTATGTCAAAAGTATGACATGACTTATATTTTATTTAACATGTGGATGGTTATGATTGATCCCTAGTTAAACTCGTATTTTTCATGCAAAAAACCAGTCACGAGCGATTCATCAATCACGTTTTTCTCTTGTATTAGGTTGTTAGATAAAGGACGTCAGGAGTTTAAAAAAAATTATTTTTTTCAAATACGCAAAGGTTATTGAAAAACATTATCAATCAATCTTTATTTTCATACTGAAAGGCCACAGGCCTGTAGTACATATTACATTTATTCATTTGTTGGTAGCAACACACTTTGTCTAAGTATAAAAGCTTTATGGATGTAAATGGAAAATTTTCTATGTCTAAAAAGACGTTTTCATCAATGATATAAACTTTTCAGGGTGTTCACGAAAATCTTAGTCATTTTGGATGGGGTTTAAAGTGTGTTTCACAGATTTATTAAATTAAAAATCATGTGACCTTGCTTTGGGGCCACAAAAAGACACGTGACCTTGCTTTGGAAACCAAAAAAAGTCACTTGACACAGGTGTGGCTGTAAAAAAACGATTTTATGTCAAGAAAATACACCAAATTGTACCTAGATCAAATCAGAAATGAACATTTGAAAATGTGTTTGAACTGAAACATGCACCTGCATAGAATAAGCACCGTTAACATATTTTTAAAGGCGGACATTTAAAAAAATTATAATAGAAATCATTCATTTTGAGAGAAAGGACAGTATGTCCTAGCTGTGAAAGGGACAGAGACCTTTACTCGCGAGAAAGTTGAACGTTAGCATGTATCATATTCCTAGTGCTTTTGTTCTTAATATTTCGGATAATAATCATTACAAATGTTTAATTTGCATATGCTGCGTTTACACTAGGCCACGCTTAGTCCATAATGGCAACAATTTGGAATTTTTGAGTGCGTGTGTTAGGGTACTCAGGACCATATAGTTGTAATTGCAAGGGATATGTATGAGCTTCAATATTTGCAGACAAGACAACGGAAGTCACGATAAAATGGAAATAAAATAGGATTGAAAGTTTGACTGGTTCCAGAGCCTGAGAAAGAACATTCATATCTCAGTTCGATCAGAATTAATCCTGAAATAGCATCCAAAATGATGTCGAAAATCAGGTTTTAAATAAACACTAGACATATTGTTTGAAAAATTACAATTCATAATCCAAGAGACCAATACAAAGATTTTTCATTCTGTAGAAGATCATAAAACCATGACACCCAAAAGTTACCAAATCTATAAATTATAATCCCGACATACCAAGGTGCCTGTACACAGAACTTCAACTCTCTAGAGTTACTGGTTCTGGAGAAAAAGACAAATATAGTCCTTGAGTTGGTGGTCCCTGAGGACCTTATTAGGGATCAAAAGGTCATCAAATATTATGAATCAGAATCTCCGCTTGCCAACCTAACTGTACTAATGATTCCAGTTCTCTGGAATCAGTGGTTCTGGAGAATAAGACGAAAATAGGTTTTAATGCTGTGGTTCCTTGGGCCCTTATTAATCAAGATATCCATGATCTAAGGAGTGACAGTAGGAGTATGTACACGAGATGTCAACGGTCTGTAGTCACTACAGAGCTGGTTCTAGAGAAGAAAGACGAAATAGGTTTTTGAGGTCAGGTCTGATGAGCTAAAAACGATTTCAGGAGTGGCCAATGTTGCCCTTACTAGGGGTCACATGGTCACCAAATGTACAATTTCAATCCCAAATGTCTTAGGAGTCGATATTTCAACTTTCTAGCTCTTACTTCTGGAGAAAAAGCCTAAAATAGTTTTTTTGGGCCATGGCATCTGAGGACCACCAGGGCCACAAACTCTGCAATTTAAGATCCCCATTTGCTAAGGAGTATGTACACAAGATTTCAGCTTTCTTGGCCTTTTCGTTCTTGAGAAGATTAAAAGAGATTTTACGGGGCCACGGGGGTCACCAAATCTATGATTTAAGACCCCTATTGACGATGGTGCCTGCACCTACAATTTCAGCCCGCTGGAGCCAGTGGCTCTTGAGAAGAAGTCGAAGAAGGGAAAAGTTTATAGACGGACGGACGGACGGACCCCTGACGCAACGCCATGCCATTCAAGCCTGTTGAGCTAAAAATTCTTTTCAAATTTGGTGTGAAAAGTACCATTTGCTCCCAGGAAACGCTTTATACGCTTTCCTAATTTTGAAACGTATTAAAAACGTATCAAAGCACCCCCCTCCCACCAAACACAGTTATAGGAACAACATTCTTTTCAATTTCGTCTGAAAATTGGGGTTGCCATGTCGTATTTTCACTAGAAGATGCTGTAGGATCAAAATTTTCATCCATATTAGTGTTAAAAATAGTATGAGAAAAGAAATTTTCTTCAAAATTGACACGTACTATTTGCTCCTAGAAAGCGGCCCCCCTGTTCCTACGGCTATGTACCTTAATGTCAAGATCGAAAGGTAATGTTCTGCATGAATTGAATCTTTTAACATTTTGTAGTAGAAACATTTGTTAGACAATGAGAGACTAGTTAACCAACTTTGCAGAAATATATCTTTACGTCTTTGTTTTACTAAGAAGACACAATGAGAGTGGGATTCTACAAATTGATCATGCACAGCATTACCGAAGCCGATCGGTGATTATTACCCTCAGTTCGTCCATCCATACTCTAGAGAATATGGGCTTTATTTGACAGTTCACGCAAAAATCCCTGGATTTACAACACAAGAGGCGTCATTGATTTTGCTAAGTTCAAGGTACATCCATTGGGTTCTTTGGGGTCACATATTCAAAACGTTATAAATGGTGTTACGATATCGAGAAGTACCGACTGTTACCGAAAACCATCATTCTAATGATAATCGACTTATTATATTGACGATATGAAGGTAAAAGTAGTGTTTTCTAAACGAAAACCGGACAATGCATCGCAATTGACGCGCGCCAATGAGTTAAACGTAATTTCGGAATCTTATCTATAACAGACACAATGGTAAATTTGGTTTGATCATGTTTAATAGGTCATGTAACTACATGTCATGTAAATGGGACGTACAATTACGGTTTCTGCACACGCATAATGATGTTGCTGTATTTTAGTTGGAAACCAGTAATTATGATATATTTGGCGATTGGGGATCGATAAGCAAGCTGAGTTAATTTATTTGCACTGTAAACAGCACATGTGGTGAGTCGGAAGGTATTAAAGGGGCAGTAGCACGTTTTTTGGCTCAAATAAGTTGATGAAATGTTTTTGAAAAATAATGTCACTAATAGTAAAACACCCATCTCTCCTCAGAAAATGAAGTTATAAAATGATTATACATGGTTCCATAAAGCCATGGGAATCGTTTTTGTCATTCAGAATAATAAAATGTGTTCACAATAAAATGGCCGCCATGCAATTTTTGCTTTATACGCAACACCATTATTACCACTACGGATAATCGGTTTGTGTAATAAGATGTTTAACCCTCTAAAGTAAATATAAATGACATAAACTATCATTATGAATGGGAAATTTCAAAAAAAATAAAATTTTCAAAAAACGTGCTACTGCCCCTTTAAAGCCTAATACAATGGATGCACCTTTAAACGTCGTTTTACATCTGCGACCGAATACTGTCTGGCCACAGCCCACAATTAATTTCAAGTAGTTCTATCATCATTGTCTTTCTAATACAGCCAATTCCCTATATCTCGTTGGGCATTCAGCTTTTGCACACTGACTTACCTGCCAAAGACCACTTTTCAGTCAAAAATTGAGCATAGGTTTCGTGGCATTTTTGGCCGGTAGCCAGGGTAAACAAATGTGACCCCGTCTTCAAGGTTGGTCCGTGACCCTCGACCTTCAATTTGGGGTCATTTTGCCTGCTCATATCAACACTATAGCAGTAAAGCTAAGACCCAGAAAAATCACACACATACTACAGTATCAGACTTTTCATTTTAACCATCACATGTCACAAACTAATCTTTACAAGTACGAGAAACAGCCCCTACACCAGGGACTACATTGTCTCTGAATTGCTTCCGGGTTGAGGTAAATGGAATTGTGGGCTATGTCCGTCTGACTGTCAATGGACGCGCTGCGCATAGATGAAGCAACTCTAGTCATTTCGACAGGCTGTCAGTTACGGGATGCCCAGTTTGAAACAACATCACGCAACATTCTAATGTACACTGTCGGCCAAAAGAAACGGTTACAAATATCTTATCAGATTTCGTAAAACTATTATAAATGAACAGTTTAGCAATACAAAATGTATTAATTCATTATGAAGTTGCACCATTTCAGCATAATAAATTCAAATTTTAAAAATTGTAATGTAAAAAAAATGGCGATTGTTGAAATAAGACAACAGAAATTGTTCAGTTTTCGATCAGTAAAAGACATTTGAAACAGATTTTCATAGAACCACGAGCAACAATACAGACACACAGTCGCATTAAAGTGGTGATGACGCTTAAGATGTACGTTGTTACGGTGCGCAAGTGAATCAAGTTTTCAACGATTTCAATGGACTTTTATATTATATATAGTGTTGAATTCCTAGTCCCCATCTTATCACTATTACATTTTCATTGATCAAAACCATTTTTAAAGTCATGTTTAAGTGATGAAAAACGTTCGGTGACCCCCTATTAGTTTTCTGAATTCGTTTGTTCATTCATCTACGCAGATCATATTATAGTTTTAGCAATATCTAAAATATGTTTGTCAATGAAAAATACTGTTAAATAAGCGAAATACTATGATAAAAATGCCGTTTTTATTAAAAAAAACGGCTTAATTTTATTTTATATTCCTTAACAGTGTCATTAATTTTCAAAATAAAAATTTGCCATGTATTCGCGTGTGTGAACATATTGCATCTGAAAGGGTTCTGAGTTTGATAGGTGAAAGCGCGCACTTCATTGAAGTAGATGAAATCGGTTAAAAGAGCATATAATTTCCTGACAAGGGTGTTTCTTTTGATACCTATATCTCTTTAAATCATTCTGTGACCCCCAAACTTTCTTACATTTTTATATAAAAGTCATGATAAACTTGCTATTTTAAAAAAAGCGAATTCTAAAATATTTCGTTTCATCGTCCAATCTCCCCTTTAATCAAACATGACTTTAGTTATATTTTACCCTCTGTTAGAGGACAGCGTGAATCTTAAAGGGACAGTAGCACGTTTATTTTGCAAATTTTATTTTTTCAAATTTCCCAAAAAACGTTTCCCATGGCTTTACGGAACCATGTACACTCATATTTTAGCTTGATTTTCTGAAGAGGGAAGGATGTTTTACTGTTGGTGACGTGACATTATTTTTCAATTACATTTCATCGACTTATTTCACCAGAAAAACGCGCTACTGCCCCATTAAGATCATTTAAGTGGATACACAACCATCCAACATGAGCAACAGTGCAACCGTTCCAAACATAAACTAATAATCAAAATACATCATTTGTATAACGCTATTTCCATGCATGAGCCTGCACAAACAGCACAATGTATTTTGCACCCTAAATTAAGAAATTTAACCACGTTAACCAGTACATCACAGTACTCCACCACTCTCTGTGATCTAGAGGTGTATTTAGGGTAGATTCAGTTTTTACGGAATAAATACCCCTTTAGTAGGCACCCCTGCATCACTCCTCGTTCTTGTCAAAAAGTAAATTTGCCTCCATGCAATATCCTCATCATAACGCACTGGTTATCCAAATGATGGAGCAAAATAGGTGTTCGATTCTCCAAGTGGCTTGACAACCTTAAAGGGGCAGTAGCACGTATTTTCCCTCAAACAAGTCGATGATATGTGTTTGAAAAATAATGTTACCAATAGTAAAACAACCTTCTCTCTACGGAAAATCAAGTTTACAAACGAGTGTGCATGGTTCGGTAAAGCCATATATTCGTTTTTGTAATTCGAAATAACAAAATGTGTTCACATTAAAATGTCCGCCATGCAATTATTGCTTTATACGCAACATCGTTATTACCACTCCGGAAAATTGGTTTGTGTAATAAGATGGTTTTCCCTCTGAAGTAAAGATACATAACATAAACTATCATTAAGAATAAGAAACCGCAATAATGTCGCGGACTTTATCCCAACAATCATATAATATTAATAGTAACAGTCAATTTGTAAACGCATTGTCCCAGCTCAATGCATGCTCTCAGCGCACAGGCATAGAGTTTGGAAAGTCAGTCATTGAAGGAAATTTGGAACATATATGTCTTAAGTCGAGCTCCTAAACATTCAAAAGTTGACAAATGCCTCAGGGCAATGGGAAGATTGTTGGTGCAATATAAGCAAAGGGTCGTCTACCAAAGGTGAAATTTTTCACATTTGGTACATTTCATAGGAGGTTTTGTTCTGTGATCTGGCTGGTTTATACACAGTTATGACATCACTGAGGTATTGAGGGGCATCTCCACACAAGCACACGTGACATAGGATATTTTATCATCCAAAACTGTGTTCCGCAGGAGATATCGCTTGTGTGAGATCAAGCGATATCTTTTTGGCAGTAGATTTTGCACAATGCCCTGTCGCCGTCAGCTACTTGACATCACAATGCTTTTACATCATTGAGTAATGACGTCAAAATGCTATGACGTCATAAACATGATGACGTCACAATGCTATGACCTCACCGCACTGGAAGTAAAATGACAGAGATGTGCTCAGAGATGTACACTATTTTCACTTAATCGTAATAAGAATGATTTTGGAAGATAAATAGAATCTCACCCTCGTGTCTTCTGATATAAAATATATCAACACTCGTTGATAAAAGTAGAACTCGTGTTGATATATTTGATTTCAGAAGACGCTTGGGTGAGATTATCTATGCATTTGATCCTCTGGCGTATTGGCAACCAGTGTAGGTCGAATAGAATTGGGGCAATATGATCAAACTTCCTACACCCGAGACTATCCTGGCGGATGTGTTCTGTATGTGCTGTAGTTTGATGGTGACCTTTTGTGGTGCACCCGCCAGTAGACTATTACAATACTCCACTCATGGTGTCCCGAGAGATAGAGTGAGGATGGCAATAGATTATTTTGTTAGATATCTTCTGATGTCAGCAGTTGTAAGGAACAGGTGAGGTGAGGTGAGTTCGGGTTTAACGCCGCTTTCAAGAGTATTTCACTTATATCGCGGCTGCTAGTATTATGGCAGGGAGAAAGCCCGCAACGCCATGTGGCTATGCATTGCGGTGATACCTGCGAGTATCGGCAGGAACTAGCGAACCATGGGTGGTACTGCGCTGAAATTCAGTGTAGCATTGCACCCAAACCGTACTGCGTGTAGAACAGTTTTCTATCGCAGACAAAGATGCTGTGCTTCTGGCGGGATTGGAACTGGATATCTTAATCCAAAGCCGAACACGCTAACCACTACGCTATCCCGCCCCGTGAGAGGAGCAGACTCTGGTTATAATGCTGAGATCCCTGTCACGAACGTTGATATACTGTTGAACTCCTAGTTCCCATGACGGATCAAGTATCTTATCACTATTCCAACAGCTTATATGTCACATCCGTGGACATATTTCATTTTTAATAGATGTGTTTCCATGACAACAAATCTCAAATTACTTCACCTCAGTCCCCTTACAGATCTGTCAAGCTGAATTACACTGCAGTGTTTTAAATACTGACGGGTTGTGTTTCTATGACAATTAATGTCATTATACTTCTATCCTGCATTAGTTTATACATTAAGAAGTTATCAAACTTCTGTCAAGGTACTGCCTATGTTAATGAGGAACTTGTCATATAGATTTTGGAATGGAAGTTTGTGTATGGCTGCTTAAAATTATCAAAAAATTAAAAACATAACGCCGAGTTTCTTTCTCCTACCGGTTTCATTTCATCTTCAGGGATATGTATATATATATACACATATCGAATATGTATGTTCTATTCCCAAATCAAGTGTATAGTTCACTCACGAGAAAGGAAAGTAGATAGATAAATATGTGTGATATAGAAGTAAATATAAGTTCATATATATATATATATATATATATATATATATATATATATATATATATATATATATATATATATATATATATATATATATATATATATATATATATATACGTTCTTCATATGATAGATAAGTCTGTATCTATAATATGTTGTTTCACATTAGTTCATGGCTATAAATGTTAGCCAGAGCGCAAGAATCGACGTAGGCAAAATCTAGATATTTAAATGTAAATGTCTTTTGAGTAGTTTACTGCTCTGTCAAAGAAATGTGTTTAAAATACCCTTAATGTTATAAGAGAAAGACGATAAATTATATCAATGCATTCGGAGCTTGGACTAAAATGTAAACAACTACATTATATTTAATAATTTACTTCACTGTCGAATAGATGTAATTATGATATTGTATTTAATATTATATTATTCTAAAATATGCTTATTATGATAACAGAAAGGTGATACATTACCACGATGCATTCTGGGCATGACTTGAAATATAAAATTATTTAATATAAACTGAGGTGCAAAAGAAAGTATATCACTCAGTTGTTTTCAATTAATTCAATATTTTAAAGAAATTAGATGCATTTGATTATGGCACGACACAATAACACCTTTCGGCAGTAGTTTGAATGACTTAATTGGTGACTGTTTTAATTTTTAACTAAAATATCATTATTTAAAGTAGACAGGGGTGTGAAAGAAATGAAATGAAATTTACACCAACATGACCCCAACCATGTTCAAAATGTTGTAAATGTGTGCAGGAAGAGGTAAATTAACTGATTTTCACACAGAGTATGTCTTGTATGTCAATGAACAGTTGTGTTTTATCAAAATTAATTTGGGGGAATTTCAAAATTGAATTTTTTTAATTTAAAAAAAAAACAACAACTGCGTAGCGGTATTCTTTGGCTGATTTAATGTGTTGGACTAATTTGCCAAATACGACGTCGAAAACTCGAGATATGTACTTTGAAAATTATACATATGATAAATACAACTGAGTGATATACTGTCTTTTGCACCTCAGTTTATAATTTTCTTCACTGTTATAAAATATCATGTTTAAAATATCTTTATTCCCATAAGAAATTTGTTTTAATGTACCTTAATGTATTCTGTGGATGACAAGAACTAAAATGTAAATAATTCATGTCACGTAATGGAAAAACAATGTCAACGAGGCACGACATGGTTTTTTTTTTCAAATAATGAAGAGGAGTGGTAAACAGGCTTTATATACACTCAACCACAAAAGATACGTCATCACATATTCAACAGTGTAAACAACAATATACTGCTGCTTAAGAAATACATTTTGAACATGTTCGGTAACCACATGTTTATTAAAGAAAAACTGAGTTTCATGCAAAGTATGATACTTATATTTGTATTTAATTTACACTCAGGTTGCTGACCACCCTTTTTTCAAAATGGTTTGTGGCCAGAGTGTTTGGCATTGAAGTAAAAATGTATAAAATGTAGAACGTTAATTTATAAAATATGTTGTCGGCATAAATAACCTTCTTGACTTAAATTTGTTGACGGGCCCTTACTGTAGGACATCATGAAACAAGATTCGAAAACGACGATTTTTGCAAATTCTTAGAACGTATGGTTCTTAGAAAATATGAAATATGAAGGTTTAGTTGGCTTCTTAAGACACGTATTTCTGTTCGTCGTTCGTTCTGTCGTATTTATCACTTTTGACAGTGACGTTTCTTTTGCGGTTGAGTGTTTATAAGTACCTTTCCAGTACAAAAAAGATATAATACAATATCAAGTCCTCAATCCTAAGAAAACCACAGCATCCCCGTATATATTAAAATGAGTAATTTAATTTTGCAAAAAAATTTTGAGACTGAGTAAGATAGTTCAGCAATGAAGTGAAGAAATGTTGATTTTTTTATATTAGATTTTTAATTACAGCGTATGGGCAGGCGGCAACTTTTTAAAACTTATATTATCAAGTTTAAGTAGTAGGTTCTTAAACACCAGAACTGTAATCAATTAACAGTTACACTTCAAAGAATGTGATGTCATTTAGATGTCATTATTCATCATGTTGACAGACAATACATGTCAGGATGACGACTGCGGGTCTATGACGTGAGTTCGGTATACTATGACAGATGAAGCAGCTCTGCGTCGCTTTAATGTTGAATAAGATTTTGCAGTTAAATTCTTGTCGTAATTCATCAACAAATCAGGGGACTGAAATAACGTCTATCACACACATATTGTATTTATCTACTTTCCTTTCTCATGAGTGTACTATACACTTGATTTGGGAATAGAACATACATATTTTATATATATATATATATATATATATATATATATATATATATATATATATATATATATATATATATATATACAGAGACACACACACATACACACACACACACACACACACACACACACACAGATACTCATAAAGATACTTGAAGGAACAAATACACCGGTCGAAATGAACGCGTCGTATTAAAAAAGGTTGATCCAGTCAAAACCATCTCATATTACTATTTTTTTTATATAAAGATATGGAATTAGAATAAGAGAGAGAGAGAGAGAGAGAGAGAGAGAGAGAGAGAGAGAGAGACAGAGAGAGAGAGAGAGAGAGAGAGAGAGAGAGAGAGAGAGAGAGACAGAGAGAGAGAGCGAGAGAGAGAGAGAGATGGTAATGTACATGTGTAGCGTACATGTGCATTGTACATGTGTATTGTACATGTGCAATGTACATGTCTATTGTACATGTGTATTGTACGCGTCTATTGTACATGTGTATTATACATGTGGATCTTACATGTGCATCGTACATGTGTAGTGTACATGTGTAGTGCACACGCATTCATAAATCGTACACCGGAAATGTACATGACTAATTTTCATGTGTTTTGTATATGTGGATCGTACATGTGTATTGTATATTTGTATCATATATGTGTATTGTACAAGTGTATTGTACATGTGTATTGCAGATGTGTAGTGTTGTGTACATATGTACATGTAGTGTATACATGTGCAGTGTACATCTCAACTTCCCAATGCAAGGCATTACTCTTGCCAGTCTCCATGACTGGCTGATTTAGGCCTTGCAGTATTTCCTTAAGAAATCTGTGTTTAGATATCCAGGCCCGCTATGCATTTCTGGTGCAGCGATTCACTATCTTGACACAACAAAGCGAGGGATATACCGCAAGGGTTAAATCAGCCAGTAATGCAGACTGGCAAGAGTTATGCCTTGCGTTTGGAAGTTGTGTACATCTGTAGTGTACATACGGTATTGTACATTTATGTTGTACATGCGTATTGTACATCTGTATAGTACACGTGTATAGTGTACACGTGTATTGTACATTGGGATTGTATACGTGTATTGTAACTTCAGTTTATACACGTGCACACGTGTATAGTACCTGTGGTTTATAAATGTGAATAGGAAAGTGACTAGCAGTTTGGATATACACGTGGATGTATGCTTGGATGGTGATCTAAGTCAAATAAAAACATTTGTGTAGAATCTTTCCATTTAAAGGATAGACCATGACGATATTGTCTTCGCGTACTATGGTGAAACACATATATTTCAGAATAATTTCCAGGATTATGATACTTTCAAAGCTTTAATGCAACATGGAGTAAGATTCAGAAATTAGTTACAGTCGGTCATTCTCTGATAACATGTTCATTTCATCGGCTTTTAGGAAAAGCGAATATATTTTTGCTTATATCAACATTAACCATTAATATATCTATTTCACCTCCGATGTATATAGCGAACATTACCTACGATTCTTAAGATCAAAACGTTATTTTGACAAGGTGGTTTGGCACATGAACAATGCTAAATAACTATATAGACGTGTTATTCCATGACATTTGGTTCTTAATGCAGCGGCGGGTAGTAAATCCATGACTGAAAGAATATTTTGTTGTGTTCCTCAACTCCACTTCATGTTTCTTCGGGCAGTCAGACACTCGTCTCATAAAAAAAACAGTATGACAAAAAAGGAAATATCATTTATTTATTATTAAAATAAAAAGAAGACAGAATTTACTTATTTTGGACCAACGTACAACCTTTGTCATGTAGAAAACTGTAAATGTGAATTCAAGTTTTAAAAACTTCCCCCACAATGAAGTTAAACATACGTATGGTAAATTTGTAATTAGTCCATATGTATCGGTCATATAAGAACAACTATGAAAATGACAATCCAAATGTCACAACCTTGTACATGGAATTAAAGTATGACATTCAACTTCATCAGTTTATTTTAAAAACAAAGAGCTTAACGTTTATTGGGTATTTCTTCAAATTAGGCTTATCAACTTGAAATGAAATCAAACGACTTTCATGTCCAATATCAAGCATTCTTAAATGAATCTAATAGTAAATTATAAAAACTTGGTAAGAATCAGCCTAAAATACATCATATGTCATCCACTGCAACGGCTCAACCATACCCATAGTCATCCTTTCTGGAGTTTCAACAAGATCGCTATGTGATGTAATTAGTCTGTTATTACATTAATCAGGTCCACAGTCTCAATTTTCGGATTGGCATGGATTATGTCAATATGTCAACGCCCATAAAGCCTCAAGTGATGCTTAAGAACGATAGATGAGATGTATGCTTGACGCGGGTCATAAATCCGTATCCTTCATAGAAAGACAAGGGGCCAGCAAACGCCCCGGGCAAACTCCTGCACCTAACATATATCCCTCTGTCCCAGTCTTAGGCCATTCCATTCACTGAACAAGCAGGAGCAACGTGACCATGGGACGACTTTCGATATTCGCTTTTGGTAAGATTTTGTTAACATGCATGCATTATTTTTCTGTGAAATTGTGTTCGTAATATTGAGAATTACACGTAGAAAGTAATGGAAAATTCTCTGTTCTGTTGTATGAGACAAACATCAACTCTTTGAAGAGCATTTATATTTATATTTACATCATTGAAGGTTAACAACGATATCACAATGGCAGAGTGTATCTATAAGATTTCATTTTATATATATATATATATAGTGGATGACTTGCACGTATAATTTAGAATAGAATGCATTTGTATCTTTAAAATACTGCAATACTGCTTATGAATTGACATACCTTAAATTCACATTATGTTTAACGCCAATTTAAAACGACAATGCAGTGCTTATATAATAACTTACTGAACGTTATTGATGTATTTAACATGAAAGCGATTTTAAATCGTTTGACGGCTGATGCTTAGATCGTTTGCATGTACCTAGAAATCAGAATTTTTCTAAAAGTTTCGTTTCACGGGTCAAACTGACTGAGAGTGTTTAAAGCTGTAATATTGCAAAGGCAAACGCCAGTAACTACTCATTGATGTAGTTAAAATCAGCGTTCATAAAAACTAAGTTTGATTTAATGTTTATAGCACTTTATAGCACTATATAACCAAACCATATATCTATAGTATGAAGTAAAACATAGACACTGGACGTATATATACCAAACTAAAATCTTCGTCTCCTGTTACCATAAACAGTATTTGCTGTAAGTCATTCCATGAGCAAACACGATTTTTGTTAAAGTTTGAGATAAAATAAGAACATATCATTTTGGACCTTTTTTGCATCAGTTCTTGTGTAAGCTTACTCACCGCATGCTTAATGTTAGTGTCACCTCCATGTGGCAGATCGTTAATTGTAAACTTAATTGTAACTTCGGATCGTGCAGACACTGGCCTATTTAATTGTAGCATAAATCAAATCACAGACAATTGTCCAGAGAAAAATTTAGTGCAGTCAGTAGAATTTACCTAGCATTTAGTCATTCTAACATGATCTTAACATGATATAAAGTGCAACATGTAGCAAAGTCACACCGTTTGTACCATTTTACCATTGTAATTTAAGGGCGTTACACACCTAAAGAAAACAACATAAAATTTTATCCATATATAGTGAATTATATTATCTTCAAATTACAGATTTATAAACATGTTGTTTGATAAGTTATCATCATTCTTTTGTTACTTGTTACTAGAATTGTAAAGGGTGAGTTTATTTCAAACAAACCACTCATTATATGAGTCTTTGCCTCCTTTTTAAATGTGTGTTTTCTTTTTCAGTTGGCATGATATGCACTGTATCCTGTATGCAGAGTAAGTAATGTTCATATGCAATATAATGTTGAATACAATTTAAGTTATTCTAGTTTATTAACGTTATTATTTAACAACATGTGTTTTGGTCAAAGTATAAAAAGCGAATTTGTGGTAAAATTTATCCCTCTGATCAGTTACATACATAAACTGCCATGTTTCTTAGAATAGAACAACTCAACCTAAACCAAGACACGTTTTGAATGTAGCCGCGTGTATGAATCAATGTCATCATGACATAATGAAACGTCCTAACCGTAATATTATTACAAGTATTATTATTTTTCATAAGAGTAGCAGTAGTAGAAGTTGCAGAATTAAAATCAGTAGCAGTGGTAATAGTAGTTGTAGTAATGGTAATACTAATGATAGGAGTAGTAGTAGTGGTAATAGTAATGGTAGTAATGGTAATAATAATAATGATACTAGTATTGGCAAAAGTAGTGATGATAGTGGTAATAATAATTATTGTAGTATTAGTAGTAGTCATAGTGGTAGGGGTAGTAGTGGTATTCATATAAGTAGTAATTGTAACAGTAGAAGTTGTAATATCAGTGATAGTAGTAATACTAGTAGTGATAATAATAGTAGTAATGATGAAACTAGTACCAATAGTAGTAGTAATAGTAGTAGCAATAGCACAACTAGTAGTTGTAGTGGTGATGTTAGTAGTAGTAGTAGCAATACATCTAGTAGTAGTGGTAATATTAGTAGTAGGGAGAGTAGTAGTAGTATTAGTATTGATAGTAGCAGCAGTAGTAATAATAATAATAATAATAATAATAATAGTAGTAGTAGTAGTAGGAGTAGTAGAAGTAGTAGTAGTAGCAGTAGAAGTAGTAGTAGTATTTGCATTATATTATTGCATTATAACAGTTATTGCCTTCAAAGACCACTAAATTAACTAACCCATACTACCGTAGACGTATGGAAATCTTTATGGTCGAAATTAGGTTCTATGATAAGCGATTACAATCCCATTGATTTACTATAACACTGTATCTAAAATAATGTATCATTTTGTCAATGATAATACTCTGTTTTTTCGAGGCTATTTTTATTTTGGACAAGTGTTTAAGAATATGTTCACCAGAGGCACACAGGTTAAAATCGTGATTACTGTCAAGCAAGGCCCCCATTTTAGCCTTGATTTCGTCACCAAATAACAACTGACAATTTTTATCTTTTATTTATGACTTCTGGAGGTATTTATGGTCATGCTCTGGCTTGTCTGTCACCCCCCTAATGGTACATCCATCAAGAAAAAGACAGGACAATCTCGCATTCATATTATCACAATACGTGACCGTGTCAAATCTCGCATAAATTCTAACATTGCATACATACAAACTGACATGGCCGTTTCCGTTTTCTATTAACCTTTAGACACCTTGCCAGAATGGTGCTTCTGATATTAAAATTATTAAGATTGAATATTAAGATTTTCAGAAAGACATACACACACATGATATGTTTTACAGCATATTCTATCAAATTTACATCAAACATCCTACTTAATTCCACTGCTACAGAATGATACCGTTTGCCCTAACTGGCATTATTATCTTAAACATAGTATGAGTATGTCTACATTTAATGAAATTGTGTATAGGCGCGTGTTCCGTACCAGTTTAGCGCAAACAAAGCCAAGTCAAAAAGCTGACCAATCCTATCATAGCTTTTAAACGGTCTACCTTTGAAAAACATTCGTTACAGTCAAAAGAATAGCTGCCCCTAGCTTCTCGCACCGAAAGTTTTTGTTGGAGGTCTTGAATTGTGATTGGTTAACTGTATTGCGTCACATGCAATCGTAGGGGCTGTTATCAGACGGTTTTGCGAGGAAATCCCATTACTTCTATTTCGTACATCATTATCATCACTATTTGCAAATTGAAAAGGAAAGATGGACTAGGATACCTGTATCTGTATGAAAATGTAAATTGTGTTAACTGATGATGTTGCATTATATCCATTATATTTTTTATTTGTCCATACTTTCCTGAACATAGAAACTTGTACATACCACATTTTTTCTCAAAAAGTCGAAACATGCTTAAATTTCAGAAACTGTTCACGTGTAAAAGAATATCTGTGTTTAAAAGATTAAGTACATTTTGTAAAATTATAATGCAAATTGTAAAATCTTCCGGCTAATCACTTATCCGCTCTCATTATGTATTATACTGTCAGTTTGTACCTCATATGCCGAGGTTCTCGGCCTGAGCGTAATAAAGTTATGTTGTAAAAAGGATACGAGTTCGTGTCCTGATAAATGAACTATTTTACAACTTTCATTCCTCGGAAAACTGTCAATTTTAGTCAGACTGTAACCTATATGTACCAATAAGACTCGATTGCAATTACCCTTCTAGTACAATATACATATTGGCGGGATAGCGCAGTGGTTAGCGCGTTCGGCTTTGGATCAAGAGATCCGGGGTTCGAATCCCGCCAGGGGCACGGCAACTTTGTCTGCAGTAGAGAACTGTTCTACACGCAGTAAGGTTTGGGTGAAATGCTACACTGAATTTCAGCGTAGTACCACACATGGTTCGCTAGTTCCAGCCGATGCTCGCAGGTTTCACCGCAATGCAAAGCCACATGCCACGGGCTTTCTCCCTGCCATAATACTAGCAGCCGCGATATAAGTGAAATACTCTTGAAAGCGGCGTTAAACAACTCACCTCACCTCACCTCAATATACATAACCTCTCTCATGTTTATTAGCATATCTATGAAACTCTGAATTGTATTGGTATCGTAACCGCTTTCACTAGTTGAATACCACGTTTCATAAATATGGAATAAAACGGGACACCCTTTGTTTTATTCAAGACTTTCTTGTCTCACGCTACAACCTCATAAAACTAAGTTACAGTCAGCATAAAAAAATATACGTGTTATTAAATTGTTTGCATGGTATATGATGTAATGCCTCCTGTCAACATATATGGTAATGTGACGTCTTTGAAGTGGAGACTTTCCGTCATAATGATGGACGAATAAGATATTTAATTTGTTGTTCGTGTTTATACTCGGTGAACCTTTTTTAAAAGTTCATGGAACATAAATTAAAGTAATCGTGTTGTCACGAAATGTATTGATATGGTATATAAGTATTAATATTTCATACAAACTCAAAAAGTCGAAACATGCTTAAATTTCAGAAACTGTTCACGTGTAAAAGAATATCTTTTTTTTTAAAAGAATACATTTCCTGACATTCCATGCACGATTTGACAAGATTATGCAAATAATACAAATCTCTGCATACCAATGGTAATGTAAATACATTTTAGAGCAATAAACACGAAGACAGACATACGTTAATGTTGATATAAATTTGCATAATTTTATCAACAATGTAATCATATGTAGGTATGTGTGATAGGCTGTGCAATTGACAGGGTAACTAAAACACCTCTGTTTGATGTTCTTGACATCCACTGCAAAGCAATTAGGAAGTACATATGTTTATGTTCAAACATGGTTATACAAGCTTTATTACATGAAGTGCCTTTGTATGGATCCTCTCACTCAGAATAGGACAAACGAAGGCTGGTGTTTCCATAGTATATATATCTTTTTACAAATTCTTCTTTCAATTACAGTGCAACCAAACTTTGGAGGAATGCAGGGTAAGTTGGTTGATAGCTTGATCTTAAGCTACAAGTTAGCTCGCTTGTTTTGAGCTTGTTAAATAAAAGTTCCCTGTTATGATATAGGTAATCGATGAGACAGATTCACTGATGCTGAGATAAACGATAAAAGGCGTTTCAGTTTAAAGTACTGATGGCAGAATCATGTGTTGTATGGCAAGCTTTATGTAGTTTATCTAGTGTCGACACATATCCTTATATATGAAATAATCATAAATGGTTTGATAATGTGAGATACAGTCGGTATTTTGTTACCTAGCAGAAATCACCAAATAACATGTTTCATTTAACGTGGTAGAGAAGAAATAGGGTATTGTGAGTTTGAAGCAATCAATTAGTTGGCTAGTTTAAGCATTGATGCGTTTAGTTACTTTTCCGTGCTAACTTGTCATCGTTCAGGTGAAGCGTGATTCTATGTTGAAGAGAGACTGTCGCGAGTTATGAATAGAGGGGGAAGTTGAGTTTGGGATATTTCAGCTGTACAAACCACCAGTCAGATAAATACACATCAACTGGACTTACACATAATATATGTATACATATTCTCCAAATATCACTGTTTCGATTTCCATCTATATTTCTACATTTCTATATCATTAGGGTATCCACAAAGTTCATTTGGTTGTAAGTTATCTTGTTACTGTCATAACGTGTAAATAACGACTGTGGAATATACCACTAACCATTTATATTCGAAAATGAATAACAACAACAATCTTGAAGGTTATCAAGGTACATAATTACTGCATTTGTATGGGTCCATTAATACCTCTGTACTGATACCTTAGGTACTAATATGTGACAAAAGATAACTGTAAGAACATATTTGATAATGCAAATATATATAATATGGTTTATATAAAATGACGACGTGCTTACAGTGGGTTCTATGAGGATTTGTAAGATAATGGTGTAAACTGATATCGTATTTACTATTATAAATATTTAAGAAATTGACAATAAATGCTTTTCTACTTGAATAGCTTGTCCACTATGTGTTTATACTTAGATTTAGGCATTTTGAGCATAATTCTGCATTTGATATGTTAAATAACGGTAATCAATATACTCAATTTAACAATTATCAATAATAACCTTAGTTATCTAATATGCATCCATTGTAATGTCACAATATTAAAATAATATATTCTTAACGTTTTTGACTTATTTACCTTATTTTGTTATTAATGTTAATAACTAATAATAACATTAAGGTAGATTTTGTAAGAGCGTAATAACAACATGTAAAGTGGTTAGATATATATTTAGTCTAAATGTTTCTAAAGTTCATTTTCTTTCGTATTTGTCCTTTTTCAAATTCATATAGGTCAACAACATAAGTTTTAACAATTATTATTCATAAAGCTCTTTTAATTTCATATCATGCAAATGGTTAAACACATGTGTAAAATATTAAATTACATGTATATATGTCATCGGTAAGATACTTTAATCTTCAATTGTATCTGTGATTATCTATATAGACTTCAGAATATTGATCAAATATGACATATTTTGGATATCAAAGTTCAATTCCCGTTTCAAAGATTGTATATGTACTAAAATGAATATAGTCATATATGTTCACAATAATGCAAGGACAAATAATGTGAGAACATGATAATGTGTGTGAAGAATAAATAAGGTTCACATAATATATGTGCATGGTAATATATGTTCACATTTATCTATCTATGCATAAAATATGTACAAATAATATGTTTGCACAATAATACAAGCTCATTGAAATGTAGACTCAGTAACTACTGTACGAATGATGTATGTATGCAATAATCTTTGTACATATGTTATACAGCAAATTACCAACCCATGGGTCCACAACAACAACAGCCATTCTTCCCTGGTTAGTTGTGCACATCAAAATCTAATTTAAGATACGATTGCCCTGGAAACAAACAATCTTGCATCATCCTTCGATATGCTAAAAATTTACCACTCGAGGAAGTCTTTTTCTTTTGTTTAATAAACGTGTCGAGCATGTTACTAGACAACATCAACGTAAATATCCAAACATAGTTTTTAGGAGTGGAATATTAATAATAGATATGTTTCAAAATTACACTTGCCGTATCGTCTGAGAATGAGATTTCTCTTTCAACATTTGTTTGTAGATAAATACTAGTCTAATTTTATTTTGTTCTCTCCAATGCCCATCAGTTGAAAATGGCACTTGTGTTCACTATAGAGATGTTGTTTCCTAGAAATATTTCTATTCATATTTCCACTTGTCGATTGATAAGATGTGTGTGTCCAGGGCCCTGTTCGGACGAATCAGACATCAAGGATGATCATAATGTAAAATTCGTTTCTTAAAGGGACAGAAGAAAATATATTTTTGTGTCAAAGGGATATTTATTTGCGTGCATTTATGCGTTCGATTAAAACACAGCTTTAAGCATTTACGATAAAAATGTGATTAAAATGAACACTCGACAATATTCCAATTTCATTTAACAAACAAAGTCCTTCGGTCGCTCCGTTAAATGTTTACTGCCGTAGTAATGTATTGGTTATAATTAAGTGACGTAACTTTCCACCGCTTACTATATTTACTTTCTATTATTATGGCATTTAATATTATTTTATTGTTCATTAGTTGGCATAGAGATTTGTATTCTAATATAATCACTACCACAAGTAGTTGTATACTTTTGTTTTGCCAATTGACAGTATCTCGACTTATTTGTACATCATATATCGAGACAGTTTTGCTGTGAAAGGTTGGCATGTAAATATTGTGTTTTGTAAGAATTATTCAAATAATTTAAGCATATAATGTTATTAATTAAGTATTTCCGTATTGGCCCAGTTACAGGTCCGAGGTTCGTTGTATTGGCCCGAGACGAAGTCGAGGCCCAATACAACGGACCGAGGGCCTGTATCTCGGCCAATACGGAAATACTTAAATAATGACAATTTTATTAATTAACTTCTTTTCATTCTATTTGCACAACACTAGACATCTCATTTATATTGAAATAATAATTATAAACAAGATTTGTGAACAAATAGGACGGGTCAAAGTTGTGAAGCGACAGCTTCGGGCTTTCACCAAATGTGCAACTGCGCATGCTCAGACTCATATTGGCCCAGTTTATCTCGTATTGGCCCAGTTTTTCCCGTATTGGCCCAGTTTCCCCGTATTGGCCCAGTTGTCGAATCATATGGTCTAGGCCGTAAATGCTGTATACATGCCATAACATTGATAGTTAATTAATAATGTAAGTTAACTGATACACTGATACAGAATGGTCAGATGAAATACTACTGCATGTTTTATTCTTTCATTAATCCTGGACAGGATTTCCTGGCGGTTCTAGATACGGTAAGTTTAATAGTAAATTAGCAGATATGCATATTATTTTCAAAAACGGTTTTATAAGTCGTCATGGCATAGGGATTTGCATAAATGTACTATAACACACTATTCATATAAAAAATTAAAACAAATATTACCCTAGTTGCATAAACGTATGGTTAACTGCTAGATTTATCATGAGCTTTGGTATTCGTCATCAATTTCACGTCACCTTTCTATCTCACTCTATTATATGAAGCACATGTTTGGTTTTTGTCAGGGGAGCATCTGTCCCTATATATTCTAAGTGTATACCAGTATGCCAATCGTTGTTATACACACTATACATTATAGATACTCTATATATCATATACAATCAAGAAGCGTAAGAACGTTTAAGTACCATACATTAATTTTGTCTAGAGCTTCCTAGTTGCTACTGTTATACTAAATATCTAGCATCATTCCAGATGTGAATAATATTTTGCTATTTGAATAACTAGACACAATTCTTGCCCCCGGTCAAACAATGGGTACGTATTTTATGACAAGTTGATGGGCAAGGTTTATGTTAATCTATAAAACATCTTTGGTTTATGGGATATTGAGTTTGGCTGTAAATGGTTTGATTTAAAACTAAGGAATATGAAGTCAGAATATGAAACTTATAACATCAATTATTTAACCAAAAACCAAAACAATGTTTCTACTGATTGGTCGAACTGAGCCCATCCTATTAAAGAAGATTAATCCAGTTAAACCATCTTATGTTTACTCTTTTCACTCTATATATATTTATCTCTATATTATATTTTTGGGCTAATGGGTTGTGTTGTTAATGGATTCTGGCATATGTACCATCTACCAGCGTCATATTACCAACTATTATCGTAATATTCCCAGCTATTATCGTCATATTACCAGCTATTATCGTCATATAACAAACTCTCATCGTCATATTATCTATTACAATTGTCATATTACCACCTACCCTCGCATATTACCAGCTACCATTGCATATTACCAGCTATCATCGCTCATTACCAGCTACAATCGTCATATGACCAGCTAACATCAACATATTTCCAGCTACCACCGTCATATTATCAACTACCATCGTTACTTTATCAGCTACCATCGCATATTACGTTACTACTTGGTCATAAGAACAGCTAACTTAAACTATCAGCTACCATTGCATAATACCAGATACATATTATCAGTTACAATCGTCATCATAAGCTACAACTGTCATATTGCATCATTGAGAATTTTATGAATGTTAATGTTGAATCTTAATAGAATTTCAGACGTTTAATCACAATCTTAAATTGATGTTGAATCGAGTATTTACAAACTAACTTTAAATGCCATTTTGAAAGGTTTTCAATAGTTCCAAAATCACAGTCGAATACACAATATTATTTGTAACTCGGACAGTTTATGACATCTCTTTTCATATTTATCGTGAGCTATTGAAAATCTTCTACATGTTTTCAGCTTTTACACGGGATATGGCATTAAGTAATTTCATTAATGAATTTATTCCATTGAGGTTTCTCTGACACTATGACACATTATTATTAATTAATTATTAATTATTAACTTCCTTTCAGTCGTTCATTGTTACCACGTGACGTCCAATATACCAGACATATGTAAATTCAAACTGATACATTACCGTAAGATACAAGATGAAAAATTCCCGAAGAAGTCACCACAATACCAAACGTCTACATTAGGAAAATAAATATAAATATCTCGATACAAGATGTCACTGCATCAACTCTAGGTTAAATGGTCCAATAGTTCACATTGCGCCATGGTGTGTACATCCTCGGTTACCCATGGTTTTATATATGCTTCACTATATCACCCATGGGAAACTTTATCAGGAGAATATGTACTCAAATTACCCGCCCTTGGCCGGCGTAAGCCAATCAAACTGCTTTGCAGCTTGGACCTGCGAGCCAATGACAATTCATATCACTTCGTTTCAAAGCAAGCGAAGTCCTTGTGTTAGCCATCCGTCACCGGTTATCTCCCTTGACTTTTTCTGTCTTATCCCATTGAGTATTTTCTTTGGTTACTGACTTCGTCACTCCGGCCAAGGGCGGGTAATTTGAGTACAGATTTCTCTGATGAAATTTCCCATGGGTGATATAGTGGAGAGTAACGGAGAATATATAAAACCATGGGTAACCGAGGATGTGGTGTCTATGACAGATGAATCGATTAATAGAAGACAAACGAAAAACCGCTGTGCAGACAGACATGTGATGCTTATTTGAACTGGTTATATCGGCAATAAGAAGGCTACTCACAAACAAATCATTTGCACACAATATTTTTGTTCGTTTAAAATTGCTTCAATTTGTGTCAATTACATTGGACTCACTTCCCAAATTGTATTTCCTTCCATCCGATGTGACATCAAATCATCCTAACATTTTGAGTTATTTAACCTGATTTGATTTGTAATTTTTTCATTTAACACGTCAGACATTTAACATAACATACTTCTTCAGGCCTTGTAGAATATTTTGAATGTTATTATCCAATGTTTAGAAACCACCTGAATACGGAGCTAAAAACATCGTACATCGAACATAACATTATAAAATAAGTCATCTTGTTATGAATAGTGTTTACTCTGGACGCTGAAATTATTACCCTAACGGACCCCAACACTACACGATACCAAATAAATCAGTAGACCCGAAGTTCAAATACCATTTTGTTCAGCTGGGTGGACTGAGTTGCATTGTGGATGAAGTACTTTCCCAAACACAGTAAGAGACCTAAAATAACAAATATTGAAATATCGCCTCCACCGAGATTTGAACAAGGGTGTTAACACTACACCACCTTGTCCACGCTCTAGTCATTGCACCAGCTTCATGCTAAACTCCTATGTGTTCCTGCTTGTAGCCCCAGGAGGACCAGGAGGACCACCCCCGGGAGGTCTACCACCATTACCCACAGGAGCTGGAGCAATGGGAGCTGGAGCCATGGGAGCCGCGGCAGCAGCATTGGCTGCAGCCGTCGCACCCAGAAACAGTGAGTAATGTGATATATAGAGAATACTAAACACGGTCCCGTTTAATAACATATTTATGAAACGAGTGAATGGTTTGGTATCTAACGAGCGGCAGCGCTTGCACCAAAAAACAGTGAGTAATAGGATAGACAGCTTTACATGTTTTGAGTCGATATCGAAGAAACAAATCATTCCGTAATCAATTGTTGTTATTAAGCCTATGACGTCAAACTCTTTGATTGGCATTTTCGAATGTATTTATTTTTTTGGCGATTTTATGGATTTATTAATATCATTTCTAATTTCATTTAAGTTCTGTTCTATTTATGTCGTTAATGAGTGATACTAATTAAATATACATAATCCAGGAAACATTTAAACATATTTTATTCATCATTGAAATTGATTGACAAAGAGGCTGAGAGTTACATATTATTTGTTTTGCTGCATTGGAAGGCATTGGTGTTTGATTTTAACAAAATATTTCTGTTTTCTTCAGAATACGAAATAATGTTTCAAGGAGTCAGTTTGCAACGTAAGTATCCTCATACATATTCATTATTTACATTCGGCTTCGGATCAAGAGGTCCGGGGTTCGCATCTCGTCAATTTTAACTGTGTGGAGAACAGTTCTATATATAATTTGCTTTGGGTGCAATGCTGCGGTGAATTCCAGAGCCGTACCGCACATGATTCGATGGTTTCAGCCGATGTTCGCAGGTTTCACCGCAATGCATAGCATAACTGGTGTTGAGGGCTTTCTCACTTAAATAATGCTAGCGGCTGTGATATAAGTGAAATACTCTTGAAAACGGCTTGAAACTACAATTCACCTCATCCCATTATTTACAATGTCACCAAACTGGTTTCATAATGCCTGTAGACCTTGATGCAGTGTTACCATTTCACAGATTGTTAATCATTATTGTCTTCTATCAGTGAAGTTCAGCAGTTTTTGGGTCTCCCGTTGTGTGAAAAAGTTACACTTATAACTTATACTTATCAACTTTTAAAAGAAATATATGACAAACAAAGCTTTGGCGCAGAAACACTCGATCAATCATCAATGATTAATGTCCGTATGGAAGACTGTGAGGCCAACAGTACAAACATGTGTAAACACGTGACTGGAGATCGCGCCTCAAAACATTCGTTAAAGTTGAAAACATATGACGTAAAACAATTTATATTAAGTTTGTCAAGGACATTTAGGTGGCATACATAAGGTTTTCTGGATAACACTTCTTTGATGTGACATTATACGACGTTTTTAGGTATATTCTCACTCATTCAGCAGGTAGAATGTATTTGATGAAACAGTCAGAATATAACCCGAAATGTCGTGTTTTGTCATATTAAAAACGTTGCTATCTAGAAAGTTTCCCTGTTCCTGACACAATATATGAAATGAATACGAAAATATTATTTAGAAACATATGGTAAATAATGATAAAAAAAATATATGATTAAAAACAAAAGAAGATAAATAGACAAACATATATTTTGATAAAAATCAGACTTATGAAGTAAGGTAATAAGACCACCATTTTACAAACGCAAAAGCGCAAACATGCTATTGGGCATTGATCAAAATATTCTTTCTTGGTTTTATGATGCCATTTCTACATTTATTTCCTTTCTCAATGTATTGCTTCTTTTCTTTCTACAGAGGCCTGCTCCAGACTGAGTGAGTAAATGTTTTTCATCCAAACATTAAAACAATTAAATCATTTTGAACTTTAATACTTATTCGACATGTTTCTAAATTTAAATACAAATGAATTTTAAAAAATAATTGAAGTTTATAAGTCGCTGTTAACCAGTAAAAAGTATTGAATAAAGACATATTCATTAATCAATTATCAGAGATTAAGTTCTGAAATTTTATTTTTTTTGACATACAAAATGATCTTAATAACATCATATAACATGTGTGTTTTTCAGTGATTAACGGAACAGGCGTTATGTGTAAGTATAATTTGTTTGTAATTTGTCACTGTAAGAGCTATATAACATCTGTGTTGTTTTTACATTGAGCGTTTTAGTCTCGTAAGAGCATTGGTACGTATTACATTTTTTCAAGCATTTTTAATGTCAACATAGGAGCTAGGTCATTGTCATTTTAAAGGTGCAGTAGCACGTTTTTTTCGCTCAAATAGGACGATGAAATGTATTTAAAAAATAATTTCACCAATAGTAAAACACCCTTCTCTCTGCGAAAATCAAGTTAAAATGAGTGTATATTGCTCAGTGAAGACATGGGAATCGTTTTTGTAATTCGAAATAATAAAATGTGTTCACAATAAAATCCCCGCCATGCAAATGTTGCTTCATACGCAACACCGTTATTATCACTACGGATAATTGGTTTGTGTAATAAGTTGTTTTATCCCCTAAAGTAAATTTAAATGAAATCACTATCATTATAAAATGGAAATTTGAAAAAAAAAAAATTTGGCAAAAAATGTGCTACTGCCCCTTTAAGCCTTCCTGCAGTCGATTCCCTTTCTAATGTTAGCTTGTCTGCCCGCATTATCAAATTGACATGCAGCAGACTGCTAAGAAAAGTGAACGAAATGTAGCAAGATCTTACCATAACCAGTGTATTGCGAGGAAAGTTGGTGTTTGTTTTGAGTCACCAAGAATTCGTATTTTGGTGTTTTTGAATATCTACTGCATGAGTAACTTTCTGACACGATTATATTTTAAAAGGGATCTAGCACAATGATTTCAAAAGAAGTGCTTTGTTACGTAAGGCACGATGCATCAGTCTTATGAAAATGTATAAATAATATATAAGAAATAAGTATATCGAACATTTTCTGATAGCCTAACACCACTCCCACTGACTTGTAAATGTAGACAGCAATTCTTTTTACATGTATATGGTATACCAGTTATCTCCCCAGGCAAGGCAAAGGCTCGTAATGCCTATTAAATAGATAATGAAATAAACTAGGGCGACCTTATGTGTTTGCGAAATTACATCATACATAGGGAAAGGGTGCGAACAGAAGGTAGTCTCTTTTCATCGCGTCATCGGACACTACAGAAACTAGTTTTGATTTTTTTAAAACATAAATTAAACGTTGACATGTTTCTGGAAAAAAACACGCTTTTGAAAAAAGTGTCTTCTTTATTAGGAGAGTTACTTAAAAGAGAGATGCTTAAAACTTCATAAAGGTACAATATGTTGAAAACAATCTGTGAATCATTTTAAAGAACGTCAATATTTTTTTCAGCCGATGGTTTGGATATGCTCACGAATGGAAGATTTCCAAGTAAGTTTTCCTGAAAACATACTGTGACTATGAAGGGTGAAGTAGCACGGATCTGTCTACACACTCAGGGCAAAAGAAACGCCTACGTGTTATTTTTCTACATTTTAAATTAAGTTATCTCTAAAATACACTAAACGCCAAAAGAAACGTTACGCCACTTCTTTTGTTAATAACGTTTTAAGTATCAAATATATTTAAGAATTGAATGGTTCAAAAGAATGTCGAATAACGTAGCTTTATGCTTATAAAACCTTTAACTGGTCGAAAACCGGACAATTTTAATATTCTTAAGCAAGCTGCATTTTGCCACAACATGAATCTGTCAGGATTTTCAAACGTTTTATTAGCATAAAGCTACATTATTCGACTTTCTTTTGAACCATTCATTTCTTAAATATCTTTTTTACTTAAAAGGTTATTAACAAAAGAAGTTGGGTAACGTTTGTAACCCTTGTCCCATTTAAACAATCACCATTCTTAACTTCGAAATGTTGTACAGGAATCGTGCAACTATACAACACTATAATAGTGCTAACATGTTCATCTTTTATTTCATATTAAAATAGTTTGATTAAATTTAAGAATAAATGATATATTATTATAAGCTTACGTCTCACTTCAGAGCAAATGATAGAAGAGTGAAACGACTTTTTCTTTGCTTCGCGATTATTATTATTATTATTATTATTATTATTATTAAGGAACAGGACCGGGCGCTTTAAAAGCAAAACAAACGAGGTTCAACGCCACTTCAATGGCAATGGAAGTTGGTACCGGCCCATGGGCATGTGAGTTACTTATAACTATTTTTCTATACCTTAATACTAGTTTAAAGTTTTTTTTTAAAAATTAGATCGAATTCTGATTGATACTTCTTCTGACTTTATCGTATATGAAACGCATCTTTGTATGCATTCTACTGATTATCAAACACAAATTTGTCTGAATCTTTGCTAAATAATATTAAATAGAAACATTTTTATTCACGCGTTAATTGATTTTCTAAATTAACTCACATATGAAACAAATTATTTAGTATTTAGTGTTGATTGTTTATTTGTTTTGCATTTATTAATATCATAACGCCATCTGAACACATTCTAATTTTTATTTTGCAGGTGCTTTCAAATACTTCGTTGGTAAGTTGATGACTATTCACAAATAATCGTAATGCAGAGGATAATTTTTACTAAGCACATCTTAATATGATATAGCAAATTATGAATGTAAAATACTACATGTAAAGTTCATTTTTAGTAAAGTCACTCTCATTTTCGTTATTTTCTGTTTTATGTTCTTATCTCTTTTATTATTACAGGAATATATACACTATGCATGACATAGAGACACTGTTTGAGAGGCATTCTAGAGACATAGAGACACTGTAGAGACATAGATACACTGTAGAGACATAGAGACACAGTAGAGACATAGAGACACAGTAGAGACATAGAGACACAGTAGAGACATAGATACACTGTAGAGACATAGAGACACAGTAGAGACATAGATACACAGTAGAGACATAGAGACACAGTAGAGACATAGATACACAGTAGAGACATAGAGACACTGTAGAGACATAGATACACTGTAGAGACAGAGAGACACAGTAGAGACATAGAGACACAGTAGAGACATAGATACACAGTAGAGACATAGAGACACTGTAGATAATATTAACTAAATGAGTAACTGAAACAGTTGTATATTGTTTAAATATGTCTGTATTTTATTAAAATATGAAATTGTTTGATTTAAATTACTTATACAATATGTCACCATCTAGATGGCACGATTAAATGAATAAATTTGACTTATACATGTATATAAACATGCCACACATTTTTAACGATATTCTGTTTCTTAATATATATATATATATGGAAAGGATGCATATTCTCATTTCTCAATTCAACTTTCATTTAACATAATTTTGTTCATAATTTCAGACAAAAATATGGATGTTGGTAAGTTTTTGTGTATTTTCCGTAAACGATTCATAAAGACAGTTATGAAATAATAAAAAGGGCAGTAGCACGTTTTTTCGCTGAAATAAGTCGATGAAATATAATTGAAAAATAATGTCCCCAATAGTAAAACACCCTTCTCTCTTCGGAAAATCAAGTTAAAAAATGAGCGAACATTGTTCCGTAAAGCCATGGGAATCATTTTGACATTCGAAATAGAAAAATGTGTACACAATAAAATGGCCGCCATGCAATTTTTGCTTTATACGCAACACCGCCATTACCACTACGGGTAATTGGTATGTATAATAATATGTTTTACCCTCTAAAGTAAATATAAATGACATGAACTATCATTATTAATGGGAAATGTGAAAAAATAAAATTAGCAAAAAAACGTGCTACTGCCCTTTCAAAATGTCATAAAAGTAGTTTTCTCAATAACCAATCATCAGCAATAACACGATAATAAAAACATGTCAAACATCCGTTGATATTTTAAATACTTATCATATTATTCCTTATTTCAGCCGGGGGATTTTCTGATCTTGTCGATAGTAAGCATATTTTGTTATATTTGTAAAATGCTATAATTTTGAATATTTCTATATCTTTTATTGAACAATAATTAATTAAGGAACACTTTGGTTTCCTTTTTCATATTTACATCTTTCATGTAAAAGATCAATACCAGTTTTATAAAATAGAAGAACATAATTCACTTGATCCCGTAAAATTTAAAGCATCAATAAATCAACAATGCAAAACTATTGCCACCCACTAACGATATGACTTGTTCATTTCAGCTGGTTGTCACTTTATTTGTGGTGAGTAAAGAATTTAATATATAATCAAATTTCAGAGGAGAGTACAGTAGTATAAGTATTTTCGAACAATTGTGAGCGCTAGCGAGGGTTATACAAAAATTTGCATAAGCAAATGTCATACGGCACATTTTCGAATGTAAATATTTCTTTATCACCCATTCTTATCCATTTAAACATAGCCAGGAACGGATCAATTTTTCTTGAGGCTAGATATAGTGACGTCATGTAATTTACAGTAAATTTGTTTTATGATGTCACAGACGACGAAATAAAGGCAGTCGCGCTGAAACAAATGTTACCAGGCAAACCTGATATATTCACAGGGGCACGTATAAGATATATAAGCTCAGTTATTGTTTACCATCTGGAAAATAATAGGATAGAAATAGAAAAGGTTTTATCCCATTATCGAAGTGTTCACGATCAATATGATTCAGAAAGCCCACATGGACAGAAAGTTCACATAGATAGCTGGGATCGGAATCTCACTGGGTGTAATCTAGAAGCGTAAGGCATCTATGAAACGAGTCATTTACTACTACCCGCCTTTGCCGCGCCTTTTTGAAACGACCTTTAACAATTCAAAACAGTCGAATTTTGACATTGTATTGTATGATTGGTTAACTCCAATCCATTACTTGACACTCATTTTTGTTATGCAGATCCCATCAAAGGCCCCCGTCACAATCTTATGGCTGCAATGATGACCGGAGTCAACCCACTTGCAAGTCTTTTCGGCATGGGAAATCCAATGGGAAATCCTATGGGAAATCCAATGGGGAATCCTATGGGAAATCCTATGGGGAATCCTATGGGAAATCCAATGGGAAATCCTATGGGAAATCCTATGGGAAATCAAATGGGAAAACCAATGGCAAGTCCTATGCCAAGCCCTCCATCAAATCCTTTCTGGGGACAACCTCAGCCTCAACCAAATCCATGGGACGTCCCCTCCCAATCACCTTTTGGTGGACAGAACAGTGCTCAAGGAAAGGCTTTCCCTCCTAATTCCCAATACCCCAGGCAGTCTTCCCAAGGTGCCCCCTCTCAACCTACTCGCCCAAGCTTCCCTAACACTAACCAACAGGCTGGTACCAACCAAAATACATACCCAAGCACGAAACCCCAACCTACCTCAAACCCAAAGCCAGCGACTTCCAAGCAGGTTCCCCCTCCAGCTGTGACAGTCTCCGTGCCAGGCTCTCCACCATCCGAGGTAAGTTTTATTAACACAAGATACATATACTTAAACACACACTAATCTTCTCATGACATAGACAACATTTGTTATTTGAATGCTTATTGTATATATAATCCGTTGTCATATCCCTTACGAAACCCTGTGGCTTGACCATTGTTGGAAGCCTCAAAGTTGAATTCGACAGGCCATTTCGACAGTGATTTTAATATTTATAGATTTAAAACCTAATCCCATTTCATATGTCATGGGATAATTCCATAGAATAAGAGATCCATTGATATTACGGGAAAACGTAGTTATCATCCTAAAATAACACCATCTAATATATTTTCAGAACACGGTCATCGATCCCGAGAACGCACAATATTTACTCCGTATGGCTCCCGACCAGCGAGCACTTTTCATTAAGGATGCTGTCACAAATCACCGTCTTCTTCACGGGCGTGGATCGCCCCAACCTCAACAGATGACCGGGCGGCCTGGAATGCCCCAATCTCAACAGAGGACTGGGATGCCCGGGATGCCCCAATCGCAACAACAGAGAGGAATGCCATCAGGTCAACAGGGCCCCTTTGAGATGAACCAATTTACGAAGCAGCTGTTTAACCTCGGAGGCAGCAACCAGGGCTGGAACGGCCCCCAACAACCCCCACAACCCCAACCATGGGATATGCCTCCTGCAAGTTCTTATCCACCAGCACAACAATGGAACATGCCTCCCCCAACCTCTGGAGGTGCTCCCCAACAACCCTGGAACATGCCTCCTGAGTCCAACCCTGCAGGCGCTCCTCGAGGCTCAAATCCCAACACAGCTCCATTATATAACAGAGGTGATTATGAACTGTTGAACATAGCAAGATCCATAGTGCACTAGTACTAGCATCATCCTTGCTTTAGTTCCTTGTTTGTTCCCAGTATTATATGTTGGTATCTAAGGCTATGGAATTGGAACTTAATTTGCGGTTGCATTGGTTTGACTTACTGTAAATTTTCATTACTGTAAATTGATAAGGGCATTTTGGGTCGGTTCGAATTTAAATTTGAATGTTCCAGAAGTATGTAAGTTAATTTGTTATTAATTCAGAATCATATCGTGTATCCAGGATCATAACATCTTAATCTAATTCTAGATTCTAATCATGTTATTCTTAACCATCACGTTATTCAAGTCCATTAGACATGTATGATTGGTAGGTTTTGAAAATGTAAAAAGTAATTATTGAACGATTCAAATTCTAAGAAGTCAAGGGTCAAGTTCACTCGTAAAGCTCTGAAAATACAACTCCAAGAATTATTGAAAGTCATTCAATCATTCAATTAATTCCATTCTAAGTGTATCAATCGAGCGTCGCGTCTCCAATGTTAACAATGATTTACTCACTATAAATACATATATGTTTGTCACAAGTATTGTATTTTATTAATCTTACCATCGCAAAGAGACCTTGACTTGTTTCCATTGTAAGCTGTTCGTCCTCTATCACTAGTTCCGGGGTTCGACTCTAGCCAGCAGTAGGCAACTTGCTCTTCTCTAGAAAAGTGTTTCACAAGCAGTAGTGTATGGTTCAATGCTATTCTGAATGTCAATGCAATACCACCCATGTGTCGCTAGTGTACACGTTCCACCTCAATGGGGGCGGGATAGCGCAGTGGTTCGGCTTTCGATTAAGAGGTTCGGGGTTCGAATCCCGCCAGGGGCACGGCAACTTTGTCTGCAGTAGAGAACTGTTCTACACACAGTCAGGTTTGGGTGCAATGCTACACTGAATTTCAGTGCAGTACCACCCATGGTTCGCTAGTTCCAGCCGATGGTCGCAGGTTTCACCGCAATGCATAGCCACATGGCGTTGCGGGCTTTCTCCCTGCCATAATACTAGCAGCCGCTATATAAGTGAAATACTCTTAAAGACGGCGTTAAACCCCAACTCACCTCACCTCAATGCCAAGTCTTACTGTTTGCCGGCGTTCTTCCTCTCCCCCCGAAGAGATATTGATTTCTTCATTGTTAGCTTCATCCACTTTGATTCATTCTATGAAAGATGATATATCATACACAAGCCTAAATGATAAGGGAGATATCGATGGCATTTTTTATATTACCTTCTTTTGGTGTCATTGTTTTTATATTTCCAGGTCGTTCCATTTACATTTCATCATTATTTTATGATTTCATTAATGTTATTTAATTTAAAATATTTCATGATTCATAACTTCATAATTGTTTCTTGCTGATAACCTCCATGTTAACTCCATGTTAACTCAAATATCTGAAAAGCTTATAGTTTTTTTAAAAAGCATTTAGTTATTGTTAGATATATATCCAATATTTATCTAATTTATATTTGTTAAGAGCACAAGGTGTGCTGCTCAATGGTAAACAGTTTTGTCATTGCGTTCTGAAATACCTCACAAGCTCGTCTCTCCCCTTTAAAATAAAATATATCCCCAGTCTTTATTCCATGTGTTGTTATTGTCATACACTCAACCGCAAAAGAAACTTCACCACATTTTCAACGGTTCGAAAAACGAAATACTACTGCCGAAGAAAGATGATTTTGAATAATTGTCATAGAGACATTATTTATAAAGAGGTACCCACAATTTCATACGTCAGGGTGTAATACTTTTATTTTTTGTCTGTTCAAATACACTTATGGTGTTGAAATCGCTTTTTCAAAATTTTATTTTGGCTTGAATGTTTGGCATTTAACTTAAAAAATGCATAATATGTAGAAATTAAATTAATAAAAGATGTTATCGACATAAATAACCTTATTTGGACTTACATTTGTTGACGCGTCTTTACTGTAGAACGTCATAAAACAAGCCAAGAATGCCGTTTTTGACGCCCTTATCTCGCCCAGTTATGGAGATTCAAAACGATGATTTCTTAAAACGTCGGTTTTTACAAAAATATGAACAGATAATGTTTTGAAATTTTAAATCTATTTTAGTTGGCTTCTAGAGACATGATGTATCTCGATTCCTTTATTACGCGCGGATTGAAGTATCTTGTAGTTTGTATGGTGACGTTTCTTTTGCGGTTGAGTGTACACGAGCACAACAATGAAGGTGAACGAAACATGTATAATTTTAGCAAAATCTTCATGAACGACGAATCTGTTTATCTTGTGTTTCACGTTTTCCTTTCTTTTATCAACAGTTTGGTCCTAAAGTCGTGAGCCTGAATTTTCTACGAAATACTGACAAGGCATTGGGAACTGTAAGAAGAATGGAACGAGGATTGTACAGATGTACTTGATACGCGCTCTTGTTGCTGAGGATATGGCATTGTTAGATTTGGAAATAAAGTTGTACAGAATAAATAATTGTCTCTGTATTATATTGATCAGGAAAGTCCATTGTTGATTTTGGATAACCACCTACTCTGGTCTCTTGTAAGCAATTTGTACAGTTATACAATAAATAAAGTATCAATGAGGAACCTTATACCGGGCCAAACTCAACAACACAAAGGACAATGCTCAAAGTGCACACATTATTACCCTGGTCTAAGGACAAACATCGTTCCTTTTTCATTATCAACTCATTTGGAGTATGCAACCTAGCTGCCAATTAATGCGCGTTTTAAGGTTATCTCTCACATTGCCTTCCCTTCCATAACAGATACTCAATTGTACTGCTAATTGAACAGAGGCACTTGCCCATGATAACAGCACAGGTATTCACAACTCACGTCAATGCCAGCTTTATCAGCTTCTGGAAAATAGAGTAAGAGCTGAGTCTGATATATAATACTTATTAGCCACGTGGTACTTCGTAAAGGGGTTTCAAACAAACTGTTATGACACCTGTGTCATAACACCTTCAAGTTATTTGATTGTCTAACGATAAACTTTGACACTGCCTGGACTACTACTCATAAAACGAACGTGACTTCATTCATGAAATTACAAATATTTTACGACAACACTTATAATTTATATTTATCTCATTCAGTTAATTCATGAGCTCTTACTCAACGCAATGATTGATTTTAATGAATGATTAACAAATACATCATGACTAGGGCAGAGCTAATAAGCACAAAGTTTAGAATGCTCTCACTCTTATCGTTGGGAATGACATTGCATCAAACGCTCAGTGAAAATAACGTGTTCGTAACGATGTTCAGTGACTCTATACTCACAAGATAAAAATAACCCAAAGGAAAGCCATTTCAACGGCGATGTTAATCTAAAACTTATATTTAATGAGGTTGTTTTAGCTTGTTTACACATTCTGACGACGAGAAATATGCGAATGACATGACGCTATACAAAGGACGAATAACTCTCATATCATATGTTATATTACGTACGCTTCCTTCAGCATGACTAGTGCAACTGGTTTCGCCATAGTGATCGACCATCACGAATTATAGAATTACTTTAGAGGATAAAACATCTTATTACACAAACCAATTATCCGTAGTGGTAATAACGGTGTTGCTTATAAAGCAAAAATTGCATGGCGGCCATTTTATTGTGAACACATTTTATTATTTCGAATGACAAAAACGATACCCATGACTTTATGGAACCATGTAGACGCATTGTTTAGCTTGATTTTCCAAAGAGAGAAGGGTGTTTTACTATTAATGACATTATTTTTCAAATACATTTCATCAACATTTTTGAGCGAAAAAACGTGCTACTGCCCCTTTAAAAGTGTGAACAGTTAACGTCGCAATATAGTGATATGTACATGTATGCTGTGACAGGGTTGATATTGATCCGCGGTTCCGCAAATATATTTTAAACCACAAAAATTCGTATGAAATATAAGTTGGTAATAAATAGGATACATAATCGTTCCCTTTTCATATCAAGTTTATATCCTGCATGGAATAATTTTGCTTTGGCTCTCGACAAGGCTCGAGACAAAGCAAAATTGTTTCACTTGGGACATAAACTTGGCATGAAAGGGGAACGAGTTATATATCTTATAATATAACGCATCCTGTCGTTTGTCCACTTACTGCCATGTTACTGCATCAAATCATTTGATTTCGGATTTACTTTAGACACGTAATTGTTGAAGAGTTTCAAAGAAATGTCTTAACTCAATCATAAAAGCATCATGTTATCATCCTTTCTGTGGTATCTATAATAAAGATGTTTTGCCATCTTGTGCGGAAGACGTCTCATAGTGGTTTAAAGGGGCAGTAGCACGTGTTTTCGCTCAAATAAGTTAATAAAATGTATTTGAATAATAATGTCACTAATAGTAAATCACCGTTCTCTCTTCGGAAAATCAAGTTAAAACATTAGTGTGCATGGTTCTGTAAAGCCATGTTCACAATAAAATGACCGCCATGCAATTTCTGCTTTATACCAGGGACCTTATACACATCTATATAATGTCCCTGTTTATACGCAACATCGTTCTTACCGCTACGGATAATTGGTTTGTGAAATAATATGTTTTACCCTCTAAAGTAAATATAAATGACATAAACTATCATTGTAAATGGGAAATTAAAAAAAATAAAATTTGCTAAAAACGTGCTACTGCCCCTTTAAAATACTTACGACAAATTGTCCTTTATTTATATGAGTAAAAGTTTCAGCACGTGTATAAACCTTAAAAGTAATATTTTGTGTAAACATTGTCCAACCAACCCCGTGTGGACTTCATACTGTATACAAATGTCAATGGGAACATCAGACAATTACAACATAAGGTGCTTAAATAGTAAACATACACAACAATGCTTAATAATATCATTATATTATAAATTATTATTAATGTTGCAAGAGACCTTCAACTTTACCTCTCACACTGAAGAGTTCCACACGACTGTCGCTTCATATGTGCCACCACGTTCATCGATAACTGTTTTCAATTGGTACGACCTATCTGGTCGTGTGATAAGATGTTTCACCCATTAACGTACCAATATATTGTATGAATTTCAATAAGATATGGCAAATTTGAGAAAACATAATACGAACAAAACGTGCCACGTATTCCATCATGTACATGTATTAGATATTACCTCAAAATTAAACAATCGGCGACCCGCACTTCAAGTTGATATTTGTTTTAGAAATACATGCCATTTGGGTAGTAAACAAATATAACATGGGATAAAACTACCTTCAATGGTACAAATTCTTGTACTTTTTCGGGCGGAGTCCCATGCGGGATTCGAACCCACGCCATCAGAGTAAGACAACTATGGCCTATACTATACTAAATCACAACGATCAAACTAGTTTTTGAAAGTTATCAATTCATTATCCAAAAAATCCCAAAATGAACATATTACTCTCGACAAGCTTTTTGCTTACTTCCAGGACATTAACGACGGCTCTGAAGATTATGTTGAAGAGGAAGCTGTCGATGAAATCACACAAGAAGAGATATTAAAAGCAATTGACAATCTTAAAAATAACAAAGCCTGTGGCTATGATGATATATATAATGAATATATCAAATCTTCAAAATGTATATTTGTTCCCATATATGAAAAACTTTTAAATCTTGTTCTACAGTCGGGTGTATTTCCTGAAAAGTGGTTGGTCGGCATCATAAAACCAAAAATAAAGGTGATAAAGACGATCCATCGAATTTACTTCCCATAAAATTAAATGACTGTGATAAGGATAAATCTCAGGAAGAGATAAACATAATTTCATTCATCCAAAATAGTTTCATAATTTATATCTGTTCAAACGCACATGGGAATACTGAAAATTGAATTTCTGGACATAATGTTTGGTATTGAAGATAAGATATTGCATGATATATGGAAATTAAACTCACGGGCAAAAGAACGCTGGTTTGATAAATCTCGTCATAACGATTAGATATAAAAACATTCTTACAAACGCAACAATAATTTCTTAAGGGTAATTAGTCCTTTATTGTGCAAATAAACAGCCATGACCTGCTTTGATATTTTAAGGGAACGACGCCTAAAAATTTATCATTAGTTTAATATGTGTACATTTTATTAATGTTTTATGTATTTATTTATGTCAATTCTGTTTATGTTTATGTGTAAATAGTCTCTCATAATCCTTGAAGGATGGCTCATTTTATTTATGTCTTAATTTTTAATGTTTTTATACTTGTATTTTAATAAACAATCATTCTGTCTGTCTGTCTGTCTGTCTGTATGTATGTCTGTCTGTCCGGTATGCCTCGTTTAACGCCTGAGCAGCGAGGGAGAGAGTGAGGGGATTATTTAACAATAGTACTTAATTAGTATTAGTATGTCTCGAAAGTACGAAAATATAAATTTTACAATAAACTGACTTCTATGTTCATAACAGATGATCAATTTGAATAATATCCAACCAACTTCTTAGCAAATGTACATGTATAAGTGATCAGCGAAGTCACAAATATTACCATAGACGATCCGTCTCTATCAGTCATGTGTTTTTCTAGTATAGGGGTACCTCCCCGTGAAGCAGCCTAACAAATTCTCGTTAACAAATTATTCACATACAGCGAGAACTATTATAAAGGTACATATAACATAATGGGCAAATCATCAACGAAGCGCCGTAAAATAACACCTTTGTCTTGTTACGGCGAATAATCGATCAAGTGCCGTGACATGGCACATTTGACTTACTACATTTGGTTTAATATCAGTTTTTTAAAACAAATAGTAATTTCTTACTCAACTATTGATACGATGCAAATTGCTTATAATTAACAGTCTGATAAACAACAAATAACCACACTCGAAACTAATAATAGTTGTTACTGTTCGCTGATCACTTATACATTTGTTAAGAAGTTGGTAGGATTTCTTTAAAATTGGTCATCTGTTATGAAAATAGAAGTCGGTTTATTGTGAAATATATCTGTGTACTTTCGAGACATACTATTCACTAATTAAGTAGTATTGTTAAATAATATATATAAATATATATATATATATATATATATATATATATATATACACATATATATATATATATATATATATATATAATAAATAATTGTTTGGTGTATTGTTAAATAATATATATAAATATATATATATATATATATATATATATATATATATATATATATATATATATATATATATATATATATATATATATATATACACATATATATATATATATATATATATATATAATAAATAATTGTTTGGTGACTGCGAGCTTGTCAATTGCACAGTCGCTATAACAATGAACATGCACATATTTATTCTCGACTATATTCGTTACTCTAGTCACTTATTGTTGATTGTGCAGAATGTATGTATATTAAAGGCGCTGTAGCAAGATTTTCTTACTGAAATATAGTACTCAAACAAAATATAAATAAGTGTTACCAATGGCAAAATAATGCCCCCAAAACAATAAAAAGAGTTCTAAAATGAATGTACATAGTTCGGTTAAGTCACGCGAGTCCATTTCCGGCGACCATTTTAATGAGTTCACATTCAAATGGCTGTCGAAGGTAGTTCAAGTGATCTGACTGATGAAGCGATAACTAAACACTCAGAGTAGAGATCTGAATTCGAGTATGGTACAATGATGGAATGGTCCACCATATTGCTGTTTGAACTCTCAAATTCTCATGAGTCATACAAATCTACCTCTCTCACCACGCCAATGTTGCTTTATCGGCTGTACCATTTTCTTCGAATACGGATAGCCGTTTTCTATGCATTGGATACGGCTTATCGAGTCGTGTAATGACATGATTTACCCATTAAAGTGCACCCCTATTGTTAAACTATATACAACACTTTTATTCCTAATAAGGTGTTAACTGTAAGATCACGTGATAATAATAATTTGACTCGAAAACTGATTCGACAAAGAAATCGTCAGCATATTGTGGTGCGGCTCGGATGCAAGTCCGAATAAGTAATGTTCATCCGGGTATCCAGATCCGGGGCTCGGGATATTACCCGGCTATTAACGGCAGTTGAAGATTCTGGGTCTACGGATACACCCGTGTGTGTCCCGCCCGCTTTGTCTTCCTTGTATCCTAATAAATAGTTTAACCAATTCTTGTATTGTTTGTTTGCGGGAGCAACAATATAATAGCCAAACGTAGAAATCGGGAGAGTGATTGGATAAAATTCAGAAAACTTAGAAATATGGTAACTTCAGCAATAACTCCCCAGAATAACCGCTACCAGATGTTGATTAAAGAAACCCAAATTCATTAAATGAAGTTGTTCTTACATGAAATGGGGTTAAAGATATTCTCTTATCAGTTGACATAAATAAGGCCAGTGGCCCTGATAAACTTAGTAATAATTTCATCAAGCTAACTGCAGAATCGCTTTCATTGCCCCATACATATTTATTTAATAAGTCATTGTGTGAGTGTATATTTCCTTCCATATGAATGGTTTTGATATATATACTATTCTAAAAGGATATACATCTTTAAGAACAAAAGAACAGATCAGCATATCCTCGAATCTGTCCATAAATTTATTCAAGACTCACTAAGATCATCCTAAGCTCTCTTACAGCATGCGTCTTTGTGGATATTTCCCAATTACTGTTTCGCTCTTTGTCTTTGTGGAACTAGTTGATTACTGACTTTATACATTGATCTTGATTATTGATTGTATTATGTTAATTTTGTGGAGCAGCACTTACATAAGCCCATGGCTTTTTGTGCCAATCCATATTCATGTAAACTTTTTCATGAATAAAATATGTTTAAATCAAACAAAAATACATAAAATTAATAGTCTCTTTTCTTATTTAATTCTCGTATACCAGATGGTACAAATGAATGGCGAGCCCTACTGGCATGCGTAATCTTCGGCCTGAAGGAAGAATAGAATATTCCGAACTGAACAAAACATGAGATGAGTCACCTGTATTTTGTTTGTCTTTTCAATGATTTTCTGTTCATAGAAACAGCCAATACTTTCTAAAGGTAATCCGATAATTTTCGAAGAAGTATCTATTATTCTGAATTTTTTTTTGAACTGACAGATTCCCATACCAACATAGAAAGTTGAAAGTGAGAACACTTCAGATAAAACTTTTATAAAAGAGCAATTTTGGTCTAACTTGAAGTGTTTTAATTTCCATAAGAAATGTAATCGCCGCCAACATATTGGACTTATTTGTATCTGTTTCAAAGTCTGATCAACTTTCCTACGCAAGGCAAAACTCTTGCCAGTTTCGTTTCTGGCTGATTTAAGTCCTGCCGTATTTCCATAAGCTGTCCATGCCAGGAAATGAGACTCCATTATGTTTTTCAGGTGCAGCTTTCTTAGCACGGAAAAGTGAGGGCAATACTGCAAGACTTTAATCAGCCAGTAATGACTATTGTTATGTCTTGCGTTGAAGTCTGAAGGCTTGGAAGTATTGAGGTGAGATGAGGCTTTAAGTCCGCATTTCACGGCTGCCAGTGTTAAGCCAGGGGAAAAACCCGCATTGTGGCCATGAAACCTGCGAGCATCGGCTGCAACAAGCAAACCATTGGTGGTACTACGCTGAAATTCAGTGTAGCATTGAACCAAAAAATCTTACTACATGTAGAACAGTTCTCTACTGCAGACAAAGTTGCCACGAACCTCTTGAGCCGGAACGGGCTAACCACTGAGATATTGATGACTACTTCACGTTGTGTGGTACACACTACTTCATCATTCATACACCGGATTACATATTCAAATACATGGGAGGTGAGGTGAGGTGAGTTGGGTTTAACGCCGCTTCCAAGAGTATTTCACTTATATCGCAGCTGCTAGTATTATGGCAGGTAGAAAGCCCGCAACGCAATGTGGTTATGCTTTGCGGTGAAACCTGCGAGCATCGGCTGGAACTTGCGAACCATGGGTGGTACTACGCTGAAATTCAGTGTAGCATTGCACCCAAACCTTAGTGCGTGTAGAACAGTTCTCTACTGCAGACAAAGCTGCCGTGCCCCTGGCGGGATTCGAACCCCGGACCTCTTGATCCGAAGCCGAACGCGCTAACCACTGCTCTATCCAGCCCCTAAAATACAAAGGAAAAGCCTAGACTTATACAACATATAATCATATAACAACTGAGGGTCCAAGGTACAACTTCAACATGGACATAAACGATGGTCAACAGAGTAAAATCAGAATTAAACTCCAGACAATTGTAATGTGGCCACAGCGTTGTGCACGTGTATATCATGCTTTAAGTTTATTCATGGTGATAAGTAGAAATGATGGTGCATTCATAAGATGTATACTCACGTGCAAAAGAAACGTCCCCGCATTATTTTTAGTTTGTTTGTTTAACCCATAACATAAATATAGTTGTCATATATGGCGCACATTTACATTAAAAACACATGTACGATACAACCTGAAATTAATAAGTAAATTATAACGCCTTACTGCAGTACCCACAGTTTGAATGACTGACGTGTCTGAGTGACTGAACAGCATAGCGTTGGACGGAACACATTTTTTTAAAACGACAACGGTTAAAAGTACTAATGGCCACAAGAAGAATCTACAACGAATGCATAGAATCAAATTTGTATGCCAAGAGCGTCAACCAATCTGAAGTTTGACCAATATTTCGTCACAGGAGTGTGGCTTCAGTTCACGTCATGTCGACCGTAGATCCACAACAAAGAACGATAACTCCAATCGGACGTTTACTGACGGTGAAGTCGATGAAGATTACGATTTATACAACAACAAAACATTGGACCCAGGAAGTGTGTACCTAGGGACATACTTATTGTAATGGATGCCGAATGGAGATACACTGCGTGCAAAGGGACGCCCTGGTGAAAGATTCTTTCGATATCGGCGTGATTGAACTGCAGACTGCAGTCCCGATGTCAAACGACAGGTTTGATCTCATTCTGCACGCTTATTCTGATTCAGAAACAACGAGAATAGTGCATAGATTGTCCAATATTTTATGATCTTGTTTCTCGTTGATGGTTAGGTAGATCTAATTATTTATGGATCATTGAACATTCTCGTGTCCGGAACTGTTCATGTTTTACTCTGTTGGTAGCCATGTTTGTTTACAAACAACGACAATGTGAAGCTGTTGAAATTATAAAATATTATCGTCAATAAAGTGTCAATTAAAGTAATACTGAATAATAAGGAAGATAGAAAAATATATAATATTTCGAATGCAGAACATGCAATAAACTAAATATTTTTTATATTCTTGATCTCTGTTTTCATTTTTAAAATCGAGATTTGTGACCGTGTTCGGCTAGTTCTATTTATCAATGAAACAAGAAAGTTGTACCGTCAACCAATCGTCGTGTCATTCTCTGGCTACTGACCAATCATCGTTGAGAATCACTAAAGAGCACATGTGCGAATATCACAAAAATAATCACCTGTGTATCCTAGCCCGCATGGGTAATATATCAGAAAAGGATTAACACACGTCTACCAAATCTTTACAAAAAGAGGTAAAATAAAAGATTATAAAGAATTAAAATGTGAATTCAAAATCCGTGATACATACATTCTTTATTTCAAGTTGCTCAAGCATCTTCCACAAGAATGGCTTTTGATTATCAAAAATATTAACCAAAATTATCCCCTTATTACAAACTCGAAACACTGCGATCTATTGCTGCGTATACTTAATTCAGATGATTGTAAATTTATTCACAAATTACTGTGTGAACAAAATCAGATTTCGCTGAAAAGGTTGTGCAATAAATGGGAAAATAAGATAAATTGTAATATTACGCAAGATCATTTATCTAAATCAATCAGAAATCAACTATTGATAATCCAACTCGATATTTTCAATACAGATTACTTAACCGGATAACATCAACAAAATCCTTCCACTATAAGATCGGACTTAGCGATGATCAATATTGTTCTTTTTGTGAAACGGAAATTGAAACTCTCGAACACTTATTTATTGAATGCTCCAAAGTAAAAGATCTAATCAATAATTTCCTTCAATGTTTTGAAAATGAGACTGCTCACAAAAGTGATGCTAACTTCTCATCCTTTCTACTTGGAGACCCCAATGGAAGCATTTTAATAAACCACCTGTTTACTATTCTTAAGAAGTACATATACAAATGTAAACATGCACTTGTAGACTTAAATTTTGATCACGCACTTCAGGTAATAACATATCATTACAACATAGAAAGATATATATTTGGTAAAAACGATGAAACTTTTATTAGAAAATGGTCCGGGTGTTTCTCAACATAATCTACTATCTCACTCTCTCGTCTCTCTCTTTACCTCTACCTCTATCTTTATCTGTATCTTTATCTGTATCTTCTCTCTCATTTATTTTCACCCTCCCTTTTTCCCCATTATCATTATTTTACATTGCAAAATTGAGTCTTGTACCCAACATTTTCCTAGAAGAATTACATGCGATGCCCCCACCACGTGGTATCGCAATAATATTGTAAAATAGTGGTTCCTCTTTGTAATAAATGATTTTGGTCCAAAAAAAAAATAAAATATATATATATATATATATATATATATATATATATATATATATATATATATAGAAAAGAGTAAACATCAGATGGGTTTGACTGGATCAATCTTCTTTAATACGATGAGCTCATTTCGACCAGTACATCGGTCTTTTCAAGTATGTACTTGAAAAGACCGATATACTGGTCGAAATGAGCTCATCGTATTAAAGAAGATTGATCCAGTCAAACCCATCTGATGTTTACTCTTTTCTATATATAACCTTACTTCACGTGAGAAACGACTCATTTTTATATATATATATATATATATATATATATATATATATATATATATATATATATATATATATATATATATATATATATATATATATATATCAGAGCTACTTTATTTTTATGTCAGTTCTAACACAGTTGGGGCGCTAATATCGCTTTTCATCGCCACCATGTCTGGTATTTAAGTTTAAAATATTTAAAAAGTAGAAATTTAGTTAATAAAAGATGTCAACGAGATAAATAACTTTCTTGGATTAAAGTTTGTTGACGCATCATTACTTCAGGACGTTACAAACCAAGCCAAACCTCGCATTTTGACGCCACTATCTCGTCTAGTCAAGGAGATTCCGAAACAACGTTTTCTTAAAACGCGTGTTACTCGGAATTATGAACAGATAATGTTTTTAAAAAAAAAAAATCATATTTAGCATATTTTAAAGATATGATGTAATGCTGTTTCAGTCGTATGTATCGCCCATGGTTTGAAATATCTTGTATTTTGTATGGACGCGTTATTTTTGCAAGTGAGTGTATGTCGTCGTATAGTTAACATGTGATACTTTGTTTTGCTCGTCGCTACGATGCATGTAAAGCAGTAAATGTATTCTGACGTTACTGTCTTATTTAAGAATATATAGATCTCATATGTCATATGACCTGTTCTCTGTAATCAGACACACTGTGCAATTTCTGTTCACGAATACAATGTTCAGGTTGATATGTTGACGATAAATATCTTATTGGAGATTTATCCTCTACTGGCATGACTACCCTTACTGCAAACATCGTTCTTCTTCTGTTTTCGCCAAGTTTTGTCCATGGTATAGATGTATTTCTTTATGAGAAAGCTGAATCCTCAAGTGGATACTGCCGCAGTTCGAAGAGCATAACATCTGCCTCGTTGCTGCATTGTATAGTCAGAAAAGAACCGCTGAACGTGGCGTATATAAAGAAAGCATGTCACCATTTAGTAGCAGACAACGGGGAAGTGTGTAAGTTAAAGACAAGTGGATATGAAACGTGGATTTTTAAATCTGCTAGACAGGTTAGTTTTTACATGTATTCTTCTGAAAAGGATTTTAAAGTTTAATTTTTAAACACACTTGTTAACAACTTCTTTATTGTGAACAGTTCGACTCGTACATGTACTTTCACAATATCCAGTATATATCCACGAAAATTGACATTGTGGAAAGTACGAACATTAAAATCTGCGAACGGTTTTAGGGTTGTGAACCAAGGACAGTTTCAACTTGAAACATATGCTGCCTATGAGGGCAAACTATCAAGTTGCCATGGTGACTTGACGTCATACAAATGTTATGACGTAACACCTCTCTTATGATGCTGTGTTCTACCATGTTAATGCGACGACGGCAAGCATCAGTCTATGCTTGAAAGTATATTTTAGACTATGTTCCTCACAATCGTTATTTCGGTAATAAATAGAACATCATATTCGTGTCTATGTCATACTATATTTATGACACTCGTGCTTGTATAACGGTATATTCCTCGCTCTCGCTCGGGAAATACTAATATACAGGCACTCGTGTTGTAAAGAAAGTATGACATAGACACTCAAATAATATCTTTAATCAGATGACGAACAATGAAATACTGGGAATTATCAGTGAAATAACCTTCAATCAAGTTACAGTGAAAATAATTTGACGTCATAAACAATGGTCTGACGTAGCGAATTCTCTTATGACGTCATATTGTTACTGTGGTAACGGAGTGTTCCAAACGTTCTGATATGTTGACAATAACGAAGATGTTTTTAACATCTTGCCGTTCACGTGCCATGTTCTCATTCAATGATTCTGAGAGAAAATACATTTATTTATAACAGTTTGCTTTGCTTTAGAAAGACAAGGTTTCAGTATGTTAACTTTTTTTATAGTGAACAGATACACCGACGACCAAAAGAAACGCCTACTTGATTTTCCTTTAAATGAAAGATGGACTAATTTCTGAAATATAATTAATGTTGGTCTCCACGTTATGCTGAAACCGTAATTAAAATGAAAATCCATTGAAATAACGGAGAAAAAAACTTTGATCACCATTCTTTTGTAACATGACAACTTTAGAAATGTAAATATATTATGCAGAAATGGCGCACCTTTATAATGCCATAATATTGATAAACTGTTCATTATAGTTTTTACGAAATCTGATGAGATATCGGGTAGTTTCTTTTGGCCGACAGTGTACTGACCTCGGTAAAACGTATTTGACAATAACACATGCTGGAGGAACGACCGTTCTTTCCGTTAGTGGAAAGGCGTTCTTTCGGAGAGGAAAGAGCGATCTTTCCAATCTTTCCACCCGTGGAAAGAGGCAGCTTTCCACACCTTTCCAAAGACGGAAAGAACGACCTTTACAAAGCCACTTTGGAAATATCGGCTAAAATTATTACTTTTCTGACGACGAGTTATGTCCCCTTGTGATTCGCAACCTGTTAACAATATCTATAGAAATACCGTTTATGACTAGATTTCCTTTTATTTATGTACCATATTAAATATCATTTTGATTCAGGATTTGACATTAAAAGAATAAGTTGTTGAATATTATTTTCATTTTTACATTATTTTGACTTGATTAAATATAAGTTGAACACTAAATTTAAACTTTGATGTAAGATGCATTCTAACAAGAAAGTGACTTTGAAATAAAATGAGACAGCAGAATATATTGACTTTATTATTTATTGAAATTATGAAAAGAATGAAAATATTTTGTACTATATTTTGATAGAAAGTTTTGTATCATGTTGAAAAGTAAATATTATATTTAAGTTTTAAAACAGAAAGATTACAAGGTTTTGACAATAATTAGAAAAAAGAACTTTATTTTCGATTTTGATTTAATCCGCAAGTATGACTTAAACTGGAATTTGATCAGTCTGGGAACAAGTACAAGAAACTGGCTTTCTAGAATATTTCACAAATCCTACTTTAGGTGAAAAAAAACTGAACATAAAATGTTGATTTGACACTGACTTATATATAAACATTGTGCTATTCTATGTCCCGTTCAACATTGACAAGACATACTTGTACCTAAAATGCACCAGAGCTGTGTTGTTCTGGAAATTCTTCTTAATAAGCATTTTTGATTTATGCTGTCCAACTACCCTATGCCGTAGAAATCCCTGATCATGTGCCTTGTGACCTGTTAACATAAGATTAATTACAAGGGTGGAGTTAAAGATGGATGACCTTCACAATACCAAGAACATTTAACATTGATAAATCCAGTTTGCTAACTTAGATTTTATGTAGTTCGAGCAAGAATATATTATGTATTTCAACGTCACTAACGCTAATATACTCAAACTGGGTCTCCAATTTGATTACATATCATGTTAAAGGGACATAATCATGTTGGTGAGGTCACATGTATGTCCAATGTTAAAATTTGTGCTATTTAATTGAGATGTATCAACTTTAACCGAAAATAACCAGTTTAAGGTCAGTCAGTTCATTATAAAGAAAATACAACCATTCAAAGTCGTGGTTATGATCGAAAACCTGACATAGAACCTTGTCATGCTGCAGCCATTAAGTCAAACGTATATTTGGAAACTTTCATAAAGTAGATAGGAAGACAGATTTGCTTCTATAGCTTTTAATAGGTCTAATAACGAGTAAATACTGAAATAGAGCCATATATGTCGGTTACTACACATGCATGAGACTGTTCCTTAGTTTTCATTGAAATATATAATAACGAAATGTGAAATGCCATAAGACTTACGAAAAACTATTTTTCATTAAAATGCTTAAACTTCACAACATGATAATTACATACACAATGTTTCCGTCCGCTTATCTTTCGACATACACACGTGCACACACTTTGTAATTCAATTTCAATTCAATTCTTTATTAACCTTAAGTTGTACAACTTATCGGTGGTTACATAAAGTATTAATTATACCTGATACAGGTGGACGGGTTTGACAATTCCGATGTGGAGTACTTGATATACATACATACATATGGAGAATGCACATAGTTATTATTTCATGTGAACATTTCTGATATTACCTGCTTGTAGCAAATATTTACCAAGATAACACAACTGTTTGACATTTTGTAAACTAAATAGCTGGATTAATTTTAACACTGACGGGTTGTTCTAGTAATATGGCTTAATATATTTCTGTCTCCCATTACATATAAAGGACAAACTAAAACAAAGTGAAACTCATCTTCTAGATCAGAATTACAATTAAAACACATTCTTTCATTAACATCAATATTTTTGTATCTTCTACATTCGATCAACAAATTATGAGCTGACAAACGAAATTTAGATAAATATTTTCTATATGTTATTGGAATGGATTTTGTTTAATAATACTGCAGGGTACAAGAGTCTATAATATACTTATAAATAACACATTTCCGTAATGTAGATATCTGACTAAATATAAATTGAATGGCTTGAACGTCATTAATTCGTCGCTTGATAACTGGTAAAAATGTTGATGCAATTCTTGTTTGTACCATATTTCTGCAAAACCAATAGATGTCAAGATTGTTATAATAAGCCCAATTTTTCACTAAATGCGATTCCGCTTCACAATAAAGATAATCATAGCAGCCCCTTAAAATACAGTTATTTGTTCCCAATAATTTTTTTCAATATTTACCACGTTAAACATTCTTTTAAATCTTAATGGATAGCGCCCGAGTTCAGCATAAATCATAGCACTACATGCTGGTTTTTTAACACCTAATAACCTTTTACAAAAGTCTAAATGTAATTTTTCCATATTATCACCCTTGTGTGAACCCCATACCTCAGATGCATAACATAAAATACTACCAATATAAGTATCAAATACTGATAACATATAGTTTCAGGATTAAGATAGAGGGATTTGATATAATTCAACAAAGAAAACATAGCTTTGCGTCCCTGGACAGTTAATTTTTTTTCAGCTAAAGTAAACTTATTAAAGAGAGAGCGAAAGAGACGGGGGAGGGAGGGAGGGAGAGAGGGAGAGAGGGAGAGAGGGAGAGAGATTAGAATGTGCAAGTTGTCTATAATTGTTGAACCTAGTAGTTATAGTATAGTAGTATAGTTATATCTTCGTAACTGAAGAACTGTAGACAGTCGGGAAAATTCGCGTTGGCGTTGTGTAACAAGTTTCAGGTTTTTAAATTATCTTTTGTCAGCCCAACATATCATATGTGGTTACATTAGCTTGGTAAATCACGAGTTTGGCCAGGTAGATTCCTTGGAGGGGACAGAGGGAGAGAGGGAAAAGAGTGAGAAAGGGGAAGAAACAGAGACAGAAACAGACAGACAGAGAGGGCGGGAGAGAGGGAAAAGAGAGAGAAAGAGACATAGACAGAGAGACAGGGAGAGAGGGAGAGAAGGTGAGAGAGAGAGATAGAAAGAGATAGAGAGAGACAGAGACACAGAGAATAGACAGAGAGAGAGACAGAGAGAGAGAGACAGACAGAGAGACAGACACATAGAGAGACAGAGAGAGACAGAGGGAGAGACAGACACAGAGAGAGACACAGAGAGACAGACATACATACAGAGAGGGAGAAAGAGACAGACAGACAGAAAGACAGAAAGACAGGGAGAGAGGAAGAGAGGGAGGATGAGAGGATGAGCGGGTGAGAGGGAGATAGGGTGAGAGAGAGATTAGACTATGCAAGTTGTCTATAATTGTAACGTTGTAGTTATATCTTCCTAACTGAAGAACTGTAGCCAGTCGGGCAAATTGGCCATAACACAACAAACTGTTGGCGTGGTGTAACATGTTTATAATTTTGGTATGAGCTTTCAGGTGATTCTAATAACGAAATATAATGACGAAACTGGTTACATCATTGAAAGCCTTTCTTCAGATTTGATGATCAATTGTAACTTTATGTAGGTATTTGACACATGTTATTTACATAATTTACAATATGGATATTCATGATATTCAAATGCTATAGTTCAATCAAATGCAATATTTTCTCCTGTGAGATGTCTCACATTGGTTTTTGTTTGTAACTGGTGGGATTACTCGATAATATACAAAATCAATTAAACTCTGATGTATGGACAAATATAATTATATATGCGTGTCCTTTCCCTGTGTAATCACTTAATGTACATTTTGCCTCAGTGATTTAACTGTATAATACCCATTTGTAATCATCATGTGGTTAATGAGTTATACATATATGAAGGATTAGTAGCTCAATTTTAATTTAAAAAGAAATATTCTGTGATTAAGTGAATAAAATATGAATGAGTGGTTAAAAGTGGAAACAATCTACTTAGATTCATAACGTAAAATAGTATAAATTTGCGTATAGTTTCGAATACCTCGTATGTAGTACATAATGGCAATTGAAAAATTATTGATGTGTGACCAGCATATACAAATATAATGTAAGTGTCAACGTACACACAAGTTTTAGAATTGACACGTTTTATAAAGTCTTTGACAAAGTAAAGACATACGTGTATGTAAACAAACAAACTGTGATTTTATACACACTTCTTTTAATGACTTTTTAAAAAAATAGTAGTTTTCAATTGTGTCGTATACAACCCAACATAATTAATTAATACTTATAACCCTTAACAAAAAAACAAAACTACATCCATTGCAATGTATGACTCGTATCTGGTGATTAATTTGCTATTGAAAACGAAATTTTACTCATTCAATGTCACACGGAAATGCCACTCTATTTGTTTGCATCTGTGGATATGCCGTCGTTTTGTTGAGAAAAAAGATGCACCTTAGGTGGTATGTAAGGATTTCATTTCATTTTAATTTCCTATTCAACTACACTCACGGGCAAAACAAAGTATAGGTACAACAACGCAGGATATTTAAATCAACGAGTGATGAACACGACTGAAACATAGTTACCCCATGTCTCTAAAAGCAAACTAACTTAGTCTGTAAATTTTGAAACATAATTCGTTCATAATTCTGAAAAACACGGCTTTATATCGTCGTTATAGAATCCCCTTAACCAGGCGCGATAGGAGAGTGAAATATGGCTTTCTGGCTTGTTTTGTGACGTTCTACACCAACGATGCGTCATTGATTTAAAGTCAAAGGAAGTACATTATGTCGATACAATCTTGTACTAACATAATTTCCATATTTCATAAAATTTTACCTTAAATACAAAACATAATACAGCAAAATACCTTTTGAAATAGCTATTTCAGCACCCCATGTGTGCTTGAACAGATATAGAATATAAAGTATCGTACTCTCATTACTGATATTGTGAATATCTCTTAACTAGATGTATCCTCATCACAAACATTCAAAATATCCGGCAGAAATATTTTGTGTTTGACTCTGTTGAAAAGAAGATATACTTTCTTTTGCCCGTAAGTTTATTATGTCTGATAATCTGAATGTCGATAATTTAGTCATTTAAATTACAATGATCTCATCTATCACTTGTTCAGGAAATTATAGGAAAATATCATTATTTATTGTACTGGTAATAAAACTATTCCAAAATGTTCCCGTTTCTTCAGAAAACTGAACCACGATTTTATGAACTCTTCACATAATGACATGAACTAAATAAATACTACATTTAATGATTAATATATAATTTCGCACTTAAATGTAATTACATTAAAATAAATTAAGATAAATAGGTTGAAAAGAAGTTTAAAAGAATGATTCTTAATTTAGTTTAAGAAGTAAGGAGATGAAAACAAAAAATGTGATTTTAATCACGCTTCAATGGAAATTCCAGTTTGGAAAGGTGGGCTGTGGAAATCTGATCATTCCACAGTTTGGAAAGGACGCCTTTCAGTTTTGTAAAGATCGTTATTTCCAAGTGTGGAAAGTTGTGGAATGGACGGAAGTGTCTCCAGCGACATGGAAATTAGACCCTCAGTCGCTGAGAATAAAAATACACGAATGTGTAACACAAGCAACCTGTTTATGGGATATTATAATCTGGCTTTTCCTATGAATTCAAAGTCTTAAAGATTTAAAGATAATAGACTACCCCTGCATCCCGAAAATAATGGCATTCAATGTCATATTTCAGGGCAGATCATTTTATAAATGTTATGTTTCATATGCCCATCAACAATGTTTGTTTGCATTTTCAATATAGCGAAATTTCAAGAAGTACAATACACCTAAAGCTACTTACCAATTTTGCACAAGTTTAAAACAAGCTCACGGAACACCATCTTAAACCGACACTGTATGTTGTTCATGATACATTTTTACTTTCCATAGCGCGGTCTTATTCAAACAACAACGACTACAAGAAAACCTACAATTGCAACAACCCACAAGGTAAACAATACTGTTCAACAAAGAGTTTGTTTTATCTAGAGATTGAATGAATATAGAGGAACTATTCACAGGATCACGTTCCACAAAATACTTTTATTCGGATCATGATAGCAACAGAAAATCTTCCATTTTTTCTAAAACAAATAGCATAGCTAAATGTTCTTTGTTTATATTAGAAAATCTAGTGTCAGCTAATTATTATTTATTTTCAGAAGAAATCGATGAGAAAATACAAGAAACGTCGGTCCCATTATTCGATAACGAATCCATGTATGAGTAAATGGGATTATTACAGAAAGCCTGAATCGAAGTGTTTAAGTTACTACAGGGGTCGCTGGGAACCTAGCATCAATTGCCGAAAGGGTAACGTCATTCATTAAAGGGGTTGTAGCACGTTTTTTTGCAAAATTCATTTTTTCAAATTTCTCATTGATAATGATAGTTTATGTCATACATATTTACTTTAGAGAGTAAAACATCTTATTACGCAAGCCAATTATTCGTAGTGGTAATAACGGTGTTGCGTATAAAGCAAAAATTGCATGGCGGCCATTTTATTGTGAACACATTTTATTATTTCGAATGACAAAAATGAATCCCATGGCTTTACAGAACCATGTACACTCATTTTTAAACTTGATTTTCCGAAGAGAGAAGGGTGGTTTTTTTATTGGCGACATTATTTCTCAAATACATTACATCGACTTATTTCAGCGAAAAAACGTGCTACTGCCCCTTTAAGATACTTCTCGGACGAGCGTGTCTTTCTTAAAACAAGTGGAGCTTGTGCAAAAGAAAGTATTACATTCAGTTGTATTTACCAAATGTATAGTTTAGATGTAAAATTTTCGAGTTTTCCACGTCGTATTCAAAAAGTGAATATTGTTGGAAAAAAACCCAAATCAGTCAAAGCAAACTTCTCCGTGTTTTTCTATTTTTTAAATTCTCAAATCCCCCAAATTAATTTTGATAAAACACAACTGTTCATAGACATATACAACATACTCTATGTGAAAATCAATTAATGTACACGTTCTGTACACGTTTACACCATTATAAACATGGTAGGGAACATGTGGGTGTAATATCATTTCTTACCCCAGTCTAAATGATATTTTGATTAAAAAAATAATCAGTCACCAAGTCTTTCAAACCACCGCCGAAAGGTATTTTCGCATCTCGCATCTTGTTTCTTTAAAATATTTAATTAATCGAAAACAAGTGAGTGTTATACTTTCTTTTTCTCGTTAGTTTAAAAGCCAGTGTTATTCACTGCATTGACGAGTGCGTTTAATAATTCAAGCATGATGGTAGGTAGCTTATCCACACGTTGATTGGGACTATTGCTATGGTTCCAAGCCTGGCCAATGGCGTATCTCTGGACTGTAAGATGGCCACTGTAATATTCTCTCTGCAAGAATCTGTCTCTCTGAGCAGATGCATAGTCTTTTAGCAGAAAGGCATTTCCGAATATTATCCTAGCATGAAAATGAGGTTTATCCATTTCGCTTCTCAATGTCATACAATTGAGGTCACAGTTAATCCTCTTGTGATTGTTAACAAAGCCTGTTCATTTATATTATCAGTTATGATGCACAATTATCACTATATCAAATGTAAACACTTCCGTTGCAGCGACAGACAAGAAAGTGCCGAAAGTCAAGATTTTTCTTTTTGGGAAACAAAAAAAAACTGCGGAGGTCTTCCAGTTTTTGTATTTTCTACCAGAGATGCTCCGAATAAATTTGCCATTGACTTGTGAATATACCAGTGATGTGTCATTCAGTTTTGTAGACAATCGTATTTTATGGATGGAGACTAAAAAGGGGAGGAAGTACGGGGAATTATCGGCTCGGACCTTCAGCATTGGGCCCCTCATAAACAACAGGATGTACGCTGAGTCCATCAAGCTTGGCCCTGAAAAAGTTATCAGAAAATGGACGAAGGACAGTAAGTTATAAAGGAGCTGAATGTAAACATAACTGAACTACCGCATTTTATCAGAAGTCCAGAATGAAATGATAGCTGAACTGCATGTTAGCCGATTGTTAGCATGGGTACTTAATGTAATGACAGCTGAATTATCTTTGTTAGCATGGGTACTTAGTGTAATGACAGTTGAATCACAGATTGTTAACAGGGGTACTGACTGAAATGACAGCTGAATTATCTTTGTTAGCATGGGTATTAAGTGAATAGCTGAATTACCGATCGTTAGCAGAGGTTCGTACTAAATGTAATGACAGCTGAATTATCTTTGTTAACAGAGATACTAAATGTAATGACAGCTGAATTATCTTTGTTAACAGAGATACTAAATGTAATGACAGCTGAATTATCTTTGTTAACAGAGATACTAAATGTAATGATATCTGAATTACCTTTGTTAGCACGGGTAATGAATGTAATGATATCTGAATTACCTTTGTTAACAGGGGTATTATTGTAAACATAGCTGAATTACCTTTGTTAGCACGGGTAATGAATGTAATGACAGTTGAATCATCGATTGTTAGCAGAGATACTAAATGTAATGACAGCTGAATTATCTTTGTTAGCATGGGTACTTAGTGTAATGACAGTTGAATTACCGATCGTTAGCAGAAGTACTAAACGTAATGACAGCTGAATTATCTTTGTTAGCATGGGTACTTAGTGTAATATCAGTTGAATTACCGATCGTTAGCAGAAGTACTAAACGTAATGACAGCTGAATTATCTTTGTTAGCATGGGTACTTAGTGTAATGACAGTTGAATTACCGATCGTTAGCAGAAGTACTAAACGTAATGACAGCTGAATTATCTTTGTTAGCATGGGTACTTAGTGTAATGACAGCTGAATTACCTTTGTTAACAGGGGTAATGATTGTAATGATATCTGAATTACCGATTGTTAACAGAGATACTAAATGTAATGATATCTGAATTACCTTTGTTAACAGGGGTACTATAGTAAACATAGCTAAATTACCTTTGTTAGCAAGGGTTAATGAACGTAATGACAGCTGAATTATCTTTGTTTGCACGGGTACTTAGTGTAATGACAGCTGAATTACCGTTAGTAGAAGTACTGCGTGTACTTATAGCTGAATCACCTCTGTTAGCAGGGATATTGAACTATCGGTTGTAAGGAGGGGTAAAAGGGGTCCCGTAAAATATACAAGAATATCTATCATTCTACCATGACATCGCTGGATACTCGACTCTGATTGGTTCTCCAGAAAAATCAAATGTGATCAATTCTGGATTGAACCTCCTCTGATTTTAGCGCCGCTTCACCGTGTTTTGACGCATCTACCTTGTGACGTCACAATCTATCCGAACAAACGATCGATTCTAAAGTGTGCTCTACTTGTGGAAATCAATATATACTAATCAAATTAATCTTTCCTGTAGCGTGTTTTAGAGCTACATTAAATGATAGATTAGCAAGACAAACATCGTCAGTAACAAGATCTTCAAATAGCAACACTTAATAAGTTATGCAGTTGAGAATGCCAGCAAACACAATGAAGCAATGGTCAGGCGGATCTGAAAAACGAGCGTAACGTTTTGATGCAAAATAAGAAATACATATGTCATATATTATGGACACCCACGTGTATAACTAGAATGTGCATTCCTTACCCGAATGAGACAGTTACCCTCCTCACCTGGAACACTTCATTATAATAAATACAAGGCCTCAAGCTCGTCATTCACAGCTGCTGGTAAACGGTAGCCATTTTGAACGTCGCGTGATATGTTTATGAAGGTTATTCCAAAAATGCGAAATTCAAGAAATACGAATCTTGATTTTTTTAACGCAAATGTTGGGAAAACACAATTGAAACTCCCGTTATAAATGACACATATAGTAGATTTTTTAAAATTGTTAAAGTGAACTTGTGGGGGGAAACTTTGTGTATAACAACAATATTTTTTTGTACGAAATCGCTGCTGTTGTCACAAAGGATTTTTCGAACGTAATTCGGAGCTCGCGCCCTCCCGTTGTACGCATTGTCAGCATCCGACAAAAAGAGTCCCATGGTAAAACGGTCATGGTAGAATCCTAATTTTAGATAGTGTCATTCCCAATACAGTAGAACACGGATATAACGAAGACGGATATAACGAACACGGATATAACGAACACGGATAAAGTGAACACATTTATAAGTCCCGTCAAATGATCCAACAAGATAACGGCCAAACGCGAAAAGCGAACAACGGATATAGCGAACTATATTCTATACCACCTTGGAGTTCGTTATATCCGTGTTCTACTGTATATCATTATTAAATGAAGAAACATAATTCACCCCGTGTTTAAGGTCACCAACAATGATTCAATATATTTTAAGACATATATACTGTTTATGACTTAACAGCTCAACAATAATTAAAATTGTGACACCTTTCTGCTCACAATTATTTTAAAAACAATAAACTAGGACAAGGTAGTCAAAAGACATCTTACGGTAATGATGCGTTAATGAATTTAGGTCAATGTCAGTTATGTGGGCAGAATATTTTATATTAATAATGACATTCTTTATTTAATTAAAAACTTTCTTAAATGCCAAACGTTCTGGACAGAATTAAGTTCCGAAGGTCGAGTCTACATTTAGTGTGTGTTTAAACAAAGAAAACAAGTAACATGCTCTGCTGGATAAGATTGCGATTACCTATTTACAAAACATATGATTATCGAATACAAATGTACATTCAATGTTGACTTTCTTCGGCCACAGTGTTTTCTTTGACAGTATTTCGAGGGAGTTACTGATTAACACTGCTTGAGCAAAATTGAAGACATTAGCGGCGAAAACATTTAAGTATATAGTCAAATTAAAATAATGATTGTAAAAAGGAACTGACACGAAAAAACATCAGCGAATTATGTTGAACATGAGACGTTTCTTATTCTCGTCTTTAATGGTATCAATGCTCAACAATATAACATCCATGGTATTCATTTTCAATCAGACTTATAACAATGACTGTTAGCAAAAGTGAACAAAAGCATCTCAATAGCGATTCACAATAGAACCCCATAGTTCTCTTCAGTTTATAGTGTTTTACATTTCACAGTGAAATAAGTATTATGAAATAAATCAATAACAATTCATAGAAATTCATACACTGTGTATTAAACACCACTTCTGATTATGTTATATTCTCTAATTTTCAGAAAATATTTTCCTTGAGGCAGCAAGAGCAGGTCTGATTAAAATCGACCAAATTAATGGAATACAAATTGCAAAAATAGTGTATGTACCGGGATACGAACTCATATCGTTCGGGGTTGTCCTCGACAAACCGTCTTATAACAACCCATAGCATAGCATGTTCTCACTCTATTCTCAGACCGTCATACAAAAGCTTTCCCATCCTCGATAATCAAGCGCTTTCGTTCCGATAAATCTACACACAAGCGCTTGAAAAATTTAAGGGTATAAATCTCGAACCTAGTTACCTCCCTTCGCAATGACTCAGCGAAACGCTTGCTTTCTTTCGAGTAGTTTACGCAGATAGTGTCTTCGTTTCGTTTCTGATTGGATAACATGGATCCAGAGGAGGATCCTAGGTTCAAGATAAATACGCTTAAAATTTTCCAGGGCTTGGGTGTAGATTTATCGGAACGAAAGCGCTGGATTATCGAGGATGAAGCTTTCCATACGAGAAGCTAAGGGCAAGTAACTCCCATTTTGTGATTGGTCCGCTATGTGACTGACTTTTGTCTTCACTATACTTGCACAGAACACGTCTATACCAAGAGTTCTCAGATCTCATGGAAAGAAATCCACAGAATCAGTTTGATGCATTATTTTGCAAAATTTTATTCCTCGGAACAAGGTCGATTTTAAATCAGATTGAAGAGAAAACGAGTGAAAGAAGCCGTTGATTTGACACCCCCCCCCCCCCCCCCCCCCTTTAAAGGAAACCAGTAATAATCATAACTTTCAATGTAACCAGTCAAATATCATTCCAAAAATTGACTTAGACAAACTTTTGTCATTAGTAAACACGCATGGTTCGCTAGTTCCAGCCGACGCTCGCAGGTTTCACTGCAATGCATAACAACATGGCGTTGCGGGCTTTCTCCCTCCCTTAATACTAGCAGCCACGAAAGTGAAACAATCTTGAAAGCGGCGTTAAACCCCAACTCACCTCCCCTCACTTCATCAAAAATTGCAGCTAATTAGGGACAAGATGGAGCTAAACGGATTAAAAACCACCAATCATCATGTTAAGCAGCACTGTCACAAGCGAAATTTTGTACGCCTAGACCGCACAAAAGTGAAAACGGAAATGTGTACCCTGCAGTTGGGAGCACGACGTGCCCAGGTTGATTGCATCTTTTACTGCGCCCAAACCACAATAACTAGGCTTCAGCAACGAAGGATACAAATAGGCTAGACCATTGACATACGAGGAAACCGAGCGCCAGTATAGCAACAACAACCAGAGACAACAACAAACACGTCTTCAAAGTACAACGTGGTTTTACTAGACCAGGAAGTAATACAGATACAAGGGAGGTCAGCGTTGAGATGCTATGCAACACACAACTAGTCACAATAATACTGGCGTGACCTCTTCCTTTCTTTGGCCTTTTTGTTTTGAGTAAAATAGGAAAGGTAGGAATATTGAACATGCAACAAAATAACTGGCAAGTTATGGAAATAAAGCTACACTTTGTGTAGATAAAAAACAATGAAAACTTCAAAAAGAGTAATTAAAAGTTCATGTCATAGTCAGCAAATTTTACTGGTCGGTGCTTCTCTCGTGAGGAGCGTCTTGGAGAATAATCACTATAGTATGGTCATTCTCGTGAGGTAGGAAGTCCATGTCCGAGACTTGGGGATTGGGCATTAGCTCAAGTGTTTCTGGTGAGGTTTTATCAGTGGATTGGTGTTCTGGTACACTCGAATGTTCGTGAGCTATCCCCGGAGTATAGATTTCAGTTGGGATTTCAGGTAACACTGGTGTGGGAGGTACAGTGATTACTTGATCATCAGAGTCATAGTCAGCGGAGTTGTTGGGGTACACTGGCAGTTTCGGGCTTTGGTTTTTGGGTTCGTAGCAATCTGACAACTTCACCCGGTATGATGTATTCCTGAGCTGCTGACCCGTGAACTTCCGTTTGTTGCACCATGGGAAATCGATTGAAACGACGAGGTAGCGTTTACTGGCGTTAAGTTTTGATCCGTCACCAAAGAGATACACAAGATCACCAACAGAGATATTTGTTGGGGAGTAGGTTTTTCTCCCTGGGCACTTGGAATGTTCGCTATGCGGATGATTGTGGTGGCGCTGCTGATGTTGTCTTTCCACAAGATTCCGGTCTGACACTGGTAATTGAGCGTTGGAGAATTGATCTCGTTGCATCAGCATTTCTCTTGAAGACGACCCTCTGGATCTGATACGGGTGTTGTGTCTAGCTACGGCTAACGACAGTGTCATCGAGGAACATATAACACCTAGTGGATCCTGGCGCAGGAGTTCGTTTTCAAGTTCCTGGATGGCCTTTTCTGCTACAGGGTTTTTGTTAGTGTTTTTAGATCTTCCAATCTCTATTGACAGTCTGTGGTGTTTTAATAGGTCATCTCTTGAGAGAGCGGCGAAGCCTGGAGTCGGGTCGACACGTATCACTGAGGCTGGCACGTCTAAGGGTCTCAACTCAAGGCACATTCTGAGAAGAGCATCCCGCAGAGCAAGGTGTTTTTCGTCTTCTACAATGCATGCAAAAGTGTAGGAGGTTAAACACTCACGCACCACAAGTATGAATTGTCATTCCCGCTTCATGACGTCGGCAGCGAAGAGCATTCAGATGGCTTCTGGAGGATCACCACTTGACTGGGCAGTAAGGTAGTGGGGGCCCTTTGCGAGTGAAGAGCTGGGATGACAGCTACCAGTCACATGGTCTATAGCTTTGTCCATGTCTAGCCCATAGAAGTGACGATGCACTACCTGCTTCAGTTGATGGCAAGATGGGTGATCCAGCTGAATGTGGATGGCAGTGAGAAGGCCTTCCAATACCGCACGTGGTACAATTATGCAGTCTCTTGTGATTGAGAGAGGCTTGGGACGACGGACGACAAGAAGGCCATCTTTGGCTATTGTGGCCACATTGAGGTATCGTTTGACATCCTTCACGTCAGTCTGTTTCTTTGAGGGGCGAGTACCTTGGGTAAGGTGGGCATGTGTACGTCGCAAGTCAGGACATTCTTCCTGGAGGGCAAGCCATGCGGCTCTACTGGTGTATGGTAGTTTGGCGTCCCCCTTCATGATGTCCTGGACAGATAAACGAGAAACGACGGAGTCTTCTGTTCTCTGTACAAATGAGCACACCTGACAAGTCGGGTTATGACATTCTTCGGCATTGCGGCTTGCGAATTCCGATGGAATGTTTGCAGAGCCTGATAGGTGGCATACTGACGCCTGGTAACGACTGACACCTGAGAGAAAGGTAGACACCCTTGGACTGGCAGAAAACTCTCCCCAACAAATTTTCTCGAATGCCTGCACACATGGCTTACTGTCCGTCAATATGCATGTTCTGTGTTTAGACTGTATGAAGCAGGGAGAGAAATGTTTGACAGCCACGGCAATGGAGAGGGCTTCGGTTTCACATGGCAGGCATGTAATCTGTCAACCTCTTAGTTTGGCGGTGAGAAGCCGGCAAGCTGTGGCTTCTGGTTTCTAGTTACGTATAACGTTGCTCCGATACCATATCGTTTCACTGCACCGTCTGTGACGATCCATAGTTGATCCTTCGGTCTTGGTAGAGTTATGGTTTTGGCATTGGTTAAGGCCCTCTGAGCATTGTCAAAGGGTGATATGAGGGTGTCGGACCACTGTATGGTGTCCTGAGAAAATAGGCCGGCTTGAGCACCATCAAGTGGGGCGACTAATGAAGCACAGTGTGGAACCACTCGCACAAGGACTTTCTGGGCCCCTATAAAGGAGCGTATTCCACACACCTTCATTGGACGAGCACAGGAGGAGAGAGTGGCTATTCTGTGGGGACTGGCCTTAATTGTGCCTTCTTACCATATCCAACCAAGGATGGTCACTGTTTGAGGTCCGATCATAGTCTTATGTGGTGCAAGGCACTGGTTGTTACGACGAAGGCATTCCAGCATTCGTTGCTAGTTGTGGAGTAGGTCCTCGAGGTTATCTGCCCCACAGTAAAGATCATCTGCAAGTTTTGCCACTACGCCCTCTGCTAACAGGTCACCTAAAACACGGCACATAAGTTCTTCAAGAGCAGTCTCTGAACCGGGCATGCTCATGGCACATCTAGCGTAAGCCCTCACTCCTTTGAAGGATGTGGAGACTCCACAGTACTTGAGAGACTCCCTTGACAATGGAATCTGGTGAAAGGCTAATGTCAAGTCTGTGGTAATTATGTACTTCCATGAAGCAATCAAACGCAGTGAAGAATCGACATCAGGCATGAGAGAAGGCTTTGGCTTACTGTACCGACCTACGTCGGCGAAAGCAGTGACAAGACGAAAGCCTCCATTGGATTTCTTGACGAGGAAGGAAGGGTTGACATATTCTACAGTGATACCTACATCTTCTGGTTTCACAAATACTCCCATGTTCTCTAGGCTGTCAAATTTCTCTTGGAGTTCCACTAACTTGTCTCTGGAATACTGAGGGCACCGACCCTTGCGCCGGGGAGGTTGGACAGGGTTCATATTGACAACGGCTTTGAATGGACCTGATGCGCCATTATAGCCCTTGATGGAGCGATCAAACACGTCATCGTAATCCAGCAATAGAGATCTAAACCGTTCTCTGGTTTCTGGAGGAAATGTTGTACGCCTGTGGAGTGGATGGTTGACGGGTTACTTGCAATCCTTTGAACTGGTATTAGCTTGTCATTGGTCGTTATGCTAGGGCCTGTAGGACTGCTGACTGATGTGGTGAGGACTTGACAGAAGTGTTCGTGTCTTTTGATGATTATGGGACTGTCAGTCATGTTCGGTATGCAAACTTTTCCAGCCACGCTTGTGACCATGTCAGAGCTGGGCCACTGGAGATCGCCTTGGTTTTTCTTGACGGGATCTCTTCGGGGTTCAATGGCAAAGGTAGAATCAACTTGGCCCATTTCCTCTGGTAAATTGACTTCAATGAATTCCCCTGGCCATATTGTCATGTTTTCATTAGGAGAACGAAGGACGTGAGTTCTCCTGATGCTGTGTTGAGAATGGAGGTCTTTGGCTGTTCTGTAGAGGTAAGTAGTGCCATCACCAAGTATGACCTGATGTTTGGCTGGACGAACTGTGATATCGTTTAATTCCATAAAGGAAACTCCTGCAAGGATATCCACATCTAAATCCTCTACGACTAAACCTTCAAATGGAACTCTCTACTGTCTCTTACAACCGAGAAACGGGTTTCGCCAGTGACTTTGAGAGGAGAGATGCCATCTGCTTGGCGGACTGAGTGTGATGTGCTCTGTATCTTGACTCCTAGGAATGAAGCTGTGGATAACCGAATCATATTGCCTGTGGCTCCACAATCGATAGTAATGTTTGCTAAACTGTGGACGTAGAAAGCAGTCATTGACTGGGAACGTCCGACTTGTATCCGCATCACGGCAGCCTGGGGTACTGGTTCGATTCAGGATTGCAATTCCATATTGTCAAATTCTTCAGAGATTTCACTGTCTTAATCGTCCATGATGTCTGCAATTCTTCGGGCTTTTGCCTTGTATCCTTTATCATGGTCTGGCAAAATAGCATTGACTCAGGAAGTGTCCAATGTTACTTCTCCCTGCTTGTTTGCACAAAGGGCAGGCTTTTTGGGGAGGAGAGGACCGTGTCTTGAAGTGAGGTGATTTTTGCTGGGTTGACCTTGAATCGAAACGTGAGGTAGCTGACCTCATGACCTTGACTTCTTCCGCAGAGTGAAGCTCATCCAGCAGCTGGTTTCAAGGATGCTAGAGTTCTGGACCGAAGATCCGTACCGTACCTCTGTTTGATAAGATGAGGTAAATCTTTATGAATGAGTTGGAGCCAGGTGAGCACTACAAAGTTCTCTAATGTCGGGAAAATTTCCTTGTCCTCTTCAGTGGTGTTGTCGTGGTGGGTTATTCCTCCATTACTAACAAGTAAATTGTCCTCAACAAATGCATTAAGTCTCTGGAACAGATCCTCTGGTCGTTCATCTGCTTGGAGTTTCATGTCCGAAAAGTCAAAGAAATGGGCACCAATAGATTGAAAACCATAATGTAACCTGATAGTTTGCCAAATGTTGTCTGTGGAGGTAGAGTTTTTCACCATTGTTGGTCTAGAAATGTTTAGGCAATAATTAGCGATTTGTCCAAGCATGAATTCTAGCATGTTGACTTTCTGCTCAGCTGTTTTCCTTTGATCTTCTGGAATGTTCTCTTCATCGTTAACGAACCCTCTCAGGAGAGCAGCTCTAGTCTTCTTTCCCCATGTAGCACCATTGACGAGAAACGGGGCAAAGTTCCGATCAAGTGACAATGTGTACACTAAATTTTGCTTCCAATTTTCGAAAGTATTGATGTTTTCGTCCTTGCCTAGGCACCACTGCTTGGGGGCACGATGTGTATTAGCCATTTTGGCCAAAAAAGTCAGTTTATTGGGGTCAGTAGAATGTTTAATGTCAAATGTGTTCGTGATCGAAAACCGAACGAAGCACGCACGTGTGTTGTGTCCGTCACCAGATACTTATTATCAGGCTGATCGCTCACCTATGTGTGAAATGCGGACTATAAAGGCTTGTTGATTGGTAGCTCAGGTAGACGTGGGTATTTATAGCGCTGCCACCACGCCAGTATAGCCACAACAACCAGAGACAACAACAAACACGTCTTCAAAGTACAACGTGGTTTTACTAGACCCGGAAGTAATACAAATACAAGGGAGGTCAGCGTGGAGATGCTATGCGACACACAACTAGTCACAATAATACTGGCGGAGGATCATCAACGCACAAGAAAACCGCGGTACTTTACATTGGCGTAATCATGTCGTCACTTTGACGTCATCAACAGCCTTGGCCTAGCCTTAGGTGGGCGGCAGAAGTACCAGGCGTGTTTCGGAATACGGTAGAACACTGCATAATCAATGTAACCCGATATATTACACACTTAATATGTACGTTGTTTTTATCTTTAAGGCTTCTTTGCGAAATTTGCAATTCATGAAACCTACCCTGCAAAAGTGTTCTTGACTGATGAACAAATATATCTTGAAGAGCGGGAGGGAGTGATGAAGGAACTAGCAATAGTCAACGGCAAGCCTCTTGATCTTGTCCTCGACAGACCAAGAAAGTAAGTTTTATTACTCTTTCTAAGATGCCGATGAATGGCTTCAGTTCTCATTGTTTTTTTATTTTTCATTCTAAGATGCCTAGGGGCTAGAACAATCGAAATAAAAGTACTTTATCAGACGATAAAGGGACAGTTTTTGTCATGACGTAACATTTGAGAGACGTTTCCGCTCCCCTCGTAGTCACGTCTGCCCATGGTAACCCAACGAAAGAGAGCAGTTGAAATGACCGTGTTTTTCTGCAAATGATAATGTCCTAAAACAACGATAGCGTTGTTATAACAATTATTGAAGGAATTTGTTCATTTGTATCCGAATTAGTCTTAAATTTTAAACTTGTACTTGAACCAAAACGACGAAATCCGCATTAGGCAACCCCGGGAACCACTAACACACTTTAACTATTATAGTTCAGGGCAAAACTATACTTTATTACAAAACACATTGGGGTACAGGGAACTTTATTTCTTAAATAACGTCACATCTTTACTTCTACTGGATAACGTCATGGGAGCCAAATAATCAGAGTTGTGCTTTGGGGGGTAGGGGAGGTTGAACTTGTCTACTAGATTCTTGTCTCCGTTCCCTATCGTTTCTATTCGTCAGGGAGCACGATATCAGTCATCCTTCAAAATTAATCAGCTTTGATGAGATTTTAATTAGAAGAGGGTTATATTGTGATAATTGGTTTAGATGCTTTAGAAAAGACATGTCACATGTGTTGTTCATAACACACTATTTATTATTAACACTTGATTTTAAAAATAATTTTAATTCCACTGTCAATTTACATTTACAATGCCTATTCTCATCCGAGAGATTACGTATGTTAAAGGCGCTATAGCAGGTTTTTTGCACATAATTGTTTCTCAAATTTGACATTTATTATTAAAGTTTATTCAATATATTTTAACATTAGTGGGTAAAACAGTTCATTGCACTACCCGATTAGCCGTTTACAATTAGAGCGGTTATAGTTATTGGTAGAAAATGGTGCGACATATAAAACAACATGGTTGTGCAACTCGTCAGTGGGGGAGGTGCAAATGTAGATGTGCACGTCATACGCAGACAGCAATATGGTTGTCCCATGATTATTCCATATTTAAAACTCTACTTTGAGTATTTAAGTATCGCAACATCAGTCAGATCACATGAACTACCTTCGAGCGTCCAATTATATGTGCACAGTGTGGGGAATTGACTCGCGTAACCACCGAACCATGTACATTCATTTTAGAACTGTTTTTGTTATTATTGATTTTGGACCATTGGTAACACTTATTTTTTGTGAGAACACTTTATTTCATTTAGAAAATCGTGCTACAGCGCCTTTAACTGTTCTCAATAAACATTTAATTAAGATCTACCGTATCTCATGTAGTTAGTGTTAGTCCATTCCATTTTGGCATTGGAAACACTTATTTTTTGTGAGAACACTTTATTTCATTTAGAAAATCGTGCTACAGCGCCTTTAACTGTTCTCAATAAATATTTAAATAAGATCTACCGTATCTCATGTAGTTAATGTTAGCCCATTCCATTTTGGCATTGGAAACACTTATTTTTTGTGAGAACACTTTATTTCATTTAGAAAATCGTGCTACAACGCCTTTAACTGTTCTCAATACATATTCAATTAAGATCTACCGTATCTCATGTAGTTAGTGTTAGTCCATTCCATTTTGGCATTGGAAACACTTATTTTTTGTGAGAACACTTTATTTCATTTAGAAAATCGTGCTACAGCGCCTTTAACTGTTCTCAATAAATATTTAGTTATGATGTGCCGAATCTCATGTAGGTAGTGTTAGTCCTTTCCATTCTGGCATTGGAAACACTTATTTTTTGTGAGAACACTTGTATTTCAAAAGGTAATCAATTAGTGTTTAGAAGTGCTCTGGACCTTGGACAGTAATTTGACAAGGTGGAACTGATTTTCAGAGCAGTACTACCAATTGTTCGCTAGCTATAACCCCCTACAACCCAACCTCTTTAAGAAGATTTTGCACCCAATTGTAACTGTGTTTTCTCTGGAAATCCGTTAGTCGCGACATGTTTTTACTAACACATTTCATTTTTACACGCCTAACATTTGCTCTTTGTAAATGCTTAGGCTGGGTTTTATTTCAATTTGAAACAAATTCAATGAAATATGAAAAAATGGTATGAAAAGGAAAGCAACTATAAGGAATCGACCGGATTTTCAGGGATAATGCGGAGACCAAGTTATATCATTCGCATTAAGTCCTATTGCATAGTTTGACTTCAATATGAAGTTTGAAAGTACATTCTTAAAACAAACACCTGTCGTAAACTCACGTACAAAAGTCCACATAGAAAATACAAGATATTCAATCGACGGGCGATAACTACCACAGACAAAAGCGTTACGTCATGTCTTCAAAACCCAACGATACTAAATATGTATTTTCAAAACATTATCACTTCATATCTCTGAGAAACACACGTTTTAAGAAATTGTCGTGTTGGAACCACTAGACGAGACAGAAGGCTCGACAAGCCAGTGTGTGCTTGTTTTGTGACGTCATACAGTAATGACGCGTCAATAAATTTAAATCAAAGTTATGTCGAAGACATATTTAATTAATTACGTTTCTACTTTTAAATACTTAAATACCAAATTTTGTCGCAAAAAAACATCTTGAAAACGCGATTTAAGCACCCCATGTGTATTTGAACAGATGTACAAATAGAAGTGTCATAATCTGATGTATGACCTTGTGAATACTTCTTTACAAAACACAAATACATTTAACATCTACTTTCCCCGACATAAATATTTCCTTTCATACTATTTTCAAAATGTTAGAACGTTTCTTTGCACGTGAGTATATATTCGCCAGCATCATCTACTGGTCGTCAGAAGAAGACGATTCACACTTCCACATTGAGAAAGTTGAAATCAAAGAAGGAGTCACACGGAATGTTTACACAGGAGATACCAGGATCAAGCATTTCGCTATTAGCGAACAAGGTAATATATATTTATTCAGTTAAATTCTTTATGCCAGAAATAGAATAGGCCATCGGCCCATGACTACAGTAGTGATTGATAAACCCCAAGCGGTATTTATAAGCATTTGCTTGTCTACCAATCAGGTTCCATCTTTTTGGAAATTATTATGTTTAAACCATAAAGCCCAACCCATGTTAAAGGTGCAGTAGCACGTTTTTTGCAAAATTTATTTTTAAAAATTTCCCGTTTATAATGATAGTTTGTGTCATTTAAATTAACTTTAGAGGGTTAAACATTACACAAACCAATTATCTGTAGTTGTTAAAAAATATGTTGCGTATAAAGCAAAAATTGCACGGCGGCCATTTTATTGTGAACACAATTTATTATTTTGTATTACAAAAACGATTCCCATGACTTTACCAAAACATGTACACTCATTTTAAACCTAATTTTCCGAAGAGAGAAGGATTTTTTACTATTGGTGAAAATATTTTTCAAATAAATTTCATCAACTTATTTGAGCGGAAAAACGTGCTACTGCCCCTTTAAGAGATACTCTTCTTAGAATAATAATAATGAGGATACTTATAAGGACCATGCTCAAAGCGCTACACACATTAATACCCTAGTATAAGGACCAACATCGTTCCTTTTCATTCTCAACTCCATTTGGATTATGCAATCTGAGCAACCGATTAAGGCACTCGAAGGTTATCTGTCACATTGCCTGCACTTCCAAACCAGGTACTCAATTATACCTCTGAGTGAATAGAGGCACATATCGAATAAAGTCCCTTGCCCAAGGTGACACCACGAGCCTCTCAACTCATGACTCCGTGTGAGGCAGGAAATCACCCTTCAAACTCTCATTTTTTATCCAGCAATGAGGCGGGTAACCCACCCATCCAGCGATTGTTGCTGAACTTCACTGATAGCGGTCGACTGAGCTATGCACAGGACCACGTGCCACCAAAAACCATAAATACCAATCCATTTTAGGAGACACTCTTCTTAGAAGCATAGCTTTGTAAATGTACATAGATATAAACCCCTGCTCAAAAGAAAGTATACCAAGGATTTGAAGAAGCATGGAAGAAAAACAGATGAAGATATAGAATAAACTTTTTTTATATATCAGTAGAGTGGTATTTTAACATAACTAATGGAAACCTTCATGTCAATTAAACAAAAACTGAATGCCCAACAGAGGTACAAAGACACATGGGGTCAAAAATTCACAATTCTCAATATGACTGTCAAGCTGTATATGCTGAAAATGAGTTCGTAAGTAAAGGAATAGTCCTTCAACACGTCTTCAATACCGAGTATGTCCACCATGGGCATCAATGCATGCCTGAGCTCGCCGCCGCATCGATGACGTCAAACGCCGGATGACGTTGGGTGTCAGTCGCTGCCATTCAATGGCTCTCTCTCTCTCTGTATTGCCGTTAACCTCGGCATTTCTTTCATGTGTTTTTTGTTGCTACTGTCTTGATGTACAGTATCATGTGTTTTATACAGTGATTTTGCACGTGCATTACATGGGATCCGACTCAACGTCATCATTGGTAAAATCCCGTGTTGCATGAAAGTTCTCGCCATTCTCCGCTTATTGTCAATGAAAACAGTGCGTTGTGTTCCTGCGACGTGTTTCAGAATCATTTCATATATAAAATGTAGATATTAAAAAAAATATTAAAATTTTTTCTTGGTATACTTTCTTTTGAGCAGGGGTATATGTCTGATTAGTTCACACTTAGGAGTTGACATTAGAATATTGAACGTTGACCTGGTTGGAAATGCATAATATTCACGAGGTTGTTGCCTTACATCCTTATATGAGTGACAGACAAGGAGAAAGAGTAACTCATCCTCAACATACTCAATCTTACACACATTACACAACCTATTATTTTATCAATATTTGAATACCGTCCAGGTTCAAAGTGAAGCTCATGAGAGGAACACCTGAACCGAGCTAATACATACCTGTACTTCTGTATCAGCCTACTAGCCATATAACGTGATACTTGACACGACCTTTCTAAACCGTATCACCCGGTACGAGGGACGGACATAGAGATTATTACCCGATGAAGTGTGTCATATGACTTTTACGAAACGAGTGTGAATTTCTGTATTGCCCGAGCGAGAGCGAGGATTATACATAAATTTGCACGAGTTTCGTAAAAGTCATATGGTACACTTTCGATAGTAATAATTTCTTTATTACCCATTTTATTCCATTTGATTCGCGTTAAAATAGTCAGGAAACGGCCCACTTCCCTTGCGACGGCAAGCTATAGTGACGTCACGAACAATCATTTTATGACGTAACAGGCGACGTAATACGGGAAGCCGCGGTGAAACAATCGTTGCTAGGCAAACGTGATATGTGCACATGTGCTCATATCAAAAATATTAACTCGGTTATTTTCTGGAGGGACTTACAATGTTTTTTTACCCATATGGTTGAAAATAACCGAGCATATGACACACTTCATCGGGTAATAATCTCTATGTAAGTCCCTCCAGGAGGGTTTAAACAAACAAGTGTACATTGTACGTAAACCATGTTAGGAGGAATTACAATGATTGTAAACCCTGATATATTTGCTTAGATGATGGCTTGAAAGAAGATCTGAAGAAACTACCTTAGACTAATTTTGAAAAAATTCTCAAATATATATAATACAATATGAACCGCAAATGATTTGACGAAAGTGCGTCTCGAACCCTTTTACCAGCAAGACAAGACGTTCGTGAGCGAACGCTTTAGAATACTGCGCCACGGAGTAAACGGTAAAGAAGAACCTCATATAATAATCTTGGCCATGCTGGGATTCAGACTGAAAACAAGGATTATACGAACGACTCTATATATAATCCGGGGTTTTCGATAACGCGATAACAAAGCGTCTTTTATACTTAGAAACAGTTGATAATATGAAGAAACCATTCTGCCTCGGATATAGTAAAGTTGTAGACCCTGATAGTCAGGAAAAACCCTCAAGTATATATTCAATATTTGATTCCTTTTGGAAGGATATTATAAAAAATGAATAGATAAAGGTTTTACTGTCATTTTCAAGCGCGTCTCGCCAATCTCGCTCATTTATTGATTTAAGACGGAATATTAACTCAGACAAGAAAGACTGGATTAATGACTGCTTGCTGCTCCAATATATATTCAAAACCGAAACTGAACCACATATGTTTACATTTAGTAGCCTTTCATTTCGCGCGAGAGAGAGAGAGAGAGAGAGAGAGAGAGAGATAGAGAGAGAGATATAGAGATAGAGAGAGATAGAGAGAGATAGATATCGATAAAGAGAGAGATATAGAGAGAGATATAGATATATAGATATATATATATATATATATATATATATATATATATATATATATATATATATATATACCTACCTTAATCTTGCTATGACCACTTTCAGGTGACACGGTGTATCTATGTCGACCAACTTTATACGCCTATGATACAATCAAAGGTGAGGAGACCGGTTCCCACACCTCAGGTATATGTACTTTCCTACAGGTGAAAGAAGGACTTATCTACATGATGTACGGGGATCTTAGGTAAGTTCTTACATGACTTTGGTTTGCATATAGTCAACTCTACCAATCAATTAAATCATTAAAGGCACAATTGCAATTCTGTCATATAATATACTTGTACATGCAAATAATATAATAGTTTACTATCAAATTGTGACGCTTTCAGTAGGTATTCGGTATTTCCCATATTGTGAATAATTTGTCAATTCGCCTCGAATTGGTCGTGGGGTAACCTGCTGTTGCGGTCAGTGCTGGCGATAGTTGCCTTACGGTGCGTTTACACTTGCACGAATTTTCTGTCTGCATTTCAAGACCTCAGTGCGTGCAGATGCGCGAAGTATTTTTTATATGATTTGTTTACGAAACAATGCTCACACCCCCCGTTTGCGCATTATTCGCGCACACCTCACATATATAATGCGCTTTGACACGCAAAGTTGCACGAAGTGACCCCGCATTGCAGCAGTGCAAGATTGAGTACTGGAAATGCGTGAAACATCATTGAAGTGCTTATATTGGTGAGATGATATTCGTGCCATAAGTGTACGGGAGAATACTCACGAATGTCGTCAACTGCTTGAATTGCGTGCTAATTGCTTTAAATGCACAACCTAGTCTTGTCTTTATCGTGACACAAGAAAACTGTGCACGCATTACACGTAACCACAGGAATAAGATACGAACACGTTGAGACAAGTTGACGAATACATTGCGATATTGGCACGCACTGGAGTGCGTGAAGAAATAACCAAACAATTATCCCAAATCTAATCATGTTATAACCAAACAATTAGTTATTTCTTTACGCATTGGTACTCACACACGAACGGTTAACGCCGGTTTGCGATGACGATACGCATTGCCACGAATTAATGTGTGCCAATGAGGATTCGTAAATCGTGCAAGTCTAAACGCCCCTTTAAGGGTGTAGGTTCAAATCCCGTAAGGGACTCAGCCCGAAAAAGTACAAGAATTTGTACTGTTGAAGGTAGTGTTATCCCAAATATAATCATGTTATACCTGTTCACTATCTAAGCCATGTATTTCTAGTTCTGAATGAAGTGTTCCATTGATGCTTGTTTGAATGTTATATGTATAGTATGAAACATGTATCTAAACTTAATTTTGCTTATCCTTTAAAGGGGCAGTAGCAATTTTGCTAATTTTATTTTTTTAAGTTTCCCATTTATAATGATAGTTTATGTCATTTATACTAACTTTAGAGGGTAAAACATCATATTATATAAACCAATAATACGCAGTGGTCATAATGGTGTTGCGTATTGAGCAAAAATTGCATGGCGGCCATTTTATTGTGAACACATTTCATTATTTTGGATGACAAAAACTATTCCCATGGCTTTATGGAACCATGTACACTCATTTTGTTACTTGATTTTCCGAATTGAGAAGGGATTTTTTCCTTTATAAACCGTTATTACCACTGCGGATAATGGGTTTGTGTAATAAGATGTTTTACCCTCTAAAGTAAATATAAATGACATAAACTATCATTATAAATGAGAAATTTTAAGAAAAAAACGTGCTACTGCCCCTTTAAGATCAAAAAAATGTTTATGAAACGGTTTCATCCACATGTCATAGCTTATTATTTTGTTTAATTGTCATAGCTGATTATTTGTTCCATAATGTCTATAACTCTTACATTTTGAATTCATTCGTTTTGATATATATTGTCTATGTTAAGAATATTCACAAACAGCAGGACATGTATGCTTTAGGTAACCATTATGTTATTAAGCTACTTAACATATCAGCGTTAATCCTTGGTGGCGGTAGCTACATGTAATTATTGTATAATGGTTTCTAAGTAGTTACCAAACACACTATACTTTATGTTTAATTACGTGGCAACCATTGTACCTACTTGCTATATATATGTACTGTTAGACTCCAATAAAAACACATTCCATACGACATCGAACTGTACGTTCATCATCGAGTCCACCTGCTCCTGTCCCGGTAAGTCACACCACCTGATCATGGCCGACCCAAACCATACGAACATCGCCATGTCAGTGTGTGATCTTACCTGGCAGGAAGCAGTTGGGCAGACATAAAGAATAAATCATCATCGACATCAACCTTCATCTCCATCGTCATTTCCTCTCCGGGCTCCCATACGAAAACCTTTTACTGAGAAACTTTGTACGTCCCAAGTATCTCACTATAACACACAGTTCAACGTTATTTTCACACTCCGTTTATCATTACAGTCTACGAATCGTTGATGAAACTACCAAGACTAAAATCCTTTCACTTAGAGCTCCTATATTTAACCAGCACTTCAATGCAGAATGGTCATTTCAGGTGAGACAATACATATATATATATATATATATATATATATATATATATATATATATATCAGAGAAAATAGAGCTATTGGATCTGCATTTCACCAGGTGTGACATTATTTATAATATCTACTGTATACCCTAATACAAATTGTCCAAGTATGTCAACACACAATTTAATTATCATATACCTTTTCACTTTAAAGGGGCAGTAGCACGTTTTTTCGCTCAAATAAGTTGATGAAATGTATTTGAAAAATAATGTCACCAATAGTAAAAGACCCTTCTCTCTTCGGAAAATCAAGTTAAAAATGATTGTACATGGTTTGATAATGCTATGGGAATCGTTTTTCTAATGCGAAATGATTAAATTGTGTTCACAATAAAATGGCCGCCATGCAATTTTTGCTTTATACGCAACACAGTTATTACCACTACAGATAATTGGTTTGTGTAATAAGATGTTTTACCCTCTAAAGTTAATATAAATGACATAAACTATCAATATAAATAGGAAATTTGAAAAAATAAAATTTGAAAAAAACGTGCTACTGCCCCTTTGAGAAAGAAGTTATAAGTATATTTTACAGGTGTGATGTACATGTACAAGCTTACTCAAGATAGAAATCTCGTTTTACAAGATCTTACAAGAGCACAGACGCTTGAATTTTAATATTATTATCAGAAAATTGGACCTGGCTCCACCTCTTATACTCCTTTCCTAACCCAAGTGTTACCTTACTCTTCAGCTATACTTGCAGAACACGGGGTTCGTATATTTCAAAGTGTACCTGAAGGTAAAATACTTTGTAATTGTGATGACGAGCAGTGGGGAATGCTGTGACGTTATATGCGAGTAATAACCAAATGATTGAATCTTGATTGCGGTGTAATCACATTTCACTGCTCAAGAAACAATAGTTTAGTTTAATTATATCAAACTATCCCCGTTCTCTTTTGTAAAGTGTGGGCGGGATAGCACAGTGGTTAGCACGTTCGGCTTCGGATCAAGAGGTGCGGGGTTCGAATCCCGCCAGGGGCACGACAACTTTGTCTGCACTGTACTACACGCAGTAAGGTTTGGGTGCAATGCTACACTGAATTTCAGTGCAGTACCACCCATGGTTCGCTAGTTCCAGCCGATGGCGTTGCGGACTTGTTCCCTATAATACTAGCAGCCGCGATATAAGTGAAATACTCTTGAAAGCGGCGTTAAACCCCAATTCACCTCACCTCACCTGTGTGGAAGATGAATGTCATGTGTTACTGCAATGTCCTGTGTATGAGGATCTGAGAGCGGTTCTTTTATCAAAATGTATCAACATCTGTGATAATTTTAACTATTTAAGCGCCTGTGCCAAAGTCTCGTTTATATTGTCCAATCCTTTTATTTTACCTTTATCGGCCAAAATCTGCAAACGTATTTTAGAAAGTAGAAAGAGTAATTTATATAATAATGTATGATATATGGTATGAGTCTTAAGGTTTATTTTGTATATACACCAATTTAAGCGTGTCTCCCGTTACCCTCAAAGGGTGGCTCGTCAATATCTTAAATGTATATATAGTAATGTATTTTGTATAATATTGATCGAGGTGAGACCTAAATAAATTATTCATCTTTATGTCTGTCTGTCTACAACAGTCAGTGTTGTAACAACAGATAACATTTCGTATTGAGCGAAACGCCTATTAATTATTAATTACTATTAATTCGGGGGCAGGATAGCACTGCAACTTTTTTAGCAGAAGAGAACTGTTCTACGCGCAGTAAGGTTTGGGTGCAATGCCACACTGAATTTCAGAGTAGTACCACCCATGGTTCGCTAGTTCCAGCCGATGCTCGCAGGTTTCACCGCAATGCATAGCCACCTGTTTATTATCCCTGCCATAATACTAGCAACCACGATATAAGTGAAATACTCATGAAAGCGTCGTTATACCAAACCTAATGATATTCTTCGTTCATCAAGTTTCATGGTCCTTTTTTTTTTTACAAGATCAACCATGGAGAAGGTGCATTTACCTCTGCAGGTCCTGTGTTTTGGAACAATCTGCCCCGTAATCTCACAGAAATCAGCACAGGAGTCTCGTTCAAAACAGACTCTAAAACATTTCTGTTCAAACAATCTTTCTCATAAACTTCTTTTCTTTTCAAGCGCCATTGAGAAAGCTCTGATTGGATAATTAGGCACTGTAGAACTTTATCCTTATTATGTTTCATTTCAATTCAATTCTTTATTAATGAAGTGTAGGTCATCGGCTCATAACTACATATGTTATATATATGTATATGATAAGTACATTGTGTGTACAGCAACAGACACTCATTTAACATCTTTGGTACATGGCATGGAAAATAAAGCTTGCTAAATTATTGAGGAGTTTGCAATTCGATGTTGACGAGGACTTAAACTTTAGTATTATTTGGATTTGTACAAAAAGCTTCCTGCAAATGATTTAGTCGGAGCTCTTTAAATTTGGAACACACAAGACGGAAATCGTATTCATCCTCAATATAGCCTTCGCACTGCAAACATAATCTATCATTTCCATCTATATTATAAAACCGGCCCGTTTCAATTTTTAAATGATGCGAAAAACACCGAAATTGTGCTAAACTCTAAACTTTTAACAACAACCGCATTCAAATATAATTCTTTAGAGATTGAAGTGAACTATACGAATTCTGTTCATGAATACATTTAGTCGACACATAAATTCTGAGAAACTCGAGGTAGGAAGATAAACAATTTATTATTATAGGTTGGTCCCAATGAAATCGAACCAATCACAGATGAAGCAAAGAAGATTCAAAAGGGGGAACCACCGGACCCATTTCCTTGCATTGAAAATTGGAAGAAGTATAAAGACTACGACATCAGCTTGTGTTACGTGAAGGGAGAGTGGGGTCCAAACAACTCACAATGTGGTGCAGGTACGGTATTTCTATTTCTGGGTGGGAATTGGCGTTTGAGTTGGAATTTCAAAGACTGATATGAAATGATGGTATCAATAAATAAATAATGATAATAATTTGTGTAGCAATACTTCCGTGCATGACATTGTTCAAAGCGCACGATTTTGGTAATACCTTGAAGGAATTGCGCTTTTGTGCCGCTATAAAACGTTTAATGCTATTAAATCACAACCAAGGGCCAGTTCCTATGCATAACATAACCAGTCCCTGTCACGAATTAATACAAAATGAGAGTGTGTTTTATGTATAATGCATTCATTTTTTTTTCATTTTTAAAAAAAATCTTCTTTATTTTTGTTGTACATGTACATGTACATGGCATGAAAGACTTACATAACATAGATCAATATCTACAACGACATGATTAAGAATAATGTGGGTTTTTAGCTCATCTAGCCTGAAAGGCCCGATGGGCTTATGGCATGGCATGATGTCCGGCGTCCGTACGTCCATCCGTCCGTCCATCTCAAAGGACTTAGATGTTTGAAATAAACAATGCAAATGTTGTTGCTTAGTCTAATATACCGTATTTCCTCTAATAGAACCCTGTTTCAAAGGCAACCTGGGTAATACTGTTAAAGGGAAGGATATAACCAAGGTTACAGAATTAGGAACAAATTTGTTTTAATAGCACCTGAGGCACAAATACAATTGAGGTAAAGAGGTGATTATAATTATTAAAATAAACGCTGGGCCTTGAATGCTATTGAGGTAAGGGGGTTATGAAGAAAATGGAGCTGGGCTTTGAATACAATTGAGGTAAAGGGGTAATGAAGAAAATGGAGCTGGGCTTTGAATACAATTGAGGTAAAGGGGTAATGAAGAAAATGGAGCTGGGCTTTGAATACAATTGAGGTAAAGGGGTAATGAAGAAAATGGAGCTGGGCTTTGAATACAATTGAGGTAAAGGGGTAATGAAGAAAATGGAGCTGGGCTTTGAATACAATTGAGGTAAAGGGGTAATGAAGAAAATGGAGCTGGGCTTTGAATAGAATTGAGGTAAAGGGGTAATGAAGAAAATGGAGCTGGGCTTTGAATACAATTGAGGTAAAGGGGTAATGAAGAAAATGGAGCTGGGCTTTGAATACAATTGAGGTAAAGGGGTAATGAAGAAAATGGAGCTGGGCTTTGAATACAATTGAGGTAAGGGGGTAATGAAGAAAATGGAGCTGGGCTTTGAATACAATTGAGGTAAGGGGGTAATGACTATAGCACTGGGCCACAACTGAGGTAATTAAGAAAATAAACCTTTGCCTTGAATACAATTAAAGTAATGAGGGAATGAACAAAAGAGAATCCTTGGTTGTATTCGAAGAAATACAGTATCATCATGACTGTTCAATTTGTCAAGCTGGACCTTGGCTATTAGACACAGCGAAGGTTGAACCCTACGGAGATGAATTTATCCACCCAGATAGGGGTAAGGGTGGAGTCGCAAGTGCTGTGACCTACTTTCTTCCAAATACATCCTGCATCCCAGATAACACACAACTGGTGGACCACTGGTGGGCCACTAGTACCTGCTCCAGTGGCCCAATAGTAGTTTGTCCAGCTGATAGAAGGTGGGCCACCGGTGGCAGCCATTAGTGGCTATCTGCCACCAGCGGCCCACCTGCTACCACGCTGGTGGGCCACTTGCTACCCAAGCCACTGGCTATCATACCGGTTGGCCACTTGCTTCCCACCAGTGGCAAGCCGTCAGCTATCTGCCACCAGTTGCACACTTACTATCACATCGGTGGGCCACTTGCTACCCACCAGTTGCAAGCCACTAGCTACCTGCCATTAGTGGCCCACAAGGGGGTGTGTTATCTGGGATGCAGTTATTGCACTGCACACATTGAGTCTTAAATGGACTCTAAATTTGTTCCTACCCTTTGATAGTAAATTCATTTAATAAAAACTTGAAGCAGATATATCTGTGTAAATTCATGAAATATATATTTTGAGAGAAATAAAGGAGATATAATGTGTTAAATGGGATGGGAGACATTTGTTTTACATTTTCTTTCCTGTTACCTATTAAAACATGTATACTACATTAATAATTCAAAATCCATCTCAGAAACTTAGCCCAATCTCCATAAGATTTTGTAAAATATAAAATGTTATAAATATTATTGAAAATGTTTTTGGAATTAGAGAAAATGAATGTATAACATTTTCACGTGATTGTACAAAAAACAAAACTGTATTATAGGTCATATGGCCTAAATTACTGAATAAAGCTTCCGTCTGTCTGTAAAATATGATATTGCAAAGTTGCATCATTTATATTCTCCGAAAAGAAAATTTAAAAATGATAGAGTTGAAAATATCATAGCAGGAGATTCACTTTACAACTTGAAAATTAAATAAACATAACAGTGAAAGCAAGGCCATGTTAACTCATCTGTGAAACTAAATCTCTAAGGCTAAATATAAACAAGTTAATTGTTTCTCGGGCATCAATTCATCACTCATTATTTAATAAGGTAACAGGTTTTAATTGTCGTTAAAAATAGATTATAGATTTGGCGCATCATTTCTGCTAGACCCCAAAATATATTTGTCCACCTAATATGTTGGTCTGGAAAATTGTATATGCTTCCATTTAGTAATCTTGAAAATATATTTCGATGGGATAAAATAAAATATACCCCTCCCATAATTATCCATTAGTTACAACAAAAAGTAAAAATAAAGTCCTATCTACTTTTAAACAAAATGTGACATGAATCATTTAATTTTGTTAATGCAGCCTAATTATGGTACATATACGTCCTGGATCATAGTTATAAGTTATGATAGAAAAATACATTTTAAATATGCATTTCAGAATTACATATGTATAAAAGCATTTCAAAACCTTTCCCTGCAGGGGGATGGATAATACAGTGTTTAGCATGTTCTCCTTCAGATCAAGAGGTCTATGGTTTGAATCCCGTGAGGGGACAAACAATTATACCAGCAGTAGAGAACTGTTCTACACGCAGTAAGGTTTGGGTGCAATGCTACACTGAATTTCAGCGTAGTACCACCATAGTTCGCTAGGTTAAGCCAATGCTCGCAGGTTTCAACGCAATGCATAGCCACTTTGGTATTATGGACATTTTCTCCAGAATAATACTAGTTGTAGCAGCTATGATATAAGTGAAATAAACTCCAAATCTCACCGCACCTTTCCCTGTGACTGCAGTGTTGTTCCAAAAGGGGGCCCTAGGTACATTTGCCCACCTTTTTGGCTAGGTGTCCCTTAGAATTTGTAGAAGTAGGATACTTTTATCATTGCAAAAGGAGCCACTTGTTCAGAAATTGTCAAAATGACCCCCTCAGGAGATCACCTAGGAACAACGCTGTGTGATTGATATATTATGTTTCAAATCGTTGTAGCCTGGTTGCTCATGGTTGTAATTCTTGTCTGTAGGTAAGATTTGGTATTACATAGCCCTGCAGCGAAAGAATTAAAAAATATGTTGAAGTTTATATTATACTGTATAAAGAATTGTTAAATGGCCATGTTTGCAGAGAACTTGAATATGCCCTGCAATGATCTGTATCTAACTTTTAAAGTTTGTTGAAGTTTCACAAGTTTTTGTTATAAACATAAACAATAATATAATGTGTAACTTGAAAATATGTATTTTTGAAATATAGTAAATTCAATATTTGAGAGACATTTTAGAAGTCCGTTCATCCATCCGTCGATCCGTTCTACCTATTTACAGTATGAAATGATTAGCCCTCTGACAAATAGTTATAGAACATTTACATTTTGAACCATTGTTAAAGCCTGATGAGCTACAGGCCAATGGCTCTATTTTTCAAATGAGATATGGATATTCCTACGTCAATCAATGTATCCTTCAAGGCTAAAAGTAATTTTCAAACTAATTCTTCTCAAACACCGTATTCTTTGGATTGACCCCAGGAATCGCATTTCAGTTCCCTTAAATTGTACTAAGCTTATCTCCCAATATATAACCATCGAATCAATTTCTCAACGTTACACAAAATATTATTTTGCTACCAGAACGAAAAATCAATGTTTTAGATGTCTCAACCATCTATCAATTGACTTGCAGACCACATAATTAACGATTCAGATTTCAAGGATGGTGTTAATGAAGTTCTTGTTCCAAGAAAGATAACTGTAAATCTATCCAGGTTAAAGCCGTGCATGCTTATTACTTGCACACCTGTCCTGCCTAACGAGAATATCAGGTGAACACCAGGTAATTAGTGAGACAATACAGAAGCAGCCTCATTAGCTTCACACACCGTATCGAGTTGCTTCTTCCAGGTCGGTTCTTCAGGGCTTCAAACATTTTTTACGTGACATGGACTTACATTATATAAAACATTTTTTTTACAAAGTCACACAGCTTTGCCTGGACTTCAAGCTGATCTTGTTAGACGACTGTTTAAGACAGACTGACCCAAACCAAACCCCCTCCATCTAACCCCCAACGGTCCAACTGCTCCCTTCCTCACATCCCCCCCCCCCCCCCCCCGCCCCGCCCGATTCTAACTTGTAGATTTAGTGACACGGGACCCCAAATGGGGTCACTGGGGTCACAACCCCAAAAACCTATTTTCATCTTCTTCTCCAGTTCCAAAAGGTCTAGAGAGCTGAAAAAGTGTATGCAGACTCCATGGCTAATGGGGATTCTAAATTGTAGATTTTGTGATCCTGCGACCCCAAATATAGGTCACAGACGTCATGACCTGAAAAAGCTATTTCATCTAGAGATTTTATATGCTCTTTAAAGGGAGGTACTTTAAAGGAAACAACAGTAATGAATTAAATCTTCAAGTGTGACCTCATTTGAAGGGGATTTTATGGCCTCATCAGAGACCTATTTCATCTTCTCCATTTTAAGTGCTTCCTATGTGTTAAACCTCTCACCTAGAAGTTGACGTTTTGAATTGGTTAATGTATATAAAGCCTGATGAGCTACAGCGCCCATGGCTCTATTTTGATTTTCTATATAATTGACAGAAGCTGGTATTGGATAATGCCTCATCAGAGACCTATTTCATCTTCTCCATTTAAAGTGCTTCCTATGTGTTAAACCCTCACCTAGAAGTTGACGTTTTGAATTGGTTAATGTATATAAAGCCTGATGAGCTACAGCGCCCATGGCTCTATTTTGATTTTCTATTTATATTTGACAGAAACTGTATTGGATAATGCATTCATGGTGACTTTATAAAGTCATAGTCTACAATGACATGTCATAGCAAACAGAAGAGCCGCGGTTTGCTGTACATTACGTTCAAATATTGGTTGCAGATGTTAACAAAGACCTTCCCAAAGTAATGGTTTATATCGCTGGCAACGTTCAACAAAATCAAGAAATCAGCCAATTTCTGCTGTTCCTTCCCGAACTTGTTCTCGTCAGACTGCCGAGACAGTGTGACTTCATCACCGATACACATTATGATCATGAACGGAAGCGCTTATATTGGTTGAAAACAAAACAAGACCGAAAGTGTGGCTGGCTCTACTTCCGTTCTCTTGAAATTGCCAAACTGACAGATAACCGAGTGGACGCGAATTTTATCCAATTTGGAAAGAAAAAACAAGAGAGAGATTGGTACAATTTTGGTAATTATTATTATAAGTATCTATCATTTATAATAGTTTTCATTTACTGTCGGTGCAATAAAATAATATGTAGAACAAAGAATTTAAATAATTTATATGCTGAGGATGGGTAGCGCAGTGAACATTATCGGCTTTGTAACAAGATATCATCAGCTGGAATCGCATCAACAATCGGTAACAACTGTTGAAAAGAACTGTTCGGCACACAGTAAGGTTTGTGTTCAATGGGTTTTTTAAAAAAAACATTGTTTGAATTTGTTTGTTTTTTTAAAATTTTTATATTTTTTTAATTTTTAAATTTAAAAAAAAAAAATTATTTAAAAAAAAATGTTTTATTCCATTTTAATTCAGAAGTACAGGACATATTGATAGGTAGAGTACAAGCAATGTATAATGAGTTCAATGTTAATGAATTTCAGGGTAATGTGGCTCACTTATTCCAGTAGATGTTAACAGGTTTTATCCTATAGTTACAATGACGTACGTATTCTCCCTGCAAAACTACTAGCCCCACTGGGCTATGTGAAGTAATACAGTGTCCAAATCTATTTAGCCCACCTTTCACTACGTTATATACGCTAATTACATCTTTCGTCCAAAAAACTTCCTTCACTAGGTCTACCGGAAAATCTAACAAACATTATTGCAGTGATCAGAATTACCAAGCTTCGTCAGAGTTTTTTTCTTAACGATAACAAGCCACATAGCTAATGTCACCTTTGCAAACGAAGCAACCTTTACTAAGGCTAACCTTAACTGTACGTATTACCTACGAGGGCAATCAAACGGAGTTTCATAATTTTTATACTATGCCTTTGGGAAAAAATATCACTTTGTCATGGTGACGTGACGTCATAAACACTGTTATGACATCATGTTTCTTCTATGAAGATACGCTCTAAATGCTTCGTGCACCAGCCTATGCTTGGAAATAGATTTTGGCATATTTTTCTGAATTTCGCGACTTCGGTAATAAAACATTAATAAAATAAAATAGTATATTCGTGTCATACTATATTTACGGCACTCGTGCCTAAATATCGGTGTATCCCTCGCTCTTGCTCGGGAAATACTGGTATTTGGGCACTCGTGTTGTAAACATATTATGACATAGACACTCATATAATATCCTTTATTTCTTTGACGTGGCACTATAAAGAATACTTAACGATGTACGTTATGAAACGAGTGAACGGTTTGGTATTTTAACGAGCGAAAGCGAGTTATATACCGATGCCCTTCACGAATTTAGTATTTTATTTATTAGTCAATGATGTGAATAGCGCTGAATTGCAAGCAAATCGTTGTTAGTGACGCTCACGTCACCGTTACTGCAGCACGCGGTGGAATCACACATGTCTGTTGCCAACTCATTGTTATCTATTGAGTGATCTAATCACGGTTGAGTAATAATACGTTATATCAACTTGCTATCGCCTTAACGCGTTGTTAAGATAACTACTCAGCCTAGCTCACATGTATACGATAGAGGTAGTAATTACATGAGCACGTTCAGGACTGTATAGTTGTCAAACATGGATACGTATTTCATGGTCAACGGGGCTTGACATGATGTGACCTGACACTACAGTAGAGTCATTCCAGTAAAAACAAATAGCGTCTAAAAAACAATATATGTGTTTTTTTTTTGCAAATGTGGCAAGCATTTCAATTAATCGTGTCAGTTCTTTGGAAAAGATATTGGTAATTATAATAATTAATCTCCCTTCCATATCTATGCAAGAGTTCCTTACTTTATTTTGGATCATATGAGTTAAAACGTTTGTGAGTTGGATATAGGAAATGAATGATCAGTTCATAAGTTTTGATCATGAAGATCAATAAATTCGATCTGCTGTATTTACCATGTGTTTTCAAGCGCGAAGCACGGGATGTAACTTGAAACTTTTTTATTCACTCAAGGCTACAAGGTAGCATAATGAGGTTTACAAAGGTTGATATAGTATAAATATAAATAGAAATATATGGACAACGCATTATCTAAATGTACTTAAGACGTGACGGCAGAAAATAGAGTATGGACATTTTTTGTTTGAAATAAAGAAATCATATTAAATATTGAAGACTTTGCAATATATTTCTTTGGAATAAACGTTTCCCTTAATGTGTTGAAAAAATCACAGCGGAATAGATAGTGATACTCATCTCCAATTACATTTGAAGCGCATAATGTACATTTTCTACATTCATATTCGATCTTAAACCAACTTCCAGTTTCAAGAGGAAGACGATGATTGGATAGTCTAAAGTGTAAAAAATCGACATCCTTCATTCATTAAGAGTGACGTCACAGGACACAAAGTGGTTGAATCCGCTTGCCGGTTTCTCCCGGATTCCTCTGGATCCTTACGGATCTGCCAATTTTTGAGAGAATCCGGAAGGATCCGGCAAGCTGATTCCATCACTTTTTGTCCTGTGCGTAGTGTCAGGTCTAAACTGTGCTTGACATTGACCTTCATCTCAAGGACATAAGAACACTTTGAAATGTTACCCATTTCAACAGCAAAATATTTTAGGAACCTTTCACTGGACCCTCTTCATATCTTACACCAATGTTCTTCTATGGAAGACCCTAACCCTTTCCTGACCTTATGTAACTTTTCAATTTTAAAGTGATTCTTTGCAGAGGGGCTACTTTACCCTTAGTAATTATTGTTTTTTATGTATGAAAATAGCACCCTTTATTTCAGTGAGTATTTCATAAAAGCTCTGTAATAATGTGGAAGTGAGGTGCTTTCACTTTGACGATGTTTCCAATAGTAATTCAATTACAGCTGTAGCCGAAAACAAAGGAAAAAAAGTGATGGAATCCATTTGCCGGATCCTTCCGGATTCTCCCAATTATTGGCGGGTCCTAAAGAATCCGGAAGGATCCGGCAAGCGGATTCCACCACTTTTTGTCCCGCGAAAGTTTGTTCACCTACTCGTGTATCTTATTCTTAGTGCAAATATCGATATCATGCATTGTTACGTCAATAAAATTGCATTTAATACAATGACAATTAATCATAATGTATCCATGAGTAAAATAATCATTCTCAAACGTATCCTGTGATCGTCACGTCAGTGGTGAATGTTTATGAAATTTGGCATGATGAAATAGACACAAGGGTTTAAATTTTGAAAATTCAATTTACATTAATTTTCGGATAAAAATTCATATCGAATAAATGAGAACAATTTCATCACGAATACATTGAATAAGTAAACTGCTGTGCAAAAGAAAAGAATTAAAAAAAACCCCCAAAAAACTGCGTAGCGGTATTCTTTGACTGATTTAATGTTTTGTACTAATTTGCCAAACTAGTCAGTTTTTGAATACGACGTCGAAAACTCGAGATATGTGACTTTGAAAATTATACATATGATAAATACAACTGAGTGATATACTTTCTTTTGCACCTCAGTTTATATATAATATATTTTTGACCCAGTTGATTACTTACTGAATATTTCACCCAAGAAAATAAAAACTGTAGTTTTTTCAAAGATCTGACCCCTTGTAACCCCAAAGAGCTGTCAAAACTGTAACTTTTTAATTTGAGGCATAACATCGAATAATGTTATGGAAAATTGTCCTCTTACAATTGGAAAGTGATCGGTTTAGTTTTCGCTGATATGATACTTCAAAGAGACGTCAAATTAGATGATATTTGCACTGAAATGCACAAGTAGGTAACCCTCGGTATGCAACTGTATATCAGGGGTGCTAGTTTTATTGCAGTACACCATTGTGACTATTCATTGCATTGAAACCTGTGATTATCGACAGGAACCATTGGTTTTAGTCATCTGAAATTCAATGTAGTGACCCGAAGCCGAACAAGTTTGCCACTGACGACTGCCACCCCAATCCATATGTGAATATATTGTGTTGCTTGGCTGGGTTTGTTAAACAATGTACGTGTATGTGTTCCTCTGGTCTATGAGTTCCTATTGGAATAAAACACTGCATGCCTTTACTTCTTTCAGAATATGTTTCTAAATTCCAAATCGACGCCAACGCGATGTTATTATTTGCGGAAAACTACATATATATGAGAAGCGGATACTATCTACAAAAGGAAGCAAATATGGCCGGAAAACCCCTCGACTTACATCTGGATAAAAAGAAACGGTATGTATGTACAGAAAGTCCATAAATCACCCTCTGTTACCTCAGGTGCATATTATGTTACATAATGTAGCATTTGATGTAGTATATCAAGTGGTATATAATGTAATATATTTAGAGGATATAACATGTCACTGTTCATACCATACCCCATAACAGCCCGAGACCCCCATATCAGCCCGAGACCCTCATATCAGCCCGGGACCCCCATATCAGCCCGGGACCCCCATATCAGCCCGGGACCCCCATATCAGCCCGAGACCCTCATATCAGCCCGAGACCCTCATATCAGCCCGAGACCCTCATATCAGCCCGAGACCCTCATATCAGCCCGGGACCCCCATATCAGCCCGAGACCCTTATATCAGCTCGAGACCATCATATCAGGCCGAGACCCTCATATCAGGCCGAGACCCCCATATCAGCTCGAGACCCTCATATAAGCCCGAGACCCTAATATCAGGCCGAGACCCTCATATCAGCTCGAAACCCTCATATCAGCCCGAGGATCAGCCCGGGACCCCCATATCAGCCCAAGACCCTTATATCAGCTCTAGACCATCATATCAGGCCGAGACCCTCATATCAGGCCGAGACCCCCATATCAGCTCGAGACCCTCATATCAGCCCGAGACCCTCATATCAAGCCGAGACCCTCATATCAGCTCGAAACCCTCATATCAGCCCGAGGGTCAGCCCGGGACCCCCATATCAGCCCAAGACCCTTATATCAGCTCGAGACCATCATATCAAGCCGAGACCCTCATATCAGGCCGAGACCCCCATATCAGCTCGTGACCCCCATATCAGCCCGAGACCCTCATATCAAGCCGAGACCCTCATGTCAGCTCGAAACCCTCATATCAGCCCGAGACCCTCATATCAGCCCGAGACCCTCATATCAGCCCGAGACCCTCATATCAGCCCGAGACCCCCATATCAGCCCGAGACCCTCATATCAGCCCGAGACCCCAATATCAGCCCGAGACCCCCATATCAGCCTGAGACCCTCATATCAGCCCATGGGAAAATTTACCATTAGACGACAAGATGAATAAACCCTCCAGTTTTTAAAAACAGGTAAGCAGTGTCCCTTAATCAATTTTCCAATTAAGAGTATATTTGATTAAATGTTGATAAAACATGAGTTAAAGGCTTCAACAACATCCTTGTTTAGGTCCGATTCACAATCGTCAACGAGTTTACTTCTTAATTCATTATACATCAGTGAAAATGTAACATTGTATGATCGCCGAATACACCTTTTATGCCAACCCATATTTGTTATTTACCAGAATCAAAATAATTACGTATGTAGCCCAAGTAGGAGAGTACGGATATGGAATATAGACGAACATCCCTGGCTAGGTTTTTGAAAACGCCGCGTCAAATGACGGACTTCCGTTACTCTTACGACCTCCCTCCTCGATTAAGCAGCCTTGGGTGACTCTAGTGTGCACACGAGAGTGACACTATGGCCGTTCTGTTAGGAATTCCATCGCACGTGTGACACACTATGTGCAAAACGAACGCAACCCTGGATTCACGAACTTCTCTTGGTCAGGATTCCTGACCATCCAAATTTACCACTTTCCAGAAGTTATAACATGTAATTAATGAAAAGAAAATTGTATCTAAATGATCCCGGTATTAACTTTATAGAAAAACTGGTTAATATTCATAAAAAAGCCAAAATGATACAGAACTATGTTTTACCGTAACGACACTGTGAGTTGTCGGACGTAAAAAAGCAAATCCATTTTGCGGAAACATGATGGCTCCGTGATTTGTTCAGACGTTTTAAATTAACATTTCATATTATATATTACTATAATATAATAATATATTTTTATATCTACACTTTGAAAAAGATATGTTTACGTACATAAGATGAGTATGGTAATGATATTCTCTAAAATAATAATGCGAAAGCGTCATTGGTAACGCTGTGTCAACTTGAGCTAGTTCGAGGTCACGGTTCCGAATGCAGTTTTGATAAAGGCTTGACGTAGGTGAGACGTAACAACACTGTGATAAGTTTTGCGAATGATCATGACAAAATATTTCTTTGATTTCCAATGGACGAGGTCTTTCAAATGTGTGGGCGGGAAAGCGCAGTGGTTAGCGCGTTCGGCTTCGGATCAAGAGGTCTGGGGTTCGAATCCCGCCAGGGACAAGGCAACTCTGTCTGCAGTAGAGAACTGTTCTACCCGCAGTAAGGTTTGGGTGCAATGCTACACGGAATTTCAGTGCAGTACCACCCATGGCTCGCTAGTTCCAGCTGTTGCTCGCAGGTTTCACCGCAAAGCATTGCCACATGGCGATGCGGGCCATAATACTAGCAGCCGTGATATAAGTGAAATACTCTTGAAAACGGCGTTAAACACCAACTCACTCACTCACTCTTTCAAAAGCATTCAACCATTCTCGGTGGATGCACTGAAGACATAACATTGTAGATATTGATTATTGATAGCGCAGCTTCAAGATATCAAAAAATTAAAAACATAACGCCGAGTTCCTTTCTCCTACCGGTTTCATTTCATCTACAGAAGTCTTTGACGGCATAGTCTTAATATTATGACGTCATAGTGGGGACAATGTTTATTCATGAAATTATGCGTTAAGAATTTAATAGTATTCCGTTTTGGGTGGTATTTCTTTATGCAATATTCTTCTTTTATAATTCTTTTGATTTTATTGGAGTTTTCCATTTGATAGAATGGGAAAATGCTAAATTTTCGCTGAGAGGGATACAGCGTACCTCTGGACACTTTATTTACTGTCTGTGGACTCTAACACGGGCTCGTAGATTTTCGGTTTGTCCAATATACTGTTCTATACAGCCTGTACATGTCATGACATATAAAATGTTTTTAGATACACAATCAAAATTTAATTATGAAATCTCATTTACCCTAAAAATTCACTACATTTCCTTACAATAGATACGGGCAAATACATATATATATCTTCACCTTATTTGTACTGCCAGATTCATCTATTGGTCCTACAAAGTAGGCGTCAGTTTCCAGATCAATATGAAAAAAACCAACAGTTTAAGACAAAACAAGAAGATCATATATCGTTCTGCAAACAGAATTGTGCACTTTACCATGGACCGAACAGGTAGGTAAATGCATCAGATGTGTTAATTATATAATTAAGAGAGAGACACTTGGATTTATCAGTGAAATAACCAAACTACAGTGGCGATAACCATTATCACCACTCCACTGAGTGACGATAAACTTTATCGCCACTCATGTGACGTCATCGGGACAATGTTATGACGTCATATTGTCAATTTGAGAAGGCTCTACGTTTACCGTTGAAATCACTCTACGTCAACATAAAACAGACATAATTAGCAAAACATGCCATTTAGATAGTGAACATATATATAACAATGTTACATTTGGGATAACACTTCATTGTTTATGTACCTTCACTAGTACAAATTCTTGTACTTTTTCGTCGAGGTGAAATGGTCATGTGGTAAGCTGCTGGTACGGTCAGTGCTGGCCAAAGTTGCCTTACTCGTAGGGTGTGGGTTCGAATCCCGCATGCGACTCGGCCCGAAAAAGTACAAGAATGTGTACTATTGAAGGTAGTGTTATCCCAAATGTAACCTTCTTACACAGGAAAATAGAATATCTGTCAATATCTACAAGCGATATCTACAATGTAGATATCGCAACAATCAAATCGTCACAATCCTATTACATCATCAGTTATTGACATCACAAGGCTTTGACATCACTGAGAACACTGCTGACAATGGTATTTCGTCACAAAGTTGATGTCGTAACAATGCTATGATGCCACAATGCTGATGATGTCACAATGCTATGACATCACTGAGCTCACTGCTGAAGAAGTCAAATGGCAGTTTTGTGTTTCAGTTATGTTCATTATTTTGCAAATAATTGTTGAAGAATGATTTTGAATGATAAATAAAATCTCACCCTCGTGTCTTCTGAAAGCCTCGGATATTTGTAACTTTAATCAACTCGTGTTGATATATTTGATATCAGAAGACACTTGGGTGAGATTCTCTATTTACCTGTTGAACATATTTATCAGATGAGTTGGAACTCAGGTAGTTTTGCATATCATGATATGGAAAGCAACATTAGGTATATATTAGGTATTAAAGGGGCAGTAGCACGTTTTTTTGCAAATTTTATTTTTACAAATTTCCCATTTATAATGATAGTTTATATAATTCATATTTACTTTAGAGGGTAAAACATCTTATTACACAAACCAATTATCCGTAGTGGTAATAACGATGTTGTGTATAAAGCAAAAATTGCATGGCGGCGATTTTATTGTGAACACAAGTTATTATTTCGAATGACAAAAACGATTCCCATGGCTTTACGGAACCATGTACACTCATTTTTAAAATTGATTTTCCGAAGAAAAAAGGGTGGTTTACTATTAGTGCCATTTTTCAAATACATTTCATCAACTTATTTCAGCTAAAAAACGTGCTACTGCCCCTTTAAGAATATGTCCATAATTAGGATGAAGGTTAGTCAAGTCTACCTCTACTCTGATATGTTAGATAATAATAATAACGAGGATACTTATATCACGCTAAATCCACAACATAAAGGGCCATGCTCAAAGCGCTACAAACATAATCACCCTGGTATAAGGACCAACTTCGTTCTTTTTTCATTTGCAACCTGAGCTACCAATTAAGGCGATCAAAGGTTATCGGTCACATTGCCTTCGCTTCCAAGCCAGGTACCCAACTGTACTGCTGAGTGGACACAGACACATTTCGAATAAAGTCCCTTGCCCAAGGAGACACAACGAGCCCTCATGTCTCAGTGTGGGGCAGGGAATCATCCTTCAAACTCACAGCTTTTATTTAGCAATGAGGTGGCTAACCCACCCATTAAGCGAGCCACGCCCGTTGTTGCTGAACTTCACTGATAGCGGTCGACTGAGCTATGCACAGAACCACGTGCCACCGTGTTGCTTGTGAATGGCTGGATATTATCTCCCCATACTTAGTCAAAGTATACTGCAAATGGGAAAGTTTAATATAGATAGTTACTCCAGCTTGGTTGCCTTCAAATACGTATGAAAAATAAATGAAGTTGCTTCAGATCGAGCATTCAACCGACGAGCAATCTAAAAATCCCTTTCTTGTGAAATGCGTAACTATCACAGTCAGTTACAAGTCACCCCACAAACATTATATATAACAAACATAATATTGTTTTAATGTCATTATGATATCATTTATACCTCATATCGTGACTGGGTTTTTCTTTCAGGCAAGACCATTTACACCTGTGAACCCGATCTACATTACTATGCTATTGAAACAAAGAAGAAGACAAAGATTGCCGGACCGTGTGTTTACCTTTCTTTTCATGATGGTCATCTCTTTGTGGTTGGAAAGGATCTAGTGTAAGTTCGGTACCGTAAAATCCTTGAATAATCACCCGTTGATTAATAATTTCAAACACCCAGCGAGTATTCAAGCAAGCGATTATTCGAGGTAGGCGATTGTTTCTTTCGATGTCATAATATATGAATACCTTAAACAATTCAAACACAAATTTCATTGCCGTTACAGGACAAAAAGTGGTGGAATCCGCTTGCCGAATCCTTCCTGATTCTTCCGGATTCTTCAGGAACAGCCAATATTTGGAAGAATCCGGAAGGATCCGGTAAATGGATTCCACCACTTTTTGACCTGTGCGTACGCTTTAAATTATGATTATTGTTCTTGCCATGAGGTTAAATGTCGATTAATTATGGCTATACGGCAGGATTATTTTTTCAAGGAGATACCCACTTGTTTGTTTACATTTGTTAAATTTAACCCGGCGATTATATCAAGAATTTTGTATGCGGCTATTCAAGGTTTTACGATACTTTCATCTATTATATATACACAGTATGTATATACTAACCTTCAAAAGAAAGCGAATATTGCGTGATTTTCGATTTTTTTCAGTATTTGGCATGATTGCAAAAACACATATCTGCGGTACCTTGAATGAATTGAATGGTGCCTGATTTAAAGGCGCTGTAGCACGTTTTTTGCAAATTTTATTTTTTCAAATTTCCCATTTATAATGATAGTTTATGTCATTTATATTTACTTCAGAAGGTAAAACATCTTTTTACACAAACCAATTATCCGTAGTGGTAATAACAGTGTTGCGTATAAAGCAAATATTGCATGGCGGCCATTTTATTGTGAACACATTTTATTATTTCGAATGACAAAAACGATTCCCGTGGCTTTACGGAACCATGTACACTCATTTTTAAAATTGATTTTCCGAAGAGAAAAGGGTGGTTTACTATTAGTGCCATTTTTCAATGTACACTCATTTGAAACTTGTAATTTCGAAGAGAGAAGGGTGTTTTACTATTGGTGACATTATTTTTCAAATACATTTCATCGACTTATTTGAGCGAAAAAACGTGCTACAGCGCCTTTAAATGACATATCTATAACTTTACTGAAAATAAATCACCTGACATGAGAAAGTACATACCTCATTTAGTTTCTAATAATTCAATATTGTAAAAAAGATGTGATGCATTTGATTATGATACGATACGATAACACACATCTGCAGTATTTTAATTGAATTAATTGGTGTCTGTTTAATGTATAATCAATGTATACGGGCGTAAAACATGGCATTTACACCATCATTACGCCCATCTTCACAACGTCACAGGCGTAATGAAAAGATTTCCTTATCTTCTCCTTCCGCCCTTGACCTCAACCCTCACATTTTCAGTGCTAAGCTTTTAACGTACTGCAGGCTAATCGGATAAGCCAATCAGAAGACAGCTTGTATTGCCTCTGTGTCAGTGTCGATCGTCGCTATTTTGAATTGGTACCTAATGTAAACGGTGATTTCATTGGCTGTATGTTAGCAGATGGTAAGGGACGTAACACGTGATCACAATAGGTGTCGCTGATTCGTTTCACCACTTCTGCCTAGGTTGAAGGCAAGGTAAAAAAATTGAGAGAATTCGATACATTTTCACCTTGCCGTGGGAAGATGCATTACGCCTACCAAGTTGAAATGTTGTAAATATGTTAGAAGAATGAGACACAGTTTGTATTTCAGCTATATAGATATGTCTACTATCTATATATCAAATCAGATTAAACCGTATTTATTATTTATGTATTATTAAGTAGTATGATCTTCAGATACTGCTATATCCTACTCTATGGTTTATTAGGTCTATTAATCGGAAGAATATAGACCTTACATATCCTACATAATTACAAATTATATTTCGATATCGAATAACCTTCGACATGCATTTGCAAAAGGATAATTTTGTCTTTTTTTGCTTAAAAACATGTTTAGTAAGCGGAATGTTCAAAGTTACCGTACATGTATGAAGGGCAAAAGAGACGTCTATGTGCTGTAAAAATGTATACTTTTGTATCCCTTAATTTGGACAGTCGTTTACACAGGGTCATGTGTTTTTCTAAAAGTCATATATTCAAAATACATAACTTGCGTTCGTGTGTGCGTATATAGAGATTATTACCCGAGGAAGTGTGTCATATGACTTTTACGAAACGAGTGTGAATTTCCGTATTGCCCGAGCGAGAGCGAGGGTTATACATAAATTTGCACGAGTTTCGTAAAAGTCATATTGCACACTTTCGAGTGTAATACTTTCTTTATTATCCATTTTATTCCATTCGATTTGCGTTAAAATAGTCAGGAGATGGCCCACTTCCCTTGCGACGGCAAGCTATAGTGACGTCACGAACAATTATTTTATGACGTCACAGGCGACGTAATACGGGCAGCCGCGGTGAAACAATCGTTGCTAGGCAAACGTGATATGTGCACATGTGCTCATATCAATAATATTAACTCGGTTATTTTCAACCATATGGGTAATAAATAATTAGAACATCATACTTGTGCATTTGGATCGTTTGTATTGAACGAGAAGATGTCATGGAAGCGGAGGAACAACGAGTTCGAAGAACGAGTTGTTCCTCCGCTTCCATGACAGCTTCGAGTTCAATACAAACGATCCAAATGCACAAGTATGATGTTCTATATTTATTATATACCCCTTTTTATTAGCAAATTGGTAAACAAATAAAGTTGCGTAAATTTACCGGGACGACGTGCTGCGTATTGATACACGGACGGTTGCTTGACCAGCACGACTCATGATTTGAAATCTGAATAATATCTTTATTTTCTCATTTGTTAGCCCAAAAGAGCTTTAAGTGAAAAATTTTTCAGTGTGTTAACATAATAAATCCATCAAATTTGCTTTACTATCATTTAATTACAAAGAACTGACAATAATAAACAACATTCAGGCTTCCGTCCGTCGTGCTTCTTTCGAATGACGTAACCATGGTTATGACGTCACAATTGTAAACCGTTGTGACGTCACAATGACGCAACATCGCTAGCGAAGCTTTCGGCAAAGCGCTTTTCTTCCTTGGTAATGATAATTTGAGTAACATTTTCCCTTCTTGTGCTGTTAATATTAGGTCTTAATCCAAATTGATACTTTAATCAACTGAAACATTACCAGCAGTGTTAATAAAACATAAATTTCGGAGATTAAATAGGAAAACATTGAAAATTACGGGAAATTCCGAGAAGTGCCGAAGTTTAGAGAAAGTAGAACCGTCAGCCGTGCAATACGGAATTCACCGTGCAATACGGAAATCGACCACGGAAACCGTATTGCACCCCTGTATTACTATCTTAAGTTTACATGGGTATATAATAAATAATATTATGTATATTTTATATATCATACTTTTCAGTCTCAAGGTATATGAAGAAGCAACGAAAAGGGAAACATTGAATATCACCATGCCATATTTTAGAGACAGTAGCATGGCGACATTTGTTCTGGATGTAAGTTTGTTTGCTTTTTTTCTTCTACATCATATATACTGTGTTAGTACAAAGCTGTACGTTGATTTTCAAATCAAGTATATAGACGTCAATAAATCTTAACTGTATGTAAATGCATACTGTTTGAATGTACGGTGTACTCGGCAAGAACCAGGGCCCATATTTTCGAAGCTCTCTTAGCGCTAAGATAGTCGTAAGCCAATGGTAATGTATGGCACTTACGACTATCTTAGCACTAAGTGGGCTTCGATAACACGGGCCCAGGTTATCTCTTATTGAAATATTTCAATTACTAACATTGTACTCCAGCTCATAGTATATTCTGATAAATGTTCATATAAAATGAAGATAATAAGTCTCGTGTATAATCTGACGGGCAAAATAAAGTAAAACACTTTGTTGTTTTCGATATTCCATAATTTAAAGAAATGAGATGCATTTGATTTTGGCAGATTCGGCAGTAGTTTGAATGACTTAATTGGTGAATGTTTTATTTTTATGCCCCCGAATCGGAGATTCCGGGGGTATATTGTTTTTCACCTGTCCGTCTGTCCGTCTGTCCGTCTGTCCGTCTGTCCGCCCGCCCGCCCGCCAGCCCGTCCGTCCGTCCGTCCGTATACATGTCTGTCTGTCTGTATGTCTGTTTGTCCACAAAAACTTTAACCTTGGCCATAACTTTGGATTGCTGAGAGCTAGGGCTTTCATGCTTGGCATGTGCATACCTTGTGATGAGACCTTTCAAATGAGGTCATCATATTTGACATTGTAACCTTGACCTTGCCGCAATTGACATTTTCAGAAAACTTTAACCTTGGCCATAACTTTAGATTGCTCAGAGCTAGGGCTTTCATGCTTGGCATGTGCATACCTTGTGATGAGACCTTTTAGACGAGGTCATCATATTTGACCTTGTGACCTTGACCTTGCCGCAATGAGCATTTTCAGAAAACTTTAACCTTGGCCATAACTTTTGATTGTTAAGAGGTACGGCTTTCATACTTGGCATTTGTATACCTTGTGATGAGACCTTTAGATGAGGTCATCATATTTGACCTTGTGACCTTGACCTTTACCTTGCCGCAGTGGACATCTTTAGTAAACTTTAACCTTGGCCAAAACTTTAGATTGCTCAGAGCTACGGCTTTCATACTTGGCATGTGCATACCTGGTGATGAGACCTTTCAATTGAGGTCATCATATGTGACCTTGTGACCTTGACCTTGCCGCAGTGGACAATATTTAGAACACGTTAAACTTGGCCGTAACTTTGGATTGCTCAGAGCTACGGCTTTCATTCTTGGCATGTGCATACCTTATGATGAGACCTTCGGATGAGGTCATCATATTTCACCTTGTCCACTGCGGCAAGGTCAAGGTCACATCTTCAGAAAACTTTAACCTTGGCCATAACTTTTGATTGCTCAGAGCTACGGCTTTCATACTTGGCATGTGCATACCTTGTGATGAGACCTTTCAGATGAGGTCATCATATTTGACCTTGTGACCTTGACCTTGCCGCAGTGGACAATATTCAGAAAACTTTAACCTTGGCCATAACTTTGGTACATCCGGGAGCATCCGTGTTTAACAAACACATCTTGTTTAACTAAACTATCATTATTTAAAGTAGACAGGGGTAAGAAATGAACTTTACACCACCATGATCCCTACCATGTTCAAAATGTTGTAAATGTGTGCAGAACGAGGCACATTCATTGATTTTCACACAGAATTTGTGTGATATGTCGATGAACAGTTGTGTTATATTAAAATTACTTTTGGGGAATTTAAAAATTTAAACTCATTTTTTTCAAACCGTGTAGAGGTATGTGTTTTGGTAAGGTTTTGGAATAATTTCCCAAACTAGTCAGTTTTGAATACGACGTGGAAAACTCGAGATATTTGACTTTGACAATTATACATATGATAAATACAACTGAGTGATATACTTTCTTTTGCCCGTCAGTGTAGACAAAATGTGTGATGATCGATTCTTTTTCCATTTTTGCAATCTTTATATGTTCATTGGTTTCAGGTTTCCAGTCGATAATATTGAGAAACAATATTAATAAACAGTATACACTTTCAAACATTGATTTTCAGCTTTTCTATAACAGGTTGTTAAAGTAAAATTGCAACTTAAAGCTTCGCGCTGTGACCTATGACATAGAAACATATCTAAAAATAGACAGCGCTTAAAGGGGCAGTAGCAAGTTTTTTCGCTCAAGTAAGTCGATGAAATGTATTTGAAAAATAATGTCACCAATAGTAAAACACCATTCTCTCTCCGGAAATTCAAAGTGAAAATGAGTGTACATGGTTCGGTAAAGCCATGGGGATCGTTTTTGTAATGCGAAATGATTAAATTGTGTTCACAATAAAATGGCAGCCATGCAATTTTTGCTTTATACGCAACACCGTTATTATCACTACGGATAATTGGTTTGTGTAATAACATGTTTTACCCTCTAAAGTTAATATAAATGACATAAACTATCATTATAAATGGGAAATTTGAAAAAATAAAATTTGCAAAAAACGTGCTACTGCCCCTTTAAGAGGCGAGTCGGCAATATCGAGGAATCATACAGATTCCCATAAAGATTCATCATTCATACCGCGCATACTTTGATGAAATGCGAATATCATTTTAGGATAAATGTGCATGATCTGCTTTAATAGACTCAACCGGGTTGCTATCTTGGACTCGGGTATGATAACCATTGCCGATCGCTTGAGGAAGCGCGGAAGAACAGTTAAAACTAGCTGTAATTGTATACGTCCGTCATTACATCTAACGAAATACTGCTAAAGCTGACTTTTGGTGAACTTTGACCGACCAATGAAGTGAGGAAAGGAAGTTGTATTTCAACCAATCACAGGCGCGGTTCTATCTCACATTCACTTCTTCAGCGACCGCTGATCATTTTTTCAAAACGGGTGTTTATATTTTCGTAGCATTTTCATCGCTTCTTGCCAATCTTGGGGATATAGCGAACACATGTAGACATCTTACATCGCTAGAATCAAATACTAAAATAATAAAGCGCTCTTTACATGATTGAAAATACTGTTGCTTGGCAACATATAAACACTTAAAGTGTCATGTTAAATTACTACAGTGAGAGGATCATAAACGCATATGAGCGTGTGTGAATGTAACGGAGCGTTTCAGCGCCTAGCGACATGTCTGTAGTTGTATTTTCTGTCCCAGCTTCTGTTGTAGCCATGGAAAGGTGCCTCCACCTTGTTAGGTTGCCATAGTGCTAAGATTTTGTGAGCATAATGAACTGTATCTTGGACAGGTCTGTCTATAACCATGAGTGTCATAGAGATACATCAATAGTTGAACATGGAACCCACGCATGGGTTTATCATCTGAATATTATGTACTAATGAAGACTTTTATTTAGGCAGAACTTCTGTAAAGATTCTACCTACCAGTATTCAGTGCATCCTCGGTCGCCCAGGGTTTTATATAGTGAAGAGAAACGAAGCATATATAAAACCCTGGGTAACCAAGGATGTATTCACTGACGGTATGGTAACTAACTGAACTGAACTTTTTTTTAAAAACTCAGGCTGCATTTAACAACATAAGAGGTACAGTGAACATATATACAGTTATACAATATACAATATACAATATAACAGGTATGCACAACTTGTGCTTTCAGTAAAGGTACATATGAGGACTATAAAATTTATTTCTTGAACAAAGTCATAATGATTTTACAAACTTTTGAGAGTTTTCTTAAAGTTCCTAGCTTATTAGAATTAAATAAAATATTCATTTTGTACATATTTGGCCTATTATAATAATATTTGTAAAGCTAGTTTTCTCTTTCTGATTGTAATATAGGACATACAAATAAATAATGAAATTCGTCCCCAATTTCATTTAAATTACAAAGAGTACATTTTCTTTCATGAACTGGGATAGTTTTCAATCTACCGGTCTCGATTGGCAGAAAGTGATACAGATGTTCGAAATCTTAACAAGTTATTTAATTTTAAAAAATTAGGTATTGTTCAAAATGGAGAGTTGGATTTTTGAAGATATTTTCAATTGTTGAATACCAATTTTGCTGAAAGATACCTTTTAATTTGCTTTTAAGTACAGATTTTAGCCAAATGTTACCTTTAAAATTTCCAAACAAGACACAAAGAAATTAACCAGGGTCTACAGAGTGAACGTTATGTATTACATCCTGATTAATGAAATTGTGAATATTCTTGAAAAAAACATATAATTGTCAAAGACCATCACGAATGAAATTTGGGGGGGGGGGGGGGGGGGGGGGGGGGGGAACTTTGTCTGCAGCGGAGAACTGCTCTACACGCAGTAAGGTTTGGGTGCAATGCTACACTGAATTTCAGCGTAGTACCACCCATGGTTCGCTAGTTCCAGCCGATGCTCGCAGGTTTCACCGCAAAGTATATCCACATGACGTTGCGGGAGTTCTCCCTGCCATAATACTAGCAGCCGCGATATACGTGAAATACTCTTGAAAGCGGCGTTAAACCCCAACTCACCTCACCTCACTTCACGTATGAAATGTACCCTGTGGCAATTTGTGCTTTGTTTTCAGCATCGTTTCTTTTACCTTGAGTATATGTTTCAGCTTTAAACCATATATACATTTGAAAGCTATTCAATCCATCCCGTTAATGAGTACAGTGAGACAAAACAAAACAATTGGCGGGTCTTATTTAAGAATCAATGCCAATGTTTCTTTTGGTGTCAATATTAGGTAACAGGTACACAACTTTTTCTTTCAATATAACATCTTCAGTTTAATTAAGAAAATATTCAATATGAAATAAAGTATACATGTATATTGTATCAAAAGGCGATGGGTTCGAATTTTCAAATTTGTTATGAATCTAATTATTGTATCAATGATATAATATTATACCGGGATAACTTTGAACAATAAATAAATCTTGAAAATAAACTCCAAAGCCGCTCCAGTCAACATTTTCAATACGTATGTCAACTTCTCCCGCACATCTTAACTCGGACACGTCTCCAACATTATAAAAATTATGGAGACTGCCGTAAGTTATTACTTGAAAGAGAGACAACATATTTCAAATTATCAACCTACTAGCAATGTAACGTGATACTTGAAACGACCTTTCTAAACCGTATCACCCGAAACGAGGGACTTACACCATTGTAAGTCCCTCCAGGAGTGTTTACATAGAGAGTTGTAAACCCTGTTAGAAGGAATTACAATGATTGTAAACCCTGATATATTTGCTAAAATGACGGTTTGAAAGTAAATATCTGAAGAAACTAACTTAGATTGATTTTGAAAAAATTCTTAAATTTACGACAGAATATGAACAGCAAATGTTTTGAAGAAAGTGCGTTTCGAACCCTATCCACTATCATCTGTAGTACGTGAGCTAGCGCTTTAGTCTACTGCGCCAAGGAGGCAGATGAAATTCTACGGTTCCATTGTATGAACGACACTAAATTTCCAGGGATCCTCAATATAACGCGGTTACAATTAAAAAGCCTGTTGTACACGTAAAAACGGTTGATAAATGGAGAAACCATTCTACCTCGGATATGGTAAGGCTGTAGACCCTGATGGTCAGAAAAAAACTTTACCACAACCTTACCATATCCTCGGTATCATGGTTTCTCCTTATATTAAACCACCAAGTAAATGGGGTAAGTCATAGCGAATATGTTGAATTCATATCCCCTTTAAAGTCGCATCGGGCAAATTTATTATTGCCTGTTAAAATAATGTTATAGAAGTAATAATTCTAGGAGAAATGGAGTCAAGTGCCAATCATCTGGAAGTACGAGAGGCCTGGGTTAATGACATTTTTATGCATTGAACTTCTATTCATTTTAATTGCACAGTTTGTTTGTTCACAGTATATTCACTGTTAAAAGTGTTGATATATTGTGTGATCAGTCTCATCACAATATATTTCGCCAATGTTCATACTCGTATTGCCCGTGTTTTTTGTATTGGCCCATATTTGGTATTGGGCCAGTTGACTACTGTTTAATGTTCTACGATTAATTGTTTTAAGTTTTGGAAACTCAATCACAGGTCAAAACGTGGTGGAATCCGCTTGTCGGATTCTTCCGGATTTTTCCGAATTCTTCAGGATCCGTCTACTTTTGGGAGAATCCTGAAGGATCCGGCAAGCGGATTACTACACTTTTTTGTCCTGTGACAATAACTAAAAATAAAAAGAGCAAACAACTGATCAGATGTTCACCTCTTATCTTAAAATATCTCAACGTAAATGTAGTGTTTGATTTTTGTAATAATTCCGGGTTATCTCAACTGAGTAAATACTGGCACATATATTTTGAGAATAGCTGGTGCCATCAACAGAAGAAGACATATTTGCAACAACACTGATGGTTGGAACATGTACTTCATTCCCTTTTCTCTTTAACTGGTTAACCATTCTATCCCAAAAGATTGAATTTTTAACAAATATGTTTTCTTCTTTCTTTGGTATTTGTTTTATCTCTAAATTCATGTGAAATACATTATCGACCAAAAGAAACGCATACCAGATATCTTATCAGATTTTGTAAAACTGTAATGAACAGTTTAGCAATATTTTAGCATTATGGAGTTGCGCCATTTCTGCATAATAATTTGCATTATAGTGGTGATAACGATACAGATGTACGTGGTTACGGTGCGCAAGTGAATCAGCTGGAAATAGCGGTCTTCATGAATGTTATTGACTGGAATCACAGTTTAAATAGACTTTCATATTAATTATTGTTTCAGCATAACGTCGAGGCCACCATTAATTGTATTCCAGAAATTATTTCATCTTTCATTTTAAGGAAAATCAAGTAGGCTTTTCTTTTGGCCGGCAGTGTAAGGCAGGAAAGAACTTTTTGTCAAATTAACTGGAAACAAACTGCTGAAAAATTATAGTTTGTTGTTTTCAATTACAATCACATGTCCTTGACAATTAACACTGCACATTCTTCTGAACAGATTACAATAACACTAAAAAGGCATTCACAGAGAAAACATTTCTCTATCAATTTACATTAGGTTAGTAATAATAATATAATAATAACTCTGTATTGTCCTCAATACATTGTTCATCGGAAATTCATTTTGTGCTTTCCGCACCCGGCAGTCACTGTGCAGCGCCAGTTCAAGCGTTGTTCTGTCCTTATAATGCTGAGTGTCAAGCAAGGAAGCAACAACTCCCATCTTTTAACGTCTTTTGGTATGACGCGACCGGGAATCGAACCCCGGTCTTCCGGATGATGAGCGGACCCTCTAACAACGTAGGCCGTACGCCGTACAATTAGACTTGATATTAAAGGTTATATATTGACTGTGAAAAGATAATTTCCTCTAAGGAGTTTCACCTCCCCTATGACCTGTGGTGTGAAGAAAAATACTACGTCAGCGATGAGCAAATCCGTTGTTCCAACTTAGTCCGTTGTTACTATGTGTTCAAGCATAATAGACGGTCAAGTTCGCGAGCTTCATTGTGCCAAAACTTGCGACTAGCGAGACATCATTAGTAGATATATCATTAGTTTCGGAGGTGTGAATGAATGAATGGTTTATTCTCATGAATTTGACAACAGAGACATCGAGCAATAATGACAATGTACAATATTATAATGGGATCATACGTAGACAAGTTTTTACATAGTTAGGAAATTTCATCAGTAGTGCGTTATCCTTACAGGACATAAGAGATATGAATTAACCTAAAGAAGGGTTATTACAATAATAAGGTGGTAAAATGACCTTCGTATATTATCAAAATATGGACAAAACAGCAGAAGATGACCTTCATCACCAAGAGCACTATTACAAAATGTACATAATCCTCTTCGTTGACATTATACCATCTTCCAATTTCAATAGGAAGTCTATGATTTTAGTAAAGAAAATGCGACATTTAATGGAATTTCTAGATTTGGGGTGTGTTTAAACATATTATAGTGGTAGTCTTTAGAAGATTTAAATTAACAATCGCTCCAGCTTTGAAAATCTGGTTACATAATATAGATTTAACGGTACCTTTAAGGTGTGTAACATTTGAAGGACTTGTCAGATACCTTAATTGAGCGTCATACCCAGGTGTATACACTTAATGAAGACATGTGATAATTAACATTATCATAGCACGAATTCCTATAATTGGCTTTACACTCGCCAATGGCCTGTGGGGTGAAAGAAAGACAACACATCATTAGTAGATGCATCATTAGTATATACATCATTAGTAGATGCATCATTATTATATACATCATTACATGGGCCTTCAAACCTGAGGCGTGTAACATTTAAGCACTAGTGCCACAGGTGTGAATTCTATCCATGGTTTGTGCTCGTTAATATCAACTGAGTTTTATATAAGTTGTATGCTTCTGACGAGGGTAATCTCATGTACCATCTTTGTACCAGTGTCGCCCGAGCCTTCAGGTCTGTAATAAATCGACCCGTAAACAGCTGATCGAAATGTTCAGAACACCCAACACCGCGTGCGTCATCTTATAACGTCATCTGACCATAAAGCGACACCTATTCTTAGCTAGGAGCTGTTACTATGGCAGCGGGGTACATGGAATTTGTATACCGTGAGACTGGCGGGGAACATAAAGAAAAATGTAACGACCGTTAGCCAATCTGAAACGAGTATTTTTCCTGTAAGGAAAGATCATACCTATTAAACATTATCAAACTACATTTGTCTTTATAGGTTAGATTCCAAAATTAAGTTTGGCAAATTGACTCGAGTCATTGTCCGGTTTTCGGTAATGAATCGATACGTTCACGTTTATATTGGCACTAAACTGTTACTAGCTTGAAATTGACAAGCGACAGTATGCAGTCTTGTTTCGTTTCTGTTTCGCTTATCAATCTCATCTTAGGAAACGTCAATAACATTTCATCACATACAATGACAATACATCATCAGATATCCATGAGTAAAACGGGATGCAGTGTTTTCGTAGGCCACTGCGCTATCCCGCCCCCTCCGGGAATTCGAAGATCCCGTGAATTCGTAGGAGCGAAAACATAATAGATCATGAAGCGATATTTGACCTTTTAACATTCGTTTGAGATTGATTATGTACTTGTACCATGTTTTGGAGACCATTTTCATGTTGATACAAAATAGTAATAATATCATTATAACTAACAGTATGTGTTATCTGATGATCGATTTATTTTCCAAATATATCGGTGTAAAGTTATATCAAGAAAGGAATATAAATAAGGTACATGAAGCAAGTTAACAAAACAGGAGTGTGTCTGTTTTGTTTCGATTGTTGACGACTTACCGTTTCTTCTTCGCCGACGTCTGCTAATCCCCAGTACTTGTCAATAGATGTTGTACATGTGTAATGTAATCATACTTACCTCATCTTTTATTTATTTATTCAGTAATTTTTAAAAAAAAATGAACATGCGATTCTTTTATTGAACAAACAAATACATTTTATTGTAAACGATGTATTCCATGTTCAATTTCCTACAGTGTACCTTTAACAATCAAATAATTTAACAAGTTCAAATATCGCTTAATGATCTATAATGTTTTTGCTCCTACGAATTCACCTCCTACGAATTCAAGGGTCATAACGTTCATAACAAGGTTCATAAGTTGCAAATATGCATCAATTATCCAGACTTCCACAGATGTTTATCCATAGATAGCATTTGGAAAATGGAAATGGAAAATGTCAGAAATATTAATTAATTATGGTATTCTTAACTAAACGTGGTACTGAATAACAAATGCCATGATTCTCGCCATTCGAGGATATTGATTTTAAAACACATAATACTGCAATAACGCCGTTCTACCAACTTATTTTACATTTGGTCTCCATTACTTTATTAAACATATACTTTTAAATAAATTATTTAACAACAACAAGAACACAAAACCATGTTCCCATGATTCTACATGTTTTTATCGATATAATGTCATATTCGGTTTCATAAGATATTCGGAATTTAAATGTCCATAGTATGCTGTCAAACATACAATACATATCCTTCAGATATATCATATTGCTATATGCATAATACATGACATACTATGTGACATTAATCTTCTTCAGACAGAAACCGATGGAATGTAAAATCAGTTCTACGGAAAACATACTTCAATTTGCTTCTGCTGTTTCAATCATGAGGACAATATATGAAATGTTCTTTGTCAGTTTTATACCAACAGCTGTCACCGAGTTGATTTGCACCGATTTTCAGCTTCCATACATTCAGAATGACAGGAGGTTTGCAAATAATTCATTTTCAAAGATCAATGCCAGAGGTGTTATGGAATGTGCGAAAACGTGTTTAATAAGACGACTTTGTGAATCGTTTAACTACGAAACAACTACTGGAAATTGTCATCTAAATACCGAAAGAAATAACTCAACATCAAAGTTGGAATCGACAACTGGATTTCTGTTCTCTGACATTTCACTTTGGCCCCTCAGACTTGCAGGAAGATGCGCGGATCATTTCTGTCCTCTGAACTCGTACTGCGATTCTCAAGATGGTGTCCGGCAGTCCTGTGTTCCAGAACAGTGTCTTGGGACACCTCTAGGTGTTATTGGATCATTCCAGTCACCAAATTATGTCAATCCTATTGGATCAGCCATGGTTGTTGTGTGTGAGGAAGGTTTTGCTTCAGAGAAGGATGCGGTTTGTCATCAAAATGGAACTTGGTCCTTGACAACCTGTGTTCCTTTGAAGTCCTGTTCAATGGTCAAGCATTTCTTTCCTGACAGCACTGACGGAGAATACTGGCTTATTGTAACGGATCGATTGTACAAAACTCGGATATACTGCCACAAAATGACATCCTCTAATCCTGAAGAATACCTGAGTTTTAAGGTTGTTAACTACGGGAATTATCCCCAGGTTAGCAATAGGCATTGTTGGTTTGAGACAGAGCTAAGTGGATCTTGTTATGGACGTGGTGGTGAAATATGGTTCAGTAAAATAAAAGTATACGTAGAGGGTGCCAATGACTCTCTGAAAGTGGATTTATATGATCATGCATTTACCAACGTTACCAAGACCACCAGAGATTTGAATTTCGCTCATGCTTTTGATTGTTATACAGAACACGCCAATGGTGACTTTGCGTGTGGAGTTAGAGGAGTGTTTGTTATTGATCTGCGTGGAACGGGCTGGAGGGTTGGCGAGGGCCAAAAGTGGGAAACCTTTGGATACAAGCCTTATATGATGCCTGTAAAGAGAGAGATGAACGGAACCTTAGTAACTCTGCGTTGTGGCGGTTCCGGCGGAGGATGCACACCAAAGATGGATTGTTTCTGTATCCTAATGTATTGTAGGATCCTTTTACGATACATGTACAGCGAGAGTGGAACGGAACTTTAGTAACTTAACGTTGTGGCGGGTCCGGCGCGGGATGCACACCAAAGATGGATTGTTTCTGTATCCTATATTTTAATTAACTATCAATGGTATGGCATATATACGGCATTTACGGCCTAGACCATATGATTCGACAACTGGGCCAATACGGGGAAACTGGGCCAATACGGGAAAAACTGGGCCAATACGAAACAAACTTGGCCAATATGAGTCTGAGCATGCACAGTTGCACATTTGGTGAAAGCCCGAAGCTGTCGCTTCACATCTTTGACTCGTGCTATTTGTTCACCAATCTTGTTTATACTTATTATTTCAATATAAATGAGATGTCTAGTGTTGTACAAATAGAATGAAAAGAAGTTAATTAATAAAATTTGCATTAATTAAGTATTTCCGTATTTGCCGAGTTACAGGTCCTCGGTCCGTTGTATTGGCCCGATACAACTGACCTCGGACCTGTAACTGGGCCAATGCGGAAATATTTAATTAATAACATTATATTATGGTAGGGTAGGGTATTTGCATATTGTATGTTCATAGGGAGATGAACAGAACTTTAGTTAATTTTCGACGTTGAGGTTCTGGCGAGTTATGGAGACAAAAAGTTAGTTTCTGTATCGTATTTTATGGTAGCTTAGAACATGATGCATGTGCATAGAGAGTTGAATGGAACCGTAAGCACGTGCACATTGCGTTGGGGAGGTTCATGCGGCGGATCCAAAGGATGAATTGTTCTGTAGTGTACTGTACGGTAGGGACGGGGTTCGAATCCCGGAACTTTCTTTGATATGTTTTTCACTGAGTTATGTTTATGTGTAATGGCCTCCATACGTCCCTATATATTGGATGCCACATTGGTCTTACAAGCTATCAAATTGCAATAATACTACTTATAACTTAAATACATTAAAAGTTGTTACACTCAAATTACTTCACCGAAGATTGAACATCCTCACATTACATCATGTTTCAACACATACATAAATAATGTACAATGTTTATATACAAACTTACACATAGGAATAGATATAAACTGATTTACAGAAGGCTGTACACCCCTCAGCTGAATTTATAATTTTTGTGATTTTGAATTTCAATCAGTACGAAAATCGTGTGTTCGTTTATTGGCGACGCCCTCTTAAATGGGCAGAAGCACGTTTTTTGCTAAATTTACTTTTTTAAATTTCCTTTTTATAATGATAGTTTGAGCAATTTGAATTTAATTTAGAAGGTAAACCATTTTATTACTCAAACCAATTTCCCGAAGTGGTAAAAACAGTGTTGCGTATAAAACAAAAATGCATGGCGGCCATTTCATTGTGAACACAATTTATTATTTCGAACGACAAAAACGATTCACATTGCTTTACAGAACCATGTACACTCGTTTTTAAACTAGATTTTCCGAAGAGAGATTGGTGTTTTACTATTGACGACATTATTTTTCAAATACATTTCATCGACTTATTTCAGCGAAAAAACGTGCTACTGCCCCTTTAATAAGCAAACCTTACCATGGCGTTGGTAACTGCTACTTTCGAAAATTTTGTTTATATTCTAACATTTGAATGCAATATTGTATTGAAACTCGATTATAATCAAAATATTAGCCATGGATCATCAATTCCAGTCGATGCTTGCAGGTTTCAACTGAGTGAATAGCCCAATAGTGATGCAGGCTTTCCCCTTTCAATAACGCTGAGAACTGTCATTTTAGTGAAAACAGCGTTCATCGACACATAAACTTCCTTTGAAAATCCTTCATAATACGGTGGGTCATGGGTGAGTGAAGTATGGCCATTTCAAGATGTATTTCATCAAACAATATTGGCGATCTGGTTGTTTATAATTTTGCAGATTTCTATAATATATATAATTTATACAATCTATGTCATATCGAATGTACTACAGTGTACCTTCAAAATTAAATTGTACAATTAAAATCAAATTAATTAAAACAGTCAATTAGATTTATTAATGCTAATTGTAATTATTGCCATTTATTTTTAGATTAAAGTGTGACTTTTATTATATACACACTCAGTGTAGACAGTGGTTAAAAAACCTTACATATTTTCGTAAGACGTATATTGTTAGGAGAAACAGAAAACAAATAAGCATTAAGTAGGGTCAAATCTAACAATAAACAAGATTATCATTTCATCGGGGATACGCCTCTGTCAATTTATGTGATTTCATCATTACTTCAAATAGTAAACAGTATCAAATCAGTTTGAATCGGAAAAAAACGGAGTAATGTTAGATGAAATTACATTTTATTGTTAATTAACACGTTAATAAGCAAAAATTTTGGGTAGAATGTTCACCTATGACACTAGTCCTTCAAATAGTCAACTAGTTGTGATTTGGTATAAAGCGCCAGATAATGTTTGTATCTACTAATGATATATATATATATATATATATATATATATATATATATATATATATATATATATATATATATATGAGCCGTTTCTCACGTGATGTATATTATTGTGTTGTGTTATATATAGAACCCAGTCAAACCCATCTGATGTTTACTCTCTCTCTCTCCTCTCTCTCTCTCTCTCTCTCTCTCTCTCTCTCTCTCTCTCTCTCTCTCTCTCTCTCTCTCTCCCTCTCTCTCTCTCTCTCTCTCTCTCTCTCTCTCTCCCTCTCTCTCTCTCTCTTCTCTCCTCTCTCTCTCTCTCTCTCTCTCTCTCTCTCTTTATGTATATATATAAATATAATGTAGAAAATAAGGTCAGGTTTTTCTACAAAGTCATTATTCGTCACTACAACATTGTTACATTTTTTCATTTGCTCCATTTTTTCAAATGTTGAGCACTCTGCCATTCCCTAACAAGGCTAAAATACACAAAACCAGTTTGGTTTTTGTAATATATATATATATATATATATATATATATATATATATATATATATATATATATATATATATATATATATATATATATATATATATATATATATATGTATATATATATAAAAAATAAAATGTTCGAAGAAATTACGATGATTTAATCAGATTCACAAGCATGCTTTGGACCATTACGGGTCTCATCAGGTGAATGACGTTGAGTCGGTTTATGCATCATATTATATATATATATATATATATATATATATATATATATATATATATATATATATATATATATATATATATATATTATAAACGATGTAAGGTAAGGTACAATGAAGCTAGCCAATTGGTCAATGTATTATTCTCGAAGAATATCCCATGGTCTCACATCTTGTTCGAACAATGGATATCTGATGACTTATCAGCCAGCTGACACAATCTTTCCCTCACCCAACGGGCTATACACTGTCGGCCAAAAGAAACGCCTACTTAATATTCCTTAAAATGAAAGATGAAATAAGTTCTGAAATATAATTAATGGTGGTCTCCACGTTATGCTAAAACAATAATTGATATGAAAGTCCATTGAAATCGTGGAAAACTGTGAAACGAGTCAATAACATTCATGAAAACCAGGCCCAATGAAGGCCGTTATTTCCGGTTGATTCACTTGGGCACCGTAACCACGTAAATCTGTAGCATCATCACCACTATAATGCGAATTTGTGCCTGTATTGTTGCTCGTGGTTGTAAGCAAATCTGTTTCAAAAGTTTTTTTCTGTCAAGCACTGATCGAAAACTGAACAATATATGTTGTCTCATTTTAACAATCGCCATTCTTTCGTGACATGACAAATTTCTTAAATTAAAATACATTATGCAGAAATGGTGCAACTCCATAATGCTAACATACTGTTCATTATAGTTTTTACGAAATCTGATAAGATATCTGGTAGGCGTTTTTTTGGCCGACAGTGTAGGATAGTGTGTAGTTATAGGAAACCATGACATGTTAATGTTAATTATCACATCTCAGTAAGAGCACAGACCTTGGGTAAAACCTCTCACTGAGGTATCTCACAAGTCCTTCAAATGTTACACACCTCAAATCTAATGATATATCTACTAAGGTACAATGTAAGTTGTATGCGTCACTCGAGGGTAATACGGTCTCATGTACCGCCTTGTACCAGTGTCTCCAGAGCCTCCAGACTGTATTACCCGACGGAGAAGCTTACCTTCACGTTACCTTCAGGAACTCCTCACTACATACCAACCTCAGCGACCTCTACGTTCATCTTCTCAATCACTGCTCACTGTGTCATCAACAAGGACAAAACTTGCAGACAATGCTTTCTCAGTAATAGCACCAAAACTCTGGAACTTTCTTCCCATGCACATACGTTCTGCTGAATCTGTATCTTCATACAAGCAAATGCTTAAGACATTCCTGTTCAACTACCCATTTCCACAATTCTCCCCTTTCTTCTGCGCGCCGTTGAGCAGTCTCTGCTTGGAAATTAGGCGCTTTACAAGTGAATTCTTATTATTATTATAACGTATTATCTTGCCGTCATAGCAATAAAAAAAGCATAATTATATTCATTTTATGTTGTAAAGAAAAGTAAAGCCTCGGTCACAACCAACCGTGCGTATTCTTGCCCGTACGTTTTTTCTGAAAAACTGTGGGTAGGAAATGGGAAAGGCAAGGATGGAGGAAATCCACGCGCGTCACATGCAAGGTGTAAGTACCTGAATTTTGTTTCAGTAGCTTCATAGTGAGTGAACTCAATATATGTCACAGGGTGAACATATTTCACATATTCGGTGATCACTATTCGTACCTGAGTTGAAATTTTAGTGACTCCCAGGCGGTAATCCCTTGCAACAAGGCAAAAACAACACCCCACATCAAAGGATTTTTTCAAGGTCGACAAAACGGTAAAGGCCCCTTCACAACCCATCGTGCGTGCAATTCGTTCGTACGTTTTTTGGGGAGGCCACTGTCGCTACGTTTTTCTGAAAACGTAGGGTGGATTTAATCAAGAACAGAGAGGGAGTTTGCCAACGCACGTCAAACGCACGTCGTACGTTCGTGGCCGTCGACACGTCTGGCAGTGAGGAGGTGCGTGCATCGTACGATGCGCACGTGGTACGTGCGTGTGCCGTGCGTACAACGTGCGTACAACGTGCGTGTGATGTGCGATTGTCACATTGTCGTAAGGGGGCCGTGCGTCTCACGTACAGTGTCCTTACACCACGCACGTTGTAAGTGCGTGCGAGTGCAATGAGGTTTTTCCCACCCTATTGACAGGTGCTTGGTACACATTGTCAATCCACAAGATTCCGCTCCGGGTCCTGATGCTGCAAGATCAACTTCAGATGGCAGCATAGGAGTTGTGCCCAAAACGTGCGTTGTACGTGCTTACTCGGTACGTTGTACGTGCTTACTCGGTACGAACGACGTGAGTTTTCTTTAATTTTTTGATAGTTAAACTTTGGACGTGCCGAGTAAGCACGAACTACGCACGTACAACGCACGCTGTACGCACGTGCAACGTGCGTCGTTCGTAGAGAAAGTGTGAGTGGGTAAGCATGAAAAAAACGCACGATGTCGGTGCGTTGTGCGTGCGGTTGTCGTACAGGGCACGCACGTCGATCGTACGGAGGAAAATTCGCAGCCCGTTCGTAGACTGCACGCAGCGAAAGTTCTGCATGCACTAAAAGTTCTACGACGAGTCTGCGTGCTCCAAATTTGTCCAAAATCGGTACGGCGTCGGTATCGAGGACGCACGAATTCCCCAATTTACCCCACGTTTTTGTCGGTAGACAGCACGCAGCTGCACGTACGACGGGTTGTGAAGGGGCCTTAATGCCCGCATGAAACGCCTGTTCGCGCATGAAACGCCTGTTCGCGCTCTGCTATGAGCATCGTTGCGCACGTGGTAGGTAAGTTGTAAGTGTTTACAGCGTACTTACACCTTGCGTGTGACATGCGATTGCCACGATATCGTGCGATGAACGTAAGTTTTTCAACCCGAATTCAGGCACCTAGGGGTTGAGGGTATAGAGCGACCTTCAGAGGTTCTCTCTCTGTGCTTCCACCTCAAGATGAACTGGGGAAGTCCATGCACGCACTGCGGAAAATAAGCAGTCGAAGGCGAAAGTTCTGCATCCACTAAAAGTGATATGTCATGTCTGCGTCCTCCCAATTCCGTACGCCTACCACTATTTTACCCACGGTTTTTGCACGTGGACAGCACGCAAAAATCACGCTATTGCAAGTACAGTGGGTTTGTAAATAAAATGACATCATCCGTCTCGACTGAAATGTTTAAAGTGGTAAAACGTATTACTACAACTTTTGAAATGCCTTAAAACGTGTTAATGTTAGGTCCTTGAAGGGCATTTAGAAGTGGTATTCATAAGAACATGGAGATTTTCTGGATAACAACTTCTTTAATGTGAAAATACACGAATGTGAAGTACATACTCACTCCTTCACCTGATGAAGAAGTTGTTATCCAGAAAATCTTCATGTTCTTGTGTTAAAGTTAATTAAATGTGCAATCAACGAAAGATGGAATTTTGTCAATCAAAACAGCAATTATTGGAAAAATAACTATCTAATTAAAGGTGCTGTAGCACGTTTTTTGCTTTCTCAAAACTGCTATATACCATTAAAGTGTATACAATATTGTCTTCTGTTAGAGGGTATACAATCTCATAATTCGACCCGATAAGCCGTATCCATAGAAAACTGTTTTCGGCATTAGAAGAAAATGGTGCATCGTATTAAGCGACAGTGTTGTGGAACTCTTCAGTGTGAGAGGTATATTTGTAGGTCTCATGCGAAGTTGAGAGTTCAGACAGCAAGACAATTCACCATTCTATCGTGGTACCATATTCAAAACTCTACTTTGAGTGTTTAGGTATCGTTTCAGTGGTCAGATCACATGAACTACCTTCGAACAGCAATTTTTATGTGAAAATAGGTCAAACGTAATTGTGGAAACTTTAATAAAGTAGAAAGGAAGACAGACAGCGTTTATAGGGCTTATAACGAGAACACACGTGCGATAGAGCCATACTTGTCGCCTGCTATACATATATGAGACGGTTCCTTGGTTTTCATTGAAACCTAAGTATATTTGATATATTAAGTATTTGGGGGTGAATATGAAAGAAGAGTAAGAAAGTATAACTTCAACCAGCGCCTATTGTAATTTGGTACAATTTAGAACCAAATAAAATATCACACAGAACTGATCATGCATCTTTAATGACGGAGACTGGCTGAAGTGAAAGACGTGAACTTGTTGGTTTTTGGGGATTTGTATATCAACTTCATCCCCTCGCTATGAGGACAGTACAGTTAAAATTTGACTAAGTTTTGCTTATTAAAGGGGCAGAAGCACTTGTTTTAGCTAAAATAAGTCCATGACATGTTTTTGAAATATAATGTCACCAATAGTAAAACAACTTTCTCTCTTCTGAAAATAAAGTTAAAATATGTACATTGTTCGTTAAAGTCATGGATATCGTTTTTGTGATTCGAAATAATAAAATGTGTTCACATTAAAATGGCCGCAACGCATTTTTTCTTAGTACGCAACACCGTCATTACAAACATGGATAATTGGTCTGTATAATAAGATGTTTTACCCTCTAAAGTAAATACAAATAACAAACTGTCATTATAAATGGGAAATTTGAAAGAATAAAATTTGCAAAAACGTGCATCAGCCCCATTATGCGTACTGTCCTCAAAGCGAGGGGATGCCATTTAATGGTCCTGTTTCACCATTATCCATTCATAAGAGGATGTTGCCGGTACCTGCATATCATTTAAATCACTTGAAGCCAATTATTGCAATTCATTCGAATAAGCTTCAGAACTCACCAATCAACATCCAAGCACAGCATATCCGCTTTTATACCTTGTTTCAATTGTGTACTAAACTTGATAGTTAATGTTTGAATCTTAAATTCGGTATATACGTGCATTTCCCTTTAGTAAATACATGTATTAACTGAGTGAAACAGTGCTTACATGTTTTTCCTGAATTGAAGAACGATTTCTAAGATTATAATTACTTTGTTCGAATACCCTTCATGGTACAAAATCGCTCAAATATTCAGGAGTCCGGTTATGGTACATTTTATAGAAATTAATGAGCTTAAATCGATATCTTCTATCTTTTAGCGTGCTGTAATGTGTTTCTTCTGGCTGTTTTTAGTTTAAACGTGGAATATACACTAATGGGCATAGAACAAGATACAAAAGAGAAAATGTTGCCGGATATAGTCGATTGGCATTGCCTTTGACAAGCAGATATATTGTTTGCATTAAAACATTTCATAAACTGTAGAAAACGGAGGTAATTAAATTTGGTTGGACCTATATGTAATGTACGATCTATGACTTGAATTCGCAGACGCATCGCTACTGTAGAACGTTATATTTTAAGGGGCAGTAGCACGTTTTTTCGGTGAAATAAGTCGATGAAATGTATTTGAAAAATAATATCACCAACAGTAAAACACCCTTCCCTTTTGGGAAATCAATTTGAAATATGAGTGTACATGATTCCGTAAAGCCATGAGAATCGTTTTTGTCATTCGAAATAATAAAATGTGTTCACAATAAAAAAATTTTAGCTTTTAAGCAACACCGTTTTTACAACTAAGAAAAATTGTTTTGTGCAATAAGATGTTTTACCCTCTAAAGTAAATGTAAAGGACATAAACTATCATTATAAATGGAAATTAAAAAAAAACCCGTGTTAATGCCCCTTTAAGATGTTCGATGTACAGCTGAAGCCTATCATATTGTATAGAACTGAAATTTAGGGAATTCACAAATGGGAAGCTATTGAAATATTTAACTCATAATGTAACCTTTATTTATTCTTCTCTCTGATGTCTGTCTGTTTTTGTATGTAATGTGTTTTTGTACGTGGGCCTAAGGCCTTTTACTGAAATAAACGAAATTGAACGTTATACATACGAATAAATGTCCTTTTTCACTCTCCCATCTCGCCTAATGAAGGTTATTACAACAAATACGATGTTGATCAGAATCAGGTAGAGATGTTGTTTCAAATCATATGCAAAGAGGATATCTGTCTTTTCTCGAAAAATACCACGTTTATGTCTTTGAGTGAGGTAGAAAGGTTATATTACCAATTCGATCTGTCAGACTATTGTTTTATGACGTTAAATTATATCAGTCACTGGTCGCAGCGAAAATATAAGTTATTTTAACTGTAGCCTGATGACAGTTTACTTCACTGATGAATCACATTATTTCGTTGCTCGTCGATATAGCCTATATGTTGATGTTCTTCAGACATGAACTAACAATGTTATTATTGGATAATATTACCTTGCATATGTCTTCATATTGTTTCGTTTGTATATATTGTGTCAACGTACATTTATCTGTTCTATAATTGTTTTATTTCAACGCCAAAAAGTGGTTTGAAAATATACGATTTAAATGTTTCTCAACATTTGATGACTTACCACGCCATGATATAAGTACCTCAATATGTATACAACGAGAATCCACCATTAGATTAGAGAGAAATAATTTTCTATTCAAAATAACATACGCCGTAAATGAAAAGACTTAAAATTCACCCAAATATAATGTTGCATCTCGTGGGTAAAGTGTATACAAGTTGATAATTGGAGATAAATATTTTTCTATCCAAAAGAACATACGCCGTATATGAAAAGTCTTTCAATTCCCCCAAATATAATGTTGCATCACGTGGGTAAAGTTTCTACAAGTTGATAATTGGAGATCAATATTTTTCTATCCAAAAGAACATACGCCGTATATGAAAAATCTTAAAATTCATCCAAATATAATCTTGCATCACGTGGGTAAAGTGACTACAAGTTGATAATTGGTGATCAATATTTTTCTATCCAAAAGAACATACGCCGTATAGGAAAAGTAGTAAAATTCACCCAAATATAATGTTGCATCTCGTGGGTAAAGTGTCTATATTTATACATGTTGTTGGTTTGTCTGTTACTTCAATATGTTTAGTAGAGTACAACAGGGCGTGCTCAACCATGACCATAATATACATGTGTGTAACTTGTATTGAAGAGCTAGAAACAATTTACTGCAAATAGTTCCAGCAATGGAGTTTATGTCTGAGAGATTTAAAGTTGAAGGATTGCATTTTTTCATGACTGAATGTAAGAAATGCTGCGCTAAATTATGTGTTCTACAAAACTCACATTCTAAAGTTTAATTAAACTGTTCCACCATTGACATATTTTTATTCTCCATAACATATTTCAATCGATATTTAGCTTACTCTCTGCTCACCTCTTAATATTTGCTTGTATAATCATTATCAAAGTTCACCCTACAGGTAAGTCACAAAATAGAACATCCAATTAACGAGGTGTCGTCGTCCAGGAGACAGTTAATTATATATATGACCACAGAACAAGAGCGAAACACCTTTAAAAGGGGCAGTAGCACGTATTTTGCAAAATTTAGTTTTTCAAATTTCCTATTTATAATGATAGTTTGTGTCATTTAAATTTACGTAATGGAGAATGCATGAGGAGCCGTGGATTCGTTAAAAATAATCAACGAGCCCCGAAGGGGCGAGTTGATTATTTTTAACGAATCCACGGCTCCGAATGCATTCTCCATCTTTATCCATGTATGACGTCACGAAACATACATATGTGATTATCTAGCATTATAGACAATACATTTCAATTATGTAACCTAAAAAAATATTATTTTGCAAATTTCGGTACCCATTCATCGGATATGGTACACGTAGCTTCGACCCTTATGAAATGGATTCTTCCACGCACGTGCGTGGCGCAAATCTTCCACGCAAAGCGTTTTGACTGACAGCCAAACTCCTGCATTTCATGTGTTTCAGCACGATCCTCATGCATTTCACACTTTACCAGTGTTGTTTAGATTGCAGGGATTTTACTGACAAACAATCAAATGATTACCAGCAGGCCTGGTAGCCTAATCGGTTAGGCCGCTGCGTAACAGTCGAAGGGTTACGTGTTCGATTCCCGGGTCAGACATTACAAAAATAATCAGATATTTTAAGATTCTAATCAGATATACCAAGACAAAATACATCATTCTTGAACAAATTACATTACGAAAATGTCAAAACCTGACACCCCTCCTGACTGGATTAGTCAATGACCAGTAGATTTTTAAAAATAATCCACTGTTAACACAATATAGTGACGTCATCACCATGGATTAAATTAGAGGGTAAACCATCTTATAACACAAACCAATTATCCGTAGTAGTAGTAGTGGTAGTAGTAGTAGTAGTAGTAATAATGGTGTTGCGTATAATGCAAAAAGTGTATGACGGCCATTTTATTGTGAACACATTTTATTATTTCGAATGACAAAAACAATTCCTATGGCTTAACTGACCCATGTTCACTCATTTTTAACTTGGTTTTACTATTGGTGAATTTCTTTTCCAATTACATTTCATCGACTTATTTGAATGAAAAAAATGCTACTGCCCACCTGTATCACCACCTTGGACAGGACGTACCACTAATGATGTGTCGCTAGGCGCTCATAGTCACACTCGTCCGTTCATTATGTTAACAAGATGTAACACAAGCTGGGACAGAACGTAAAGTAATGATATGTCGCTAGGCGCTGAAACATTAGTTACAATCACACACGCCCATATGCGTTTAAGATCCTCTCACAGTCAAAGGTGTGGCACAGACAAGAGAGGGTACCTTTTCATGCTTACAACAATGGATGTGGTCGTAAATTCTTATTTTCAAATTTCTCATTTAAAACGGTACACCGAGAAAGAGATTTGACACAAGAACACCGAATGGGTGTTTCTAGCAAGAGTTTTAATAACATAAAGCGTGTGCCTCTGAGAAAAAGTATTTATATAATTTTCGAAGACATCTACATGTTGATCTTGGATGTAGATTGTCTAGTGATGGATGTGTCTCTCATGGAGTTGATTGATACATTTTAGACATTTAATGTTAGCCAAAGAGAGCGCCAAAGAGAACACCTTGCTCGTCTACATGAACGTTGTGACATTCTATCTCATGAGATGAATGCAAAAATACTGTTCTTTGGAGATCCTTTACTTTGGGAACTTTTCAATCGTGTGCAGAAGCTAATTGAAACTCGGACCAGACAGTGAGTATATTTTCTACTTCAAAGAGTAACTTGATGATGCTTGTCGATCCATGCATATACAGTGATGTGATCTTACACTGTCTTAGAACGTTACTACTTACACAATATGTAACTGATACTTGTTTTTAAACCCGAATACAATTTCCTGCTTGTGGATAGACACGGATATTCGGTGCAAGTGTTGACTCGTTGATTAGATTGACAGTGCTGACTGGCAGTTTGATCTTGGAAACTTTGACTTTTAAATGGTGATGTCCAAACTGAAAAATGACTTTACAGGGGCCAGCAACAACGTTGAATAGTGTACTTTCGGAGTGAACTCTTTCCATCTGAAGAGCAGTACGAACTATTAGGTTGATTGTGGAAACTTTGACTTCTGAATGACACTGTCATAATAAGGCCTTCACCTGGGACAGCCACGACGTTGAAAAGTGTGTACCGTCAGTGTATTGCAGTGATAAGGTCGGTGTTTTTAATACTTTCAATGGTTGATGTCTCCTGGAGTATTTTTGTGTTTTTTTTTTGTGTGCAGTGGTACCCGCTTTAGTTGTCCAGTATTTTATCAATTGTATCATCTTATCCCTTGCATGTGATCCATATACCCAATTAAGGGGTTAAATTGAACAATTGAAACATATTTTGTTACAAAAGACTGAAAAAGAGAAAACATGCATCCGATCAAGATATCATAACTACAGTATATGCAACATTATATGACCAAGTCTTGGCCATCAAATCGTAATATTAATTAACATTCTACTGCTGTGACATGAAACTTCCTCAACGAACCCGCCCCCTCCTCCTTGATTTGGTTGTTGTTAATATTTGTGCAGTGGTATCCGATTCCTGGATTTAGTGTTTATCACAAGTTGTTGGTAAGGTACCTGTTTTAAAAGTTTGGTACCTTATGTAATGTAATGCGGAAGTTACCTGCTTTTGTTGTTTGCATCTTACGTAGTGTGATGTGCAAGGTACCCACCTTAATTTCTTTGTATCTTATGTTATGTTTTGTGCAACGGTACCCGTTTCATGTTTTGGTATCTCATGCGACAGGTTTTCTAAAGCTGCCCAATTTAGTGGTTTATGAAGCTGGCTTGTTAAATTGACGGGGTTTTAGTAATTTGATATGTTATGTAATGTGATGTGTTATGGTACCCGCAATGATCTGGTGTCATATGTGCTCATCAGGCCAATAACGCCGGATGGGCTTATGATATAGCCTTCTGTCTTGCATTCACTTTCGTAAACTACTGCACCCCCAAAAAGGGCGACTATTGAAGCAAACTTTATACCCTTGGTCCTGACAACCCTCAAGAGGGTATGACAGACAATATCCCAAAAAAACACATCTTGTCAGGAACCAGTTTACATAGAATCAATTATCAGAAAAAACATCTTTGTTTCATGGATTTCTTTTATTCTTGTTTCCACTATAATTTGTGTGTTCAGGGTGTTCCATGCATACTTTTTTCTTCTTCTTTGGGCTATTTTAAAATACCATCTTTGGATGATTGTAATTTTCATGTCTCTAGTACCTATTAACTTGTTAAAGACTAATTACAGTGGGCAGAATCAGTCGGTTTGAGAGTGAAGTTCTACGATGTATGGGAGAATGCTTTTATGTATTTGTGAATCCCTTTACATTTAATCAGGGCATATTTTGATAATGTAAAGATAATTTGAGAAGAAAACATTATTCTGCTTATTTTATACCATTTTGTATTATGAGTTGATGAATTATTGACATCATTTGAAATGTCTTCGGGTCATTGCAGAAATTGTGATACTTGAACAACCCTTTCTATACAAATTTAGTGTCAAGTTATTTTATTGTTTGCGATGACAATTGTGGTTGCCTTAAGATTGTTCACGTAAATGTCAAGTGGTTGCTCTATGTATTGAGACCAGACAATTTCGGTCTTCAACATCAAGTACTACGATTCTTGATACGCTACATAGTCGTAATGTCTATTTTGTACATTTTTGGGGAAATGGCACCCGTTTTAATGGTGTTGAATATGATGACATTGTTTGTGCGACCGTATCAGATTAAGTTGTTTGATATATTATTTATGAATATATTGCTTTGAGGTTCAATCTCTTAAAGGGGCAGTAGCATGTTTTTTCGCTCAAATAAGTCGATGAAATGTATTTGAAAAATAATGTCACCAATAGTAAAACATCCTTCTCTCTTCGGAAAATCAAGTTTAAAATGAGTGTACATGGAGCGGTAAAGCCATGGGAGCTGTTTTTTGTTATTCGAAATAATAAAATTTGTTCACAATAAAATGGCTGCCATGCAAATAATGCTTAATACGCAACACCGTTATTACCACTACGGATAATTGGTTTGTGTAATAAGATGTTTTACCTTCTAAAGTATATGTAAATGATATAAACTATCATTATAAATGGGAAATTTGAAAAAATAAATTTTGCACAAAACGTGCTACAGCCCCTTTCAGAAACATTGTCTGCAACTGTGCTACTTGTAGTGGTGTTGCCTGATATTAGAATGGGGTTGGAGGTTAATGTATCAGAATGCCTGCATAACGACATTAACACATTTTCCCCTGTTATGATGTAATAATCGAAGGGTATGTTCATAAGACTGTATGTAGAAATAGGAACAACTTTTTCTTAAAGGGTCAGTAGCACGCTGAAAAAAGTTAATGAAATATATATTTTTTTTAATTTCATCAATTGTAAAACACGCTTCTCTCTTAGAAAAATCAAGTGTGTGTGGCCCAGTAAAGCCATGGGGAATGTTTTTGTCATTCGAAATAAAAAAAAAAAAGAAGTTTACAATAAAATGGCCGCCATGTAATGTTTGCCTTTCAAACAACATCGTTATTACTACTACGGATAATTGGTTTGTGTAATAGGGTGTTTTACCCTCTATAGTAAATTTGAAAAAATAAATTTTGCAAAAAACGAGCTACTGCCCCTTTAAATCAATTTCATATTTTGTACATAGGTCAAACCCAGGTAGAGTAAGGTTCCAATAAGCTTTTGAGACGTTGAGACGCTGTTCACTGGATGGAAGCTTTTGGTTATTTTGACATCATTTTCAAGTTATGAATTGCTTCAGAACTGTTCATCAAGTTAAGCTATCAGTTCTCAGCCGATAATTTTAAATGGGGTGTCTTGATAAGCATCATATTGAAAGATAGGGCTTCAGGGAATACACAGGGCACATTAGATTTGGGTGTTTGTCTCACGATTGATACGGTCAGAGCAAATCATTGATTTTTTTCGACAAGGAGTATATTATATGAAGTTTGAAAATTATTTTGAGTTTCAACAGGCTTACTGAAACATATAAATATTATTTACGCAAATATATAAATGAAATTACCTCCCCTTGATATGTGTGAGACAAACCAAATAATAAACTGAAGTACAAAAGAAAGTTCACCTTAGTTGCTTTAACATATGTATGACTTTCAGTTACAAATAACTTAATAATAAATTTTCGACGTCATACTCTAAAATTGGAAAGTGTAGGCATTGTATCATCAGCCAAAGAATACTTCTCCGTGTTTTTTTATTTATTTTTTTATTTATATTTTTATAACCCAATCAGTTGTTGCAATGTACATAAGTATGAATAGAAATATGTTGGATACATTCAAGATTGTTCTTATACAATATAAGCAAAGGTTCCCACAGGTTATTACAGGTACAGCTGTATCTAATTCATGCGAGACTCACAAATGCTGGACTACAAAGGTTTATAATCACTCTTATATAAAATCTACAAATAATGTGTGGAGAGATGACCAAAAAGGCCAAGAATTTAGGCTGGGTATTGTTTGCAATGGCAATAAATTTACAAGTCTGGTAATATGTCAATACTTCATTTTGAATACACCCAAAATTTTGTATTTTCCCCTTTCTACTAGAATTATATATGTTTTGTTTGTGTTTTTTTTAAATTTTCTTCATCGACATATAAAGCATCTTTGTGAAAATCACTACACATGCCTTGTTCTGCACACGTTTATAACATTTTAAATATGGTAGGGGTGATATTTGTGTAAATTTCATTTCTTTCCCCTCTCTACATTAAACAAAGATATGCTAACTAAAATTTAACCAGTCACCAATGTAATTCATTCAAACTACTGCAGATATATGTTATTGTATAACACAATAATCAAAAGCATCTAAAAATAATATTGACTTAATCGAAACGGACTGAGGTGTGTACTTTCTTTTGTACTTCAGTTTATTCTAGGTTTTAGTGTTCGCTGAATTGATGGTTACAAACCAAAAATTTGCCAGGTTTGTATACTAGATTCGGAGACAGGTAATTTCAATGCGAATGTTCTTAAAATAAATCTCAGGGGTAATATCAATGTGAAGCAAATCGAAATATATGTCATTCCTTGGATGATCATTGTTGTTGATGAAAATATGTGTTGTGATAAACATGTGTTGTTTTATGTGTTTAGAATAAATGTCAGTAGTTTGAAGAAAAAAGCTCTCATTGGAAAAGGAATTGTCCCAGCAATAAAATACACAGTGTTTTGTTAATCAACGAATGACAAATGCTTAATGACTAAACTGCTAGGCAAAAGAAAGTAATCACCTCAGTTGATTTTATCATTTGTATGCTTTTCATATGCAAATATCTCACGTTTTCGATGTGATAATATTTTAGTCAGCAGTATAAATTTTAATATAAATATTATTCTACATGTTTTTTAATTTAAAAAAAAATAATTAATTATAGAATTCTTCAAAAATTATGTGTGATGATACACAACTCTTCACCGACGTATAATAGATATTCTATGTGAAAATTAATAAATGGGCCTGATTCTGCACACATTAAGAACATTTTAAACATGGTAGGGGTTGGTTTAAATTTCATTTCTTACCCCTGTCTTCATTAAACAAAGATATTTCAACTATAATTTAACCACATACACCAATCAATTCATTCAAACTACTGCAGATGAGTATTAATGTATCGTGCCATAGTCAAATGCATCTGATTTCTTTTAAATATTGAATTAATCGAAACAAACAGAGGTGATAACTTTCTTTTGCCTAGTAGTTTACATTGTATGTATAACACCCGGGTTGATCGGTTCACACGGGAGTATCGTCTTGAGATATGTAACAAATAAATGATTGAGCGAAAGCTGTCTTGAGTTCTGTTTGATATTGTAAAGATTGAACAGGTGATTAGGTGCTGCTGGTATTGTTGCAGGGTAAAATCCGCAACACCTTTTGACTATACATTGTGCTGGAAATCTTTCAGTCTGATTAAAATTGACCTTGTTCCGAGGAATAAAATTTGCAAAATTTTGCATCTGCCGGGATACGAACAGGTTCTGTAGATTCCTCGCCACAAGGTCTGAGAACACCCCGTATAGGCGTGTGTTCAGAACCAGTTTAGCGCAGCCAAAACCCAGTCAAATAGCTGACCAATCACATCATAGTATTTAAACGGTTGCGGTTTTGAAAGCATTCGGAACAGACAAAAGGATAGCTGTTTGGAGTTATCTGCCCCTAGTTTCTCGCACCGAAAACATTTGTTGGGCATCTTTTGATTGGCTAGCTGAATTGCGCCCGAACACGCTAGTGTACGGGGTGCTTTCAGACGGTTTGGCGTGGAAACCCACGAACGAGTTTGTATCCCGGTAGATGCACTATTTTGCATTTTTTATTCCACTGCAAAACGGTCGATTTTAATCAGACTGGGAAATCTTTGTAACTGATTGCATGCAGAACAGTTAGAGTTAGAGTTTGAGTTAGATATAGTTGCTGAGCCCTTGTTGGGATTCTAACCCAAGACCTTGATTCGAAGCCGAAGCTGCTAACCACTTCACTATCGGCATAATTATATTTATTTTATGTTGTAAAGTAAAGTAAAGCCTTGGTCACAACCAACCGTACGTTTTCTTGGTCGTACCTTTTTTTCTGAAAAAGTGTGGGTAGGAAATGGGAAAGGCAAGGATGGAGGAAATCAACGCGCGTCACACGCAATGTGTAAGTACAATGCCCCCATGAAACGCCTGGTCGCGCTCTGCTAAAGGCATCGTACGTTGCGCACGTGGTAGGTGAGTTCTAATTGCTTACAGCGTACCTACATCTTGTGTGTGACTTGCGATTGCCACGATATCAACCTGAATTCAGGCACCAAGGGGTTGAGGGTATAGAGCGACCTTCTGAGGTTCTCTCTCTGTTCTGCTACCTCAAGATGATCTGGGGAAGTGCACTCACGCACTGCGGAAAATAAGCAGTCGAACGAGAAAGTTCTGCATGCACTAAAAGTGATATGTCATGTCTGCGTGCTCCCGATTCCGTAGACCTACCACTAATTTACCAACGTTTTTTGCACGTGGACAGCACGCAAAAAGCATTCAGTGGGCTGTAAATAAAATGACGTCATCCGTCTCGACTGAAACGTCCCCCCCATTCAGTTCTCTCCTCGCAGCTGAACTGTACACACCTCATTAGCGCTCCGGCCTAATTAGAAGGTACCACTATGCCCGCAGCCAAGCCCCCGTGCTCGCTGAGCTCAGCTCTCCCCAAGCAGCTGATGGACGACCTAAAGAACTGCTTGCAGTTCATGGTCCAGACATACTACGTGACGAACGAGATGGAGGAGGGCCGCAAGGCCTTCACCATCGTCTTCAACACAAGAAGGAGAAAGGGACAGGGACCGAAACGGAAGGCTCCTCCTTCCCGGGAGGTCCCCGCACCCGCTCCTACCCCCCCCCCCCCCCCCCCCCCGTTCTACCAAAAGGAGGAACAGGAGAAGGAAGAGACAACGGACGGAGAACACCACCGAGAGCAGCGGAAGCAGCCCGATGGAGACAGCTCCAGTGGAGAAGGAAGAAGCAGACACACCAGCTGTGACAGCTCCACCCCCTCCACCACAGACGAAACAACAAGAGCGGGGCGCGAAAGGGGGAGGCTCAACCTTCCCTAGACGCACCCTGCTCAGCAGAAACCACCCGAACCGGATCCTCACAGATGCGGCTCAGCGGTTGGTCACTGACCAGGAGGTCAAGACATACTCTGAATGCAAGACATTCAAGCTGTGTGTCCCAACCCCTGATCAACTCCTAGGGAAGAAAGACTTTCACTTGATACAAGTGAACAGAGGCACTGGCCACAACACGGTCACGCCCTTCTCCCTCAAGGTATGGGGTGAGTTCATCGTCAGCGGTAGAGTATGTTTTGCCCGCATAGGATACCCCATGGACGATGAATTCCTGAAACGGGCCGTTGCGGCCCACCTATACCACACCGACGACGTAGACATGAAGTCTATGTCTCCAGAGGCGGTGGATAAGGTCCACTCCTTGCTCCTGGACTAGCTCCCTAACTCCTTCATACCTCCTCCAATCCACCATTACCACGGGCTTACCTTTCCTTAAATTTTAATTACCCATTCCAAATTCAAAATTATCAAAATTTCAAAACTCAACCACTTTCGAAAACTGGCATCAAAATTCAATTTCCACCATTTATTTTTATTCGGCACTCCATTAACCGCTACCCGGCGTTTATTTTTGGTAGCCGAGTGGGAGAACAGCTCCGCTGAAAACCGCTCGTTAAATACCCCGTATTCATCATCATCGACTGAAATGTTTAAAGTGGTGAAACGTATTACTACAATTTTTGAAATGCCTTAAAATGTGTTAATGTTAGTTTAATTAAGTGTACAAGCAAAGAAATATGGATTTTGTTCAATAAAAACAGCAATTATTGGAAAAATAATTATGCAATTAAAGGTGCAGTAGCACGTTTTTTGCTTTCTCAAAACTGCTATATACCATTAACGTGTATACAATATAGTCTTATGTGACAGGTAAAAAATCCCATTACTCGACCCGATAAGCTGTATCCATAGAAAACTGTTTTCAGCATTAGAAGAAAATGGTGCGTCGTATTAAGCAACAGGGGAACTCTTCAGTGTGAGAGGTATATTTGTCTCATGCAAATTTGAGAGTTCAGACAGCCAAACAATTCACCATTCTATCATGGTACCATATTCAAAACTCTACTTTGAGTGTTTAGGTATCGTTTCAGCGGTCAGATCACATGAACTACCTTCGAACAGCAATTTTTTGTGTGAAAATAGGTCAAACATAATTGTGGAATAGGTCGAGAACACACGTGCGATACATAGTATATTTGATATATTAAGTAATTGGTGGTGAATATGAAAGTCGAGTAAGAAGGTATAACTTCAACCAGCGCCTATTGTAATTTGGTACAATTTAGAATCAAATAAAATATCAATTCAATTCTTTATTTCGGAAATAGTGTAGGTCATCGGCCCATGACTACATTAGTCGTCAAGACATCAATCTAAATCGATATTAAGTGACACTATTCGTAGAAGGATAGCTTTATAAATGTACATAGAAGTATTTCTAATTAATTCACAATTAGAAGTTGACATGAGCATATTGAAAATATCACACAGAACTGACCATGCACCTTTAATGACGGAGTTTGGCTGAAGATAAGACGTGAACTTGTTCGTTTTAGGGGATTTGTATATCAACTTCATCCCCTCGGTACTCTTAGTAAGCAAAACCCAAAATTTGATTAAGTTTTGCTTATTAAAGGGGCATGAGCACGTGTTTTCGCTAAAATACGTCTATGACATGTATTTGAACAATAATGTCACCAATAGTAAAACAAACTTCTCTCTTCTGAAAATAAAGTTAAAAAATGTATGTACATTGTTCGTTAAAGTCATGGATATCGTTTTTGTGATTCGAAATAATAAAATGTGTTTACATCTAAATGGCCGCCATGCAATTTTTACTTTAAACGCATCACCGTCATTACCAACATGAATAATTGGTCTGTATAATAAGATGTTTACCCTCTAAAGTAAGTATAAATGACATAAACTATCATTATAAATGGGACATTTGAAAGAATAAAATTTGTAAAAACCTGCTTCAGCCCCATTATGAGTACTGCCCTCAAAGCGATGGGATGCCATTTAATGGTCCTGGTTCACCATTATCCATTTATAAGAGGATGTTGCCGGTGCCTGCATATCATTTAAATCACTTCAAGCCGATTGCAATTCATTCGAGTAAGCTTCAGAACTCACCAATCAACATCCAAGCACAGCATATCCGCTTTTATACCTTGTTTCAATTGTGTACTAAACTTGATAGTAAATGTTTGAATAAATATACTCTTAAAGGGGCAGCAGCACGTTTTTTCGATGAAATAAGTCGATGAAATGTATTTGAATAATAATGTCACAAATAGTTAAACACCCTCCTTTCTTCTGAAAATCAAGTTAATAAATGAATATACATGGTTCGGTAAAGCCATAGGAATCGTTTTTGTCATTGGTAATAATAAAATGTATTCACAATAAAATGGCCGCCATGCATTTTTTGCTTTATACGCAACAACACTACGGATAATTAGTTTGTGTAATAAGATGTTTTACTCTCTAAAGTAAATATAAATGACATAAACTATCATTATAAATGGAAAAATTGAAAAAATAAATTTAGCAAAAAACCGTGCTACTGCCCCTTTAAATTCGGTATATACGACAGTCACGTGTATTTCCCTTTAGTAAATACATGTATTAACTGAGTGAAACAGTACTTACATTTTTTACCGAAACTTTCAGTGAAAATACATATACGCTGATTACACAGATTCACTGTAACATATATGCTGTTTGCTTTATCCCATGATTATTACTTATATTGATCTTCCCGACAAGCAAATAACATTGATTCGTAAACAATACATACCAATTATATTCTTTGTATCCCTGGAATCGTTAGAGGGATTATTTTTCATAGAATTAATAGAACTCGGCTGTTTTTATTTTAAGGGTGGAACATACACTAATGGGCATAGAACAAGATACAAAACAGAAAATGTTGCAGGATGAGGTCGATTGGCATTGCCTTTGACAAGCAGATTTATTGTTTGCATTAAAACATTTCATAAACTGTAGAAAACTGATGTAATTTAATTTGTTGTAGAACTATATGTAATGTACGATCTATGACTTGAATTCGCAGACGCATCGCTACTGTAGAACATTATATATTGACATCCTTCAAAGAGTAATTACATTTTGGTTTAAAATAGTAGAATCACAAGAAACGAGGTATACAAAATAGTGTTATAAAATGATGTATAAGCTTGAAGCAGTAGGTCGGCACACCTGCAGCTGGGCTCTGGATGAAAAGAAGATATTGTTCATGTATTGATTTGGTTTTGAATGGGAAGCTCAGGGTGTCGGCAACAAAAGTGATTTTCTACATAATTTGGTTTTAAGACTTAATGATTGTTTTATACAAAGCATATTTGCAGATATTAATGGTAGTCCATCTTTAGATTTATATTCTAACATTAAACACACTTTTTGTATAGAACCATACCTACTTCATGTTAAATCGAAAGAATCACGACGTAGAATAACTTTGATCAGAATAGGTGTCTATTAGAAAAAAAATACCTAGATGCTATGGATTGTACACGCTTTGTGAAAATAATGTAATTGAAGATGAACTACACTTTTTATTCAAATGTCCAATTTTTAAAGAATTAAGACGGAAATACATCACACATTTACCTGATGATGTTGATTTTTATTACCTGCCAATTATTTAACAACGTCAAAACTTAGAAATTATTTTATCATATTCATATTTTATAAGAGACGCACTTGCCCGAAGGTAAAATTTTATTTATTCTGCTCTCTGATGTTTGTCTGTTTTTGTATATAATGTGTTTTTGTACGTGGGCCTAAGGTCTTTTACTGAAATAAACGAAATTGAACGTTATAAGTACGAATAAATATCCTTTATCACTCTCCCATCTCGCCTAATGAAGGTAATTACAAAAAAACGACGTTGATCAGAATCAGGAAGAGATAAGGTTTCAAAGCGTATGCATAGAGGATGTCTGGATGGTAGGAACTGTGTCATATGACTTTTACGAAACGAGTGTGAATTTTTGTATTGCCCGGGTGAGAGCGAGGGTTATACATAAATTTGCACGAGTTTCGTAAAAGTCATATGGCACACTTTCGAGTGTAATAATGTCTTTATTATCCATTCTATTCCATTTCATTCGCCTAAAAATAGTCAGGAAATGGCTCACTTCAATTGCGACGACAAGCTACAGTGACGTCACGAACAATCGTTTTATGACGTAACAGTCGACGAAATACGATAAGTCGCGGTGAAAGAATGGTTGCTATGCAAAAGTGATATGTGCACATGTGCTTGTATCGAAAATATTAACTCAGTTATTTGCAACCATATGGGTAATAAAAGTTGATACATGTTGATGGTTTGTCTATCACTTCAATATGTTTAGTAGAGTACAACAGGGCGTGCTCAACCATGACCATAATGTACATGTGTGTAACTTGTATTGAAGAGCTAGAAACAATTCACTGCAAATAGTTCCAGCAATGGATTTTATGTCTGAGAGATTTAAAGTTTTGCATTGCATTTTTTTATGACTGAATGTAAGAAATGCTGCGCTAAATTATGTGTTCTACAAAACTCACATTCTATAGTTAAATCAAACTGTTCCACCATTGACATATTTTTATTCTTCATAAGATTTTTCAATCGATATTTAGATAAGCTTAATCACTGCTCACCACTGAAGATTTGCTTGTATAATCATTATCAAAGTTCACCCTACAGGAAAGTCACAAAGTAGAACATCCAATTAACGATGTGTCGTTAGGCACTCATTGTTGCACTCGTCCAGGAGACAGTTCATTATATTCGCAGGATGTTAGCAATATGACCATAGAACAAGAGCGAGACACCTTTAAAAGGGGCAGTAGCACGTATTTTGCAAACATTAGTTTTTCAAATTTCCTATTAATAATGATAGTTTGTGTCATTCAAATTTACTTTAGAGGGTAAACTTCTTATTACACAAACCAATTATCCGTAGTAATGGTAGTAGTAGTAGTAGTAGTAGTAGTAGTAGTAGTAGCAGTAGTAGTAGTAGTAGTAGTAGTAGTAGTAGTAGTAGTAGTAATAACGGTGTTGGGTATAATGCAAAAAATGTATGAAGGCCATTTTATTGTGAACACATTTTATTATTTCGAATGACAAAAACAATTATTATGGCTTTACTGAGCAATTTTCATTTGGTTTTCTGAAGAGAGACGGATGTTTTACTATTGGTGAATTTCATCGACTTATTTGAATGTAAAAAATGCTAATGCCCCTTTAACGGTTGCAACACCACCTGGGACAGGACATTATAATGATGTGTCGCTAGGCGCTCATAGTTCATTATTTCAACAAGATGTTACATAAGCTGGGACATAATGTACAACTAATGATTTGTCGCTTGGCGCTGAAACATTAGTTACAATCACACACGCCCTATGCGTTTAAGATCCTCTCACAGTCAAAGATGTGGCACAGACAAGAGAGGGTACCTTTTCACGCTTACACCAATAGATGTGGTCGTAAATAATTCTTATTTAAAACGGTACACCGAGAAAGTGATTTGGCACAAGAACACCGAATGGATGTTTCTAGCAAGAGTTTTAATAACATAAAGCGTGTGCCTCTGAGAAAAAGACATCGAAGACATCGATTCGAAGACATCTACATGTTCATCTTGGATGTAGATTGTCTAGTGATGGATGTGTCACTCATGAAGTTGATTGATGCATTTTAGACATTTAGTGTTGATACATGAGAGCGCCAAAGAGAACGCCTTGCTCGTCTACATGAACGTTGTGACATTCTATCTCATAAGATGAATGCAAAAATATTGTTTTTTGGAGATACTTTACTTTCTGAACTTTTCATTCGTGTGCAGAAGCTAATTGAAACTCGGACAAGACAGTGAGTATATTTTCTACTTCAAAGAGTAACTTGATAATGCTTGTCGATCCATGCATATACAGTGATGTGATCTTACACTGTCTCAGGAACGTCACTACTTACACAATATGTAACTGTTACTTGTTTTAAAACCTGAATACAATTCCCTGTTTGTGGACAGACATGGATATTCGGTGCAAGTGTTGACTCGTTGAGTAGATTGACAGTGCTGACTGGCAGTTTGATCGTGGAAACTTTGACTTTTAAATGGTGATGTCCAAACTGAATAAGGACTTTACAGGGGACAGCAACAACGTTGAATAGTGTACTTTCTGAGCGAACTCTTTCCATCTGAAGAGTGGTACGAACTATTAGGTTGATATATTGTGTAAACTTTGACTTCTGAATGACACTGTCATAATAAGGCCTTCACTTAGGACAGCCACGACGTTGAAAGGTGTGTACTCGATGTACTTCAAATATGATGACGCATTTCCGTGATACAGTAAGATCAACCAATGCATATGTCCACTTTTAGATATATAAGACCCAGAGAACAGTATAAGTGTTATCTAATCATTTTGGGTCAAATTAATTTGTGAATTATGTAGCAGCGTCATCATTTCACTTCAACCCCGTATTGAAATAAGAAATCATAGAAGAGTTGCATCACCCTGTTGGTGAAAATGAATACCTACAGCATCCTAGAGTTGGTAATTGCTGCAACAGTTATCATTAGTAACGCACTTGTCATCGTCGTCATCGTCAAGTCTCGTCAGCTCCACCTACCCACCTTGTGGAACATTGTTGTCATGGCTGCATGTGATGTGCTCAATGGTCTGTATTTCCTCGTGTTTGTAGTCCCGTCTTTGATGCTCGGTCAATTCGCTTACCCTGATTACATGATGAGACCCGCCTCAGTCATGTTGGCAATCATCTTCGGACAGAACAACCTCAACATTCTGCTCTCCCTCATAGACCGATACATTGCAGTTTGCTGGCCACTAGATTACCTTCGGCTCATGTCCAAGAAAAGATTTGCCCTTGCAATTTCTTGCATGCATGTAATTACATTAATCCGACTCGCCCTCATCTCGTCTTCGAAAGAGGCCGTGCAGTTTCGAGTCCCCATCGGGGTATGTATGGTTGACTATGAAACCCTGTGGTCAAGAATAGCTTCTGTGGGGTTTACGTTTCTGAGTTTTATCATCATTGTTATTCTTCTTGTGAGGATCAGCTTGGAGTTGAAGCGATCAAGGAGAAAGGTTGCCCCAGTATCAAGTAAAGGCACTAATACTACATTCACCTTCACCATGTGTCTTTCCTCCGCTGTCTTCATCCTATGTTACCTACCGTCCTGCGTTGTGTTCATTTGGGCGTTCATCCTGGTTGAGCATACTGTTCCGAGCCTTTTCCTTCAGGCTGCTCTCACGTTATATTTGTCCAACAGCCTGTGGAACGTCGTTATTTACGCTTCGACCTACAAGCCTTTCAGGGATGCCTTTCTGCGGCTGTTTTGCACAAGGCTGTCCCGAGAGAGAGCAAGAAGGGATATGCAAGCAGCATATAAAGAGACCAAGATTTTTGCAATCGCAAAGAATTAATGAAATGATTTGAATATGTGAATTTTGAAAAATAGAATCATGTAAGAATTGATTTCTTGTGCTTGACAAGAAAGCCTTAACATAATGAATGGAACACAAAAGAACAAGGAACTAAGGAATTTGAAAACAAGTGGTATACACTGTTTCAATATTAGTGTCACTGACATGCTTAAAATTTTGCAATTCCTGGCCTTGCCAGAGGGTCATTCAAATGTCCTTATTCGTGATCAACTGATCTGCAGACATATAATGTAGCAAATAGTCTGCTCATGTTTTTTTTGTGAGGCTAGGTAAAGTGATTTAGGAGTTTAACTCCGCTTCAATCGTAACGAGCCTTTAAAAGCCAGTCAGTTCCTTGAAACAACAGAATGTACACTTCAGTGATACACTGGCGGTCAAAGGAAACTCCTACTTCATTCTCCTTAAAATGAAAGATGAAATAATTTCTGAAATATAATTAATGGCGGTCTCCACGTTATGCTGAAACAATTATTAATATGAAAGCCCATTGAAATCATGGAAAACTGTGATTCTGGTCAATAACCACGCCACGCCCAATGAAGATCGATATTTCCACTTTAAAGGCGCTGTAGCACGTTTTTTCGCTCAAATAAGTCGATGAAATGTATTTGAAAAATAATGTCACCAATAGTAAAACACCATTCTCTCTCCGGAAAATCAAATTGAAAATTAGTGTACATGGTTCGGTAAAGCCACGGGGATCGTTTTTGTAATACAAATGATTAAATTGTGTTCACAATAAAATGGCCGCCATGCAATTTTTGCTTTATACGCAACACCGTTATTATCACTACGGATAATTGGTTTGTTTAATAACATGTTTTACCCTCTAAAGTTAATATAAATGGCATAAACTATCATTATAAATAGGAAATTTGAAAAATTAAAATTTGCAAAAAACGTGCTACAGCGCCTTTAATGCGACTGTGTGCCGGTATTGTTGCTCTTGAGTGTATGAAAATCTGTTTCAAATGTTCTTCTGATCAATCACCGATCGAGAACTGAACAATTTCTATTGTCTCATTTCAACAATCGCCATTCGTTTGTGACATGACAACTTCTAACATTTAAATATATTATGCAGGAATGGTGCAACTTCATAATGCTATCATATTGCTAAACTGTTCATTATATTTTTTACGAAATCTGATAAGGTATCTGGCAGGCGTTTCTTTGGCCGACAGTGTATTGCAGTGATAAGGTCGGTGTTTTTACTACTTTAAATGGTTGGTGTCTCCTGGAGTATTTTTGTGGCTTTTTTCGTGTGCAGTGGTACCCGTTTTAGTAGTCCGGTATTTTATCAATTTTATCATCTTACCCCTTGCATGTAATCCATATACCCAATTAAGGGGTTAAATTTAACAATTGAAACAAATGTTGTTACTAAAGACTGAAAAAGCGAAAACATGCATCCGATCAAGATATCATAACTACAGTATATGTAACATTATGGTCAAGTCTTGGCCATCAAATCGTAATATTAATTAACATTCTGCTGCTGTAACATAAAACTTCCTCAACGAACCCGCCCTCTCCTCCTTGATTTGGTTGTTGTTAATTTTTGTGCAGTGGTATCCGTTTCCTGGATTTAGTGTTTATCACAAGTTGTTGGTAAGGTACCTGTTTTAAAAGTTTGGTACCTTATGTAATGTAATGCGGAAGTTACCTGCTTTTGTTGTTTGCATCTTACGTAGTGTGATGTGCAAGGTACCCACCTTAATTTCTTTGTATCTTATGTTATGTTTTGTGCAACGGTACCCGTTTCATGTTTTGGTATCTCATGCGACAGGTTTTCCAAAGCTGCCCAATTTAGTGGTTCATGAAGCTGGCCTGTTAAATGGAAGGAGTTTTAGTCATTTGATGTGTTATGTAATGTGATGTGTTATGGTACCCGCAATGATCTGGTGTCGTATGTGCTCATCAGGCCAATAACGCCGGATGGGCTTATGATATAGCCTTCTGTCTTGTCATTCACTTTCGTAAACTACTGCACCCCAAAAAAGGGCGACTATTGAATCAAATTTCATACCCTTGGTCCTGACAAGCCCCAAAAGGTTATGACGGACAATATCCCAAAACCACATCTTGTCAGGGACCAGTTGACATAGAATCAATTTTCAGAAAAACATCTTTGTTTCACGGATATTTTTTATTCTTGATTCCACTATAATCTGTGTGTTCAGGGTGTTCCATACATTTTTTTTATTTTTCTTCTTCGGGCTATTTTAAAATACCATCTTTGGGTGATTGTAAATTTCATGTCTCTAGTACATAATAACTTGTTAAAGGTGAATTACAGTGGGAATCAGTCGGTTTGAGGGAAGTTTCTACGATGTATGGGAGAATGCTGGTATGTACTTGTGAATCCCTTTACATTTAAGCAGGGCAGATTTTGATAATGTAAAGATAACTTGAGAAGAAAACATTATTCTGCTTATTTTATACCATTTTGTATCATGAGTTGATGAATTATTGACATCATTTGAAATGTCTTTGGGTCATTGCAGAAATTGGGATAATTGAACAGCCATTTCTATACAAATTTAGTGTCAAGTTATTTTATTGTTTGCGATGACAATTGTGGTTGCCTTTAGATTGTTCATGTAAATGTCAAGTGTTTGTTCTATGTATTGAGACCAGACAATTTCGGTCTTCAACATCAAGTACTACGATTCTTGATACGCTACATAGTCATAATTCCTATTTTGTCCATTTTTGGGTGTTGAATATGATGACTCTGTTTGTTTGATATATTATTTATGAATATATTGCTTTGAGGTTTAATCTCTTAAAGGGGCAGTAGCATGTTTTTTCGCTCAAATAAGTCGATGAAATGTATTTGAAAAATAATGTCACCAATAGTAAAACATCCTTCTCTCTTCGGAAAATCAAGTTTAAAATGAGTGTACATGGAGCGGTAAAGCCATGGGAGCTGTTTTTTGTTATTCGAAATAATAAAATGTGTTCACAATAAAATGGCTGCCATGTAAATAATGCTTCATACGCAACACCGTTATTACCACTACGGATAATTGGTTTGTGTAATAAGATGTTTTACCTTCTAAAGTATATGTAAATGATATAAACTATCATTATAAATGGGAAATTTGAAAAAATAAATTTTGCACAAAACGTTCTACAGCCCCTTTAAGAAACATTGTCTACAACTGTGCTACTTGTAGTGGTGTTGCCTGATATTAGAATGGGGTTGGGGGTTAATGTATCATACTGCCTGCAATACGACATTAACACATTTTCCCCTGTTATGATGTAATAATCGAAGGGTAATCGTAAGACTGTATGTAGGAATCGGAACAACTTTTTCTTAAAGGGACAGTAGAACGCTGAAAAAATTTCATGAAATATATTTTAAAAATAATTTCACCAATTGTAAAACACCCTTCGCTCTTCGAAACATCAAGTTAATGAGTGTTCGTGGCCCAGTAAAGCCATGGGGATCGTTTTTGACATTCGAAATAATAAAATGTGTTCCAAAAAAAATGGCCGCCATGTAATTTTTACCTTTTACGCAACACCGTTATTACTACTACGGATAATTGGTTTGTGTAATAGGGTGTTTTACCCTCTTAAGTAAATTTAAAGGGCACAAACTATCAGTATAAATAGGAGATTTGAAAAAATAAATTTTGCAAAAAACGTGCTACTGCCCCTTTTAATCAATTTCATATTTTGGACATAGGTAAAACCCAGGTAGAGTAAGGTTCCAATAAGCTTTAGAGACGTTGAGACGCTGTTCACTGGATGGAAGCTTTTGGTTATTTTGACATCATTTTCAAGTTATGAATTGCTTCAGAACTGTTCATCATGTTAAGCTTATTAGCCTATAATTTTAAATGGGTTGTCTTGATAAGCATCATATTGAAAGATAGGACTTCTCTAGGGGAATACTCAGGGCACATTAGATTTGGGTGTTTGTGACACGATTGATACGGTCAGAGCAAATCATTGATGTTTTTCGACAAGGGGTATATTATATGAAGTTTGAAAATTATTTTTAGTTTCAACAAGTTCACTGAAACATATAAAGATTATTTATGCAAATATGTTAATGAAATTACCTCCCCTTGGTATGTGTGAGACAACCCAAATAATAAACTGAAGTACAAAAGAAAGCTCACACCTCAGTTGGTTTTATCATATGTATGATGTTCAATTACAAATAACTTAAATTTTCGACGTCGTACTCTAAAACTGAAAAGTGTAGGCATTTTATCATCAGCCAAAGGATACTTCTCCGTGTTTTTTTTTTTGTTTTTTTTTAATTTATATTTTTATTTCCCAATTAGTTTTAACAATGTACATAAGTAGGAACAGAAATATGTTGTATACATTCAAGATTGTTCTTATACAATATAAACAAAGGTTCCCACGGGTTATTGCAGGTACAACTGTATCTAATTCACGCGAGACTCACAAATGCTGGACTACAAAGGTTTATAATCACTCTTATATAAAATCTACAAATAATGTGTGGAGAGATGACCAAAAGGCAAAGAATTTAGGCTGGGTATTGTTTGCAATGGCAATAAATTTACAAGTTTGGTAATATGTCAATACTTCATTTTGAATACACCCAAAATTTGGTATTTTCCCCTTTTTACTAGGATAATATATGTTTTGTTTGTGTTTTTAAAAATGTTTCTTCATAGACATCTTCTTTGTGAAAATCAGTACACATGCCTTGTTCTGCACACGTTTACAACATTTTAAAGATGGTAGGGGTGATATTTGTGTAAATTTCATTTCTTGTCCCTGTCTACATTAAACAAAGGTATGCTAACTAAAATTTAACCAGTCACCAATGTAATTCATTCAAACTACCGCAGATATATGTTACTGTATCATACAATTATCAAAAATATCTAAAAAATAATATGGACTTAATCGAAACCGACTGAGGTGTGTACTTTCTGTTGTCCTTCAGTTTACTTCTAGGTTTTAGTATTCGCTGAATTGATGGTTACAAACCATAATGTTGCATACAGGTGTTTGATTGAGTACAGTTTTGTATACTAGACTCGGAGACAGGTAATTTCAATGCGAATTTTCTTGAAGTAAATCTCAGGGGTAATATAAATGTGAGGCAAATCGAAATATATGTCATTCCTTGGATGATCATTGTTGTTGATGAAAATATATGTTGTGATAAACATTTGTTGTTTCATGTGTTTAGAAGAAATGTCAGTAGTTTGAAGAAAAAAGCTCTCATTGGAAAAGGAATTGTTCCAGCAATAAAATACAGAGTGTTTTGTTAATCAACGAATGACAAATGCTTAATGGCTAATCTGCTAGGCCAAAGTGAGTAATCACCTCAGTTGATTTTATCATATGTAAGATTTTCATTTGCAAATATCTCAGGTTTTCGATGTGATAATCTAAAACTTGAAAGTACAGGTTTAAAGTCAGCAGTATATATATATATATATATATATATATATATATATATATATAAATATGTTTAAAAAAAAAAATTAATTATAGATTTCTTCAAAAATTAGTTTTGATGATACACAACTGTTCATCGACGTATAATAGATATTCTATGTAAAAATTAATAAATGGGCCTGAATCTGCACACATTAAGAACATTTTAAACATGGTAGGGGTTGGTTTAAACTTCATTTCTTACCCCTGTTCATTAAACAAAGATATGTTATTTTAACTATAGTGTAACCACAGACACCAATCAATTCATTCAAACTACTGCAGATGAGTATTAATGTATCGTGTCATAGTCAAATGCATCTGATTTCTTTTAAATATTGAATTATTCGAACAGACAGAGGTGATAACTTTCTTTTGCCTTGTAGATTACAATGTAGGTATAACATCCGGGTTGATCGGTTCACACGGGAGTATCGTCTTGAGATATGTAACAAATAAATGATTGAGCGAAAGCTGTCTTGAGTTGTCTTTGATATTGTAAAGATTGAACAGATGATTAGGTGCTGCTGGTATTGTTGCAGGGTAAAATCCGCAACACCTTTTGACTATACATTGTGCTGGAATTTTTTGTAACTGATTGCATGCAGAACAGTTAGAGTTAGAGTTAGATATAGTTGCTGAACCCTTGTTGGGACCTTGATTCGAAGCCGAAGGTGCTAAACACTGCACTTTCGGTATCTCGTGCTTTCTCGTGCTTGATGAGCTTGCATCCCGTCCCACATTCATTAACATATTAAGCTCATCCATTGTCTTGAACCTACAGTAAAACTTATTTGACATACATTGTCTGAAAACACTGTACAACAAAATTCCAATGGACATTAAAGAATGATCTTATCTTATTATTAGGAGGGAAGTCAACACTCACTTAAACTTTGAGAATCAAATCATTTTAATTGCCACAAAAACCATCTTCAAGTCTTGAATAATGCTAGCAACCCTTTCTTCAACTTCCAAACGCAAGGCATAACTCTTGCCAGTTTGCATTACTGGCTGATTTAACCCTTGCGGTATTTCCCTCGCTTTGTTGTGTCAAGATAGTGAATCGCTGCACTAGAAATGCATAGCGGCACTGGATTTCTAAACACAGGTTTCTTAAGGAAACACTGCAAGGCCTAAATCAGCCAGTAATGGAGACTGGCAAGAGTTATGCCTTGCATTGGGAAGTTGCCCTTTCTTTGGCTACTAGAACTAATTCAATATATACTTCATTATCTGGGACAACATTTACTCACTCATATGATATTTGACACAAAGACATAACTCCCTTGAAGTGACGTATTCCATGCTTATGAAGCGCATGTCATACAAGCAAAGCACATATATACCTTTCCTTTCTTTCACTTGAAGTCACCTTTCAAACGTTTTGAATTATGTAACTATTTCATTCACAATAGCATATGTTTTGATTATAATAGATATATAAATATGATACATTGTGTTAAAACGTATTCAATTAATAGTTGTTGAGGTTGTGGTACCTCATGCAAACATAGTTTTAATTCAAGTACATGTACCTATTATTGCTGACGCTCCTAAGGTTCAGCTTACATACAGAGATTTACATATGTAAAATTAGTTTTACTGTTTCAAAATAGTTCTTTCAATGCAATATTGTCGTGTATAAATCGTTGAAACTTTATTATGCTAACTTTTCTACAGGCTCCATTGTGACCATGTTGAAAGAGTTCTAGTTGGTAAAATTTACACAAAATAGCTGACCTTTTACATGCATCTTAACATCACGCAAAACAATACGAATACATAGAGAATACTAAACGACGTCCCGTTTAATAACATATTTATGAGTGCGTGGTTTGGTATTTAACGAGCAAAATCGAGTTAGATACCGATACCATTCAAAAGTTCATAAATATGTTATTAAATGGGACCGAGTTTAGTATTTTATTTATTACGCGCTGATTAAGTTGCACAAACTCGTCAAAAAATGGGACAATATTCACTGCGACCGCGGCGCTGTTATTGTGACGTCATGTTTTAACCATTATGACGTCACGTCAATCGAAGGCACGTGATGTTATTACACAAGGTGTAATAACATTGTAGATTTATTAAACCGTGATATGTTCAACGGGTGAGCAATAATAATATATCCAATACAAACATGTCCACATTGTGTGGAATTCTGATGACCCTGTAAACGAATAGTTTACAACATTGTAACTTCCTCAAGGAGGATTTACACAGACAATTGTAAACCATGTTAGGAGAAATTACAATGATTGTAAACCCTGATATATTTGAAAAGATGACATTGGAGACACCACACCCCCAACCCCCCCCCACCCCCCCAACCCCCACCCCCACCCCCACCCCCACCCCCACCCCCACCCCGAGATACAGAGATAATTGTAAACCCTGTTTTACAATGAATTGCAATGATTGTTGTAAACCCTGATATGTTTCCTACGAGGATGATGTGAAAGCGTATATCTGAAGAAACTTTCTTGGACTGATTTTGAAAAAATCTCAAATATATAGTACAATATGAACCGCAAATGTGTTGACGGAAGTGCGTCTCGAACCCGTAACTAATAAGATCTGTGGTTCGTGAGCTAACGCTTTGGACTATCGCGCCACGGAGGCAGATTGAAGACAACGGTATTTAATCAGCTTAGATAGAAAACGTGGCCGTAACCAGGATTTGGGACGATTTTACGAGCGACTCTTATATTGACCAGGGATATTCGATTACGCCATAACAAAGCGTCTTTTAAATTTGCCTCGGATCAGGGTCCACAACTTAACCATCTCCTCGGCATCATGGTAAGTAAAATGTTTCACCAATTAAATCAATATCAAAACACTATTATATATTAATTGCCAGGGCTGTACTCATGTTTTCTAAGCAGCCTTCGTGATACAAGAACTGAACTGAAATGTCTTTTCGATATCACAAACGCACAGACAACTTATTCATACATTCCCACTTCTCGTGTTTGTCACTGTCATGTTTGGGTGCACCTGTCCAGGACAATAAGTGGTGGAATTCATTTGGCGGATCCGTCCGGATACTCCCAAATATTGGCGGATCCTGAAGAATCTGGCAAGCCGATACGACCACTCTTTGTTATGTGTGTGGTCGTTACTGTACAGAGTTCAAAGGCGGATACAGACACATTGAAAGGGTAGGGATGTGAGTGTGGGACATTTATTTATTCTGGGGCGGGGGAGGGGGTTGGAGGTGGTTTTCGTGAAGGCGTATGACCAATGACTGCACTGCCACCATGAGTTCTGTAAATGATATACAGTCTGGACCATCACGTGAACACAACCATCCACATTCTACAGCTGACGTCAAGGTATTCTTCTCGAGATATTACGTATTTAATCAACAAGCTCCGGCATTTATACCAGTTTAACTTGCACCTTTCAGCTTTCAAACCGTTTATAAGCCAGTGAACAGGCACATTATGAGATCTATTTCGTAAGTATCTTTTTGTCATATTCTATGGAACCCGTTCTTTAAAGGTAAGAATTTTCAACCGTTCCAATTAACATAAAGTGAATGCTGTTAAAATGAGGCATTGTGTGAATGATGTTTAAATTGAATATTATGTGAATACTAAACTGAGGTACAACAAACATACTCGTTTGTTTTCAAACATGCAGAGTTAGAGTCACTGAAAGGACCACGGGGTATAAAATCATTTTTACACCAACATGACTTCTACCATGTTTATAATGTTGTAAATGTGTGCAGAATGAGGCACATTTATTGATTTTTCACTTAGTAGATATCTTATATGTCGCCGAACAGTTGTGTTTTGTCCAAATTAATTTTGGAAGAATTAATGAATTTGAAATTTAATGTTTTTCCAAAAAATTTAAAACGACATAGACTTATTCCTTGTCTGATGTCTAAACGCCTGCATTTTCAGTTTTAGAGTACGACTTCGGAAACATAATATATTTGTAATTGAAAATCAAACATATGATAAAACCAACTGAGGTGTAAAGTTTCTTTTGTACCCCAGTTTATATTATATGCCTGAATCAGCGCTTACTACAATATAGTTTGATATGTATCTTTTCTTCATATTTTATGAAACCCTTCTTAAAGATAAGTATTTGCAACCGTTTTAATTAACAATTGTTAAGTAAATGCTGTTAATGTGGTATTGTGTGAATCCTGTTAGAATGTGGTATTGTGTGGATCCTGTTAGAATGTGGTATTGTGTGAATCCTGTTAGAATGTGGTATTGTGTGAATCCTGTTAGAATGTGGTATTGTGTGAATCTTGTTAGAATGTGGTATTGTGTGAATGCTGTCAAAATGAGGTATTATGTGAAATATGTTCAAATGAAGTATATGTGAATGCTAAATTATATATTATATATGACAGTGTATTGATATTTTCAATTGTAGTGAACAGCAGCAGCCAGAAAAACAGAAACAGCCATCTCCACTATAGCATAATTGAAGGATGTTTATCAATAATAACCAATGTGTATGTAGGACAACCCAGCAGTAGGGTCCCCGACTGAGAATGCGTTAGGCCCAGACGGCACCAGTGTTGTGCTGCAAATCAAATGCATCCACTGGGTCAGGTAAGTACATAATGTGTCATACGGCGGACTGGTGCAGATGTTCAAGCATATTAATTTGCATTTTCGGTAAAAAGTACGAAACTCTGCACAGAGAAAGCTTAAGGTCTTCCGATCAATTTCTTACCAAGATGGCCGACACATTCAAAATGGTCGCCACTGTCAAATTTATGCTTTTTCCGTGTTTGACCATGTCATTATGATGCAAATACGTAATTTTATTGTGATTGTTGCTAGCTTAGAGCAGCAGATATACACTGTCTGATACTGTATTCATAATTCCATTGATGTCAATAGCAAAAAGGTTAAAAGTCACTAAATCCGAAATGGCGGCTAAATTGTCACTTGTGATTTTGTCATTTTGGTAATAATACACATATGAACACATATAATAGACTTTATAGACGTATAATAGACGTGTGAGTACACTATCGCTAACAGGCTTTTTATTTTCTTTCACGTCGCTTATTAGTTCAGCATCCTTATAGTTAAAGCTCACGTGTAATGCAGTTTCTAAAGAATGACGCTTTATCACCTCTATGTACATTATATATATATATATACTACTGCTATGCTTCAAACAATTATTCCCTGATGAGGCTTCGAAACAAGAAGCCGAAATATGCATATCGGAATATAAAGTATTGATTATGAAAGTTGATATACGTCTTCAGTGTATTATTTAAATTTACTTATATATATATATATATATATATATATTTATATATAATTGAGCATAAAATCGAGACAATATAAACTTGCAATTGATCATTAAGGCAATTTGTATTAGTAATAGATAACACCTGAATACGAGGGCGTTATAGCAATGAGAGGACTTTGTCCTATGGAGGACTCGATGGCGCGACAGCGCCCGAGGGTCTTCCCGTAAGCAAAGGCCTCTCTTTGCTAGAACGTCCGAGGATGAGGGTGTTATCTATTTTATATACCGAACAAAAAGGCTAATGTTTGGGTGAAGTTGTCTAAATGTTCTAACTGCAGTACAGTTGATCCAAGTAAAATAAAGCGCACATAAAATATCATCGAAGTTCTCGGACAGCAAAGTAGAGACCAACAATCAACCCTTCCTAGTGGTCTAGAGGTAAGGTCTTGGGCAACAAAGCGAAAGGTTGCAGGTTCGATTCCCACATGTCAGCTTTGAAAATGTTAAACTTGGCAATTTTGTTGATAGATTATCTTACTCAATGGGACTTAGAATTTATTGAATGCAAGGAATCCTATTTAGCAGGCCTTCTACTGTATAATACCCTGCTGGAAGGGTATTATACTGTACAAGGCCCTCCCAGCGGGGTAATATCGTGTGTAAGGCCCTCTCGATAGTATTTGTAAAGCCCTGCTCCCTTTCTCAGTTATGTTCTCCAGGAAAAAAGACTGAGTTCAAATAGTGATAAATGGGCCTTGAGGTATATAATCGTTTTTAAACAATGGTTGCACTTAGCTCGGCGACCGCTTTGAAGACAATCCTTAAATCATGACTGGTGATTAACCAAGTGTTAGATAGTCTGACGTTGCTGAGTGTCGGAGGTTAATTAATGTTAATTTTCACTACCGCTAGATGAATTTATCACGTGTGTAGGTCAATAATCTAAGTCCAATCAGGTAATTTACGAGGGGCGTTGTACGCGATCGATTTTATTATTCATTCATGTACAGTAAGCTTTTGTCTAGTAGTCCTCAAAATATCATGAATAAAAACATCCAGGTTTATGAAATATTGGCCTTTAAAATTGGTATATTGTTCAAAGTCACCAAACTTTGAAAGGCTACTGTGTGAAAAGTATTACGAGTTCGTTCAAAAAAGAACAAACGTGTTATTTTCAAATGCCATAGCTATAAATAAATAAAGTCTCAGCTCTTAGGTGCAAATATCTTCGGAGTGGTGTTTCTGCAAAGGTACATGGGGTCAGAAAATTTGAAAAAGTTAAAAACATCCAAGATGGCGGCTAAACCACGTGACTTACGATTTCACTGCGATTTACTTTTTTGCTCGCATTGTCAGTACGCATCTTTTAAGTCTCTAAGTGCATTTTGAAAAAAATTCCTATGTTAAAAATCGAAATTTGGATTCTTAGGCATGAAACTACATAGTAGGGGCTATCAGCCTGTTAAGTTAGGTTGTAATAGCTGCATTCCTTCTTGCGAAAGTGCCACTGACAAACTCGGTGCAAATAATAATGAACACGCCAATAACAATAAGGATTCAGTAAAATTAATCATAACGATCAGTGTTTTCTTGAGGACATAAATGTAACAACAACGTAGTATATGGTATTATTTTAGATAAATGGTTAATACTATCTTCAAAACACAAACTTGGAAACACACATAAATCTTCTGATAAATTGTACCTATTTCGGCATTTTGAAAATAAGTCGGTTCTAATATTATCCGACACGACACACATTTGCAAAAGCTGACGTGTCAGGGACGTGTCACGCACCTAGTTGACATCGCCATGAAACCTGTCATTATGATTTAAACTCAAAGCATTGCGTTTTACCCATATACCTAAAGGCAAACCAAATAAACGTTACCAGAACGCTTCTTTCATGTATTCACAAACTCAAGGAATCATTGATTCTTTTGTTTTTTTGTTGAAATGATACTACAATCCGTGACTAAATGCCATATTAATCGTGACGATACTTACATGTGAATGGTTGGGGAGGTATGACATCTCCTTGTTTAAAACTATGCACGATCTTTCCTCTTGTCATCTTTTGCATGGGGCAGAGATCACGGAAGAATGGTTTCTCAGGCAACTAGGATAATCGCAGTATGTAAGTATATATGTATACTAGTTCGGGACATATGTTTCTAGAAAAACTGACAGCACGGCTTTAGAGAGATTAATGGTAGAATGAAATTTTTCACCATTTCTCAGATTCTCAGTTTTTGAAAGAGGAGTGATTTATTGGAACGTATGTTTTATGAATATATTAAATTATTCTTGGAAAACTGCCAGCATCATTTGTTGGGTTTAGTTGTAGAATGAGGTTTTTACTTTTTCTTAGATTCTAAGTTTTTGAAAGAATACAGATTTATTGAAACGGTGTTATTCTAAATGTATAAGCCTAGAGAAAACGAACAGAATCAGGTTTTGTTAGTAAATGATAGAATGAGAATTCGGAGGATCTACGTTTTTGAAAGTCTTACTTATTGAAACCTCTGTTTCAGAAAGCATTCAGTTGGTCTAGGAAAACTGACAGCATCGTTTTGGGGCATTAATAATAAAATGAGATATTTTTACAACTGCTCAGGTTCTTAGTTATTCCGGGCAGAATGTTTTTTTTTATTGAAACATGTGAAACTAATATGTGAATAGTTGAATATAGATCTCTTATGTACTCAAGTCCTCAGATGGCGATAAACAGAACCTTGATCAATATGTCAGAAACATATTAATATGTTTATGTTAAAGGGGCAGTAGCACGTTTTTTGCAAAATTTATTTTTTCAAATTTCCTATTTATAATGATAGTTTATGTCATTTAAATTAACTTTAGAGGTTAAAACATCTTATTACACAAACCAATTATCTGTAGTGGTAAAAACTATGTTGCGTATAAAGCAAAAATTGCATGGCTGCCATTTTATTGTGAACACAATTTATTATTTTGTGTAACAAAAACGATTCCCATGGCTTTACCGAAACATGTACACTAATTTTAAACTTTATTTTCCGAAGAGAGAATGATGTTTTACTATTGGTGAAATTATTTTTCAAATACATTTCATCAACTTTTTTGAGCGAAAAAACGTGCTACAGCGCCTTTAAGTGGTGCTGTGAAACACAGTGGTGTAGTGGTTAGCATGCTGTCCTCTCACGCCAACGACCCGGGTTCGATTCCTACAGGCACCTACAATTTGTAACCTGGGTCTCTCTGTGTTGTGTCCTCGGCCAAGCCACTTTATCCACATTGCACTCAGTCTACCCAGCTGTATAATTGGGTACCTGAATCAACGGGTGCTCCGAAATACAATTCCGTCAGGGTAATCATGTCAGCGTCTTGAGAAACTGCTGAGTAGTTTGATAAGTGTACTATACAAGATGACATATTATTATTATTATTATTATTATTATTATTAAAAACGACATAAAACTATGAAGTAAAAACACTAATTGGAACAATGCATTGACTTATAGAGAGTATCTTGTTCTGGGGATAATTAATTTTTAAGGTAAGTTGGTTTCCCTTAAGCATTTTTAGCAGGGCGCAGCGCCCTGCCGTCTTTAACATGCGCCTTGCCCTGTCTCCGTCCCGCACCGTCCTTTTTCCTGACCATGCGTAGCGTAGTCCAAACTTTTGTATCGGCCTTTTTAACACTTAACAAACACATTCCAAGTTGTCATTATATTTTTACAAAAAATCATTTGCATTATTTGTGAAAATATCATCTTTGAAAGAGAAAGGAATATAAACAAAACAAGAACATGTCTGTTGCATCCCTCATTCAACAGGATACACAGTCTGACCAAATGTTTAGCTAGAGCAAGAACAAAAGGAGATTACTGACGACTGATGTCAGCAGGCTAATAGGGCTGGATAATCTCATGATTGCATTGTATTTAAACTCTTTTATATTTTATTTTTCTATATTTTATTAGGTAAAATAAATCTCATGACTGTGTGACAATTCCAAACATTCAAGGAAATAAACAAAAAATCTATGGGCAAAGTTAATATGAGTTAAAATATAATAAAAAATTGTCGTTATAATAGTGTAATATAATAATACATTTCATCTTTACATATGTGCCCTTTAGGGTGAAGAAGTGCCCTTTCCTCAATTTAGTTGTCCTGCCCTTTAGGGTGAAGAAGTGCCCTTTCCTCAATGTAGTTGCTCTGCCCTTTAGGGTGAAGAAGTGCCCTTTCCTCAATGTAGTTGCTCGGACCTTTAGGGTGAAGAAGTGCCCTTTCCTCAATGTAGTTGTCCTGCCCTTTAGGGTGAAGAAGTGCCCTTTCCTCAATGTAGTTGCTCTGCCCTTTAGGGTGAAGAAGTGCCCTTTCCTCAATTTAGTTGCTCTGCCCTTTAGGGTGAAGAAGTGTCCTTTCCTCAATGTAGTTGTCCTGCCCTTTAGGGTGAAGAAGTGCCCTTTCCTCAATGTAGTTGCTCTGCCCTTTAGGGTGAAGAAGTGCCCTTTCCTCAATTTAGTTGCTCTGCCCTTTAGGGTGAAGAAGTGTCCTTTCCTCAATGTAGTTGTCCTGCCCTTTAGGGTGAAGAAGTGCCCTTTCCTCAATGTAGTTGCTCTGCCCTTTAGGGTGAAGAAGTGCCCTATGCTCAATGCAGTTGTCCTGCCCTTTAGGGTGAAGAAGTGTCCTTTCCTCAATGTAGTTGCCCTGCCCTTTAGGGTGAAGAAGTGTCCTTTCCTCAATGTAGTTGCTCTGCCCATTAGGGTGAAGAAGTGCCCTTTCCTCAATGTAGTTGTCGTGCCCTTTGGGGTGAAGAAGTGCCCTATGCTCAATGTAGTTGTCCTGCCCTTTATGGTGAAGAAGTATCCTTTCCTCAATGTAGTTGCTCTGCCCTTTATGGTGAAGAAGTGCCCTTTCCTCAATGTAGTTGTCGTGCCCTTTGGGGTGAAGAAGTGCCCTATGCTCAATGTAGTTGTCCTGCCCTTTATGGTGAAGAAGTATCCTTTCCTCAATGTAGTTGCTCTGCCCTTTATGGTGAAGAAGTGCCCTTTCCTCAATGTAGTTGTCGTGCCCTTTGGGGTGAAGAAGTGTCCTTTCCTCAATGTAGTTGTCCTGCCCTTTAGGGTGAAGAAGTGCCCTTTCCTCAATGTAGTTGTCCTGCCCTTTAGGGTGAAGAAGTGCCCTTTCCTCAATGTAGTTGCTCTGCCCTTTAGGGTGAAGAAGTGCCCTTTCCTCAATGTAGTTGTCCTGCCCTTTAGGGTGAAGAAGTGTCCTTTCCTCAATGTAGTTGTCCTGCCCTTTAGGGTGAAGAAGTGCCCTTTCCTCAATGTAGTTGTCCTGCCCTTTAGGGTGAAGAAGTGCCCTTTCCTCAATGTAGTTGTCGTGCCCTTTGGGGTGAAGAAGTGCCCTATGCTCAATGTAGTTGTCGTGCCCTTTAGGGTGAAGAAGTGCCCTTTCCTCAATGTAGTTGTCGTGCCCTTTGGGGTGAAGAAGTGCCCTATGCTCAATGTAGTTGTCGTGCCCTTTAGGGTGAAGAAGTGCCCTTTCCTCAATGTAGTTGCTCTGCCCTTTAGGGTGAAGAAGTGCCCTTTCCTCAATGTAGTTGTCGTGCCCTTTGGGGTGAAGAAGTGCCCTATGCTCAATGTAGTTGTCCTGCCCTTTATGGTGAAGAAGTATCCTTTCCTCAATGTAGTTGCTCTGCCCTTTATGGTGAAGAAGTGCCCTTTCCTCAATGTAGTTGTCGTGCCCTTTGGGGTGAAGAAGTGTCCTTTCCTCAATGTAGTTGTCCTGCCCTTTAGGGTGAAGAAGTGCCCTTTCCTCAATGTAGTTGTCCTGCCCTTTAGGGTGAAGAAGTGCCCTTTCCTCAATGTAGTTGCTCTGCCCTTTAGGGTGAAGAAGTGCCCTTTCCTCAATGTAGTTGTCCTGCCCTTTAGGGTGAAGAAGTGTCCTTTCCTCAATGTAGTTGTCCTGCCCTTTAGGGTGAAGAAGTGCCCTTTCCTCAATGTAGTTGCTCTGCCCTTTAGGGTGAAGAAGTGCCCTTTCCTCAATGTAGTTGTCCTGCCCTTTAGGGTGAAGAAGTGTCCTTTCCTCAATGTAGTTGTCCTGCCCTTTAGGGTGAAGAAGTGCCCTTTCCTCAATGTAGTTGCTCTGCCCTTTAGGGTGAAGAAGTGCCCTATGCTCAATGTAGTTGTCCTGCCCTTTATGGTGAAGAAGTATCCTTTCCTCAATGTAGTTGCTCTGCCCTTTAGGGTGAAGAAGTGCCCTATGCTCAATGTAGTTGTCCTGCCCTTTAGGGTGAAGAAGTGCCCTTTCCTCAATGTAGTTGCTCTGCCCTTTAGGGTGAAGAAGTGCCCTTTCCTCAATGTAGTTGCTCTGCCCTTTAGGGTGAAGAAGTGTCCTTTCCTCAATGTAGTTGCTCTGCCCTTTAGGGTGAAGAAGTGCCCTTTCCTCAATGTAGTTGTCCTGCCCTTTAGGGTGAAGAAATGCCCTTTCCTCAATGTAGTTGCTCTGCCCATTAGGGTGAAGAAGTGCCCTTTCCTCAATGTAGTTGTCCTGCCCTTTAGGGTGAAGAAGTGCCCTTTCCTCAATGTAGTTGTCCTGCCCTTTAGGGTGAAGAAGTGTCCTTTCCTCAATGTAGTTGCTCTGCCCTTTAGGGTGAAGAAGTGCCCTTTCCTCAATGTAGTTGTCCTGCCCTTTAGGGTGAAGAAGTGCCCTTTCCTCAATGTAGTTGTCCTGCCCATTAGGGTGAAGAAGTGCCCTTTCCTCAATGTAGTTGTCCTGCCCTTTAGGGTGAAGAAGTGCCCTTTCCTCAATGTAGTTGCTCTGCCCTTTAGGGTGAAGAAGTGCCCTTTCCTCAATGTAGTTGTCCTGCCCTTTAGGGTGAAGAAGTGCCCTTTCCTCAATGTAGTTGTCCTGCCCTTTAGGGTGAAGAAGTGCCCTTTCCTCAATGTAGTTGCTCGGACCTTTAGGGTGAAGAAGTGCCCTTTCCTCAATGTAGTTGTCCTGCCCTTTATGGTGAAGAAGTATCCTTTCCTCAATGTAGTTGCTCTGCCCTTTAGGGTGAAGAAGTGCCCTTTCCTCAATGTAGTTGCTCTGCCCTTTAGGGTGAAGAAGTGTCCTTTCCTCAATGTAGTTGTCCTGCCCTTTAGGGTGAAGAAGTGCCCTTTCCTCAATGTAGTTGCTCTGCCCTTTAGGGTGAAGAAGTGCCCTTTCCTCAATGTAGTTGTCCTGCCCTTTAGGGTGAAGAAGTGTCCTTTCCTCAATGTAGTTGCTCTGCCCTTTAGGGTGAAGAAGTGCCCTTTCCTCAATGTAGTTGTCCTGCCCTTTAGGGTGAAGAAGTGCCCTTTCCTCAATGTAGTTGCTCTGCCCTTTATGGTGAAGAAGTGCCCTTTCCTCAATGTAGTTGTCCTGCCCTTTAGGGTGAAGAAGTGCCCTTTCCTCAATGTAGTTGTCCTGCCCTTTAGGGTGAAGAAGTGCCCTTTCCTCAATGTAGTTGCTCTGCCCTTTAGGGTGAAGAAGTGCCCTTTCCTCAATGTAGTTGCTCTGCCCTTTAGGGTGAAGAAGTGCCCTTTCCTCAATGTAGTTGCTCTGCCCTTTAGGGTGAAGAAGTGCCCTTTCCTCAATGTAGTTGCCCTGCCCTTTAGGGTGAAGAAGTGTCCTTTCCTCAATGTAGTTGCTCTGCCCTTTAGGGTGAAGAAGTGCCCTTTCCTCAATGTAGTTGTCCTGCCCTTTGTGCAACCTTGGGGAAACACTAGTTGGAGTCAAAGACAATTTGATGCTAAGTTATTCAGCATAGTTACGAAATCAGAGTGAACTTCGCTAGTTAGTTATGGGAAACCCGGAGTGAATATCTGATGTCGCGCGTCAATTAATCAAATGTAATTATGAAAACGTATGTATAACAGAATAAAAGAGGATATCTTCTTTACTTGACGAATACCATGTTTATCTCATCGATTGAAGAAGAACGTTTATATTTTCATATAGTAGTAGCGCAGTTATATAAAGAAGAGTCAACATCAGTTGGTTTTGACTGTATCAATCTTCAATGAACAATGATTGACGTACTATATCACTACTCAAAGATAAGAATTCAAGAGTTTGACGTCATAAAACAATGTATGACGGAAGGAATTGTCTTATGACGTCACATTGTTACTTCGTTCCTGGCAGCCGCTCAACATTAAAACGACAATGTTGTGAAGTAATTACAACGTCATATAATGAAGGGAATATCTGTCAATTCTTAAAAAATATAAAATGTTTATGTCATTAAGCAAAACATTATATATTTCCACTCATGACTGCATGCGTCACTCATGAGAATAAAAGCTGTTAAAGTGCTGGCGACAGTTGCCTTACTCTGAGGGTGTGGGCCGAATCCCATCAGGGACTCTGCCTAAAAAAGTACAATAATGTGTGCTATTGAAGGTAGTGTTATCCCAAATGTAACCATGTTATATTTGTTCACTATCTAAATGGCATGTATTTCTAATGATATATTTGTGTTTAAATTGTCTGTGGAGAATTTCACAATACCACATGTGACGCATTGGTTATTTATGATTCAACCATTAACATTACAGTAGAACTTTAAGGCGCTGTAGCACGTTTTTGTTTTTGTTTCTCACGAAAAGGTAAAACTAAGCGATATCAATGGCTAAATCATACTCCCGAATCTATAAAAGGAGTTAAAAAACGAATGTACATTGTTCGGTGAAGCCATGCGAGTCCAATTTCCCTTTGAGCTGCAAAATTTATGTGTTCACATTAAAATGGCCGCTCGAAGGTAGTTCAAGTGATCTGACCGCTGGGGCGATGCCTACACACACCGTGTACTTGACAAGAAATATCACACATGACTGTAATTCACCTCACATGTATTCAAACGATTGTAATTTAGGAATATAAGCTCCATCGGCCATAGATATATTTTGGCGACATCTTTATATGAGATGACATAATTGCGAGGATTACGCCCATATAGCAACACTTCCACTCATTGAAAACGTGGATTTATTTTAGTTTTGCAAATATATTTCGGTTATAAAATTTGAAGATTTTGTATATTTTATATTTCAGTGTTATTGGCAGTGACCTACGTACGGGGATGTAAGTATAACGATTGCTTTAAAAACGCATCTTATTTAAAACGGTGAGGAAGTTTTTTTTTACAAATGACTTATTTTATCATACAATGGATGGTGTTCTCGGTAGGATATAGGCAACGGTTATTTATTATTTATTGAGGTCAAGGGAACTTTTTTTGAAAATGACATCACCGCACGCGTTAACATTTCGAACGCCTGTAATAACACAAATTGCCGTAACAGTTGTAACAGCGTAAAAACTTCATGTAAATATACATTTTTCATTTCATATACATTAATTTAAATTTATTTAAAAAACAAACTTTGTGCAATGCATCGTGCGGCAAAGTTTATTATGATCAAGCAGTGCCAAAACATGTTCATCGTGAGCAAACACTACCAAGTAAACACTTTATAAATACTCACAGGTAACAAAGGCAGTCTGAGTCATATTCAGTTACCGAACGTTAATCTTCACACAATGTGACTTGATTTGGGTCTAAATAATCCCAGAGAGACATACTAGAGACTCGCAACTTGTTTAAGAACATTCGTAATAACTAGACAAGCAAAATATGTTACCATGGCGAAGGCAGCTGGTTATGACGCCATATTTAAATTTTAGCATTTTCAAATGTTTTGACCCTATGCACTTTTGCGGAAACACCACTCAAAGTTCATCAAATTTGAATTTCAGTTTGATGTGTGAACAGAAAAATCACAATTTCGTTGTTGCATACATTGTGTTTTTGGAGGTCAGTCCTGCTAAACGTTATAGATGGTACTATTGTATGGAGAAGTAATGAATGTAGCCGAAAATTACCAATTTAAAGACAGTCGACTAAGTATAGTGATGATATATATATAAAACTAGTTCAAGTCCAAAACCGGACACTGCATCACGATTAAGGCACATCTATTAGCCAAACGTAATTTTAGAAGCTATTTTACAACACAGAAAAACACTAATTTAGGTTGATTATGCTTGAAAGATCTGTGCATGTTAATCGGACTGTAGTTTCGGTTCTGAACATGTATAATGATGTTGTTCGATTTTGATTGGGAATTAGCAACAGCTGGATGCGCATGCACTGTAATTTCCCTCTTATCGCAACAGTTCACAAAGTAGACTTCACACAAGTTATATGATTCGCATTGGTATGCAATTTGTTATCTTTACATAATAGAGAGTTATTAAGGAACATAGCACGAGTCAATGAATTTACACTTCATTCATTCATAAACAAGATTTTAATACGTCAACTACGCTTCTTCCATATAAGGCAACATGTTTTTTCTTGCGTCAAAAGAGTCGCGCTTTCATCATGCATACATTACATATGTGACCATTTATTAACAAACTCATCAATGAAACTACTCTCGTTTAATGCAAGTCTTTTTCACAGTATACTTATTGTAACCATTAAATGCTTATTTTAACCACTTCCGGTCTATTCATTTACATACCTTTTCAACAAAACATACCCTTCATGTACGTACACGTGCATACCAATGTTAAGTCACACACTTGTTCGATTTTAACATGTCAACTTTGGGTCTCAATACTTTTAGAGATATTCTAGAGATCTGAAACTGTTTTAAGAAATGCGCAACATCATGGGTAAGATGTCTTATTTAATCATATTTCAAATAATTGAAGCATTAATGCGCTGAATCCGTATATTCATATTCATTATTATTATTATTATTATTATTATTATTATTATTAGTTGATGATTCCTCATGTTCTTTTCATTCCAGTTGTAATATCCGTGCAAAATGTCCCCGTAAGTATTTAAGGGTTACACTTATAGTTAAATAGGTGATATGAGTAGGGTATTGTACCTGCATTGTAAGCAAAGTACTCAGGAAACAGCTATAGTACTGAAGTAATTGTTCCATTTGACAAGGTTTCATCATTGTAACTGGTCCTTGTCTACACTGACGACTGAAACTGAATACTCTTGAAAGCAGCGTTAAAACTCAACTCTCCTCACCTAAACTGAAACAGAAGCAATTATATCTTAAATAATGCCTGCGCTGGACATTCAATATACATAAGTTTTTTGAGTTTATCAACTCCAACACATGCTTTTTACAACGTTACTTACTTCGAAATGTCCTTATGACTAGCTAAGTGGTGTTTTGTTTACAGGGCTCAACTGGAAACGCACTTTCGTCAATGCCTATCAATGATTTTCTGTCAGCCAATTCGATATATTCGCCAAAAGAAGACAATCAAGCAACATCAAGTTCCTTGAACAAAATTGGAAGCGTTCCAGATCCCTCCACATCCAGTTCTAGTTTAGCGTCAAATGATGAATCAAACGGTAACGCAAACACTGTATCAAGTGGAACACCATCAGATATATCATCAAACACAATAGCTGGATCAGCAGCCAAGGTTTCAAGTTCTTCTTCATCCAGTTCCTCTTTCTCCAGTTCAGGATCATCAGGTTCAGGATCATCCAGTTCTTCTTCTTCCAGTTCGATAAGCAGTGTTTCGTCATCAGATGTACCAACGTCTGGATCTGCTTCATCAAGCAGTTTGTCTTCATCCAGTACAGTTTCCGGGTCTAGCTCTGGACTTTCTTCAGGAAGTGGCTCAGTATCAAGTTCAGGGTCAGCATCTTCAGCCAGTAGCTCGTCATCAGCTGTATCTAGTTCTGGATCAGGTTCGGCAGTTGGTTCAACATTAGCCTCATCAAGCACTTCCGTTGACACAGGTAGTTCTGGTGGTAAAACTGGCGTCAGTACTTCAGTTTCTGACGCAGGAGCCTCTGTGAATGCTGTGGAGTCAACTGCCAATACTGCTGCTGGTGCAAGTGTGAACGCTAATGGAGTGGATTATGCTGATATGACTGCTGTTGCACAGTCTAGTGCAGCAGCTGGCGTTGATGGAGGTGCAGGTTCAAGTGCAAGTGCAATTGCTGGAGCAATCGCAGGTGCAAGTGCGGGCGCAAGTGAAAGTACAGGAGCAAGTGCAGTTTTAGCGGCAGGTTCAGACACAGGTGCAAGTGCAAACACAAGTGCAGACGCAAGCGCTGATGTAGGTGTAGGTGCGGATGCAGGTATTGGCGTGAGTGCCGATTCAGGTTCAGGCGCAAGCGTTGGCACAAGTTCAAATGTTGGCACAAGTGCAGACGACAATGTTGATGTAAGTGCAGGCGCAGCTGCAGGTGCAAATGTAGATGCAAGAGCAGATGCAAATGTAGACGCAAGTGCAGGTGCAGGCACAAGCGCAGGAGCAAGTGCAGGCGCAAATGTTGATGCAAGTGCAGCCGCAAATGTTGATGCAAGTGCAGCCGCAATTGTAGATGCAAATGCAGGTGCAAATGTTGATGCAAGTGCAGGGGCAAATGTTGATGCAGGTGCAGGTGCAACTGTAGATGCAAATGCAGGTGCAAATGTTGATGCAAGTGCAGGGGCAAATGTTGATGCAAGTGCAGGGGCAAATGTTGATGCAGGTGCAGGTGCAACTGCAGATGCAAGTGCAGACGCAAATGTTGAAGCAAGTGCAGGCGCAAATGTTGATGCAAGTACAAACGCAGGTGCAAATGTAGACGCAGGGGCAGGTGCAAATGTAAATGCAAGTGCAGGTGCAAATATAGATGTAAGTGCGGGCACAGAGACAGATGCAGCTTTAGGCGCAGGTTCAGGCGCTGCTTATGCAAATGCCAGCGCAGGTGCAGGTGCAAATGTTGATGCAAGTGCAGGTGCAAATGTTGGTGCAGGTGCAAGCGCAAATGCAGATGCAATTGTAGACGCAGGTGCAAATGTTGGTGCAAGTGCAGGCGCTGGTGCAGGTGCAAATGTAGATGCAAGTGCAGGCGCAGGTGAAGGTGCAGATGCAAATGCAGACGCAAGTGCAGGCGCAGACGCAAATGTTGATGCAAGTGCCAGCGCAGGTGCAGGTGCAGGTGCAAATGTTGATGCAAGTGCAGATGCAAATGTAGGCGCAAGCGGAGGTGCAAATGGAGATGCAGGTGCCAGTTCAAAAACAGATTCAAGTGTTGGAAGTAACACTGACACAAGTGCCGATTCCAGTACAACAGTACAGTCTACCGGTAAGAAATATGCAATAATTGATTATAAAGGTGCATAGCACGTTTTCTAATGGAAATAATATCTATAATATCTAAATATTTCACAGAAAGGAAAAGAGAGGTAGCCAAAACAAAGCAATCCTCCTATATCAATAAATACAGTTACAAAACGAATGATAACATACGTATAATTCGCTCAAGCAACGTGGTCTATTTCCCATCCTCGAATTATTAATAGGTGTTCACACTAAAATGGTCTCTAGCAGTTTACACTTTATACGTCACACCGTTTTCTGTGACAACGGATACGGTCGGGTAATGGGCTGTTTTACCCTTTTTATTAAGATGTACTGCATAATTTTTATTTGATTTAATTTAAACATATAAAAAAGAGGGGGGGGGGGGGGGGGGGGGGGGGGTGCTACAATGCCTTTAAGGGAATGGGAATTGATTTAATTTGTGTAATTATTTGGAATTATTGCAAATATTTGGCAAATGTCGATAGCTATACCATAAAAGCACTACGACTCATTGTTTTACCATTTCAAGTCCAGACTGACAGAGGTAATGAGACGACACCTACCATCCCCAAATCGGAGTAAGTTTTGACATTTGCAAATATACTTTAAACCGTGTACATTCAATTACATACTGTATATAATAGATGTATGATAAAAGCAAGTTATGCCATTCATTTCAGCAGAAAAAACGCACTTAAAAACAACGTGTGTTATAAGTAATTGTTTATGATCAACTAATTACAGATGTACACCTAGGGCAGAGACAGAGACAGATATACAGATATACAGACATAGAGTAAGACACAGAGAGCCAGACAGTGACATATAATGACTGATAATGAGACGAAGACAATACGAGACACACAGAACCAGACAGACAGAGTCAGACAGAGTCAGACAGATTCAGACAGAGTCAGACAGAGTCAGACAAAGACAGAGACATATTCCGAGTCAGACACAGAGTGACAACCACAGAGACAGAGATCCAGAGAGACAAAGATAAAGAGAGACAGAGAGACAGCTACAGATGCAGAGTCACATTTAGAAGGACATAGAGACAGAGCCACGGTCAACACAGACAAAGGAACAGCGTGACAATAACTGAACAGTAGTGGACATTCTGACCAATGTAATAGATAGAGGACGAGTAGCAGTACATTATCGGGATATAAATGTACGGGTTTGAGAGGGTTGGGCGAGGCGTCAGCCGAACCTAACCCTCTGAAACCCATACATGTATATCCCGATAATGTAATGCTACGAGTTCTCTATCTATCTTAGAGCACAGTCAAATGCTTGAGTCGTCAAGAAAATGTCTTAAAATGAATGTGTTTCAAATGAATTGTCAACAAATTTTGGAAACATTCTCTCCAACACAACATGCAAAACATTGACATTTCTCATTTTCATTTGCAAATTTTAGGGACATTGACGTCATCATCAGCACTGTGAGCACTGAATTTGTTAAATTGTCCGATGGCAAGAGGCGTACATTTTATATAAAGCGTACGAGTCGTGCTACAGCATGAGCGTCGTGCTTGAATCACGAACATGCATGATTTAAGCACGTTTTTATTCAGCAACATTGGGCAAATATACATTTCATTGCCTATAAAGTCTGAGTGGTTTTGAGAATGAATCTGTTCACACAATGGCTTCATCATGGACAGTCCAAGGACAAGTACACTATTCATTCAGGAAAGGTAACTTTACTTTTTGACTCCTTACTTTTTAAAATGTGTTTCTTTTTAAATTCAAATTAATTTTCATCAAATTGATGTATTTAATAACATTTGTTTTTTGTTTATATTTCAAATATTTTCCCATCCCGTTAAGTTGTTTGTTGAGCTGTATTTATCAATATGCGGGTTGTAATATCTATTGTTGCATATGCTATTGTGTATCCCGTCCATATTGCATATAAATTATTTCAGGTTACTACAGCAACGAAATAATACTCGAACTGTCTATGGGAAAGGATACAACGTCGTACTGGACATCGGTCGGACCCTGCAGCCCCCATCCTCTAACACCCCAAGAAGGTAATTTTATATCACTTTCTTCTCAGTGTTTATGTCGAATACTATTTTGTATATCGTGGTTGAAAATATATAAAACATTTGTAACATGGTTTGATGCTTGTCATGGTTTCACTTACTTACTCGTGATAAAAATTAAATACACTTGAACAATCCCAATTGACCTTACATTGATTGCTTTAGTTACATGATTTTATTCTTCTTTTAGGAACATCAAGCTCATTAAAATAGAAGACCCCGATCGACGGAAGCGACTATTTTCTTTGCGGAAAGGGAACACAGCAGATCATTTGTCAATGGAATAAGTGTTTAATTGTATATTATCCACAAAGATAAATCAGTTGACATTGTTTGTTGTTTTTATGGAAGTCTGTGAACCAGTTTTATGAGCATGATACCCGAACGCAACCAGACCGTACATCTATCGGGATATAAATGTACTCCACGTTACCACATTACAATCATATAATTGGACGAAAGCATTTGACTGTGCTCTAAGTAGATCTTAGAATACAATATGTATATATGTTAGCGGCAGAAGGGAAAATCTGGCAATAGCGTTAATGCCCAGGCAATAATGTAGTGCCTAGGCAATAGCATTATTGCCGAAAGTTGGCAGCCGTTAGCGCTATTGCCTGAGATAAAGAGGCTTGTTTTTCCTTATTGCCAGTGGCATTAGTGCTAATGTTAACATGAACTCACCCCAAACAAAGTAATGATTTAATGTCTTCTAAGCATTGCACAATCTTGTTGATTGCTCTCTTTTCATTCTCCACATACAGGAAGTTACTTGTTTTCATTATTTAATCTTACTTACTGTGGCAAGATATATACTCGGTCGTAAAAGAAACGTCACCACATTTTCAACAGTCACATGTTTTGTAAAGAAGTAGCTTTATTTCTGGAACACCAGTCTCTTCCTGTGACTATAATTATGAAAATTTAATTCACTATTTCATTATACATCATTTTTATTATTATTATGTTCTTTCCAAGTGGAAGTATGCAGCTCTCCCCTGCGCAGATACGGAAGTTGGTACTAATGTACAAACTGGAACCGAGTAAATATGGTCAGTACCTCAGCAAAAGCGTTTGGCGATCGAAGAAGATAGTCCGGTCATTCGATGAGTAAGTATTATTACATCTATATAGTTTTTAGGAAAAATATATTATTGTGCATGGTTATTTATAATTCCCTTAGGTTTAATAGACAAAAAAATATACATATCACCACTGTGCACATGGTGGCTTTTTATTTATATTTTTTATTTTTATTTTACATTTGCGGAACAGGTGTGCTTCCATTTGGTATCTTCTTCCATTTTGTATCTTCTTTCCATTTTGTATCTTTTTCCATTTGGTATCTTCTTCCATTTCGTATACACCTACAACTCCCATTCAATGCATTACCATTAAGATGTAATATGTGGAAGGAAGCTAGTAGCACTGATTTTGTTTTAGAATGTGTTGTAGTAATAGTTATGAAAATGAAGTCCACTTTCTTTTTGAATGTGATAAGTATGAAACAATTAGACAGCAATATTTACCTTCATGGAATGAATTGCCAAGCAGTGCAAACTGATTAAGTTATTAATATCTGAAGATGTGTTAGTTTTAATGAATTGTGCTAAATTTATCAAATCAGCTCTTAAATGTCGTTCATCTGTAAACTAAGTCATGTCTGTACATATTGCATTGAAATTGTATAAACTATATTGTTATTGTACATGGGCCGAAGGCCTACAACACTGAATAAACTTCTTCTCATGGTGTATTTTGATGAACATAATCATCCGTCATAATGATTTCCAACAGAAAATAAAACAGCAAAAAGTCTCAACGAAACAAATGTGCACGAGGAACATTTAACGTTTTATGCAGCCTTAATAAACATTTGCAGTCGGAAGTCTGCAGTGATCACTTTACTTGTTTCGGTCCGGTGTTCGACTTGACTCGGCATCTCTTCCGGTTGTTGGCACTGTGATGTGGCCAACAATGCTTTGAAATTAGGTTTAGAACCCTGTGTCATTCATCAGCAATGGTAGGTTTCAACGCAATGTATATCTATTTTGTGTTGCATGCTTTTCTCCTGCAATTTGGACAAGGGATCGTTGCATGGATGGTATGACTTTATTATCTACCGGTTTGGTAATGAAATATCTTAAATGTCTTTGATGAGAATACGTTTTGTAAAAAAGTACTAAGAATTTCAGTCATCATGGTATGATACGTTTAATTCGACGCCTGTTCAAACATCACCGGGTTCTAAAATCGCTTTTGAAGAGGTGTTTTCTGGAGAATGTGATTTACATTAAAAGTGTACATTTTATAGAATATAAAAGTAAAGTAATTTAAAAATGTTGTCGACATAATGCGCCTCATTGGGCTTTAAAGGTCGACGGTATAACTATATGCGGCCCAGATATCATAACTTACCCAAGTGTATAATAGCATTCATGTTTTGCACATTTGCATATTTTCTATTTAGCTCGTGCTATACTCTTTTTTTTTCTTGGACATACGATTGTTATTTTATTTAACAATATTTAAGCCGATACTTGTTTCTATCAGTGGGAAAACACTCAGTGATGATAACCTTTAAATTTCATTGCCACGCGCTTGACGTCATTATGACAATGGTATGACGTCATAGTGTCAGCTTGTGAAGGCTTTAAGTTTACCATTAATATTACCAAGTTCAACAAAAAACACATATTGATGCTATGATAAAAATAATATTTGTATTTCTTGACAATCAACATATTTTTCATTACAAAAACAAATATCGTATGTATTATTTTCTTTTCAATGAAATCTATTCATTCTTTTATATTGTTCTATTGTAACACCTATATGCCTTCGCAGTTTCCACTTAGATCTAACTTTGTCCTTTACTTTGTTTTTACTGAATGACGATTATTTTGAAATTCGATTGATTTCTAGTACGCTGAGTTGGACTGTTTTTATATAAAGATATGTTTATATAAAGTTATACTTATCATACAATGGATTCAGCCACCAGTGAAATGATAGTGTGAAATAGTAGTCATTTAACAGAAAACTTTCAATGAATTCTATTTCTATTTTATTTCAGTAAGGTATTCATGATATGATTTGAAAAGTTTCTAAGTTATCTCAATTACATATTCTTGGAAGAAAATATATATTATTCATAATGTATAATAAACCTTACATGTATGTCACTTTATAGTGCATCATATAATATTATATTAAGATTAAATTTGATGCTTGTCTACATGTACCTGTATTTATATTGAAATTTAAACTTCATTGACAAGAAAAATAACATCAGTACAATCAACCGCAAAAGAAACGTCACCACATTTTCAACAGTGTAAATCAGGAAATAATGCGATTGTGAATGATTTTTAGACACGATGTGTGTAGAGGTAACCGCAATTTCATACATACAGTATAATACTTTTATTTTTATTTTTGTTTACATTCTAAGTATACCTTGGGTGTTGAAATCGCTTTTTCAAATGACGTAAAACCAGAATGTTTGGCATATAACTTTAAATTCATAAAATGTAGAAATCTAATTAGTAAAATATGTTGTCGACATAAGTAACCTTCTTGGACTACAATTTGGTGACGCGTCTATGCCGTAGGACGTCATAAAAGAATCACGTCTATTTAAGGGGATTAGAAAACGATGATTTCTAAAACGTGTGTTTCTCGTAAATATGAAGTGTTAATGTAAAATTAGTTTAGTTGGCCTCCCAAACATGATGTATCTATTTTTCAGTCGTGTTTATCACTCGTGTATTGAATTATCATGAAATAGTTTATAAATAGATTATAAAAGATTATAAATATTCAAGATCACATTTTTTTTACAGATTTGATTTTAAAAACATTAAAACTAGCCTACTCCAGTACAGACAATGACATTAATTAAAGTAGCATCAAACATGAATAATAATAAAAAAGGAAATGGTACCTGGTGAAAAGTTCACCGAAATAACACATATTAATAATAAAAGTAGGTACCATGCAGGCTGAATAACACATAACTCATTACTGACAACAAATTATCGAAAATAATTTTCATATATCCTTACTTTACAAGGGCTAACACATCAACGTGTTTATAAATAATGTATGCTGTGGTCATTTGTAAATAAACGTTTGTATTCAATCTTCTTTAGGGTAACATTCAACCTTCATAATGGTGTTGATATCAAACGTCAAAGGAGATAGACGATGTCGTATTGGACACACTCATTTAACACACTCATGTCGTTTAAAGGGGGAAGATCCCCCGACGTGTATCCCCTGCCAGTGTCCCTCACAGTAAAACACATTTTGTGTGAGTGTTGGGACACTGCACATATCAGGGAAACTTTTTACCCCAATATTTCTATTGCTCAAATTTTTAGTCACTTCGGTGAACATAGAATTTTAGACTTCTTAAAGGCAGTTAACGTTTTTGATAAACTATAATTTTTATATTTTCTATATCAGCTTTTAACCAAATTGTGATAAGTTGTTGGTGTTTTTACGACCTTCGTGTCGTTCTTGTATGCTGTTGCTATTATTTCAAATATCAAATTTAATCAAATTTCTCGCCGCTAATGGCTGCAATATTGCCCAAGTGGCGTTAAACAATAACTCACTCACTCAGAGGAAAAGAATTTCATTGTTCCAGAAACCCTATTTATCTGATTTCTAAGTGCATTTCGACCGATTCTAGCCTAATTCAGTCCTGCAGGCACTGTCAATATTGCTTGATTGAAGTCATTTTATTGGCTGGTTATTTATAGTGCGGTACGAACCGAAATCGTCTGATGCATTCAGGGGAGTCATGCGAATAATGCAAAATTGAACAGGATGTTTAGGTCAGTTTCACTAAGAATTCTGACCGACTCTCTATTTCAGTTCGGAACGTTTGCTGGTGCCAATAGCCGCTAATTACCAGGTACTAATGAGCGGTCCGGATTGTATGCCGTGGATGAGCTTTAACTATGAACAAACCTTGTTCTGGCAGGGAGGAAGAGCTAATGTAAGTATCCTCGAAAACCCGCGATTCCAGGTATATTGTTTTTCATATGTCCGGTATCTGTCAATATGTTTGCTCGAAACAAATCAACCTTGGTCATAATTTTTATTTTTTAATTTTTAATTATTTATCTTAGTTCATTTCATACATGAGATAACTTGTTATTGGTAAATGGACCTTTGATACTTGACATTTGCATTTGTTGTGGTGAGACCTGGTGAGATGAGGTGAAAATGTTTGACCTTGTGACATTGACTTTGTCTGCGAAAGAATTGTTCATGTTCTCTTACCTTGGGCATAACGTTTGATTGTTTATTGATAGGCCTTTGAGCTTGACATGTGCATCCATTGTGATGAGACCTTTGAAATGAGGTAATATCTTAAAATACAATATTTTATCTTGTGACCTAAACATTGCTGCAAATCGCATTCTCTCAAAACTGCAATGGTCAGTGATAATTAATCACATTCACTTTGGATATTAGTCTTTATCTGATATTCTAAATCCTAACTATGCTTATATCCGGTGGCACCAATTTTAACAAACACACCTTGTATTTTTGTTAATGTTTTCAAGGACTCTGTCGCCTAAAATGTCCTCTGACTCAACTTATTTATACCGCAGACGAATATATTAATAATAATAATAAAAATAATAGATCACTTATTATGCGCTGTAATCCATGCATAATACATGCTCTAAGCGCGAAGATCAGAAAAAGGCTTGTTTAAAAAGGTGTGTTTTCAGAAGAGATTTAAAATGTGAGAAGGAGGGAGCTGTTTTGAGTTCATTGGGAAGGTTATTCCATGCAACAGCGGCTGCATATGAAAATGTCCTCTCTCCATAGCTCTTTGTGGACACTGCAGGAACACAAAGGAGGTCTTTCTCTCCAGAACGAAGAGTCCTTCTCGGCACATACACCTTCAATAGGTCTTGGATGTAGGTAGGAGCTGTTCCTGTCATGCACTGATAGGCAAAGCACAAGGTTTTAAATGTTATTCTATACTGGACCGGAAGCCAATGCAGATCTTGAAGCACTGGAGTAATATGACTGTGTTTTGGAGAACGTGACACAATCCTTGCAGCAGTGTTCTGTATTTTTTGTAGTTTTGAAATGAGATGCTTTGGTGCTCCAGTTAGTAACACGTTACAATAATCAACCCGTGTCATTATCATTGAAAGTACCAACTTGATAGCAGCATCCTTTGTCAAAAACTTTCTAATTTGACTGATGTTCCTGATTTGCAGGTAGCATATCGAGGAAACACGATCCACATGTTTCTCTAACGATAGTTCTTGATCGAGGACCACGCCAAGATCCTTCACTGATTCACTAAGCGGGATCTGACTTCCACCTAATGTGATGACGTCAACATTAGTCTTCAAACGCCTCTGTTTTGGGCCGATAAGGATACATTCAGTCTTTTCCTCATTTAACTTGAGTTTGTTGCAAGTCATCCATGTCTTAATGGCGTAGCAACAGTTTGTCATTTTGTTAACTGATTGTGTTGCATCAGTTGGATTCGCCTTGAAGATAGATGAGAGTTGAGAGTCGTCAGCATACAAATAACGCGGCAGATGGTGATTTTCAGCTATTACTCTAACGGGAGTTACATACAGGGTGAATAAAATTGGCCCTAGCACTGAGCTCTGCGGAACTCCACAAGTGAGAGGTGTTGAAGCAGATGTAGTTCCATCAACAAGTATAGCTTGGGATCTTGCACAGAGATATGACTGAAACCACTGTAGTGCTGTACCAGATATACCCATTCTTGTCTGGAGTCTGCACAGTAATCTGTCATGGTCGATGGTATCGAATGCAGCACTGAGGTCCAGTAGGACCAACAGTGCTACATTACCTCTGTCAACCCCATCACGGAGTTCATTCAGGACTCTTAGTAGAGCAGATTCGGTGCTGTGGTGGGGTCTATATGCCGATTGGTAGGGGTCGTACAGGGAATGATCATCAAGATGTTTGCACAGACTGGTCGACACAGCCTTTTCAACAAGTTTCGAGATGAATGACAAGTTAGAGACCGGTCTATAGTTCTTCAATATCTCTGGATCAAGACCAGATTTCTTGAGGAGTGGTTTCACGAGAGCATGCTTCAGAGTGCTGGGAACTGTTCCTGATGTAGTACTGAGATTTACAAGCTTAGTAATTGGAGAAATCAGCATGTCTAAGTTTTCATAGACAAGTCTGGTAGGAATTGGATCCAGCGGACATGATGTTGGATTGGCTGTCTTAAGAAATGACAAGATGTCTGCCTCGGTGACAGGTTCAAACGATTCCAGTTGAAGTCCCTTGAAGAGGTCTGGATCTTCATCATTCTCAGGTTCTGGAACATCTTCAAACATCTGACGTATCAGATCGACCTTGGTGATGAAATAATCAGCAAATCGTTCGGCTATTTGTTGATTGTTACCGATGGATGGCAAGGAAATATCAGCAGTTTTTCCCATTAGATTGAACAACAGTTTATAGAGTTGTCTAGGATCAGACGATGACTCCTCAATCTTCGTATTGATGTGTTGACGCCTGCATTGTTGTATGATTGATGTGACTTTGTTTCGAGCCAATGCATACAGTTGTCTGTGAATTTCAAAGTGTGTCTTAGCCACCGACGTTCTGCTTGCCTTCGCTCACATTTTGCTGTTCTCACTTCAGGGGTAAAACTCCAAGTTGACTTTGGTCGCTGGGGAAGTTTTCTAACCTTTTCAGGCGCAAATTCATCCAAGAGCTCTTTCAGTACCGTGTTATACAATTTGACTAACTGTTCACACTCATCTGGGGGATCCCGTATCAAGTCCGATTCTAGTAGTGCATTCCTAAAAGCAGTCTTATCCATCTTAGACATGTTTCTGCAACTCGCTGAAGTTGTGGTATATGGGGGTCGGTTAGTATCCAACTCTACACTCACAAGTGAATGGTCAGAAATTAGTAAATCCTTCACATCAACATTCCCAACACAGTTCTCAGATTCACGTGACAGGACCCAGTCTAAAGTGTGACCTGATTTATGTGTTGATGCTGTGACATGTTGGACAAGATGATGTATTTCAAACAGTTTGGTTAGTCGTTTGGTGTCCGGATTGTCAGGTAACTCAATATGAAAATTGTCGCCCAAAATAACTAGTCTACCTTTAGTTTGGCAAACAGTTTCCAACATTTCACAGATTTTCAAACCAGGTGTACTTTAAAAACAAACTTTCAAAAGTATTTTAGTGATTGTGATGTGATGGGACCTTTTGGATGAGGTACTGTCTTAATATGAAAGATTTTATCTTGTGACCTTAACATTGTTGCAAGTTGCATTCTCCCAAATATGCAATGGTCAGTGATACAATTTTGATACACATGGGCTATTAGTATTTATCTTTGATATTCTAAATCCTAACTATATTTATATCCGATGGCAACAATTTTACCAACACATCTTGCTTTAATTTTAATACCATCTGTATTTTTATGTTTTCAAGGACTCTAAAATGTCCTCTGACTCACCTTATTTTTACCGCAGACGAATATATTCAAACCAGATGTACTTTAAAAACAAAGTTTCAAAAGTATTTTAGTAAAATATCAAAAACATTCGATATCGTTATTGTCCATTTCAACCAAAATACTTTGTCTCACGCTTTATTAGGTGCGGTGGCATTCAAGTTCTGAAAATACGTCAAAGTAATATTTGAAGGATTGTGGTTTGGTAAAGTGGGCGACAGAATTATGATAAAGATGTCAGAGATATTTTTTAATTTATTCAAACATGTCAAAGTTATATTTGAAGGTTTGCCGTTTGGTAGAGTGGGCGCGGAATTATGCGAACATGTCAACATGTTATTGGCAGGTGTTACTATTGGCTGACAGTGTTATTTGAAGACGTTAAGGAATTGTTTTAATGGTTTACTGTTGGTTTAGCACACGACACAGTTATCTGAGCATCAGAGCGTGATTTGTGGAGGTCTGATTGTGGGTTAACCCGTTCTCGTGGTACGATTTTTAGTTACGATTTGGAGTAACCAACTTTCGTTGCACTAACACACACGACGTATCATCGTCGGTTACCCATGGTTTTATATATGCTCCGTTACTCTCCACTATATCACCCATGGGAAACCTTATCAGAAGAAACTGTACACAAATTACCCGCCCTTGACCGCCGTGAGCCAATCAAACTGCTACGCAGCTTGGACCTGCGAGCTAATAACAATTAATTTCACTTCGTTTCAAAGCAAGCGAGGTCATCACTTAGTCACGCCGGCCAAGGGTGGGTAATTTGAGAAAAGATTCCCTTGATAAGATTTCCCATGGGTGATATAGTGGAGAGTAACGGAGCATATATAAAACCATGGGTAACCGAGGATGACGACGTATCGACCTACCTAAATACGATTTGTGTCGATATTGAAGGTTGATACTACAAGTTGTATCAGAATCGGAATCATGTATTCACTCATATCGCCACCAACGGTGGTACAAGAGCTGTGAAAGATACAAAATATATATACAGGTTGATCAAGACAGCAGGGACATACAAATATACACATGGGTAAAGACAAATAAACATATTGGAACACACTTGCTATTATATACATAAAGAAGTATACATACATTATTAATATTAATTGTACATTTAATTGTATTGATAAACTTGCATATTCATATTTTGACGCTATTGTCATTAAAAAGTTCACATACAAATTAACATTTTTTGAAAATAATGTTTATAAATTTCGCTTTCCTCAGCAGCTTACTATTTTTGTTTGTCATGAGTTGTTTAAATTTAATAAGGTTCGGCCAAGTAAAGTAATAACTACCAATAACTAATGAACGATCGTGGTTGAGAGCGACACATTTAAGCAAATAATGGTACTCATCACCGATTGCAGGGGAGTGACATAATTTACATATTCTATCTTACTTAACAATATATAAGTACAACTCTCATGATTTGAACGGGCCTTTAGAGAAACTTCCGGTAATGTTATTGACAGATATACTAACACAACCTGATATGCAGACATTTGCGTGATAATGTATATAACGTTGTCATATTCACAACAGGTTGTCCAAATGATTTTCTCTCAAATGCAAAGATCGCCTATCCTTCGACCCAGTGAAATGGAAACCTTCTCATCAACCATGTACTTTCAATAATTCATTTTACATGTGACAAATGTTTACTAGACAGGGTTGGGTTGTACCCCAAATTCGTTATAATGTTTCTAATGAAACATATATTTTTTTGTTAACTGTTTTAAAGATTTTGTCCCATGGGATATCCAATAGGAAATTCAATGGGAGTTTTATCCCATGGGATATCCCAACGGAGAGGGGAGGCCTACTCGTGTATTACTCGCCCGTGTAAGATACTGCAGTGTAATATTTATACGGCAATATTAAACTAGTGTAATACCGCCGCATGTATGACGTCACAATAGTTCGAGGGGAGTAACGTCGTCACAGTGACCTATCGAACTTGCGGGAATCATAGTTTCAGAGCTATGTCGGCTATTTCGCTGGATTATAGGTGGGCGAGTAATAAACAGAATACTAAACTTCCTTCTATTTAATACCATTTTTATTAAACTCGTGAATGATTGGTATCAAACTCGCTTTCGCTCGTTTTATACAAAATCATTAACTCGTTTAATAAAAATGGTATTAAATAGAAGGTCGTTTAGTATCCTCTATATATCGTTAACTGCGAGGGGTACACAAGTTTGCGTTTTCACCAAAGTTTTACGTTAAAACACCTGCAATGATAAGTTTTCAAATCTGTAACTAATGTATTTCATGAAGGTCGTTTATGGAATCTCGGGTTTCCATAATAAAATCGGGTCGCCTTATAATCACAATTTTGTCTTTGTTCATGTCCAATGTTTCTATTCTTCTACTAAAGGTCCATTTTCTTAGCCGCAACGGGCGGTCAGCTACAGTTTGCCTCGGCAACCCCCTTCAGCCTGGTAATGAGAACTGCAGGTTCCAAGTTTTCATCCCTGCAAGAAATGTTACTGCGACAGAGACCCCAAGTTTCGCTTTGTTTAACAGAGTAGCACATATCGACCATGGTAGGTGTGATATTCATTACATTATACAATTATAGACTGGTGATGAGGTCAATACATGTTTTATTCACCCGACAAAACATTATTGAGCAAGACGAAGTCCGCAGTCAGTATTGTTTTCTCGGGTCCATACAACAACGTTTTCATTAATTTAATACAGAGAGGAGGGATACAGAGTAAGATACAGTCAAAAAGTTTGTTTAGGACAGTTAAGACAACAGTCAAATGACGTCATGGTACAACGATCGTTTGACGTCAATATGACTTTTGGTCGGATTCGGGCTGGAGTCAATATGCGTTTTTGTTGTGATCGCCTCATGACCAACCAGATCGCTGTAAAAAATATGCTAACACTATAGAAATCATTATTCAATTCATAAAATGTTTAACATATAATAGTTTTAGCTGAAATAAGTCGCGGAAAATCAAGTTAAAAATTAGTGTACACGGTTCTGTAAAGCTATTAAAATTGTTTTTGTCATTCAAAATAATTAATTGTGTTCCGGCCATGCAATTTTTGCATTATAGGAAACATCGCTATTGTCGCTGCTGATAATTGGTTTGTGTAATAAGATGTTTTACTCTGTAAAGCAAATATAAATGACATAAACTATCATTATAAATGGGAAATTTGAAAAAATAAAATTTGCAAAAAATGTGCTACTGCCCCTTTTAATCAGTGTATGATAAAAGTCCCGTCCTTCAGCCCGGAACTTTTGATCTGAGCTGGTAACCTTATGTAGTTTTTCTTTTATGTTGCCTTTTATAATTTTAGTTTTGGGCTGGCTTCCTTTCAAGATAAATCAATATGTCGTTATCTAGAAATAATATGTTCCAACTTACTGGTAATTGGCACCATGTGTCAGATATGTTAGTACATCGTTGAATATCAAGATCGCATCCGTACAATTAACAGGTTTATAGTGAGCATTGGTGAATCTTTCACTGCATTGATTTAGTCGATTTAATCCAATCAACCATTTTAAATGATAGCCAATGTCTTCAATACATATGATGAGCGTTCCTGTCAAATCATCAATCGCGCTTATTTCCTGGTTAATTTAACCCTTGCCGCATTTCGTTACGTTTTCTGTGCTAGCTCGTCAGTACACTATCGAGCGCGCTGAGAAGCCAACACAGAAAATGTAACTATATGAAGTAGGACTTACAGGGGCAGTAGCACGTTTTTTCGGTTAAATAAGTCGATGAAATGTATTTGATAAATAATGTCACCAATAGTAAAATGCCCTTCTCTCTTCAGAAAATCAAGTTAAAACATGATCGTACATGAACATGGTTCCGTAAAGCTATGCGAATTGTTTTTGTCATTCGAAATAATAAAATGTGTTCACCGCCATACAATTTTTGCATTATACGCAACCTAATTATTGCCACAACGGATAATTGGTTTGTGTAATAAGATGTTTTACCCTCTTATGAAAATATATAAATGACATGAGGTATCATTATAAATGGGAAAATTGAAAAATAAAATTTGCAAAAAACGTGCTACTGCCCCTTTAAATAAGCCTGTCGTAGCGAATGGTTCAAGTTAAGGCTTGTGGAGGAAATTGATGATAAGTAACGTCAGACGTATTGGTGTATCATTGATATGGGCAGCTTTACATAGATGAGGTGAGGTGACTTGGGTTTAACGCCGCTTTCAAGAGTATTTCACATATATCGCGGCTGCTAGTATTATGGCAGGGAGAAAGCCCGCAACGTCATGTGGCTATGCATTGCGGTGAAACCTGCGAGCATCGGCTGGAACTAGCGAACCATTGGTGGTACTGCACTGAAACTCAGTGTAGCATTGGACCCAAACCTTACTGCGTGTAGAACAGTTCTCTACTGCAGACAAAGTTGCCGTGTCCCTGGATCCCGGACCTCTTGATCCGTAGCCGAACACGCTAACCACTGCGCTATCCCGCCCCTTACATATGTGAATAAAGTATTGATACGGCACCCATATTGATGTGCTGGTCGCAAATCAATATCATTATAAGTATATTTGGCGAGTTGCGATCACGTCGGCATAGACAGAAAAACATATTGACTCCAGCCCGAGTCCGACCAAAAACCGTAGTGACGTCAAACGATTGTTGCATGGCGTCATGCTATTGTTATTGTAGGCCCCGCTGTTCAAACCAAATTACATTTTTTACTGAATTTGATTATTTCCCTTTCGTTTCTGTAATAAATACCTTATAAAACCATTATGGATTGGTGAATTGGGTCAATACCTGTTTTTGTGGACCCGTGAAAACAATATTGACCGCGGACTTCGTCCTTGGTCAATATTGTTGTCTCGGGTCCAAGAAAACATGTATCGACCTCATCACCAGTCTATAATTGTATAATATTGCGCGGTCTATACTAGCTTTTCACAGGATTATATATTTTGCAAAATGTATTCGTCTTGTACTCGTTAAATGTTCTTCTGTAAATAACACAATATCATATTCTGACTATTTTTGTCAAACTCTTTTAAATTTAAAAACATAAGAAATCAGATGTATTATAAAAGGTTACAGCATGGCATTTCATAGCATAGCTCATATCAACCCTCAGCCCATATGGGTCCTTTGACCTGGGGCCTTAGGGCTGATATGGTAGTCTCGGGCTGAAATGAGGTATGCCATGGAAAATGCTATGTTATAATCTCTAACTATCGTTATGAATTTTGGTAATCCAGTTGTGGACAGTGTTTGGATATGGGCCGAGCGTAATATAATTTTAATGTATTATTTCTTTGCAGACGCCGATGTCCACTCTATATCCACCTTGGCGAGAATTTTGCCCGACTCTGTCCGGTCTTACGTTCGATCGTTTGACAGGTGTTATCACTTCAAAGCGAAATAAACACCTACATGAAGAAAATGAATCTCCGTCTCGTTTTATTTTGTATTTTCTGTGTCAGCATAAGGAAATGCAACCATTCTTATATTAGCCTTTTGTTAAAGGGAGAGTTCTATCACTTTTCTATCGGTAGCATTCGCAATCTTGGTTTCTTGGCATTTCGTGAAATGAAAACACGCTATATTTAACCCAGTTTTATATTCTTGTTACAATAAAACATATACACTGATAGAATATTCACAGAGTAACACATAACGTTATAAAACTAACAAACAATATGCTATTCGGCCGTAGCAAAAATTTTCCCACTCGCAGCGCCGATGAATGGCTTCAATTCTCATTGTTTTTATTTTTCAACAAATGTGCTCTCGTTGATTTCAAGTTGTGAAATGTAAAGTCTTCAAAGTATTAACTTAATTAATATCTTTCAATTTGACTGTGTTTAAACCATGTATTAACAGCATAAATGTGTAAACGGGAATATCTTTTTGAATTTCGTTTCCACAAGAAACACCCCGATAGAACCCTCCTTTAAAGACAGAACAGGTAGGTTTAAGTAAACCAATGGTGGAAACTGGTGAGAGGTATGGCTTGCCGATGAAGATGCAGAGGTATACTTGCGATTAGCAAATTAATAATGAAGACCTCAGAGGAAGGGGTGTAGGTGAATTCGTAGGAGAATCCGGTTCGTAAGAGGATAATTCGGTGGATTCGTAGGAGGATGTTTTTTTATTATGTTGGATGATCGACAATGTCTATTTTGAATATATATTGAGTTTGTTGTGTGAATAAATAAAGTCTGGTAAGTATGACCTTTATTCATGTTAAAATTATATTAGCAGGGATTTGACGATTAACAGATGCTGCTGAAAATGAGAAGATTTCTTAGGATTGGATTATATTGGATGTTATTTGTATTGATTGTTTTAATAAATAAAGTAACTTGGTAAGTAAGCAACAATTGGAAGATTAGCCGCTGCCGAAGACGATGCATCCTCGGTTACCCAGGGTTTTATATATGCTCCGTTACTCTCCACTATATCACCCATGGGAAACCTTATCAGGGGAATCTGTTCTCAGCGTGACGAAGTCAGTAACCAAAAAAAAATGTTCAATGGGATAAGACGGAAATGGCCAAGGGAGATAACCGGTGGCTAACAAAATGATCTCACGTGCTTTGAAACGAAGTGATATGAATTGTCATTAGCTCGCAGGTCCAAGCTGCGTAGCATTTTGATTGGCTCAAGGCCGGCCAAGGGCGGGTAATTTGAGTACAGATTTCTCTGATAAGGTTTCCCATGGGTGATATAGTGGAGAGTAACGGAGCATGTATAAAACCATGGATAACCGAGGATGAAGACGATGAAAAAGGTGAGCAATTGACAATCAAAATATCCTCCTACGAACTGAATCCTCCTTCGAAATCTCCGCTCCTACGAACTGGTTCCTCCATCAAATGACAACAAACAAGTCCTAAGTGTCATTCACATTATATTTATGCTAAAACTCACAATTAGATGTAACATTATATGCTTTCAAATGAGATACAATATCGATATGATAGGATCAAAACTAAACTAATGGCGATCTATACATTTCTATAATGTACCGGTGTAAAGTCTGAAAGTCTCAAAGTATACCCGGGTAGATTCTGGAGCTCTAACATTGGGTACAGAGTGGGCGTCACAGATATACAACATCTTTTTTTTAAAAACATTGAGTGGTTTATGAGATATGAAATCATTTCAGAATTACAGAAGAAAGGAATTACAGGCAGGCGAAAACATAATTAACACAATAGAGAAGATTCTATATCTATAAATTTTGTTTGTTTTAATTCCATAGTAATATTTTCAAAAGATTTATGTTTAAGTAGTCATCAGAAGTCGGAAGTGTCCAAATGATGTTGATAAGCGAGTCTGCTGTCAGTGATGACAGACGAAGATTTCCAAATGCAAGTCTGTTGTGTCCGAAGTATAGAATCCAAGTACAGAATGGAAATCATTTCTCAAAAGAGCAGTATTTATAACCAATCTGCCTCTAGAAATTAATAGACACAAACAGAGCAATAAAGATAGTTCCATAACATTAACAAGCAGTCTCACTCAAACCGGAAGCTGACAGAAGCTTGCGGAAGCTCCTGGAAGGGAGATAACTCGAAGCGGCCATTTACGTGTAGAGTACAGTTGCTTTCATTGACACATTTAGAGTTCAAGCCTGTTGAACCTAATTTAAACTATTGTGACCTCAAAACAACTAATCTTGGTTATTTAGTGTTATTTAAGGAAAATACCTTCTCATAAATGTATGCCATGAGGAGGAAAATGAACTACCTGTTATTTGATATCACATTAATCCCAATGTCAGTTGCATTGAAGGAGTAAAGGAATTACAACCCTCTACAACAACTCCGAAATTGCAACTAACTATCGCCAAGATGAACTAATTAATATAAAAGAAGTATTGAGTTGATATGTAAGATGCAGAATAAGTAATATTGAGATTGCGCGAATATACACGGCTAGAAATCTACTACTACTACTACTACTACTACTACTACTACTACTACTACTACTACTACTACTACTACTACTACTATTATTATTATTATTATTATTATTATTATTATTATTACTACTACTACTACTACTACTATTATTAGTATTATTATTACTACTACTACTACTACTACTATTATTACTACTACTACTACTATTAATCCTACTACTACGAGTATTATTACTACTACTACTACTACTACTATTATTATTAGTATTATTACTTCTACTACTACTACTACTATTATTATTATTATTATTATTACTACTACTACTATTATTATTAGTATTAATACTACTACTACTACTACTATTATTATTATGATTATTATTATTACTACTACTACTCCTACTATAAACGTTTATAATTATGAGCTCTATGAGGAGGATACAACCAAATACACCTTTAAAAGGACACCCTTTTTTCACTGTGAGTTATACATGCCACAGGACAAAAAGGGGTGGAACCCGCTTGCCGGATTCTTCCGGGTGTTTCTGGATCCACTGCTAATTGAGCGGTTTCCGGAAGACGGATTCCATCCTTTTTTGTCCTGTGACCGTTTTATCGAGGAGTTTTTGAAAATTGTCGTTTTTTAATAATATTCGACTCAGCACAGTGACGATTTAAAGGTATTTGTAGTTTTGATCGAAAACCGGACAATATACACGGACTGGTGCGTCAATTAGTCAAGGGTAATTTTTTAAACGTATCTACAACTGACAAAAATACAATTTTCGGTGGGTATTGTTTAATAGGTCATAAACAAAACTTTCCAAATATGACCTGTTGTTTCAAGGTCTGCACATGCATAAGGATGTTACTCGATTTTCATTGAAATTAAGTAACTATGATCCATTAACTATCTATTCAACAGGGGTTGAATATTCAAGTTGAGTTTTGTTATTGGAACTGACATCATCCCATGTGGTATTTTCGTACGTATTAAAGGTAAATGAAAATGTATGAAAACACTGGATGCTTCTTTAAGCGCTGAAAGATACTATATCTATAATTCATTGAACAACACAGCTTTATTGAGATATATCATGATTGTATAAACAATGGTAAAAGTGTTCGAAATCCTTGTGCTCGTACCCCTTGATGGTATATAGCCACTCATATAATATATTGTGGATGTGTGTTGAACAAGTTAGGTTCTGAGGCAAGTCATAGTGTTTGTGTGGATTCAAAAAGTCACATTTGACAATTTATTTTTCCAATACCCAATGGCTGCAAGAGCCATGATCCTCTGGGCAAAAGCGACAGGTCCTGCTATGATTTATATAGACTTAGTAATAGTCACATTGTCTTTAAAGGATACAGGCGATACTACAAGGTAATTCAATCGATGTCATAAAAAGGGACATCCAGCCAAGAAGCGGATCACCCATTCATTGATCCACAATACATATTATTGCTGCACGTCAGTTGAGGGTTCAGGAGACTTCCTTTATATCACGGCTGCTAGTATTATTGCAGGGAGAAAGTCCGCACTACCATAGTGGCAATGCATTGCGGTGAAACCTGCGAGCTTCGACTGGAACTAGCAGACCAGTGGTGGTACTGCGCTGAAAATCAGTGTAGCATTGCACCCAAACCTTACTGCATGTAGAACAGTTCTCTACTGCCTACAAATTTGCCGTGCCCCTGGCGGGATTCGAACCCCCGACCTCTTGATCCGACCACGTTAACCACTGCGTTAGCTCGCACCCTGTACGCCAACGATACCAAGCGACTGCAGACAAGCAACGCGCACAACCACTTGCTATCACTGTTCACTGAAACAATTTTACTGGAAACGTCTACTAATTAATAAGAAATATTTTACGAGCGCTTCCAATGGTACTGACTTCGCTGTTTGGTTTGACCAAATTTTAAGCGAATTGGGCGACGTTGATATTGACATGTGTGTCATTTTGTAATATCTCATCTCAATTTCATTACAGATTGCCTTTGATATCAACTGTCAACACGAGTTTATAAAAGTGACACATACCCGAGGCGTTGGTATACATTTGACAAAGACATAACTGTAAAATTATATTTATTATGAAAAATAAGATGAGATGTTTAAGCCATTAACGGGCCAATATATTGTTTAAAATTTTACAATAAATTACAAATTTAAGAACATAATACGTCGCCATAATAAAACTGAAGATATTTAAAACAACTTGTGATAAATACGAGTGAAACAGACTGACACAATGTATTTATTTTTAAGACAACTAAACTAACTTTGAATTATTAAAAAAATATATATTCAGATTTTAAAAGACGTGCGGTTCAATAAATCGTTGTTTTGAACCCCTTTATCCAGACATGAGAGTCAAAAAGGGATTTTTGCTTTGACGTCCTACAGTAATATATGGCCAATAAGTCCATCAAGGTTATTTATGCCACCAACATCTTTACTCTTTACATTTATACATTTTAATTTCTGTGTGACTTAAATTTTAAAGTTTCGGACCAAATACAACTGTAAATAATGGGATACAGCAAAAGTGTATTAGAACAACATACAAATAAAAATATCATACCCTGATGTATGAAATTAAGGGTACGTCCCTACAGAACATAACTCTATCAAATACATTCAAAGTCGACTTTCACCCACAGAAGTATTTCGTGTTCTTCTCTATTTGAAAATGAAGTGACGTTTTCATCGCGGTTGAGTATGATATATAATTCTTATATGATTTACATATACATAGCCAAAAAAAGTGTTGCACCCTCTACATTCATCCCTTAAATGTGGTGCTATGGCAATGTTAGGATAAATGTATTGAATTAAAGGGGCAGTAGCACTTTTTTTTCGCTGAAATAAGTTGATGAAATGTATTTGAAAAATAATCTCACTAATAGTAAAAAACCCTTCTCTCCTCGGAAAATCAAGTTAAAAAATGAGTGTACATGGTTCTGTAAAGCCATGGGAATCATTTTTGTCATTCAAAATAATAAATTGTGTTCACAATAAAATGCAATTTTTACTTTAAACGCAACATAGTTATTACCACTACGGATAATTGGTTTGTGTAATAAGATCTTTAACTCTCTAAAGTAAATATAAATGACATAGACTATCATTATAAATGGGAAATTTAAAAAAATAAAATTTGCAAAAACGTGCTACTGCCCCTTTAAACACTTAAGACATAAGGATAGGAAAGTTTATATCTAATTTCTTTACAGAAAAAATATTCATGTTGACATTTAAAGGAATAAGGACTGAATTTGAAATAATACTGTTGTTTTACCCAAATAGCTATTGTTCCTGTGCCGAAACTACGCAATAAACATTAGGTTTCAGTGGACGAAAACAAAAATGTTGTTACGAAGGTGACTTTCACACATCAAAATATTTGTTATCAAGAAAACTATTGAAAGAAACTGGTTCTTAAAATTGCATCCTCTTTTTCAACAATTTTGGCAATTAGTGATACAAATTTTAGAATCATAAGATTTTGGTATTTTTCTGAGATCTTTATGAGTTCGATTCACTTGTTTTGCTATGTATATCTTGTGATTTTATGATAAAGAAAACAATTGTCATTTAAAATATATAGGCGTCAATGTGTGGAGATTAAACATTAAACATTTATTGTGACAGGGATAAGTCGGTATTTTACATCTGTAATTTAAACACAGATTTCAAAGGCGCTGTAATACGATTGGGGCATATTTTTTCTCTCTAATTATTATTATAACTTTATACAATATATTGTTACATTACACGGGAAAAAACGGTTATTAGCATTGGAGAAAAATGGTGCGACATACATATGTATAAAGCGATAATTTTGTGGAACTCTTCAGTGTGAGAGGTAAATTTGAAGGTCTAATGCGATTTTGTGAGTTCAGACAGTAAGGTGGTTGACCAATACATCATTGTATAATATACTCTACTCTTGAGTATTTAAGTATCGCTACATCATTCACATCACTTAAACTACCTTCGAGCGGCCATTTTAATGTGACCACCTTAACAGTCAATGGGAAATATACTCGCATGGCTTAACCGAACGATAAACATTCGTTTTAGAACTTTATTTATTGATTGAGGAGTATTATTGAGGCATTGGTAATACTTATTTACCTTTTTGTGAGAGCACTTTATTTCAGTAAGAACATCGTGCTATAGCACCTTTAATTGTAGGCTGATAACAACAAAAACATATATGCATAAGGAGGAATTTGGCGCGGGAAAGCACAGTGGTTAGAGTGCCCGGCCTCGGATCAAGAGGTTCAGGGTTCGAATCCGCCAGGGGCTCGGCAATTTAGTCTGCTGTAAAGAGCTGTATCATATGCAGTAATGAGAACAATGCTACACTGAATGACACAGTAGTTGGTGTGTGAAATACTCTTGAAAGCGACCCACCTCTACTTAAAGAGAAAATTAAATAACATATAAACAATGCTATCTCTTGCATTATTGGCGGTTTTATTGACTTCACTGGACACTGGTTGTTCTGATTGGTGTCATACACATGCAGTCAAACAACGGTCGATAAAGTTTACTTTCTGGCACTGGCTAGGTGAGGTGAGTTGGGGTTTACGCCTCTTTCAAGAGTATTTCACTTATATCGCAGCTGCTAGTATTACGGCAGGGAGAAAGCCCGCAACATCATGTGGCAATGTATTGCGATGAAACTAGCGAACCATGGGTGGTACTAAGCTTAAATTCAGTGTAGCATTGCACCCAAACCTTACTGCCTGTAGAACAGTTTTCTACAGCAGACAAAAGTTGCCGTGCCCCTGGCGGGATTCGAACCCATGACCCCTTGATCCGAAGCTGAAAGCGCTAACCACTGCGATGGTTAGGTCCCTATCTGTCTACAGTCCCAATCTGCCTACAAACACATGTGTATGCAGTTTGGGAAGTTAATATATACCTATAGCATAATGGAACAACCCACTTTCTAGTTATTAACATCACAACAGAGTAACAATTTCCCAATAATCTTTTAAAATCTTTAAAAGGAGGGTTCTATCGGGGTATTTGTTGTGGAAACGAAATTCGAGAGAATATTCCTGTTTACACATATATGCTGTACATGATTAAAACATGGTCAAATTGAAAGATATTATTGAAGTTAATACTTTGATGACTTTACATTACACAACTTGTTAAAGACAAGCGCACATTTGTTGGAAAATAAAAACAATGAGAATTGAAGCCATTCATCGGCGCTGCGAGTCGGGAAAATTTTACTACGGCCTAAAAGCAAATTATTTATTAGTTTTATGATAAGTTTGGTGTGTTATTATGTGAATATTCTATCAATGTATATAATTTATTATTGCAAAAAAATATAATTGGGTAAAATATAGCATGTTTTCATTTTACGAAATGCCAAGAAACAAAGATGATTGATGCGGCCGATAGATTGGTGATAGAACTTTCCCATTAAGTCTTTTTCTTGTGTTAATAACCCAGAAGACATTCACAAATTTAATTAATTAAACTACAAATAATTTCTTTGCCATTCTATATCTAAATATTGACAGAGGATATCTCTCCTGCCTGCCTTAGTCTGATCAATATTTAAGTTCAACCCTGACATATTTGGCAATTCTGAATAAAACATATTAGTTGTTAATACATCAATTCATCTTTTAATCTGTGGACCGACTCCAAATCTTAATAAGACAGTATTAATGAAATCTTTGGAAACTGTGACGAAAGATTTTTCAAAGTCAATTCAAATCAGTAAACTATTAATCTTCCTTTTCTTAGTTTCAAACATAATATCATATGATAGTCTGGCATTTCGCTCAGTGTTCTGCCTGGTACAATACTGTATGGTTATTGCTAGAGTCTGTGGTATATCCCAGGCTTTTTTAGCTATACAGGAAATTATAAGTTTAAAAAGAGCATTTAATAAAGTATTTTTTAAAAATTGAGTTCCGTATTTGTTAACTTTAGGTATACAAGTGATCTCTTCATTGTAAGAGATATCATATTTCTTCTATAGACATATTTAATGAATCCAAACTTTAAGTTCTTTCCAACAGTACTTAAAGAAATTAATATGAAATCCATCTTTTCCAGGGTTTTTTGTTGTTTTTCATATTCTTGACTGCAAAATGTGCATGATACCTCATTCAAGTCTATTTCCCTTTCAAATTTGTTCCTTAAGAGCCCTGTTTATACGGCGAGCGTTTGCATATGAGTAAATCATTACATATATGCAAATTTGCTCATATGAGCAGAATTCACCGTATGGACGCATTTGCAGATATGTATATTTTACTACCGTAAGTAAAGTTTTCACTACCGGAAGCAATTTTGCACCTAGTCAGGGGAAGGTGCAAATGTTTACTACCGTGAGTAAATATGGTATTTCCACTATTCTCGTAACAGTACGTCGTATACAGACATAGTGATTTCACACAGGTTGAGAAAACATATTAGAGAACTTTAGAGACTCTTAATATTGTTTTTCAAATTCTCTTTATAGGATAATGTCCTTCTTGCACGCGATGGCAATCAAAATCCATCTGACTATCCGTTTTTCATTATAATTCGGGCGATACAGTCAAACCAATGTTGACAGTTAAAAACCTCCAGTGACGTCATACCACTATACTGCCAATAACATTATTCTAAAAAATTCCTGTGTGGATGTATTATTACCGGGACTATCACATAATCCCCGGGATTCTAACGTAATTTCCCTCTACCAAGAGCAATTACATGTATCTTAATAATACCCCTTTGCAAATATCTGTATTTAATACTGAGATGTTAATTTTAAGATGAAAGTTAGTTATATCTAACTCAACTGGAAAACAACTGTTAATTGAAACATCAATCGCCAAATGTTTTTTGCAATAGCCCGTCTCGAACCCGAAACCTCCATACTCCTGCACACAAAGTGCAGCGATGATACCACCGTGCTGCAGGGAATAGGCTGATGAGGTTGTTTCCTAAGTTCACTTTATAACCTACTGCCTTTAACCAAATGGGAATATTTTACGGACGACTTCTTTACTTTTTCGCACTATCAATTAAAATAGATTAAACAAAAAATTTAACCACGGGGTCGGTTTGTAAGCTTGATAAATAATGCCCCTCGTGTTTATCCCTCGGGTTGCGGGTTTTAAATCTCATAAACACCCTTTGGCATGTTTTATTCTATACATATAAATAAATGCCATTTATCTAGTTTACATCTATGATATATTAATTGGCATGTTTTAGGAATCCTCTTTTCATACATTTTAAGAGTTTGAAGCCCATTTGCTTAGACAGAAATTAAACACGTATGACGCATAGTAAATGTAACTTTACTCACGTGTGCATATTACTACCATAAGGAATATTACATACGTGCAAAGTTCGCCTTATAAACAGAGCTTGAGTTACAACACTTTCTAATTCGTTTCATACTTCTTATCTGAAGAAAAGAGTTCATTGTTTGTAAAATTTCTGAAATTCATTTAAGATTAAGCTACAATCTGTAATTTCCTTTGTTTATTGATTTTCTGACATAGTTTCTATTTTCTAAATGACAGAAATGTTTTTTTGGTTTTTCTCCATTTACAATTCTAATTTCTTACTGAGTGGTTTTATTCTTTGTTTTCTTTTTTTTAAAGTTGAACATGAATTTGATTTCCCTCTCACAATAAAATATTTTAAGCGTCATTAGAGTCAGAGTTATTAATATTTTCCTTATTACTATCAATATCTGAATATTCTGCTAAAGTGTCCTTCAATAATATTTTGACTCAACCTGCAAATTCAGGATTGAATAGTAGGGATGTATTAAATTTAAATTGTACATTTGATGTCATTACCTCCTGAGTTGTGCGGAGAAAATACACATATTTGGACCCTATAACCCACCCCCCCCCCCCCCCCCCCCCTGTCGTCAAAACACAAACGTAATTTTTCATTACGATCAATGTTTTCTTGAGTTAGAACATAAATATAATGACGTAATATACTGTATGCTTTCAGATAAATGGTTATTATAATGTTCGCATTTCGGCATTTTGAAAATATGTGGGTTCTAGTATTTGAAATCTGTCTGTCCAACATTACACACATTTGTAAAAGCTGACGTGTCAGAGACGTGTCGCGCACCTAGTTGACACCGCCATGACACCTGTCACAATGCTTTAAACTCAAAGCATTGCGTTTTAACCATATATTCCTAAAGGCAAACCAAATAAACGTTACCAAGATGGTTATTTCATTTATTTCCAAACTGAAGGAATAATCGATTCTTTGTTTTTTGTTGAAATGATACTACAATCCGTGACTAAATGTCATATTAATCGTGACGATACTTACATGTAATGCTTAGGGAGGTATGACATCTCCTTGTTTAAATCTATGCACGATCTTTTCTCTTGTCATCTTTTGCATGGGTAGTTCTTTGGGGCAGAGATCACGGAAGAATGGCTTCTCAGGCAACTAGGATAATCGCAGTATGTAAGTATATATGTATACTAGTTCGGGACATATGTTTCTAGAAAAACTGACAGCACCGCTTTTGAGAGATTAATGGTATACAATTTTTCACCATTTCTCAGATTCTCAGGTTTTGAAAGATTTAATGGAACGTATGTTTCATGAATATGTTAAATTATTCTGGGAAAACTGCCAGGCATCATTTTTATGGGTTTAATCGTAGAATAGGGTTTTTACTTTTTCTTAGATTGTAAGTTTTTTAAGGAATACAGATTTATCGAAACGGGTGTTTAAGAATAAATCCTTTATGCCTAGAAAAAAATGAACAGAATCAGGTTTTGTGAGTTAATGATAGAATGAGAATTCTGAGGATGTGAGTTTTTGAAAGACTTACTTATTGAAACGTTTGTATAAGAATGCATTCAGTTGGTCTTGGAAAACTGACAGCATCGTTTTAGGGGCATTAAAGGCGCTGTAGCGCGTTTTTTCGCTCAAATAAGTCGATGAAATGTATTTGAAAAATAATGTCAACAATAGCATAACACCCTTCTCTCTTCGGAAAAATAGTTACAAATGAGTGTACATGGTTCCGTAAAGCCATGGGAATTGTTTTTGTCATTCGAAAAATAAAATGTGTTCACAATAAAATGGCCACCATGCAATTTTTGCTTTAAACGCATTACCGTTATTACCACTACGGATAATTGGTTTGTGTAATAAGATGTTTTACCCTCTAAAGTAAATATAAATGACATAAACTATCATTATAAATGAGAAATTTGAAAAATAAAATTTGCAAAAAACCTGCTACAGCGCCTTTAGGGATAACATGAGATGTTTTGGTTCTCGTTGCTGAGGTTTTTAGTTAAGAATTGTTTTTTTTAAAACGTGTGAAACTAATATGTGAATAGGTGAATGGACATTCAGGTATTAATTGTATATATTATTATTATTATATATATAATTCTCATACACATGTATGTAATCAAGTCTTCAGAAGGTGATAAACTGAACATAGATCAATATTTTAAAAACAAGCTGAGAACGACATAACAATATGAAGTTAAAGTCTCGAATTTGAACTGTGCATTACTATCGATAGTTGCCTTGATCTGAGGGTGTGGGTTCGAATCACGCTAGGGACTCTGCCAAACAAAGTACAAGAATTTGTACTATTGAAGGTACATGTAGTGTTATCCCAAATGTAACCATGTTATATTTGTTCACTATCTAAATGGCATGTATTTCTAATGATATATTTGTGTTTAAACTGTCGGTGGAGAAATTCACTAGACCACATGTGACGCATTTGTTAATGATTCACCAATCAACATTTAAAGGCGCAGTAGCACGTTGATCTTACTTAAATACACGAAAAGGTAAGTAATTGTTACCAAAGGCTAAATAATGCTCACGAATATATAAGAGAAGTTAAAAAACGAATGTACATTGTCGTTTAGCCATGTGAGTTCATTTCCCTTCGAGCAGCCATTTTAATGCGTCACATCAAAATGGCCGCTCGAAGGTAGTTCAAGTGATCTGACTGCTGTACCGATACCTAAACATAAAACATTTGAACGAGGAACCATGATAGAATGATCAAATATCTTGCTGTTTAAACACACAAATTCGCATGAGACCTACAGATCTACCTCCCACACTGAAGAGTTCCACACCACTGTCGCTTTATACATCTTACTATTTTCTTTTAAAAGGGATAACCGTTTTCTATTGATACGACTTATCGGGTCGTATGATGAGTTGTTTTACACTGTCACATAACAATATATGGTATGAACGTTAATTTTAAGTAGCAAATTTGACATAATAAAAATACAAAACAAAATATGCAAAAACGTGCTACAGCGCCTTTAACTGCAAAAGCCATGCATGTAGATTTAAACATATATTTCTTGTCTGGTTAAAATATACGATTTAAATATTTAGGTTGTCACAACTGGGCGGATAATACACTCACGGGCAAAAGAAAGTATAGCTTTTTTTCAACAGAGTCAAACAAAGAGACATACACAATTAAATTCATGAGAGTATGATACTTGATATGTTACATCTGTTCAAACAAACAGGGGGTCCTGAGATAGCGTTTTCAAAAGATATTTTGGGAAATAAAATTGGTATTCAAAGTAAGCGTTTATGAAAAATGGAAATTATATCAGTACAATATGTTATCAGCACAATGTACCTTCATGGACTTTAAAGAAATGATGTATCGTTGCTGTAGGATGTCATACAACAAGCCAGAAAGCCTGAGATTCACTTCTATTCATTGAAAACGTGGATTTAATTTAATTTAAAAAAAAATAATAAAATAAAATTGATAAAGTTCAGTTTGAAGCCGCCAGGATAGTTACTGGCCTACCTAAATATGCTTCTCGTGAATCTCTAACTTATGAGACAGGATGGCAATCGTTAAAGGAAAGGAGACAGTATCGTAAACTATCATTATTTTATAAAATATACAATAATAATGCTCCATCCTACTTATGTGACCTTATGCCCCAATCAGTTGAATCGAGGACCAATCATAACCTTAGAAACATGCGTGATCTCTCTTTGTCCTATTCACGTACACAGCTTTACAATCAATCTTTTATCCCATCATGCTCACAGCTTTGGAATAACCTCCCACTAAACATACGAGAATCCTTCTCCATAAAAACCTATCAATCCTATATTTGCTCAAGAAAGTTTAAAGCACCAACATATTTTTCATTTGGTAAACGGAAGTTGAACATTATCCATACTAAACTGAGATATTCAAATAGCAGCTTAAACGATGATTTATATAAAATTGGTCTCGAAGATAATCCTACTTGTAATTGTAAATTTGCTTGCGAAAACTCTCATCATTATTTTATGGAATGTTTTATGTATCATGAAATCAGGCAACAGATGTTTCGAGATATCAACAGAATCTGTTATAATAGAGTTCTGATTAATTTAGACTTATTGTCAAATGGCAGCGCAGATCTTACTTACAATGACAATATTAAGATTTTGAAGGAAGTTCAAAAGTATATATCTTAATCAGGAAGATTTGACAATTAACCCGGGTTTAATCTATCATTGTTAGTATTACTCATTGTTCTTTCCTAATATTTTACATGTTTATGTTTTCTTTCTTTCTTGTAAATATGCAACATATCTTTCTCTTTTCTGTATATATCATTGTACATATATTGCGTTTCAATATTATATGTCAGCACTGTATATAGGAGAGGGTTTCACTAAGTTGGATAACTTGTACCCAATCCTTTCAATTGAATAAATATGTTTAAATCAAATTTAATTTAATCTTTTGCAAATATTATGTTTCTGTGTTAAAATATTAAAATATTGGAAATGTTATATTTCAGATTTATTGACAGTGACCTACGTACGGGGATGTAAGTATAAATATTGATTTAAAAAATGTATCTTATTTATAGTCCATCAACATAACGTTATGGAATGTTGTTTAAAATAATTGATTTTTCACTTCTGTATAATTTTCCTTATTGCAAGTATATTGTAAACTTTACTTGAAATAATGGGGACGTATTTATAATATTGAATTCATAACTTAACTAAAAGTTGTCTCTATAACTATAATTATATTTTGTGCTTTTTTATACTAAAAGAACTGATGAATGAAATATTAAAACTCGTTTGGTAAGCTTGCAGTGAACGTGCATGACCATAGGCCTGTGGATCTGACTTCTGAAGGGGTCGTCCCAAAATATAAACGTCATTTACTTAGGGTCTTATTCTTAGGGTCACAGTTATCCACGTCGAAATTGATATCTTTGAGACGCTCCCTCAAAAGAAAATCAAATAGCTAGGCCTTGTAGAATAAGACTATTATTATTGGGAAGCTAAATAGGGCATTTATTCTGTGTAAAAATACATATTTTAAGCTCTCCTGTTCTTTTCATTCCAGTTGTAATATCCGTGCGAGATGACCCCGTAAGTATTTGAGTATTTCGAAAAGTGTTACAATTATATTGTACAAGTGATATGAGTAGGGTAATCCTCCTATGTCGTAAGCAGAGTACTCAGGAAACAGCTACCGAAGTAATTGTTCCATTTGAAAGCGTTTCATTATCGTAACTTTTCGGAATGGTCCTTGTTTTTTTCTAAGTCACACTTTACCAACACAAACTGAAGCCATTATGTCATAAATAATGACTGCGCTGGATATTCAATGTACATTAGTATTTTCTCATCAACTCATAATACTTTCTTCCAAATGTCCTTAGGACTAGCTATGTTGTGTTTTGGTTACAGAGCTCAGGTGGAAATGCACTTTCGACAATGCCTTTCAATGATTTTCTGTCAGCCAATTCGATATTTTCGCCAAAGGAAGATAATCAAGGAACATCAAGTTCCTTGAACACAATTGGAAGCGTTCCAGATCCCTCCACATCCGGTTCTAGTTTAGCGTCAAATGATGAATCGAACGGTAACGCAAACACTGCATCCAGTGGAACAACATCAGATACCTCATCAAACACAATAGCTGGATCAGCAGCCAGTGTTTCAAGTTCCTCTTCATCAACTTCTTCCTCATCCAGTTCTTCTTCATCCAGTTCTTCTTCTTCCAGTTCAATAAGCAGTGGTTCGTCATTAGATGTATCTACGTCTGGATCTGCTTCATCAAGCAGTTTGTCTTTATCCAGTACAGGTTCCGGGTCTAGCTCTGGACTTGCTTCAGGCAATGGCTCAGTATCAAGTTCAGGGTCAGCATCTTCAGCCAGTAGCTCGTCATCAGCTCTATCTAGTTCTGGATCAGGTTCGGCGGTTGGTTCAGCATTAGCTTCATCAAGCACTTTCGTTGACACTAGTAGATCTGGTGGTAAAACTGGCTTCAGTTCTTCAGGTTCTGACGCAGGAGAATCTGTGAATGCTGTGGAGTCAACTGCCAATACTGCTGCCGGTGCAAGTGTGAAGGATGGAGTGTCTGTGGATTACGTTGATATCACTGCAGCTGCACAGTCTAGTGCAGCAGTTGGCGTTGATGGAGGTGCAGGTGCAGGTTCAAGTGCAGATGCAATTGCTGGAGCAATCGCAGGTGCAAGTGCGGGCGCAAGTGCAAGTGCAGGAGCAAGTGCAGTTTTAACGGCAGGTTCAGACACAGGTGCAAGTGCAAACACAAGTGTAGACACAAGCGCAGATGTAGGTGTAAGTGCGGATGCAGGTATTGGCGTGAGTGCAGGCGCAGGTGCAGGTGCAGGTGCAAGTGCAGGTGCAAATGTTGATGCAAGTGCAGGTTCAAATGTTGATGCCAGTGCAGTAGCAAATGTTGATGCCAGTGCAGTTGCAAATGTTGAAGTAAGTGCAGGCGCAGGTGCAGACGCAAGTGCAGGCGCAGGTGCAGGTGCAGGCGCAAGTGCAGGTGCAGGTGCAAATGTTGATGCAAGTGCAGGCGCTAATGTTGCTGCAAGTACAGGCGCAAATGTTGATGCCAGTGCAGTTGCAAATGTTGAAGTAAGTGCAGGCTCAGGTGTAGACGCAAGTGGAGGCGCAGGTGCAGGCGCAAGTGCAAGTGCAGGTGCAGGTGCAAATGTTGATGCAAGTGCAGGCGCTAATGTTGCTGCAAGTGCAGGTGCAAATGTTGATGCAAGTGCAGGCACTAATGTTGATGCAAGTGCAGGCGCTAATGTTGATGCAAGTGCAGGTGCAAATGTTGATGCAGGTGCAGTTGCAAATGTTGATGCAAGTGCAGGTGCAAATGTTGATGCCAGTGCAGGCGCAGGGGCAGACGCAGGTGCAGGCGCAGGTGCAAATGTAGATGCAAGTGCAGGTGCAAATGTTGATGCAAGTGCAGGTGCAAATGTTGATGCCAGTGCAGGCGCAGGCGCAGACGCAGGTGCAGGCGCAGGTGCAAATGTAGATGCAAGTGCAGGTGCAAATGTAGATGCAAGTGCAGGTGCAAATGTTGGTGCCAGTGCAGGCGCAGGCGCAGACGCAGGTGCAGGCGCAGGTGCAAATGTAGATGCAAGTGCAGGTGCAAATGTAGATGCAAGTGCCAGCGTAGGTGCAAATGTTGATGCAAGTGCAGTTGCAAATGTCGATGTAAGTGCAGGCGCAGGTGCAGGCGCAGATGCAGGTGCAAATGTTGATGTAAGTGCAGCCGCAGATGCAGGTGCAAATGTTGATGTAAGTGCAGGCGCAAATGGAGATGCAGGCGCCAGTGCAAACACAGATTCCAGTACAACAATACAGTCGACCGGTAAGAAATATGCACTAATTGATTTTAAAGGGGCGGTAGCATTTCTAGTGGAGTACTCACAAAATGGAAAAGAATGATAACAATAACAAATCAAACATCCTCTATCAATAAATACAATTCTTAAACGAATGGTTATGATTCGGTCAAGCAGCGGGGGCCTATTTCCCATCCTCGAATTATTAATAGGTGTTCACACAATTGCCTCTTGTAGTTTTTGTATTTACGTGACACTGTCTTATACGACTGAGGACAATCAGGTCGTGTAATGGGCTGTTTTACCCTTTGATGTAAGGTATACTGAATATTTTTTTAATTTAATTTAATCTAAACATATAAAAAGGGAAAGGAAACATGCTACAATGCCTTTAAGGGAATGGGAATTGAATTAATTTGTGTAATTATTCGGAATTGTTGCAAATATATGGCAAATGTCGATAGCTTTACCATAAAGCACTGCAATTCATTGTTTTACCATTTCAAGTCCAGACTGACGGAGGTAATGAGACGACACCTACTATGACGGAAGAGGAGTAAGTTTTGACCATCTCTTAGACATGTGTAAAGATACTTTAAACGTGTACATTCAGTTACTTAATCTATATGATAAAAATATGATCATTGCAAATCGTGCCATTGTAATTAAAAAGCATTTTCAGCAGAAAATCTCACTTTAAAAAAGTGTCCTATAAGTAATTGTGTATGATAAAATAAATACAGGTGTAAACACAGGGCAGAGACAGAGACAGAGAGACACCCAGACAGACATAGGGTAAGACACAGAAAGCCAGACAGAGACATATAAAGACAAATACTGAGACGAAGACAATAAGAGACACACATACCCAGAGATAGAGACGGACACAGAGAGACAGAGACACACAGCGACACAGAGGGACAGCCACAGAGACAGTAAGCCAGAGCCACAGAGAGACAGACAGAGAGACAGACAGAGAGACAGAGAGCCAGAGCCACAGAGAGACAGACAGAGATACCGAGATAGAGACAGACAGAGAGACAGACAGAGATACCGAGAGAGATACAGACAGAGAGACAGAGAGCCAGAGCCACAGAGAGACATACAGAGAGACAGACAGAGAGACAGACAGAGAGACAGACAGAGAGACAGACAGAGAGACAGAGCCACAGCCAAAAAAGACAAAGGAACAGAGCGACAAAAACCGAACATTATTGGGCATTCTGACCTACATAGATTTTAGAATGCAATATTTGTATATTCATTATTTTCACTACGGTATGTTTTATCCCAAGTGCAAGCATGCAACTCTCCCCTGCCCAGATACGAGAGTTGGTACTATTGTACGACCTGAATCAGAGTAAATACGGACAGTACCTCAGCAAAAACGTTTGGCGATCCAAGAAGATAGTTCGGTCATTCGATAAGTAAGTATTATTACACCTATATTGTTGTGCATGGTTATTCATTCCCTTAGGCTAAATAAAAAATGAGATCTATCAGCATTGTGCACGTAACAGCTTTTTATTGCTTTTAAAATATAAATTAAACATTTGTGGAACGGTTGTGCTTCCAATGTGTGTACTTCTTCCACCTCCAGGTTGTATTTTGATGAAAATAATAATCCGTCATCATGTTTTCCAACAGCAAATAAATAGGAAAAAGTTCTACCGTCTTCGTCCCTATTAACAAAGGGTGCCTGAGGAACATTTAATGTTATGCAGCTTTAAGGATGTTTGCTCCTCACATTTATAGTGGTAAACTTTTTTTCTTACTTATATTTTTTAAAAGATCAAAGTATATGACTGAAAAATCAGCATTAAAAAATAGGGGGTAGTGTGTTTTTTTTTCGAGATATGATGCCTGTAAGATAATGGGGTGAAATACAATTTTAACATTGGAGTCTATGGTAAAATGAGAAAAAAACTGCTAAAAACTTTAAAATACTACATTTCTAGTATTAAACCGTTTTCCTTTTTTTTTGATATGTTACAAAGTTCATGTTCCCCTACCGAAATCGATGAAAAAATATATATGGATTTTTGTCAAATTTAGGCCATTTATGTTGTTAAAGCACATTTTAGAGGTTCTAAAGTCACATTTTCTTTATTTCACGTGTTTTTTAAAAGTATGTAGATGATGTAGAATATCATGAAATAAATAAAAATGACCAAAAATCTTTACCTAATCATATTTCATTTTTGAAGTTCAACAGGAAGGAGCGAACATCCTTAATAAACTTTTGCAAGCTGGAAATCTGTTGTGGTCACCTTAGTTGGTTTCGGTCCTCCTCTCTCCGACTCTTGTTTTCATTTTAAATTTAGTTTAGTTGGCCTCTGAAACATCATCCTCGGTTACCCATGGTTTTATATATGCTCCGTTACTCTCCACTATATCACCCATGGGAAACTCTATCAGATAAATCTGTATTCAAATTACCCGCCCTTGGTCGGCTTGACGAAGTCAGTAACCAAAGAAAATGCTCAATGGGATAAGACGGAAATGGTCAAGGGAGATAACCGGTGGCGGATGGCTAACACAATGACCTCGCTTGCTTTGCAACGAAGTGATTTGAATTGTCATTGGTTCGCAGGTCCAAGTTGCGTAGCAGTTTGTTTGGCTCACGCCGGCCAAGGGCGGGTAATTTGAGTACAGATTCTTCTGATAAGGTTTCCCATGGGTGATATAGTGGAGAGTAACGGAGCATATATAAAACCCTGGGTAACCGAGGATGCTGAAACATCATGTATCTATGTTTCAGTCGTGTTTATCATTCGTGGGTTGATTTATCATGAAATAGTTTATTCACAGGCTTATCATGCATTGTGTATGGTTACGTTTATTTTGCGGTTGAGTGTCGACCAGAAATGATTCTGTACAGATTTATGAATATCTTCATTAAAATCTATTCTACTATTGGTTATGGACCCTTTCCTCTTTTTTGAAAACAATGGCTTGTTAAAATTAAAATTTGAAAACAGGTTATTTTGAGGAATTAGAGACATGAGCATTCAACGTCACTGAAACGTGACAATTTGCAAACTATCACATTTAATTAGCATACTTACCTGTTATAATTTTTGTTTATTTCCAAACAAATATTCATTCTGCAAGATTACACCAGTCGGATTTGATTTTAAAAACATTAAAGCTAACCTACTCAAGTACAGACAATGACTGTAATTAAAGTAGCATCAAACATGAATAAAGGGGCTAGAAAAGGAAATGGTAACTGGTGAAAAGTTCACTGAAATAATGTAATATTATTAATAATAAAAGTAGGTACCACGCAGGCTGAATTATGAATACATTATAAGTATCGCTGACAACAAATTATCAAAAAGAATGTCTATATTTTATAAGGTTTAACCATCACCATTTTTATAAATTAATTATGTTGTGATCATTTGTAAATAAACGTTGGTATTCAATTTTCTAAAGGGTAGTATGTATCCTTCATAATGACGTCGATATCAAACGATTTCTAGAATAACATTTCAACTTTGTAAAGTTGAGAATAGAAAGTTAAGATTGACAGGATTACAATGTTAGTTTTGCATGGTTGGACTTGTCTTTTCAAGACTTGGTTGAGAACGACATGTTACACTTTACAAGTTACAAGTCAACATGACTAAATTTTTGGCACAAATCCCCTTCCATAGAATAACACATAAATCATTACTGACAACACATTATCGAAAATAATTTTCATATATTCTTCCCTTTACAAGGGCTAAAACATCAACGTTTTTATAAATTATGTATGCTCTGGTCATTTGTAAATAAACGTTTGTATTCAATCTTCTTTAGGGTACATTCAACCTTCATAATGATGTCCATATCAACCCTATTTATCTGATTTATAAGTGAATTTCGACCAGTTCTAGCCTAATTTAGTCCTGCAGGCACTGTCAATATTGCTTGATTGAAGTCATTTTATTGGCTGGTTATTTATAGTGCGGTACAAACCGAAATCGTCTGATGCAATACGGGGAGTCATGCGAATAATACAAAAAATTAAACAGGATGTTTAGGTCAGTTTCACTGAGAATTCTGACCGACTCTGTGTTTCAGTTCGGAACGTTTGCTGGTGCCAGTAGCTGCTGTATACCAGGTTCTAATGAGTAATCCAGATTGTATGCCGTGGATGAGCTTTAACTATGACCAAAGTTTATTCTGGCAAGGAGGAAGAGCTAATGTAAGTATAATTATGCCCCCGAAACCCCCCGATAATTTTAATTTGTTTATATTGTAATTGTTTATCTTGCTGCATTTCATACGAGAAAACATTATGTCATAACTTTATATTGGTCAATTGGCCTTTGATACTTGACCTTTGTAGTTGAGACCATTAAGATGTAGTCATTTTGTTTGACTTTGTGACTTTATAAATTAAATATTGATAGGTCTTTGAGCTTGACATGTGCATCAATTGTGATGGGACCTTTTGGATGAGGTAATGTATTAATATGAATAACATCGTTGCAAGTTGCATTCTCCCAAATATGCAATGGTCAGTGATACAATTTTGATTCACATGGGCTATTAGTATTTATCTTTGATATTCTAAATCCTAACTATTTTTATATCCGGTAGCTTAAGCGTCTAAGCGTTTTTAATGTTAATACAATTTGTGTTTGGTTCATGTTTTCAAGGACTCTGTCGCCTAAAATGTTCTCTGACTCAACTTGTTAATACAGCAGACGAATATATTAAAACCAGGTGTACTTTAAAAACAAAGTTTCAAAAGTATTGTTAGTAAAGTATAACAAATGCAGTGTTCTAAACATTCGATATCGTTATTGTGAGTCCATTTCAGCCAAAATACTCTAGATAACACATTATTAGAAACGGTGGCATTCAAGCTCTGACAATATGTAATATTTGAAGGTTTGTGGTTCGGTAAAGTGGGCGACAGAATTATTACAAATGTGACAGTGATATATAAGATACCTACAGCAATAAAACACAGGCGGTCAATAGGACAAACAGCGTGCTCTATGAGACAATAAATTTGCTCGTGATTTTAGACGAGAGTTAGAGCGTCGCTTAGCAAATGACGTCACATTTTACGTCACTGTGATTGTTCAATGGTAGAGAATGTGTTCTACGACGGGAGGCATTAATATTTTCAAAATATAGTTTATACAAACAACATCTTATCTCCACGGTTTTTATAGAAAAGTGAGTAACTATTTAAGAGCATCTCATATAAAAAACAGAATACTCGTTGTTGTGCTTTATCGTTGAATAAAACAAAGCAGAGAGCATAAAACACTCAGGGCTGCGCCCTTCGTGTTTTATGCTCCCTGCTGTGTTTTATTCAACGATAAAGCACTACAACGAGTCTTCTATTTCTTAAATAACAGTTGTATAATTATAAACATGTCAAAGTAATATTTGAAGCTTTGTCGTTTGGTAGAGTGGGGTGGAATTATGCGAAAATGTCAAAATGTTATTGGCAGGTGTAACAATTGTCTGACAGTGTTATTTGAGGAAGTAAAAGTATTGTTTGAATGGCTTACTGTTGGTTTAGCACACGACATCATTATCTGAGCTTCTGAGCATGTCATTCAAATGATTTTCTTTCAAATGCAGTGGTCGCCCTGTCCAGCGACCCAGTGAAAACCTTTCTCATCAACCATATACCTTCATTAATTAATTTTACATGTGACAAATACATGAAGCCCATAAGCCCTGTTTATACGGCGTTTGCATATGAGTAAATCGTTATATAATTACTCATATGCAAATTTGCTCATATGAACTGATGGACACATTTGCACATATGTATATTTTACTACCGTAAGCAAATATTCACTACCGTAAGGAAATATTCACTACCGTAAGCAGTTTTGCACCTAGTCAGGGACAGGTGAAAATGTTTACTACCTTGGGTAAATATGTAATTTTGTTTCACTATTCTTGTAAAGGTTCGTTGTATACATAGAGATTATTAACCAATTGTATTTCCGTAGCATTAATATCATATTTTTGGAATAAAAATTGCATTATGCGAGCCTTTGGCGGAAAGGTTAATAATCTCTTTATCATGTAATGTCATTATTAAAATAAGCGTTTTGTTGTGTTTAAAGTGGTAGGAGAATTGACCCAGTTTTAGCGGAGTAATTTCATAGATGGTACATCAAAGTGACGGTCACAATATCGGCTATATATGGCTGTGAAGTGCCTTGAAATAGTTCTTAATTAAAACAATTTAAAAACACGATGTGCGCGATTCTCTAAAAATAATTACCAATTGGTCTCTGATATTGACAGATATAAATTAATGTCATTTATTTAGTTTACATCTGATAAATATTAATTGGTATGTTTTAGGAATTCTCTATTCATATATTAGGCAGAAATTAAACACGTATGAACGCATAGTAAATTTACTTTTACTCACGTGTGTATATTCCTACCATAAGCACCATTGCCTACGTGCAAAGTTCGCCGTATAAACAGGGTTTTACTTATAATGTGGAACTTATAATGTTTGTGTTAACAACCGTTGTTAAGATTTTATCCCATGGGATATCCAATGGGAAATTCAATGGAGGGTTTTCACCCATGAGACATCCGATGGAGGAGGATACCCGTATCTCGTCAACTCGTTAACGGCGAGGGGTACACAGTTTGCGTTTTCACCAAAGTCTTTGTTACGTTAAAAAAACCTGCAATGATAAGTTTGCAAAGCTCCAACTAATGAATTTCATTAATGTCCTTTATGGAATCTGGAGTTTCCATAATAAAATCGGGTCGCCTTCTAATCACAATTTTGTCCTTCTTCATGTCCAATGTTTCTGTTCTACTAAAGGTCCATTTCCTTGGCCGCAACGGGCGGGCAGCTACAGTTTGCCTTGGCAATCCCCTCCAGCCCGGTAATGAGAACTGCAGGTTTCAAGTCTTGATCCCTGCAAGAATCGTCATTGCGACAGAGACCCCAGGTTTTGCTTTGTTCAACAGAGTAGCACATATCGACTACGGTAAGACATTTCTGTAGTGTGATATTCATTTACATTATACAATTGTTTTCATTGCCCATATGGTTGAAAATAACCGATTTAATATTATTGATATTATATATGATCTTATCTTCATATCTTACACATAGCTTCTTCTAGAGATGGCAAATGGCTGATTAGATTTTGGTGATCTTAACATTAGTCTCAAGAACACATGGAACGTTGAATTTTGCGACATGTTGAGCTTGTTATAGGGATTGATATCACAAGAACTGTTCAGTGGATTTTCATTATCATCTTGTATTAATCACAGGACAAAAAGTGGTGGCGGATGATCCTTCAAGATTCTTTCGGATCCGCCAATATTTGGGAGAATCCAGAAGTATCCGGCAAATAGATTCCACCACTTTTTGTCCTGTAAATGGTTCCTTTAGGAAAGATTCAGGGTCCAGTTGATTTTGCTGATCTTGACATTTTGAAGAATGAATTTGCGGCGGGGGATCATGTCATCCTAGTGACAATTGCTTGTTTTATAAAAAAATTGTTTATGATGTATGATAAAAGTTTGCGTTGCATGTTCATAGCACACATATGGGATGATATGGTAGTCTCGGACTGAACATGCCATATCATAATCTCTAAATATCGTTGTCAAGTTTGTTGAACCAGTTTTGGACAGTGTATTGATATGGGCCGAGCGTAAGAGAATTATAACGTGTTCTTTCTTTGCAGACGCCGATGTCCACTCCATATCCACCTTGGAGGGTATTTTGCCGGAATCTGTCCGATCTTACGTTCGATCGTTTGAGAGATGTTATCACCGCAAAACTAAATAAACACATATGAAGAAAATAAATCTCCGACTCCTTTTATTTTGTTTTTAAAGAATAGGAACTGATGAATACACACTGTCCTGGTCAGGTCCATGCATGTCTGTTGCTAAACATCCACGACAACCACCATGCATCATGGTATGAACTTCCCCAGCAACTCACGCGAGTCTACACCATTGGCTGATTTAGGAATTTTAAAAACAAACAAACCTTTCTGTGATAGCGTACCTACGTTCACAATGAAGTTAGACTAGAAAGTTAACGAAATGCAGCAATTCTTAAATTAGCCAATTGTGAAGACTGAAAACGTAGCAAGGTTTAAAGGGGCAGTAGCACGTTTTTTTCTGAAATAAGTCGATGAAATGTATTTGAAAAATAATGTCACCAATAGTAAAACACCCTTCTCTCTTCGGAAAATCAAGTTAAAAATGAGTGTACATCGTTCCATGCAGTTTTGGCTTTATTTGCAACACTGTTATTACCACTACGGATAATTGGTTTGTGTAATAAGATGTGTTACCCTCGTAAGTAAATAAAACTGACAAAATCTATCTAATTTGAAAAATGAAATTTGCAACAAACGTGCTACTGCCCCTTTAAGCTAGCCAATGATACAGACTTGCACGAGTTAAGACTTGCCGATGAAGTTGGAAATGTATTGTTATGATTAGCAAATTAAGGAATCGAAACTAATAGTGAAAACAAGTCCTTAACATGATTCAAATTATATTGACTTAACACACAATTAATTAGGTTATATTAAATATTAATATTATATTATATATTTATATTTTAAGTTATATTAGTTTTAAAATATATTTTAAAGTGATATATAACATAGATATAAAAATAGAAATCTGTAATGTCTATAACATATCGGAGGTAGTCAGAAGTCTTGATCTGTGAAGTGTCCAAATGATGTTGATAAGCGAGCCTGTTGTAAGTGATGACAGACGAAGATATCAAAAAGCAATTACATGTGTCCAAAGTATAGTATCCAAGTATAGACTGAAGATCATTACTCAGAGCAGCAGTAATGATTCCTTAAAGGGGCAGTAGCACGTTTTTTCGCTCAAATAAGTTGATGAAATGTATTTGAAAAATAATGTCACAAATAGTAAAACACCCTTCTCTCATCGGAAAATCAAGTTAAAAATGAGTTTACATGGTTTAGTAAAGCCGTGGGAATCGTTTTTGTAATTCAAAATAATAAATTGTGTTCACAATAAAATGGCCGCCATGCATTTTTTGCTTTATACGCAACACCGTTATTACCACTACGGATAATTGGTTTGTGTAATAAGATGTTTTACCCTAAAAAAATCATTTAAAAGACACAAGCTATCATTATAAATGGGAAATTTGAAAAATTAAAATTTGCAAAAAACGTGCTACTGCCCATTTAACTGCATCAAGAAGGCAATAGAAACTAACAGATTCTTCCAGATCGTTCAAAAACATTGTTGACAAGCTTAAGCAGTCTTAATCAGGCCCATCCTCGGTTACCCAGGGTTTTATATATGCTCCGTTTCTCTCCACTATGTCACCCATGGGAAACTCTGTCAGCGAAATTTGCACTATTATTACCCGCCCTTGGCCGGCGTGACAAAGTCAGTAACAAAAGAAAATACTCAATACGATAAGACGGAAATGGTCAAGGGAGATAACCGGATGGCTAACAAAATGACCTCGCGTGCTTTGCAACTAAGTGATGTGAATTGTCATTTGCTCGCAGGTCCAAGCTGCGTAGCGGTTTGATTGGCTCACGCCGGCCAAGGGCGGGTAATTTGAGTACAGATTTCTCTGATGAAATTTCCCATAGTTTAGAGTAACGGAGCATATATAAAACCGTGGGTAACCGAGGATGACTCAGGCCGGATGATGGTAGAACCTTGCGGGATGGGAGATAACGTGATTCGGGCAAATATTTACGAATATAATACAATTGCGTTCATTGACACAAGTTGTAATTCAAACACTTACAACACTCAGGATTAAACATTTACAGGAATCCGACCGAACAAATGTAGGTAAATCTTTATGATAGTATCCACCCGTTTACTCCATCTACTCTCTATCTCCTTTCACTCTCTTTTCATAAAACAAGTCTCCATGCACACAATAATGTACACAGCAGTTCGTTCATTCCACCTAAGAGACAATATCCACCATAATGCACGATACATTAAAAATAATATCCACAAACTGTCAAGGCCTGAATAACAAACGAAAACGCACAGACGTATTTAACCACCTAAAAGGTAAAAAAGCACATATATATTGTATACAAGATACGCATTTTACAAAAGAGTTAGAAATCAAAATTAAAGAAGAATGGGGATCAAAACATTGTTATTTCAGCTCTTATAAAAGTAATGCCAGAGGAACAGCTATACTTTTTAATGACAACTTTGACTTTGCCATTGTAGACAGTAAATACGATGTAAATGGAAATTATGTAGCATTAACGTTGAAAATTTTAGATACGACGCTCACTTTAGTAACAATATATGGACCAAACACTGACACTCCAGAATTTTATGATAAAATCATATCAATTATTGCTGAATTACAATCAGATAGGTTTTCTATATGCGGGGATTGGAATTTTGTACAAGATCCTAAAATAGATTACTTTAACTATAAAAAAGTTAATAATATCAAAGCAAGAGACACCTGCTTTTAGTTTATGGAAGAAAACGACTTGATAGATCCGTGGAGAGAAAATAACCTAGACATGAAAAGATACACTTGGAGACAAAAGAACCCTTTCAAACAAGCAAGATTAGATTTCTTTATCATATCTAAAAATCTCGAAAGCTCAATCCAAGAAACTGGTATTGATGCAGCATATAGATCAGATCATTCCATAATATGGATTAAGTTAAAAATAAGTGAAATAGAAAGAGGCAAAAGTTACTGGAAATTCAACAATTCCTTACTATATGATAAAACATATGTAGATAAAGTCAAACTACTGATTAATGAAACAAAGGAACAATATAAATCATACGTAGATGAAACTGGTAAATATATCTTCAAAATCAATGATCAACTATTCTTTGAAACACTGCTGTTAATGATCAGAGGACATACTATAAAATATTCATCATACAAGAAAAGGGAAAACATGAAGCTCAAACAAAATCTTGTAAAAATGATTGATGACCTTGAAACTGAAATTGATTCTTCAAATGATATGGATTCCAAGCTAAAATTACAAAATCAATTAACAGATGCAAACGAAAGATTAGAGATAATTAATAAAAAAGAAATAGAAGGCATACTCATGAGATCAAAAGCAAAATGGAAAGAAGAGGGAGAAAAACCAACCAAATTTTTTCTATCGCTAGAAAATAGAAACTTCTTAAACAAAGCAATATATAAACTTGAAAATGACCAAAGAGAAATACTTACAAGAAAACATGACCTTATAACGGAAACTAAATCGTTTTATCACAAACTGTACCAAACAAAACCGTGTGAAAAGGTTAATCTAAAAGAATTACTAAAAGATATCGACGTACCAAAATTATCTAAAGATCAACAGGATTCCCTAGAAGGAAAACTAGAATATGAAGAAGTATTAAACAGTCTTAAAAAAATGAAAAACGAAAAAAGCCCTGGATCATCAGGTTTTACTGTTGAATTCTTCAAATTCTTTTGGTCGAATATCAATGAATATCTTATCAGGTCACTGAATTTAGCTTACGAAAAAGGAGAATTGTCACTGACCCAAAGGCAAGGTGTTATAACCTGCTTTCCTAAAAAAGGAAAACCTAAACATTTACTTAAAAATTGGAGACCAATCTCATTACTGAATGTAGCTTATAAAATTGGATCCTCAACTATTGCACACAGAATTAAAACTGTATTACCAACCATAATTAATGAAGATCAAAAAGGATTTATGTCCAAAAGATATATTGGTGAATGTACCCGTTTAATATATGATATCATTGATTATACTGAATATATGAAAATACCAGGAATTCTACTTCTTATTGACTTTGAAAAAGCCTTCGACTCTGTTGACTGGAATTTTATTCAAGAAGTCCTAAAATTCTTTAATTTTGGAACATCTATCACAAGGTGGATAAACACTTTTTTCAATAACATCCAATCATGCGTTGTTATGAATGGGTTTCTCTCAAACTACTTCGACATATCAAGAGGATGTAGACAAGGAGATCCTATTTCTCCATATATATTTCTTCTGTGCGCCGAAATTTTGGCCATAATGATTAGGAATAATGATAAAATAAAAGGGATACAAATTGGAGAAACAGAATACCTTATTTCCCAATACGCTGATGACACTTCACTTATATTAGATGGCACCGAAAAATGCTTACAGGCGACATTAGAAACACTAAGCACATATGCCTCATTTTCAGGCTTAAAAATAAACGTGCATAAAACACAGGTATTATGGATAGGCTCAGAAAAAAATTCCCGAAAAAGATTTTGTCAGAACTGGAATTTGGACTGGTGTAACGATTCATTTATACTGTTAGGTATCATATTTACACACAATATCGCAGAAATGGTCGAGCGAAATTACAAAGATAAACTCAAGCTTTTAAAATTATCTATGAATCAGTGGTTAGCAAGGGATCTCACCCCCTTAGGAAGAAATGTTATATTGAAAAGCTTACTATTACCACAACTAAACCACCTATTCACTTCTCTCCCGAACCCAGATGATCAAATGATAAAGGAAATTGAGCAACTTTGCTTTAGATTTATATGGAGGAACAAACCTGATAAAGTTAACAGAGCTACCATCATAAAGAACTATGATCAAGGGGGAATACGAGCCCCAAATATTAAAAGTCTTATTCAATCGCAAAACATCTCATGGATAAAAAGACTAGCAAATTCTGAATCCAAAATACAGAAACTGTTACAAGCCAATATACAAACAGATATAAATAGCTTCATACAAACATGTGAAACACATATACAAGAATCCTTTATAACACCCGAAACTAATCCTTTTTGGAAAGATACGTTAAAATCTTGGGGTAAATTTTTATCTAAAAAGTCAAAGAACGCACAAAACGGAAATGATATCCTATCCCAGCCCCTGTGGCTAAATGATAATATAAAAATAGGCGGAAAACCAATTAATTATAAACATTACTCTAGCAAAGGTATTACTTACATAAATGACATGTTTGATAATCAAGGAAATTTCGTTACTGTGGAACAATTAAGAAAAACATACGGATGTACAACACATTTTTTGGAACTACAAGGAATTATACAATCCATTAAATGCTACTGTAAATTCACTAAAGTTCATATTGAGAAGAAACTTCAAACACCATTTCTACCTTACTTATTGCAGAATATTATAGGAGATCCAAAAGGTTGTAGAGATATTTATGACATTCTTATATTTGAAAAACCTAAAAAACCTTTAGCATACCGGGAAAAGTGGCAAAATGAATTTAATGAATCCATTGAGGAACACACTTGGGAGACAATAGAAAAAATAACATTTAAATCCCATAATAGCGTTAAAATCACTTGGTTCTAATACAGTATACTTCATAGGTTTATACCTACAAATGATTTGTTAGCAAAAATGAAATATAAAGACACTAATATATGTATTTTTTGCAAATCTGAAACAGAATCAATATTACACTTATTTCATGAATGTAAAATCATTGAGAATATCTGGAAAGAAATCGCTAAGTGGATATATGTAAAAACTGGAACAACAATAATATTCTCTAGCAAAGACATAATTTTAGGATATCCCGAAAAGAGAAACTATGTTCTAAACTTAATCATATCAGTCGTAAAATATAACATATATAAAATGAAACAAGGAGATAAAATACCAAACTTGAATCACATTAAAGAAGATATTAAAACAGCATACAATATTGACCGCTATAACGCCTACTCAGAGTGTAAATATGATAATTTCAGAAAATTCTGGTCCATATGTCATAATCTTTTCTGAATCACTGATCACTATATTTGCCAACTGCCATTTTTCATTGACCTGATTGTTAAAATGCCTGTTTTCAGACTCTGTATTTGCCTTTATAGAATATGTAATTAACATGTGTATGTATTGAACTGTTTAAATGAACTGTAACGATGGAGATTCAAAAATAAATAAAATTATAAAAAAAAGAGTTGTAATTCAAGCCTAATCTAAACGTTTGTGACCTAAAAACAACCAAACTTAGTTATTAAATATTATTTAAGGAAAATACATTCTCATAATTGTATGTCATGAGGAGAAAAGGAACTATCTGTTATTTGATATTAGCAAGAGCCACGATAATGTTGGTAGAAGTGACAGGGTTACTATGATTTATATAGACTTAGTCATAGTCACATTGTCTTTAAAGGATACAGACAGGGTCACACAACGATATCACAAAATGGGACAGGAAAGCAAAATTTAGACTATCCAGCCAAGAAGCGGACTACCCATTCGATGATCCACAATCCACATCGCACGTCATTGAGGTGAGGTGAGTTGGGGTATAACACCGCTTTCAGGAGACTTCCTTTATATCACGTACGGCTGCTAGTATCATTGCAGGGAGAAAGTTTGCAATACCATGGTGGCTATGTATTGCGGTCAACCCTGCGAGCTTCGGCTGGAACTAGCAGACCAGTGGTGGTACTGCGCTGAAGCATTGCACCCAAACCTTACTGCATGTAGAACCGTTCTCTACTGCCCACAAAGTTGCCGTGCCCATGGCGGGATTCGAACCCCGCACCTCTTGATCCGACCGCGCTAACCACTGCGTTATCCTGCTCCTTGCACGTCAACGATACCAAGCGACTGGGCAGAACCACTTGCTACCACTGTTTAGACCTGAAATAATTTTACTGGAAATGTCTAGTAAGTTATAAGAAATATGTTACGAGCGCTTCCAATGGTACTGGCTTCGCTGATTGGTTTGACCAATCTTAAACGAATTGGGCGACGTTGATATTGACATGTGTGTCATTTTGTAATAATTCTTAAACATCTCAATTTCATTAAAGATTGCCTTTGATATCAACTGTCAACACGAGTTTATAAAAAGTGACACATACCCGAGGCGTTGTTATAAAATTCTATTTATTATGGAAAATAAGACGAGATGTTTTAGCCATTCGCCAGTCCGCAAACACTCACCGGTTCGTTCCCCATCCGACAGTCCCTGGTCGAAGTCATCACAACAGAGGAAGAAGAAGAAGCGTAACCGCGTTTGACAGCGTTTGACACCAAGGGGTTGACGGAGTCCATTCTGGGTTCCGTCAAGGATATGGTGTCCTCCCTTATCGATGCCAAGCTTACGAGCACTACGGTGCCCTCATCACCTGGCCGTAACGTGCGGAGGGACTCGCCCTCTCGGTTGCCTTGTGTTCAATGCCGGCGACCCCCAAGGCGCATACGATGCCCAGACGTCTGGTCACTTTTGTGTCGCCAGTTCCGTCTGGTCTGTCGGACATATCGGTATCGTTGTCTCCCGGTTCGACAGGTCGGTGGGAGGAGGCGGCGACTTCATCGACCCGGTTACTTGATGCTGCCGCCAATCTTAGCGGACCACCTGCGTGTGGGTCTACCAGTCATTCAACCACGTGTTGCTTTGACGCCTCCTGTCTTGGATGTCTTGGTCTCCCATGCGGTCTCAGACAGCCATTTGGTCCACCTTGACAAGGAGGCCAGGTCCATCCTGGGCATGGCCGACTCCATTGCCAACACCTGTCAAACCATGACGGCATTTGCCAAGCAGGCGGGAATGGAGGACGGAGCTAACAGGCTTTATCGTGGCTTTGGTTCGGTGAAAGGGAGAGTCGCGCTAGTACCGGTGGCGTGTCCTTTCACCAGTGGGATCGCCTACAAAATCTCGTGACTTCCAGGCTGGCTCAAGCCCGAAACGGACCACCACTTACCTCTTCTGCTCTCGGGTTGCCTCATAGCCCGCCTCATTCAGTGGCATGCTAGCTACGGTGAGTTATGAACTAGAGTACATGTATGTAAATAATAGTACGTTTTTTTTTATTAAACGTCACTATTTATACTCACTGGTCTTTATACCCGTCACACGTCCCCTCCCGCGAGTCTGAGAGCTGCCTGCGTCCAGGCTCAAGGAAGAAGGGTAAGCCACCTAGCGGGGGGCGAGGGTGGGGGAGGTAACTCTCTTTATTCTTCAGTGTTATATCTGGTCGAGTGATTAATTGAGAGGAACTAAATTGGCTACGGTGAGTTATCAACGGTGAGTATAAATAATGACGTTTATTAAAAAACGTACTATATTCGAAATTAACTTCCCTTCGCAAGGTTTAACTCTTGCCAGTTGTTTTCGATGTTAAATCATTGATTCATATATACATGGCATTCAAGTAAACAAAACACAAAAAAGTATTTCGTAGCATCACCTGCATACCAAGATATCGCTGTTCAAAGTGATTAAAATTCGACTGCAAATTATCTCACTCCGGAAACCCTTTCCCTGGCAGCTCACGGGAGCTACATGTAAGCGTTCGTTAGCGATGTGACATTTTACACAGGAGTTGCTAACAATGACATCCTTAGGCGATATGGCGATTTCGTCGATAATTCGTTTAAAACATTATAACAACTTTTGACAGTGCAAGTTTCCGATAGAATTGGTATTTGTGTGCTTTAGGGAGTAATTTCGGTGGATTTGGAGCATTTTTCGATATTCAGTCGCTGATTTTAGATTTGTCCTTTTCCCACTCGAGTGGAGGGTTTATATGTTTTAAAATGAATAACTAACATTTTAAAAAATGTAAACGATCATGCAATTTTCTATTATATAAGTCATTATTATTAAACTTTTTGTTGTGCTTGATTTTATGTTTGAAGAGGCCTATCGTTTGAAGCCTACAGCGTCAATATTTCTCATAGTGACTTTTATTATTGATAATAAAATAAATGTGTTATAATTTTCAACATTGTTACTGGTTTACAGTTTTTAGAAAACAAATATTCGGGCTATTGTTCAATCTATAGTCGTATACATTTACAATAACTTAGACACTGACATAACATATACATTCATTAGATATATCATTGCATGAGCCTTACTGAAAAAACATCAGACTTTCTCATTTTCCTAGCATGATATAAAAAGGGCATACATTATTTATAATATTTACATTAGTTGAGGACATCAGATTTAGAAAACTGTATTGTGATATGAGATATATCGAATATGAGAAGATTCTCATGAAATGTAATTTTGGGGGTCAACTCATATGTTTTTGGAAATAAAATAGTTTAAATCACACGGATTATGTATCTTTCCCATTTTCAAATGAAAGAATTGGAACTATAGAACTTTAATCAACTCACCATGGCCTTGTGGCCGGTACAATTCCGAATGTGCAAATGGGGACGTGATGTCAGTCTGGCAGATGGGTGACCACCGGGCATAGAGTTGATCATGACGGTTAGTGACAGGATTTGTTACATAACATAGGGGAAATCTTTTGTTGTCATGATTGATCTGGTTTTAACGACATAAAACTAAATTGGTAGTGTATTCCTTGCTATGTGTAAAACATTTTTAATCTTAGCATTTATTGGTCAAACAAACAGCAAATAAAATGTCCAAAGTGCAGAAATCAATAGAAGTAAGTAACTGATGTTCATAATAATTCAGTAAGGTTTTCGATATGAAATATCACGACGGCCTTCTAAATAAACTTTTAAACAAAGGCATTAAAGGAAACCTTCTCAACTATATCATAGACTTTCTATCCAATAGGAAAATAACAACCAAAGCAAATGGTAAACTATTGGATAAATACAACTTAGAGAACGGGGCCCCACAAGGAGGTATCATCTCCCCAACTTTATTCCATAAAACGATTGATGACTTATTTGAATCGATAAATAACAAAGTTGAACAATCTCAATATGCTGACGATGGAGCATTATGGTAATCGTCAAATAAACATGATTATCATCAAAAATAAATTCAAAAGGCTTTAAATCAAGTCTGTGAATGGACTGAAACTGAGCTCTCACGCGAAATAACTGTATGCATTTTATTTCAAAAGAAAAGATTGAGACCACAGGCCCAAACATTTTCCATAAAAGGCAAACAATTAAATCATGTCAACAGTATAAAATGTCTCGGAGTTAGGAAAGAACACATAAATAACATAGTAACCAGGTGTAACAAGGATATCAATATATTAAAACGTATTACAATAACTAAATGGGGTACCAATAAAGAAAGCATTACCTTATTGTATAAAAGTCTCATCAGATCAAAATTAGAAGTAGCTCTGCCATACTGAAATAAGAAAAGATCAATCATATCAGATGCATTGTATGCCATTGAAGACATCAGACATAACATTGTAAATAAGCGGCCAGATTTAATGGGTACCCTACAAAAAGTCAATATACAACACTTAGAATGAGAAAACCACATACATATTATTTCGATTCCAGCTCATTAAACATAACGGGAAACACAAATGCTGATAAAGCAGCCAAAAAAGGATTACATTCTAACTTAATCATACCTACTAAAGGAGAAAACATCATGGCTAATAAACATATCAAATCAAAACTGTATTAAGCAGGTGAGCAGGGATAGCGCAGTGGTTAGCGTCGGATCAAGAGGTCCGGGGTTCGAATCCCGCCAGTGGCACGGCAACTTTGTCTGCAGTAGAGAACTGTTCTACACGCAGTAAGGTCTGGGTGCAATGCTACACTGAATTTCAGCGCAGTACCACCCATGGTTCGTTAGTTCCAGCCTATGCTCGCAGGTTGCACCGCAATGCATAGCCACATGGTTTTCTCCCTGTCAAATAGACTAGCAACCGCGATATAAGTGAAATACTCTTGAAAGCGGCGTTTAAACCCAAATAAATTATTTTTGGTCTTTTCAAATTACCTTTAAAACCGGAATACGTATATATTTCTGATTTAACTTACATGACGCATTGTTGAATCCAGAGTGTTTGTAATATCGAGAGATTATGTATATTTTAAAACCATTTCTGCCTTTTTGGTCCTGAAATTTCTGTTAGGAAAAAGAAGGCCTCGGCCTGCCGGTATGTCTCTTCCCTGGTTCCCAACCGTAGATCCTCATATCATCACATAGACCTCTCTCTTGAGCCTTACACATTACGTTTTATTAGATAGAACAGTCAGTTAATCTATTCTAATCTCTATTATCTTAGAGGTTGTTGAAAGGAGAGCGAGAAAAAAGTTTCCTATACGACAAATTGTATGTTCCATTCAGTAATTGAAAAAACAGTATGTTTGCTAACGTCCTTTTCATTTGGGTGCTATGTAACATGCTTTTAAAGGGACATTAAAGGTACATCCATTGTGTTGTTGGAGGTCAAATATGCCGAATATTATAAATGGTGTTATTTTATCGAGAAGTACCGACTGTTACCGAAAACTACCATTTTTATGATACTCGACTTAGTATATTGACGATATGAAGGTAAAAGTATCGATTTCTGATCGAAAACCGGACTCTCCGTGGCGCGCGGCAAGGAGTCAAACGTAATTTTGGAATCGTATTTAAACCAGACAACATAACAAAAGTGGGTTGATAATGTTCAATAGGTCATATAACTACTGTGTATGTAAATAGAACGTGCTCTTTCGGTTTCTGCATATGCATAATGACGTTACTCGATTTTTAATTGGAAAGTAGTAAATATGATATGTTTAATTTAAAGATTGGGGTTGAATATGCAAGCTGAGTGAATTTGTATTGTAAACAGCGCATATGGTGTGTTGGAACGTATTTAAGCCAAATAAAATTTTATGAAACACAATGGATGTACCTTTAAAGGGGCAGTAGCACGTTTTTTGCAAATTTTATTTTGTCAAATTTCCCATTTATAATGATAGTTTATGTCATTTATATTTACTTTAGAGGCTAAAATATCTTATTACACAAACCTATTTCCCGTAGTGGTAAAAACAGTGTTGCGTAGAAAGCAAAAAATGCATGGCGGCCTTTTTATTGTGAACACAATGTATTACTTCGAATGACAAAAAACAATTTCCATGGCTTTGCGAACCACTAACACTCATTTTTTAGATTGATTTTCCGAAGAGGGAAGGGTGTTTTACTGTTGGTGAGATTATTTTCCAATTACATTTCATCGACTTATTTCATGGGAATAACGTGCTACTGCCCCTTTAAGTAAGCTGTTTAGGTCACATAGAGTGAATGGTGCTAGTTCATTCAATGTAATGACAGTATGAAGGTAAAAGTCGTGTTTTTCTCGAAAACCGGACAATGTACCGCGGTGCGCCAATTAGTCAAACGTAATTTTTGAAACAGACAAAAATACTGAGTTTGGTTGGTAATGCTTAATATAATGTCTAGGGCCAATACAACGGACCTCGGACCTGTAACTCGGCCAATACGGAAATACGTAATTAATGACAATTTTATGACCTATTTTCATTCTATTTGCACAACACTAAACATCTTATTTATATTGAAACAACAAGTATAAACCAGATTGATGAACAGATACCATGGGTCAAAGTTGTGAAGCGTCAGCTTCGGGCTTTCATCAAATATGCGACTGCGCATGCTCAGACTCATAATGGCCGTGCTTGTCTCGTATTGGCCCAGTTTTCCCGTATTGGCCCAGTTTCCCCGTATTGGCCCAGTTGTCGAATCATATGGTCTAGGCCGTAAATACCGTATACATGCCATAACATTGATAGTTAAAGAGGCAGTAGCACGTTTTTTTCTCTGAAATAAGTCGATGAAATGTATTGGAAAAATAATGTCACCAATAGTAAAACACTCTTCTCTCTTCGGAAAATCAAGTTAAAACTGAGTGTACATGGTTCCGTACAGCCATGGGAATCGTTTTTTGTCATTCCAAATAATAAAATGTGTTCACAATAAAATGGCCGCCATGCAATTTTTGCTTTATACGCAACACCGTTATTACCACTACTAGCGTAGACGAGGTGAATCCCTACAGAAAGACACCTAAGTAGCGTAGCGTAGACGAGGTGAGTCACACACGTGAAACACCCAAGCGGCGCAGCAAAAGCACAACAACTCTGACGATATGCAATCAAGAGAGTTGAACCAAAAACTCTGAACTCGAAGAGCACAAAGTCAAAATCAAGTAACGACCCGCCAAGGTAAACAAAGACGAACAAGCCAGACAAAAACTAGGCTAAACACTTACAAGATAATTCAATCTTTATTTCACAAAAGCACAACAACTCTGACAATATGCAATCAAGAGAGTTGAACCAAAAACTCTGAACTCGAAGAGCACAAAGTCAAAATCAAGTAACGACCCGCCAAGGTAAACAAAGCCCACTCGTGCGTGTACCAAACCGTAAGTGACTGGCGTAGCGAGTCACTTGAACCAAAGTGATTCACCCTAAGGATGAGTCGCGTAGATTCGACCTAAGGCGATGCCAAAGGCGAATGGTAGGCGAAAGCTAGCAACGGGCGACGCGTGTCACTGACGAGGAGTGTATCCACTGCTCCTTAACCAAGCTAGTCACCCACCTTAGGCGAACAACTAACGAAGCCAGTGACAGGCGAGGCGAGAAGCCAAGCGAGACGCGAAGCACTTGAGTACGGACCGCAGGCGTATGACAAGCGAAAGCGAATGACAAGCGAAGCAAGCCAAACGCGTAGGAGAGATTCCACTGCTCCTTTACCCTACGCAAGTCAACAACCCACAGTTCCCTAGAGTACAGACCGAAAGGCGTATGACAAGCGAAAGCGAATGACAAACGAAGCAAGCCAAACGATTAGGAGAGATACCACTACTCCTCTACCATACGCAAGACAAACACCTAACAGTTAGCACTAGAGTACGGACCGCAGGCGTATGACAAGCGAAAGCAAATGACAAGCGAAGCAAGCCAAACGCGTAGGAGAGATTCCACTGCTCCTTTACCCTACGCAAGTCAACAACCCACAGTTCCCTAAAGTACAGACCGAAAAGCGTATGACAAGCGAAAGCGAATGACAAACGAAGCAAGCCAAACGATTAGGAGAGATACCACTACTCCTCTACCATACGCAAGACAAACACCTAACAGTTAGCACTAGAGTACGGACCGACAGGCGTATGACAAGCGAATTAGGAGTGATTCCACTGCTCCTTTACCGTACGCAAGTCAACAACCCACAGTTAGCACTAGAGTACGGACCGAAAAGCGCATGACAAGCGAAAGCGAATGGCCAGCGAAGCAAGTCAAACGATTAGGAGAGATGCCACTACTCCTCTACCATACGCAAGACAAACACCTAACAGTTAGCACTAGAAAACGGACCGAAAGGCGTATGACAAGCGAAAGCGGATGACAAGCGAAGCAAGTCACACGCGTAGGAGAGATACCACTGCTCCTTTACCCTACGCAAGTCAAACACCCAACAGTCAGGTGAGAGAAAACAAAGAATCACGAGCTGCACGTGCGGCGCATGCAATCCACCTACTCCGGGTGGTCGCTAGCTAGCACATGTCAACAAGGCCCCTTGAAAACTAACACCTACTTGAAAACAGATTGCAAACACAACCTGCACTACCGAAGAATAAAGTTGAGGGTATCTCTTGACCAAACAAGAGAAAAATAGCAAGTTAGCAACACAAGCCGCTAAATACCCAGTCACAGAACAAAAACACGTCTGCCTTGCTCTGCAACTTTTAGGAGAGTGATAGAGTGAGATATGAACAGGTAGTGACGTCACAAGACCACCTAGACTTACCGGCCCTTGGATAAGGGATTTTACGCACCCCTTCTCCACTCTTCAAGTTCGTCTGTATTAAGGTTGAAATAGCATTACCCTTAGGAGGTAAGGCAAAGTAGGTCTAGTCAACAGATAGGTATTTAAATAATAAATGTTACACTCCTTTCAATGCACGACATATCAATCTTTTTATAAGTGAACATGTTACGAACCATCTAGGGTATATCACAATCTGCAGATTGTGAGCTCACAATCTAGGAATAGTTCACCATTCTTAGATTGTTGTATTATTATCTAGGAATATTTCACCATTCCTAGATTGTTTAAACAAGTTTCAGATTGTTCGACCCTAATAATCTGAGAATGCTCACAATATAGGAATTTGCTTTGTCGGCTTATCTAACCTGTTTGTTTAACCTTCAATGTATAGGGTCGAATCCTAGTTTACGCATGGCTGTCATCTGGTGTGGTTGTATAAACTCCTTATGTAATAGGTAACGATTCATAGATTGATAAGTGCTTTAAAGGGGCAGTAGCACGTTTTTTCTCTCAAATAAGTCGATAAAATGTATTTGAACAATAATTTCACCAATCGTAAAACACAATTCTCTTTTAGAAAAATTAAGCAAAAAATGAGTGTACATGGCTCAGTAAAACCATGGGAATCGTTTTTGTCATTCGAAATAATAAAATGTGTTCACAATAAAATGGTCGCCATGCAATTTTTGCTTTAAACGCAACACCGTTATTACTACTACGGATAATTGGTTTGTGTAATAAGATGTTTTACCCTCTAAAGTAAATTTAAATGGCACAAACTATCATTATAAATAGGAAATTTCAAAAAAGAAATTTTGCAAAAAACGGGCTACTGCCCCTTTAAAGTTTGTATTTTCTATAATATTTATTCCCTATATGGGTCTATTCCTAGATTGTGAGAAGCATTGTACTCGTTTCTCTATCTACACTACCGGGGTCGATTCCTAGATTGTGAAGCACTTTCTATATATATTATCTACCCACTACAGGGGACGAATTATAGAATGTGACAATTCTCAGAATATTCAGATCTCACAATCTGCAGATTTTTTTAAACATTCTAGGAAGAGTGACACGTTCCTAGATTGTGCGAAAAATCTGCAGATTGCATGGAACAAATACACACATGTTTTATATTATTAATATATAACAATTTAATATAAAATAAATATACAAAATAATTAGTTACTGAGAATAATGCTTCATTATAACTATCGAATGGTAGTGAACTACATTATTGTTGCAATGCATGCCAAGTTAGAATTAAAATGCTTTAAAAATGCGGTTTGCGAAAAAGAAAGAGACACTGCCAAAATAAATGTTTCGTCAAAGTACAAACTATTTCCATTATTATAATATATTATTGGCTATTAATGAACTACAAACAATTCGTAAACCGTGCCCTCATATTTTTTTCTGAACACGTATATGGAAATGAATAAATAAACTTATACGTATATTGTAGAACATCACAGAAAAGCAGACGGACAGTTTACCAGTGCGAACGACTATTTCATACGCATTTAAACCTCCGTTTCCGACATTTTAATTTCACGAATCACGAGACAGAGATATTAGTCTTGAAGTTATGACATTTTAATATCTCCCCAAATGACATCACGTTCTCGCAATACGTGGCACAATGTTTTATTATTTACTCATCAATTTCAATTTTTTATTTAATTTCCATCAATATTTCAACAACTCATAATCATGTGCATTCACACCATGTCATAATAAATTGTCTATTTCCAGTGATTAATTTGGCATTTATTATGTTGTCTGCTTAGTCATAGCTCTTTCCCACTGTCTTCGTGCATTTGCCAAGAACACTGGAATACACAAGTGGCAACATGATCTCGCCACTCCTCTGGCTTTCACTGGCTGGTAGGTTAATCCTAATTAATCAATTAATTATAATGATTTTATGCATATCGAGTAATTTCATTACGTAATATTAATGACACATTAATTCATAAATTTGGAGATGTTGTTCTATTCCTTTAACAAATAGGAACATGTATATGAGTTCTTCGTATGTACATTGAGTCGATAAGCATTGGTTTATGAATTGAGATTTTTTTTATGGTACATAATCTTATTTTGATCTTTTTCGTTCAAAATTATTTATTAAAATTATTATTCAAAAAATTAAACGCGTCTACCTTACTACCTACGGATCAATATTTATACTATTATTTATTAATTGACAATGGCATACCCTTTTTAATAATTTCCTTTTGAAGGGAGACAAAAGCGTCTGTCAAAGTTTGTATAGGTCTGATAAAAAGGTTAAAGTAAATAGGACAATGTCAAGGACAGGGTAAGCGCTTCCGGTCATGCGCAGAAAATGTATTCATGTCGAACTACACATTCACTTTCAGTGATGACTTGTAATTCTCTTATTACAGCGAAACCCCACTTTTGGAATTGTACTGTATTGCATTAAAAACAATATGGTACCGCACATTTACAAAGACATGGCAATATTACCCTTACATATCGGTGGTAACAATACCCACAATACATGTCTAGCTTGTAATAAACAACTGAGAAATGAACGGACTTACAGTTGTTGAGACAATGCGTGAGTGAGTTGGGGTTTAACGCCGCTTTCAAGAGTATTTCACTTATTTCGCGGCTGCTAGTAATATGGCAGGGAGACTATGCACTGCGGTGAAACCTGCGAGCATCGGCTTGAACTAGCGAACAATGGGTGGTACTACGCTGAAATTCAGTGCAGCAGTCCACCCAAACCTTACTGCGTGTAGAACAGTTCTCTACTGTGGACAAATTTGCCGTGCCCCTGGCGGGATTCGAACCCCGGACCTCTTGATCCGAAGCCGAACGCGCTAACCACTGCGCTATCCCTCCCCGAGACAATGCGTAACATATTTCATAATGACACTAAATCGACTTCACGAAATGTACTATCCACATTATAAACGTAGAATACACATATTTTAAAAGATATTTTTTTTCTTTATTCATGGCGATAATCTCACAAAAGTCATAAACATGAAAAACATGATAAGGAAGTAATTATTTAGATATGTATGGTCAAGACAACTATGATGTTTTATAACTTCCGTAGAATAGAACGTGGATTGTTTTATATTGCACATAAAACAACAATGGTGTCATTTTCCTTCACAATAGAAGTAATACACTAGTAATGTATGTTATGGCTTTTAGTAACTGTGTTGGAGGTTCTTCGGTATTCGGGGGCGGGATAGCGCAGTGGTTAGCGCGTTCAAGCGCGATCAAGAGGTCCGGGTTCGAATCCCGCCAGGTTCACGGCAACTTTGTCTGCAGTAGAGAACTGTTTACACGCAGTAAGGTTTGGGTGCAATGCTACACTGAATTAAGTACCACCCATGGTTCGCTAGTTTCAGCCGATGCTCGCAGGTTTCAACGCAATGCATAGCCACATGGCGTTGCGGACTTTCTCCCTGCCGTAATACTAGCAGCCGCGATATAAGTGAAATACTCTTGAAAGCGGCGTTAGACACTAACTCACCTCACCTCACCTCACCTCTTCGGTATTATTATTTATTTTTTAAAATTCTTAGTTTAGACATATCTAGATGATGCATGTACGTATATCGTTTGAAATACACTACGCGGCAAAATAAGCTATACCCAAATTCCAACAGTCAAGCACAAACTACTGCTTAGGAAAGTCAATTTTGAATGTCTGTTTTGAAGTGTACACAATTCATTCATCAATATATAATACTTTAGTTTTCATATCTCTTAAAACACAAATGGGATTCAGAAATCGCTATGGATTTTAGTCATAATGTTTGGCATGTGATTTACGAAATGTGGAAATTGAGTGTAGGAAAAATATTGTCAATATGATATACCTTTTTAGACTTTAATTCGTTGATGCATTGTATGCATAACATAAGCAAAAAAGCAGGATACCAATCTCCTATCTCGCTCAGTTAAGGAGTTCCGAAGGCGGTTTTTCCGAAAATGTGTTTAAAAAATTCTAGTTTTTTTCATGTTGTTGTGAATTAAATATATTGCGTTTTTGCTAGATACTGTCTAGTTGCTATACTCCCGTCTTGCAAATGTTTCAATGTTTAATTTACTTGATAATTTGTTTATTTACTTACTTGCAGGAGTATGCATGGGACAGATGGGCCCGCCACCAGGTAAGAGCTAGGGCTAAGGCCAGGGCTAAATCAAGAACTTGAAGTGTATTTGAACTTTAAGAAGTGTACAGAAGACGTGAGACATAATCTCTGAACTGTCAAAACATGATGAAGTAGATTATACCTGATCACCCTAATGTTAAACGGATAATTGCATTTTGTTCTTCTGAGAAAATGGGGGGGGGGGGGGGGGGGGGTTTGGTTTTACCGAAGTCCATCCCATTACCTAATATTATGTGCTTAGGATAAGTGAAATATTATAATATTTACTATAACCAACAACAACTAAGCTGTAGAGCTACAGCGACTACACTGACGGGCAAAGGAAAATAAACACATATTTATTTATACATATACATTATCATTTTCATTATTTTATTTCACCTTAATAATCATACTTATGGTGTAAATGAACATCACGATTCACATACATTTACGAGATTTCACTTTCACGGACGTAGGGCACTGCTCAAACCGGGGAAATGTCTATCTTTAAATTTTGATTGTTTAAACCACTTCGTTGAACATCGTATTTAAGACTTTACCTTTTAACTTTGTAATAATTTAATGTGTTTTCACGGTCATTTTTCTGGCTTATTTTTGCGATTATTAATATTAATCACCAAGGTACATTTCTTGCTGCCACTGACTGAAACATTGCAAAACTATAAAACAACAATGATGTGATGTTCATATTTGACGAGTTCCAATAGCTTATCAATAACTCTTAAACGCATGTTTATTTGCAAGTTTTTTTGTTTTGATTTTTTCAGGGCAACTAGGACCTGATCCGGGCATGGGAATGGAGGGTGGGGTTGGTATGATGGGTGGCGGAGGGATGGGCGGTGGTATGGGTGGTGAAGGAATGGGTGGAGGAATTGGCGGTGGTATGGGCGGTGGTATGGGTGGAGGAATGGGTGGAGGAATGGGTGGAGGTATGGGCGGTGGTATGGGCGGTGAAGGAATGGGTGGAGGAATGGGTGGAGGAATGGGTGGAGGAATGGGCGGTGGTATGGGCGGTGGAGGGATGGGTGGTGGTATGGGCATGGGTGGTATGGGTGGAGGAATGGGAGGTATGGGAGCAGGTGCCGGGGGGATGCCTCCTCATATGATGGGAGAACCTGGAGGTATGTATGAAGCAGAAAATCTTAAAATTGCATCAAATTACAGAAACATTTTACGAATATATAAGAAATAAATTGTATAGTGCACTGTACTATAAACGGTTTGAAAACTGAGGATTAAACTGGTATAAAGCTGGAACAAATTTCTTTATTTACAAAGTAATACATAAATGCAAGGGTCTGCTAACATGGTCAGAAACTTGCCTTCATGGACACAATATACGTTTCTGACCTAAGTTCGGACAGTTCCACCCACTGTTCTAATATGCATCAATGATTTAAATTTGTTATTTCAATTCTTCTTAATTTCCCTTAACTCACAGAGAATAGTCCATATAGACTAATATTACAGTTTTTCACAATGGGAATGTATTTGTTAATTAAAAAGTTCATGCTTTCCGATTTTGAAAAGTAAATATTTTGTCAAGAACGATAGTTTCATGTTTCCTCATCTTTCATAACCGATATCTGATTATTTGGTCAGTAAGACGGCGTGGATCGTTTGATATCATACTTGTGATATTTTATTTGTACATATATCTTATGTATATGTTGCAGCATTTTAAATTTGAATCATATTTTAACTTGACGATTTTACGACTGATTCGCATGAATTGTTTGTTTACATTAAATTGATATCTTTTTCACCGTCATGTAAAACCATAACCATGTCATTATTAACTCATGTTGAATATGTTTTTCATATCTTTATTTTGACAGAAAATCCAAATCATCTTGACAGTAAGTATTGAAATATTATCCTGTTATAACATGCATGACATAAAACATAATTCGAAAAAAAAACAACTGTCAATTGCATCAGCTGTGTTTACTGAATATTAATGTTATTGAAGTGATGTCTACGTATTTTCCATTCATTTTCCACTTTCATTCGTGTTTATAATACTTCATTGTAAAGTTAAATGTCTTTAATAATACTTTGGTTTTCGATAAACAAAAAACAACAAATAAAGAACAAAAGTATAGCCTATGATAAAATTCGTATTTGTAAATTTGTAGATATTTGTTTTGCCATCAACTTACTTTCTGTTTTTATTTGATTATAGGCATGTGCTGGAATGTTGGTAAGAGTTTACACTTAAAGTCACTTTTTTCATATAATTTGTTTTCTCAAATTTGCCATTTATTATTTATGTTTCTACAATATAATATTACGTTGGAGGATAAAACATCTCATTATACTACCCGATAAGCCGTAAACATAGAAAACGGTTATCCTAAGTGGAAGAAAATGATGCAATTCTTCGGTGTGAGAGGTAGATTTGTAGGTCTCATGCTATTTTGAGAATTCAAACAGCAAGATGGTTGACCATTCCATCATTTACCATACTCAACTTTGCACTGAGTGGTAAGGTATCGATACATCAGTCAAATCAACAGAACTACTTTCAAGCCGCAATTTTAATGTGAACATCTTAAAATGGCCGCTCGATGGGAAATGGCTCGCACGGCTTAATCGAACCATATATATTGATTTCAACTTTCATTTTTTATTCAGGGGTATTACTCAGCCATTGTAACATTTTAAACTTTATTTTGAGGGCACTATTTAGTAACAACGGCGTGTAAAGTGTTTTTCTCTCCACTGTGTGATTTTTTCCACCCCGGGTTGTTCCCTTTTTGTTCTTGGCATTCAGTGTACATGTATAAAGTGGACTATTTCAACAATCGTTTGAAAAAATTAATTCATAATGTTAAAAATTCTCAATATGACAAATCGAAATTTTTCAATGTAATTATTGGTAAACTATTATGATACAAAGTTTCATGAAAGCATTTTGCGGTTGAGTGTAAGCCTTTTATCCATAACAAGGGCGATTCCAGAAGTAAAACGTTCAGCCCTAGTTTCCAAGTTTCAACTTGTGAAATCACATAGAGGTCACCATGATATGATTCTGGAATAAATATATTATTCTTTTGTGTTTATTTTGTTCAATAAATACACGTCTTTTACAGCGGTAATTACAATTAAAAATCAACATGTTTCCATTTCTATTCACTTTTCCTTTATTTCGAAATGATGATTTATGCCATGTTATAAATAAAAACAAAATAATACACTTTTCTTGAAATATTCATCTATGTGCACGAGTAAATGACTTTGTGCTGATAAAGATAATTACATTCATGAAACTATTTGTTCCGTAATGTTACTGCTTTGAACATTTGTGTATGATCATGTATGCGAAAATGATAAATACATTAACAACAGTGATCAAAGTTAATATAAATGGCGCCCAAACTACACCTAACATAACAATAACTGTCGCTTGTGACATTAATAAAACTGATAGTCTTGGTTGAGTAATCTCCCTTTGGGCGTATTTGCCACTCTTAACATCAACTAAAGGAATTATTTTTACATTGTTATTTAACGATTTGCATTAAAGGACATGGATTAATCATGTTCTATGTGATGTAAAAACAGTTATGACTTTCACTTTTCAAAATAAAAGAAATAATTTAGAGAGAAAAAAACACTTATTATGTATGGCAATTCTTCCTTTTTCATTCAAATATTTTCCATTTTCTTATCAGAAAAAAACTTAGTGAAAAACAGGTTTCAAAGTAAAACAAAGTAAAACAAAGCTTTAAAAAAGAAACACCAATGTCATATATGAATGTCAAATGCATATTGTATTCATATTAAGATATGATTGCTGAAATTATGGCTTATTATCCAAAACTGTGTTCTACAGGAGATATTGCTTGTGTGAGATCAAGAGATATCTCCTAGGAGATATCGTGTTGGCAGTAGATTTTGAACAATGCCCTGTCACTGTCAACTACATGACATCACAATGCTTTTACATCATCGAGTAATGACATCACAGTGCTGTGACGCCATGAACATGATGACGTCACAATGCTATGCCATCACTACAATAGATGTTAAATGACACAGCTGTGCTCAGAAATGTGCACTATTTTCATTGACATGTAGTAAGAATGATTTTGGATGATAAATAGAATTTCACTCTCATGCTTCTGACAAGCCTCGGATATTTGTAACTTTTAACAACTCGTGTTGATATATTTGATATCAGAAGACACTTGGGTGAGATTATCTATGTATCATACTCACATCATTGTCTTAAAGGGGCAGTAGCACGTTTTTGGCTCAAATAAGTCGATGGAATGTATTTGAAAAATAAGTTCATCAATCGTAAAACACAATTCTCTCTTCGGAAAATCAAGTTAAAAATGAGTGTACATGGCTCAGTAAAGCCATGGGGATCGTTTTTGTTATTCGAAATAAGAAAATATGTTTACAATAAAATGGCCGTCATGCAAGTTTTGCTTTATACGCAACACCGTTATCATTACTAGGGATAATTGGTTTGTGTCATAGGATGTTTTACCCTCTATAGTACATTTAAATGGCACAAACTATCATTATAAATAGGAAATTTGAAAAATAAATTAAGCAGAAACGTACTACTGACCCTTTATTGTGCTGCATTGTCTCAACAACAGTGACATCCACATTTGAAAAAGAAACATGTGTACCTTTTGTTGGTTTACGTTTGGAAGATGCACTTCGAAGTACATCTGTGTACCGAAACTTTGTTCACCTGAAAATATCATGTAAATTGACGTTCATTGTAACGTCAATTAAATTGCAACATCATACACCCATGAGTAAGCAAGTAGGTGAACAAACATACAGTACGCAGCTGTATTCATCATAGGTCCTCCTGTACTCCTTGATAAAGTATGAAGACACTCTAGAAAGTTTTCACAGTGTATACTTATTAAGGGTATAGTCTACCCAGAGACAAAAGTTTGAGGAATTTTCTGATTTGTCGTTGATAAGTACTCTTCAATGTGCTTAAATGAAATTTGAAATAAAATTTGGGGTCACCGACAATATTAACGAGTTGAACGTCTTTTGAAATATGGACACAATGACAAAACCTCCAAAATACATACATTATCTTTTATAGACTTATAATGTTTTACCTATGAGAAGATGATCGCAGAAGAGAGAGAGTGACCAGTGTCGAAACTCATACCGGTGTTGACCAACAATGCCGAAAATCGTTTCAAATGTGTTAATTTGCGAACATTTAGTGCTTCATTCATAGGAATACATACAGAGATCATTTGAAAACATAAAGTTGGTTTCAAACACAGGACAAAAAGTGGTGGAATCCATTTGCCGGATCCTTTCCGATTCTCCCCAAAATTGGCGGATCTTGAAGAATCCGGAAGAATCCGGAAGGATCCGACAAGCGGATTCCATTTCCATTCCACTTTTTGTCCTGTGAAATTGTTTATTCATAGTTGTTTAGTGGTGTTGACGTGATTTTTTTCTCAGTTTGAATGCCGTCAATTCAGACACGTGCAGAAGTGATTATGTTTATGTGAACTGTTCAAGGAGCAATGGTTTGGATGTAATGTGAAACTTAATTGCAGTGCAATTCTAACATGTTCACTTGGTTCACCGTAAGGCATAGTCGTAATGGTTTTACCCGATGCATCCATTTAAGTGTTTTACCCCTTCACAGTTTTTGAAGGAAACGTGCATTGAAACAGTATGGTCAATTGAACATTTTTTGTTTCAGAGAGACAAATTAAACGTATGACTCAACGTAAGTATATAAGATAAATACATCATATAAACTGCTTTATTATGGAATCGAAGGTCTTCAGCACTAATGCTCAGAGTATCCCGAAGTCCCACAAAGAGGAGATTGTGTAAAATCATGAATGTTAGATTCGTAATTTGTAAATGTTTGCTTGGGAATCTCGGACTGAGAACACCAAAATAAATCAACGTTTCAAAGAACTGTTTTCGAAGTTGTTACGGATTACAAGATTCAATTACTACAAGTTTACGAAGAATCTACGATACTGCAATTCGTAGATTATTCGGAAAACGTTTTTGACAAGCAGAACCTTTTTGATGAATGCCACGAAGTGGAAGAATGTTGCCGAATCAACTAGCAACCGTTTAAGGATTTCAACAATTAAGTACGATTCTTGATAATGAAAATCTCAAACGTAATTGTTTCCCTATTTTTGTATTCCTAATATAACAAATAAAGTCATCAGATAAAATTTCCTGTATTCTTCTAATGCGTGTTTTCGTCTTGCAGCTGGTTCCAGTCCAAAGGAAAAGATTGGTAAGTTGTACAGAAACTGTCTAGATTTGAAATTAATGCCCTGGACAATCATGGTGATTTTTCATCGACACGCAAAAATTGATTTACTGAATATAGCAAACGAGGTTCTCGGTGATTTAAGTTTTTTTGAAAATTATTGTAGTTTCCTAGAGCTTATCTTGTTATATGGTGATTAAACACGACTGCCTCGATTCCGGGATTGGATGATGTCCAATCATGTATTAAGTCAACCTCTCGTCCGCATGGTATAACTCGCGCCAATCGTCGTCTGTCCCATTACTTAATATATGATATTAATGCATTGCATTGCATGCATTAGTGCACCGAAATGTTCGTTCGAAGTATGCATGCATAATTCTCAAGTTTGTTTTCATATTTTTTCAGCTGATAAAGTGCAGCAGAGTATAAGGTCCTTTCTGATCGGTAAGTCGACTTTGTATATACATCTATGTTCGAGCAAGGTTGACATGATTGGGTGTCTGATATGAAGTGTTTATATATTAATGGCTTGTCTTATGTTTGGGACTGCCAAAATGTTGGCGAGATTGATCTATTTATCTATAAATTTCAGGAAGACTTAAAGACATTTATAATTGATATGCAACAATATTTCCTTCTTAATGCTTATCTCACTCTTCTAATGTTAAATCTTTGCTAAATGTTGAACAATATATGTACAATATATATGTACATGATTAATCGCTTAGAGTAACTTTTTGTAAATTTAGCATTAGTTTATTCAATTTCAATGGAAAGTTTTTACGAAACAGTCATTTAGATGTTCAACAGGGTGTGTGTAAATATTGTAATGAGAGCTAACTGAAAATGAACAACGTAAATTCTTGACTTGTGCTCATTATCGGATTTTACGAGCGCATTATATGAAATAACTACAGAATGTATATACTGGCTATTTCTCTTCAGAACAATATTCATTGTCTAAATGGAAATGTTGTGAAATTTACCTCTGTATATTTCTGTAAGTCATTTAAAATTAGAAATACGTGACTCCACTTATACTGTCAATTACATTGTAACATAGGTCATATGGGCAACATTAGTGAATAAAATATGTCTGTCTGTCTGAGTATACGTGTAGAATGAAGCTTTTATTTTTGTAAATGTAGCCTTAATGATCATTATTTATAACAAACAGATCTTTTGCCTGAATATATTTTCTTACAGATTTGGATGATAATTAACATTTTTCACTGCTACTGGAGGCTTGAAAATGATAGTCAAGAAAAACGCAAATCGTTTCATAAATATATAATGAGATGATGACTTAACCATTTTCTTGAGAACAACGTCTTTATTCACAATAATTCCTTTGTGATCAGGAACAGTTTGTTCACTGCTAAATGCCTTTCATAGACTTATATTTTGATATCTATCCAAACAGGTCAAATGAATTTTTTTCATCATAAAACAGTGAGCTTGGCTCAGCAGAAATCATTTATCAATTCTGGTAACAGAATTGGTTATAGAAAATTGAAATATATTTGAATAGTTTGAATGCTAATTATGATATACCTTTAATGATTTGATATATTTTAAACACATGGATCTGTGTTTTTACAGCTGGGGGAGAAAGTAAGTATCCAGTTTCATATACATCATAACCTCATTTTCAATAAAACACACTTTAATTCTCCTGAAGGCCCCAGTAAGTCTGTATGATCTGATTGGAAGATTACATTGTGTTATTATGTAACATTATTATATTATGTTATGTGTTATTTCTGTGAAATGAACTATCAGAGGTGTCTTGTTAGATTTGAACCTTTACCAATATTACGATATTTGTCATTGAATCCATACCCTTACAATAAGTAAGAACTTCCAGGTCATGACTGATATTCTAAATACAACTTAGAACAGCATTTAGCAACTCACCCTTAAATTGCAAACAAGGATATTAACATTAAAGTTGCTTTATTTTCAGGAAATTCATATACTAAATTTAACTAACCTCTTGGAACTTCATTTCTTACAGTGTATCTGTGTTTTCCATGTTCACAATCTTTCTTAGTCTTTGAAGTGGATTTTAGGCAGTAGCATGTTTTTTTGCTGAAATTAGTTGATGAAATGTATTTGAAAAATAATGTCACTAAAAGTAAAACCTTCTTCTCTCTTTGGAAAATCAAGTGAAAAAATTAGTGTACATGGTTTCCGTAAAGCCATTGGAATAGTTTTTGTCATTCGAAATAATAAAATGGCCACCATGCAATTTTTGTTTTATACGGAACATTGTTATTGCCACTATAGATAGTTGGTTTGTAAATTATCATTATAAACGGGAAAATTTAAAAAGAAAACATTTTAAATAAAACGTGCTACTGCCCCTTTAATATCAGGTTTCTATCGCGCATGCTGAATCAAAACGTCGTGGACGTATCTCCCAAATGTAATGTTGAAATAACATGAGATTCAGTTTAATTAGATTGCCTTGTCGTTGTCAATATATCCATAATTTTATTGACAGTTCCATCTAGCGGAGGCGGTAACATAGCATGTAAGTACAAAGGCTTTTTCTATTACCACTTTGCATTTTATTAATGTATTTTAGTTTTATTTGTATTTATGAAGAATATAATATTCGGTTAAAGAAAAGTAAATAAGTTAAAAAGTTAAAAAGTGTTAAACGGTAATGCCAAAAGAGTTACATTTCAATGTTTACATGTACATGTTTAGTATAACTACTTTTCACTTACAAATGCATCCAAGTTTCATAATATTTAATTTTGGCTTTAATATGCGCCAAAATACCATATGTGCTGATTTCAGTTTAAATAATTTCTTTCTACCTGCACATTCAGTCCAATCGTCAAAAATATCATAATTACCACTTTCTGATGAAAATCGAGCAACAGCATTACACATTTACAGAAACCGAAAGTAGATGCCATATTCACATGCACTTAAGTTATATGACCTATTTAACATTGTCAACCCCAACTTTTCTTTGTATCAGCTGTAAACAATTTTCCAAAATTAAGTTTGATTACTAACTGATGCGTGTCAATCGCTGTGCGTTGTCTGGTTTTCGATCATAAACCACTACTTCAACCTTTGTGTTGTCATTATACTGAGTCAACTATCATCAAAAAGTTTTTGTTCGGCAACAGTCAGTGATTCTCGATAAACACAATTTATAACGTTGGACATAATGTGACCCCCATCAACACAATGAATGTACCTTTAAACGAATTCTTCTTCATTTGTGTTAGTGCGAAAGTTTTACACAAAAATATCGAATATCTAAGACTGGTCCTCTAACCTAATTTTCCATATGACAGTTAAAGCTAATGATACAAGCTAACAACTGAACTGTTTATGTGTAAGAGGCCATTGTTTGACCTTCAATTAATACTCTTGAAAGCGGCGTTAAACCCCAACTCACCTCACCTTGACCTTCAAATAAAATTAATGAATTTGATATATTTGGCAATTTTTAACTTATCTGAAATCGAGTGATATGATTAAGTACTTAAATACGAAGATATGGAATTTTTTAAGTTTTTCGCCCCAAATGCAATTTTATGAAATAACACTTTTTAGTTAAGGATATATGTGTATTAATTTGGCGCCGTAACCCTCTATCAATAGTATGTGATCTTTAACTATCCTTAAGTCACTATCATTACCAATTATTTGCAATGTGAGCAAATGTGATTCCGACATTTTTTAATGTTATAACATGATATTCCGCAAAAAAGAGTTTTGTATGTTCCAATGCCCATTAGTTCATATTTGCAAACTGAAAAGTAGCTAGGAATGGAACTTGCAAAATTACCATTTGTAATGAGTATCGTGGCACGTTAGATCACCCAAGATACTATAGCTTGTAATTACAATTACATTTCCGGATTTGATCCAAACAAGAAATGTCTGGATTTACTGGCCAAAGAAACGTGACCAAACCCTAAGAGTTTCCTAATCAAGAGTTTTCTAACATTTCCTGATGCGGGTACATGAAGTCCAAAGCATTGGAAATTTTTAGGAAACTTAAGAGTCTCCTAGTGAGTATACTTTACGAAATTTCAATATTTGCACCTGTGTAATTTCTGTGTCATTTCAATATTTCAGGTACAATTAGAAATGCTAAGAGAGAAGCGGGAAAGAAGCCAATTTCCAACAATGATCTAGGTATGAAGAGCGATTCTTATCCGACTTATCAGTCAACTCCTTATTTTTAAATGGACATGTTTGAAATTCTTTAACAAACGTTAGAAAGGAATTTACAGCATGTATATGTCAATCAAATTTAATGTCTAAAGCGTTTTTGAAGAAAGTGGATTTTGAAATTAATCACATATGTGTTTTGATTTGAAGCGACACCAAAGGTGTAATTTATTCTTTATTCAGCAAGTACTGACGTTACGGTTAAATGATGCATGACGTCAAAACAATAAAGTCATGAATGGAGGATTTTACCTTTATTTTGTTGGACTATTGATAAATTAAAATGAACATAATAGAAACAGAAACCTCAACTGCCATGTGTTTTGGAGCCATGTAAAGGATCATGATTTGATGATGATGATGATGATGATGATGATGATGATGAATATACCCCAGCCATTAGATATTGAGTGAGCTACTCCTATTTAATAAACAGTGATACAATTATATTTATTTTAGCCACCGCTGTATCAGAGAAAGTAGCTGATTGTAAGTATATATGTTGTTATGTTTGTAAATAAAATTGGATTGAAAATTAAAAAATATGGAAATTGGTTGACATAATACAATGACATTGATTGCTACTTGGGATATCGGGTTCCTTTGGAAATCAAATATATATATATATACATATTTCCATTGAAAATTCAGTGGTATTTTTTTGTTTAAGGTATCAAAAAAAGTTGAAGGTCAGGTTTATTTCACTTGTATAATGGTTTGTGACAGATGCTCAGTGATCGACTATTCTTCCCGCTTCATCAGTGTATTTTAATCCACATAAATTTCCTGATTTCCTGTGTCCAAAACTTTTTCATTATTGATAATCAACAAGTGAAAAAAATCGAAACATATTAGATGAACATTTTCTTTCTTTTCAGCCGGTTGCATGGTACCCTGTTTTGGTGAGTTTAAAATATAAGAATCACTGGGTTTAAAGTGAGTTGACCAAAGCACTTTGTAATCGTTTGACAGATGTGTAAAGCTGATATGATATACATATTGACAAAAGTTAAGCACCCCACACAACTTGTCTGATAAGAAATGAGACAATGTGTCAGTAAACGTAAACCATATGGAATACGAGATTCATTATTAACAAACAAAGTCGAAATGTTTTTATAACAGAGTCAGATAAATTTGGACATCTTTTTGATATTTGCAAAAACCTTTGGTATTTTGGTCTCCAAAAACAAGTTACCTTATACTGAGTTATAAAAGTGAATAGTGGTTGATGTATTGTGAGTAATTCCATTCTTTCATGTCAACTGGTCAAACTTTAGTATCTGCCTTTTAGTCAAAAGTCAGTAGTAACAGCACTATGGACCTTCAAAATCAAAGAATTTGAAAAAGGTCATTTTCAATAAACAAGGCGTTCTGACGAAATGTGGTCAATGTTAAATGTAATGACCCCTCCAATTCAACGAGAAGAATTTAATCAACGGTTTGATCTGGAAAGAATAAAATGCATTCATTAATCTTATCTTTATAGCCTTTTTACCAAAAGTTGTCAATAATTGTTGGAAAAAGGATGACATTTTACCAACCAATTACTTTTACAATTATTTTGCAAGATGAAAGATGTTTCGATGTGTGAAAGTCAACTCGGTAACACAAATGATCAGGTCAGACATTAGTACAATAGTTATTGTTAGTAAACATGCAGGACCTTTACAATTTCAGTCGTAATTTATTAAAATGTTTATTTTAGTTCTAAGAAATCTGTCACACAATATACTTTATTCATGTCCAGAGTGAATAAGTTTGTCAATTTATCGTTGCACTCCTATATTGTCACATTTAGTTTTGAATATTGGGGGTGCTTAACTTTTTTCCATATGTATAGAACATAATAATTGCTGCAGACCGTTATTTGGTTTACTGTTATGAATGCAACTGTCTCAAATGTTTGTCGGTTATCAAAGCCAGTCAGTATACCTGACTTTATATAATTATTCTCTACAATTCACAGGTTGAAGATAGTATAGTTTCTAAAACGCAGTGTGCTTTCAAATGTTTATACATGCCAATAACCAACTGTGATCAACTGTGTAACCCTTGTGCCCTGATTGGCAGACGGCAGGTTTAATTTTTTTAAACTTTGATAATTCAAGGATGTTACTGAATGATTATTTCATTCACATACCTTCAAAGTTGTTAATAACAAAATGAAAAATGTTTCAGATGCTCTAGCCGGCAGTTGGGCGAAACCCCCTCCTGGAATGGCTCCGAACACACCCTCAGGTCCAGGGGGGATGTTAATGGGGGGAGGTCCAATGGATGTTGGTTTTGGTGGAAGAACACCCATGAACCCAATGGGAACAGGACCAATAGGATCTGATCCTATGATGAACAATGGAATGCATGGACCTGATCCTTTTGGACCTGGCATGCGGAATGGTCCACCATACCCAATGATGTCTGGACGGGAACGCTTTGGCTCTGCGATGGGACCTGATATGTCTATGGGCGGGCCAGGCAAGTTTGGCCCAGGGATGGGACCCGATATGTCTATGGGTGGGCGAGGTGGTTTTGGTCAAGGAATGGGACCTGATATGTCTATGAGTGGGCCTGGTGGATTTGGTCAGGGGATGGGTCCTGATATGGCAATGGGTGGGCCAAACGGATTTGGGCCAGGACCAATGGGTAGTCCTAATGAAATGCCGATGGGTGGCCCAGGAATGGGTCCTGATATGCTTATGGGTGGGCCAGGTGGATTTGGACCAGGACCAATGATTGGTCCTAATGGAATGCCGATGGGTGGTCTAGGAATGGGGCCTGAGATGGCAATGGGTGGGCCAGGCGGATTTGGGCCAGGACCAATGGGTGGTCCTAATGAAATGCCAATGGGTGGCCTAGGAATGGGTCCTGAGATGGCTATGGGTGGGCCAGGTGGATTTGGGTCAGGACCAATGGGTGGCCCTAATGATTTGCCGATTGGTGGCCCAAGAATGGGTCCCGATATGCCAATGCGTCAGTCAGCAGGTATGGGATCTGACACGATGAGAGGTCCAAGTGATATGACAATGGGCGGGCCCGGAGGATTTGGTGGAGGTATGGGAACTGGTCCAAAGGAACAATCAATGGCTGGACCCAATGAACGTGGATCTCGAACAATGGGAGGACGATCTGGAGTATTTGGTTCAGGAAACAGAAATGTTCCAAATAACCAGATGAGTGGCTCTGGTGGTTTTGGAAATTCCCCACAAGATCAACGAATGAGTGGACAAGGAACTTCAGAACAAGGACTGACTGGAAAGGATACTTTAAGATCCGGATTTGGAAGTTCAGGATTTGGAAGTAGTCTTAGGGAAGGTTTTCGCTCAAGGATGGGAAATGATCAACGCATTGGAGCAAGAGAAGGCTTGAGCTCAGGGAATGGAAACAACCCAACAGCTTCTCAAACAAATGAGCGATTTAACCCACGTATGGGAAATGGTCAAAATGATCAAGGGATGAGAACACGTGGAAATTTTGATTCAAGCAGTAAAAATGGCCCAGCTAATTTACCAATGCGAGGAGGAGGTTTTGGGTCGTTCAATCGAAATGATCCCAATAATCAACAAATGGGCAGGACAGGTGGTTTCAGTTCCAGGATGAGAAATGGCCCTCAGGATGGACAAGGTAGATTTGATAGTATGAGCAGACAAGGACGTTTTGGTTCAAATGACCCAACAGCAGATACGCAAAGACGATTTGGATCAGGAAATGGGAATGGTCTAAGCAATTCAGGTACTAAACGGTTCAGACAAGAGGGTAGGAGTGGTACTCAAGATCAACCAATGACTGGTCAAAGAAGATTTGACCAATCATCAAATAGGCCTTCACAGCCATCATTCAATCAAGGTTCTGGAAATAATCAAGATACGCCTGCCCAAGGTTCAGGCACAGGGACATCGAATCAGCTTAATCAGCGTGGTAACATAGGAACAGCTCGCTTTGATCAAAGAAATATGGAATCTCGTATGGATGCATCAAGTAAAATGAACCCGGTGTCAAACAGCGGTCCGTTAGGTAGATTTGAACAAGGTCCTAATCAATTCAATGGAAGGCAGTCACCCGGTTCATCGAGATTTGGTAACAGAATGCAAATGAGTTCAACAAACAGAGGGTCAAGTAATACGCCCCAGAACCCTCCAATGCAAAGTCGTTTCAGCCAAACACAACACTTTGACTCGTCTGGTAGACTTGGTCGATCACATGGATTTAATCAAGCATCGTCATTTGGTGCTTCAAATAGATTTGACAGAAGTTCTGACTCATCAAAACAATTTAGCAGCTTAGGAAACAGGCAGTCGTCTGGCATGTCACAAAGAAATAGATTTGGTACTTCCAATCGTTTTGATCAACAAGGTCGTTTTGGTCAACAGTCAAATTTTGATTCCAGACGTGGTCAGGATATGCCAGCAAGCCAGTTACGTGGTAGCACACCAGGACAGGACCAACAATTCAATGGACAGGACACATTTGCACAAATGAATGGCCAAACTAGTTTCTCAGGAAGAAGCCAATCTAGATTATCTGATTCAACTGCATCAAATAATATGGGTCAAGGTGGATCCACGAATGGAAATGGTGGCTCTAATACAGCAAGTCCATCAGGTTTTGAGGAGCAATTTGCAACAACAAGTGGACAGACAAATGCAGGAGTTGCATCTGGATCTCAGCCTAACTCTGGAAGCAACATTCCCACAGACATACAGGCTACAAATGAAATAAACGTCCAGCCTTCTTCCACAAACGTTCTAAACCCAAGTGGGAGTGATTTCATATCTAGCCAAGGGAAGTCCTCAAATGTAAAAGGCAAACCGACAACTGAAATAGGTGTCACTCTACCACGATCCAATTCACCAACACAGGCGACCCCTGTCGTTGATCCTGCTGTAAATGAACCTGCAGCAACGGCAAATACTGGCGTCGATCCTGTTACACAAGCACCACCTGCGGACATTGCACCTGCTGCTCCAGCTGCGCCTGCAGAGACACCTTTGCCTCAAACAGATGTTCCCGCCAGTAGTCCTGATGCAAGTTCATCAAATTCAATGTCACAAGGTGCAGCACTAGGTCTTCAACCGGATGGCTCATCTAATGCAGGTGGTTCAATGAGTAATGAGCCAAGTAGTGTCAACACTGCAATGTCTAACAGGATGCAAGGTGACATGCAGTCACGTATGAACTCTGGCCCCATCAATTCAGATATGTTTTCCATGGGAAGAGGAGGCAGAACTGGAGAAACGTTTGGTCCTCAAGGCTGGCCATCAAGGGGCCATCAGCAATCTAGATTCAACAACTTGAATCAATCCGGATGGAAAGGTGGAAATGCTATGCAGTTCCGAAGGTCAAAAATGAATAATTTCAGAATGAGGCCTGACAGAATGTTTCATCAAAGAATGGCATTCAGGGATAGATTTGCAAGTTCAGCAGTGACAAGATCGGAGAAAATATTTGCAAAACGTCCACCACTAAATTCAGTGCACCACAGCAATCCTAATTTCGATATCGCTACCCCTGGATCCAATCACGCGAATAATTTCATGGGTCAGCCGTCATTCAATCAACCACGTTATCCTCAAGGTCAGACATGGACTGGCGGTAGGTCTCCAGTCAGCTCAGCATCAAAACAAGAAGGCATTTCATACAACGCTGTATCTGGCAACAGTGCACAATCTCTTCAGGTTCCCTCTACTGGTCAGAGTTCTGCTTCTGGGCCAATACAAACACAAGGATCGGCATCTGGGCCAACACAAGCACACGTTTCAGCATCTGGGCCAACAAAAGCACTAGTTTCAGCATCTGGGCCAACACAAGCACAAATTTCAGCATCTGGGTCAACACAAACCGGCCAAGTGGATTCTCCTCAAACAGGCGGAGCAGAAGGGCCCGTGAACACAAGTAAAACAACCCCTAAAGGACCTGAGGCATCTGGTGCCAGCAACGGAGGTCCCTACCCAAGTCAAAACAGTCTTGACCAACTCCAAAGTGGTATTGTTGGGATGGCAGCCGCTGACCCATTTAGTTCTCCACCTATGAAAACGTTTGTTGATCCAATGTCCATGATGGGTTTTGGTCCTGACACTGCCCATATGCGACCTCCTATTGAATCGATGAGTGGACCTTTTGGTGGAAGCAGGATTGGTATGGGACCTAATGGATTGATGGGTGCTAGTGGAATGGCAATGGGTTCGTCCATGAACCACATGAACATGATACCTCAGGGTGGTCCGAGGAATATGGTAGCTCAAAGCAATCCTTTGATGGGAGGCCAAATGGGCATGGGAGCAATGGGACTCATGGGAATAATAGGGGCTGGGAGGCGCAATGAGTTAATGAGAGAATATTTGACGGAGCATGCAGGCATTCCAACGGAAGGGGCTATGAGAATGAACCCTCAAATGAGCAGAGGTCCAATGACTAACAATATGAGAATGCGACAGGGTTCCAACCCGCGTAATCATCCCTTTACAAACCGGAAGTTTAGGTTTTGAGTTATCGATGGTATTAATATATATCAACTTAGAATTGCCACTAAACAGAATAAGTAATGCTGTTTGGAAGGGGTGGAGTGTTTTCATATCAAAATACATAATTAAAACTGTTGGCCTAGCTAATGATTATGTTTTGTGCAAATCGCAATAAAAATATGAATTTTCTTAAGATGGTGTATATTATATGTTATTTGTACCAATAAATGTTTATTCGTTTCTGTAGTAAGATGGAAGGGTTTTGGGGAAATTGACAACCTGTCAATATAAATACAGGCTGCGTTAGTATGTTAAAACGTATATACGGGTAACCATGCATGTTTTAGCTAGAGAAATGCATTTGGCTTTTGACTGTAGATTCGATTTCAATTTTATATACATATATTTTTGGATGACTTGATTAGTTTAGACGGCATGACATTGACAGAAAAGTAAATATTCCGAGCAAAAGAATATTGACTTCAATTTCTCGATAACTGTTTGTAATTTGTATTATTTCCTAAAGAATGAGGTCAAAATTTAAATAATTGCTATTGTTCTTATTACTACATGTATACCTGATGTATTCAGTCAAAACCGTTTGTATGCATCTTAGAAAAATATTGAGATTGTATACTTCGTTCGGGTTTAATATTAGTTTCTCGTAATATCAACCCTGTCACACCATCTATAAGTTCGTAACATTGCGAGGTTAAATGTTAACACTTTTAAAATCGAACCATTCTATAATTTGTGATGTTCGGTTGGCGAAAAGCTGTTACACTAGTCGTCCTGACGGAGGACTTGAAACGTGAGCTATTTGTCATTCGAATGACGTCATGTCATTAGAAGTTTTAGAAGAACATCGCAGTTAAATGTGACAGAACAGATTGTTATGAAACCCCTTTACGAAGTACCACGTGGGTAATAATTGCAGTTTGAAGAGTGTTGTTTTACTTTTATCCTGGTGTATATAGTCAACTTGCGGTCTGTAAACACGCATCCCAAACCGGAAACCAAATTGACTACTATTTAGAAGGCAATTTGTAATGTATTAAGTAAGAATATTTTAAGGTGCTTCAGTCACTTATTCATTAATTACATCAATATGTGAAACTTTCAATTGACCGAATGTCGGATGTGTTATACAGTTATTCACGAAGAAAAGGAATATAAACATAAATATAAGCCAGATGCTTGTTTCAATGATCCACAAAACAACGTGATTCGGATGTATAGTATAGCACGAGTACCATTCTGGTGAGGTGAGGTGAGTTGGGGTTTAACGCCGCTTTCAAGAGTAGCAGGGAGAAAGCCCGCAACGCCTTGTGGCTATGCATTGCGGTGAAACCTGTGAGCATCGGCTGGAACTAGCGAACCATGGGTGGTACTGCACTGAAATTGACTGTAGCATTGCACCCGCACCTGACTGCGGGTAGAACAGTTCTCTACTTCAGACAAAGTTGCCGTGCCCCTGGCGGGATTCGAACCATGGACCTCTTGATCCGAAGCCGAACGCGCTAACCACTGCGCTATCCCGCCCCTGTACCATTCTGTCTCAGTATATGCTCCGCTCCACTTTCAAGTTTCAAACCCTGCGTTAAAACCCCACTCAAAGTTGAGGAAGGGAATGGGACTCCTTTACAACGCGTGTCCTCATAAAAAGCCAGGGAACACCGTATTCGCCAGTGGAATAATATGTTACACTTTCATATTCATCAGTAAGATACATTTTATTTTACATTATTGTTATTCCTTTTTCATTATGGTATATTCCAGTGAAAATGAATGTTCAACAGACTAAACACTTAACACAAAAGATGATGTATCTGTGGTGCTAACGTATGTTTCGTAATTCCCGGGAGAGCTAACTTTTAATAGTGAGGGGAGTTTAGTATAAAAAAATACAGTAAATAATTACTGGAAAAGCTTGATCATTTTCGACAGTAGATATATAATATACACAATCATTGTGTATCTTTTACACAGGGGTGACATTTTAGTAGCGGGTTAATTTACGAATTTTAAGCATTTCAATGCTATCAGTTTCAAAAACAGTTTCAGTTTCAGTGTTGTACTGCAATTAAGAATGATTTTCACGAAGACGCCCCTTTATCACTGTGAAGTTTTCAAGGGGCTGTAGCACGTTTTTGCAAATTTTATTTTTTCAAATGTCCCTTTTGAAACGAAAGTATATGTCATTTATATTTACTTGAGAGGATAAAACATCTTATTACACAAACCAATTATCCGTAGTGGCAATAAAGGTGTTGCGAATAAAGCAAAAATTGCATGACGGCAATTTGATTGTGAACACATTTTATTATTTCGAATGACAAAACGATTCCCGTGGCTTTACGGAAGCATTACACTTATTTTTTAACTTGATTTTCCGAAGAGAGAAGGGTGCTTTTCTATTGGTGACATTATATTTCAAATTCATTACATCGACTTATTTCACCGAAAAAACGTGCTACTGCCGCTTTAAGGAGAAGCTTAAGTAAACCTCAATGGGACGTTTTTTAGCAGAGCGAATAAAACAAGTCAGTGAAACCTTTTGCTTTATTTTGCCAGTAATTGATGGAATCATAATCATAAAAGGGTCATGTTTTGTTCATCCTAGCCAATGTTTTATAAGTATTGGTAATTCAGCTTTAAACAAAGTGGGAGGTCAAAGGTCAGGAGAGTTTAATTTTCGACATTTATTTGTTGCGTAAGTTTAACCGTAAGTGGATTAGGACAAGTGTGACCTAAGAAACAGCAATGTTGCATTATTGCTAGTGAGTGACTAGTTTCGTCCACAAGTTTGGACTCATCAGACTGAAGTTGCAATGGTTCGGCTCTCTGAACACTGTGCAGACATTACACACAAGAGGTAATCGTGGCCCTCCATTTCAATCTCCCTGGCCACTCTAAAGGCGATTTATTCTACAAAATAATCGCACCACTCAGACAAAACCCTGAGAACCACTCAGTCTAGAAGATCACTGGAACTGAGATGGATATTTGAGCTACTAACCTTCCATCCGCGTGGCCTCAATGATAAGATCGTTGGTTGAAACATCCCTTTTGTCATGTTCAACTAAGTTTAACCTTAGCAGTACCAATGTACCAAATATGTTTATGGCTGAACTAACATTGTGAATCTGAAATTAATTAAACGGACAACATTATTTTTGGTATTGCCATACGTATTGCTGAATTGTAATGTATTGCAATACGTACCACAATATATTGCAAGAGCCTCTGACAACAAGATATTCTCTAGAAACCAGGTTAACTTGTGCCAATAATATTGCAACATGCTAAATGAATTCTTCATTCAACTATTATAGTTCTTTTGCAGTTTAAACATGACACATTTGATAAAATGACTTTCACATCTTTGAAAAGATCATTTGTAATACAGTCTAACACATTCTAGCACTTCAAAATAATGTTCTTAAGACAAGTTAAACAAGTACATGTGCCCTTTACAAGATGAATAAATAAATTGACTTGATATTTGTTGGGGCAATATATTGCGATATGAAAGTCGTATTGCACAACTCTGTATTACAATATGTTGGTATTGCAATAATATTACACAGCCTTACAGACCTACATCCGGACAGTTTGTGCAACTACTTTAAGCATCGTATCCGTTCGAAAAATCAATTTGCATTTTCGATTAATGAGAAGACGTTTGAATATACCATAACATAAAGTAATTTATACATCAAAGTAAACAGTAACAGTGTGACAGTTCTTTTAAATGACCAGTGGTCAAACTTGTCAAAACTATAGTTTTTATTTTCCTCTGTCAAATATGCAGTAAGTGATCAACTGAGTCAAACATTCATCATATATACCTCGTATACTCATTGAATGTATTCGTGACGAATCCGCTCTCAGTTAATTGATTTGATAACTTTTATTCGAAAATCAATGACATTTTAATTTTGTAAATTTGACCTCTTCTGTTTTTTACATTATGCCAAAGTTAAAAAACATGCACCACTGACGTGACAATTTTAGTATTAGCATTGTACAGTTGGATAAAAAAGGATTCTTTATAATTTCATTTGAATTAATTATATTGACGTTACAATGAAATCCAATTAATATTAATAGACTAATGTATGTCACGAGGTGAAGACTTTCGGGTGCAGATGTATATCATTTGTGAAAATACCATGAAAAGGATATTCGAAGTTGGAGGCCTAATTCTTTATTCTGTTTAAAGTAAATAAATTGGGCTTCCCCCGAAGCAAATCTAGCTATTAATTGTCTATTGATATGACACGATCCTGATACAGACTTCAGAGTCTCCTTTCCGCATCCTGGATTACCCAGGGTTTATATATGCTCCGTTACTCTCCACTATATCACCCCTGAGAAACTCTATCAGAGATATCTGTACTAAAATTAGCCGGCGTGAGGAAGTCAGTAACCAAAGAAAATAGGATAAGACGGAAATGGTCAAGGGAGATAACCGGTGACGGAGGGCTAACAAAATGACCGCGCGTACTTGTCATTGTCAATGGTCATTGGCTCGCAGATCCAAGCTGCGTAGCAGTTTGATTGGCTCACGCCGACCAAGGGTGGGTAATTTTAGTACAGATTTTTAAAGTTTCCCAGGGGTGATATAGTGGAGAGTAACGGAGCATATATAAACACTGGTCAACCGAGGATGCCTTTCCGATACATCTCTACTCATTGGCTGGATTCATTTACCTCTCTGTTACAAGGTATGACTAACTGATCTTCGTCAAACCTGAACCAACCCTCTCTCACTCGTGGGTTTAAATAATAACTGAATGCACATTAAAGGGGCAGTAGCACGTTTTTTGCAAAATTTATTTTTTCAAATTTCCCTTTTATAATGATAGTTTATGTCATTTAAACTAACTTAACAGGGTAAAACATCTTATTACACAAACCAATTATCTGTAGCGATAAAAAAAATATGTTGCGTATAAAGCAAAAATTGCATGGCGGCCATTTTATTGTGAACACAATTTATTATTTTATATTACAAAAACGTTTCCCATGGCTTTACCGAAATTTTCCGAAGAGAGAAGGATGTTTTACCATTGGTGAACTTATTTTTCAAATACATTTCATCAACTTATTTGAGCGAAAAAACGTGCTACAGTGCCTTTAACAATACTCTAAGCGTTTGAAGGTATGGGGTGATTTTCGGGTTTAACGCCTCTTTCAAGAGTATTCCATAAACAGTATAGGCTGCCAGTTTTTTTGCAGGGACAATCATGCAACGCCAGTGTGGCTATACATCGCGGTGAGAGGTATGGGGTGATTTTCGAGTTAAATGGCTCTTTCAAGTATATTCCATAAACAGTATAGCTTGCTGAAATGTTTTTCAGGGACAATCACGCAACACCATTATGGCTATGCTTTGCGGTGAAACCTGCGAGTATCGGCTCCAACTAACGAACCATGGGGTATAGTGCACTGATATTCAGACCTGGGTGCCGTTCCACTAACCGATCTTAGCCCTAAGATCAATCTTAGCCAATGTTAAAGGATGGGCTTACGATTGATCCTTGGGCTAAGATTGGATAGTGGAACGGCACCCAGGTCCATACTTTACTGCATCTTTTCTTAAGCAGACAACGTTACTGAGCCCTTGACGGATTCGAACCCTGAACCTTTCTGAACCGAAGCCGAACGCGCTTTCCATTGAACTACCCCGCCCCTCATAAGGCATGAGAAGTAATTGATCCTATTCATACTTTTACATAATATTATATCAGTCGTTTGATTCAGTGACTAAATTAACGTATAAACATTTATGTATGGTAAAGAGAGTGATCCCTGAAATATGTAGCAAACAGCTCACATATACATGTACCATCGTGAGTATCATTGGATTTGTTTTCGTAAGTAAGAACTAAGAGAAAATCCTGTTTAGGTTTGTATACGTTGGCAGCGTTACATTTACATATAAAGATACCAAGTTAAGATACACCTGAATTGTATGATAGGTAATGTATCCTGTTGAAACCGTAACATAATATATATATTTATATATTTTATGTGATTCAATTATAACTAAATTAATTAAACTTACAACACTCAGTATAGGCGGTATCTGAATTATTACACTTTAAAATGATGAAGATCTTAGAGTACTTTCTTTCCTCGGCTGGGAATGAGTTAGCGATAATTGAAAGCGTGTGAAGAAATAAACTTAGATGCAAAGGGTGTCCATGTTGAGGTCTGTCTAAAAACCTAATTATGAAATGAATCACTGACACAATCGCTTTGGTTGATGGGATATATATACATTGTCAATAAGTCATCATTTTAATGTGTGTATCAAAATCACACAAGAGCGCGACAGCGCAGTGGTTCGCGCATTCGACTTCGTTCGGTTCGAATCTCGTCATTGCCTTGGCAAGTTTGCCTGCAGTTTGAACTGTTCTACACGCAGTAAGGTTTGGTGCAATGCAACACAGAATATCGTTGCAGTACCACCCACGATTCCATACGATATTCACAGTTTTCACCGAAATTTTAAGTCACAAATAGTTCTGAAGGCCCTCCTCCACTAATACTAGCAGTCGTAATATAGTTGAGGGACGAAGTACTCTTAAAGGATACCATACACCCCATATTACGTCACCTTATAATCACATTCGTATAAGCAAGACTACCCTGAAACAAAGAAACTGTCATTCACTATCAGAACAATAGCTTAAGGGTGTAATTAAGGACATTTCATGTATACTGCCCTCAGAATTTACATGTATCTTAAGCTTGCAAACATGAAGATCGTGCTGAGAGAGTGAAGCAATGTGATACACTTTTTGACGAATTATAAAAGGATCTTACACGACCTAACAAGAACATGATCGCCTTTCACAAAGCAGCGAAGAGGGTCGTTAATCACCATGGTTACTTACTGTAAAATAATGGTAATTAAAGTTAAACTACTAAAGGTTTCGTTGTGAACTTACACCAGATGTGTAAGATGTAAAGTTAATCGATACATACCCTTTCTTACCAAGAAGTAGGTATTCTTCTCCTACGTCGTAAGAGTAATGAACTGATCCTGTTAACTGGTAACTGACAGTATCGTAAACTGTTTAACCACCTACATTCAAACGCGGAAGAAACGTCATCATACAAAATACGAGATCAGTCAATCCACGAAAAATAAACATGGCGGAAACATCGATACACCATGTCTTCAGAAGCCAATTAAAATTATAAAACATTATCTGTTCATATTTCCGAGAAACACCTTTTAGAAACCATCGTTTTCTAATCTCCTTAACTGGAGTGAGTGAGTCAAACAGGGTTTTTTGCCTTGTTTAATCATGTCCTATATAGACGCGTCACCAAATCGAAATCCAAGAAGATTATATTTGTCGACAGATATTTTATTAATTGAATTTCAACATCCTATGAATATTAAAGTTACATGCCAAATATACCATTTAGAAAGTGTAATTGAACAGAAAACAGAAAATATAAGTAGTATATTAGTATGAATGAATTTGCGAATACCTCTTTACGGTAACCGGACAAAATCCCCCCGGAAAAAATCCCCCCGGACAATATCCCCCAAAACCAACTATGAGGGACAAAATCCCCCTGGACAGTTTTTAAAAAAAAACAGTTTTCCATTTTGCTAAACAAATAAGAGCGGGATTTTGTCCGGTGGTTATTTTTAGAGAGATTATGTCCGGGGGGATTTCCCCGGGGTTTTTTTGTCCTGGATTCCCTCTTTGCACATCATGTTCCTATAAAAAGCATTCAAAATCGACTTTCACCGGCAGCGGTATTTCGTGTTTTACACTGTTGAAAATGTGATGACGTATCTTATTCGCTTGAGTGTATGCACTTGTCAGTGAACATTTTTTAACATACTGTATGACTTCAAGTAGTCAACCTTTGACCTTTTCCGACACAACCATGGGTCTCGACCTCATCGTATAATATTGTATCTATATCTATTTATATATATACAGCTGCATCCCGAAAGTTTGTTCACTTAAGTGTGTATCTTGCAATTATCATGTAATTTGGATTTTGTTTGGACGACGATTACATAACTTCAACTGCACCAACAATTTATCATCATTTGTAGTGGAATGTCATATGTTGAGTTTTAAAAACGCTGTAAATGCTCTCTTAAAAACAGTCATCATCAGTTGTTCATGTGTATGGTAATTGTCCTCAAAGTTACCATGCGGTCGTCGGGACAGTGGTGCAAGATTGTGGTGCGATTTCTTTAAATTTAGAATAATATGTTCAATATCGAGTAAATGAGAAATATGTCACTGAATGAGTTTTGTAACAAAACCAAGACTGTTTGATGCTATTTGTTACTTATTGGAGATTTTTAAGAGAATAAAATAAACTGATATTTTCGAAATCATGATCACTGGTCACTTGAAAGAGAATTACATACACACATTACAACAGGAGAAGTGCGTAAGGCATATTATCTAAATCCAGAACAGCATTTCTTCTTTCAATGGCATTGAGAAGTTGGTTAGATGAAGTAGATAGAGTTTTATGGATTTACAACTTCTTTAGAGATATATATATATGAAGATATATATATAATATATATCTGACACGCGGCCCTCTTGCTGATATGGGGTATGGTATGAAAAATGACATGTTATAACATTTTAATTATTCATCTTGTATCATGTCCATTATCATTTGCTTGATAACGGTGTAAGAATCTATACCGAGACGTCGCAATAACTCCTTCAATAAAGAAGTTGTAAATTTTTAAAATTCGTTCTCCTTCAGAAAAGCAATGTTAATTCAGATATGTGCAGGTGTAAGCTTTACTTGAGACGTCAAATGATGATCTGGCTGGGTTATTCCTGAGTTTACATACATTCACAGGGTCTTGTTACTAAATTTTTAACACACTAATAGACTAGACTGTATTAAAAACTATTATTTTTTACACATCCATGGAGCAGGACTTCATTTTCAGAAACGTGTACACCTAGCAGTGTAGTTTTAGCCACTGGAGCATGACACGACTTAAAGAACCATTGAATATGTTTATTAAATTACCAAACAAGTTGTCAAATATCTATCAAATTGAAAATTATAACTTTGACCTCAGATTTTGTCGACACAAAATAAGCGATGAAATCGCCGTGTTTTCGAGTCTATTACTTTCCAGCGCAATGCATTATGGTAACATCGCACACTGTAAACAAAACAAAATAGAAACAAGTTTACTAAGTACTCAAATAAGTTAAAATATGATAGACTATTGGCCAAAAGAAAGTACATGATCTCATGATCAGTTGGTTTCAATTAATTCAATATTCTAACATAAAGTTGTACAAGAAACATAATATGCTAAATAGCTCTTAAGACATACATGCATTTTTGTTGAAGATGTATGCCTTAGTTTTGCCCATGTTTAACTTGTTAAATTTAAACCTTGAACTAAGAATGAATAAGCTGATGATGATATTTCATAGGATCCTGTGAATGATACTGCCTTTTCTGTGTATTTCTATATATATATATATATATATATATATATATATATATATATATATATATATATATATATATATATATATATATATATATATATATATATATATATATATATATATATATATATATAGCATACGGTACTCCAGTTCTTTAAATAGCTTACATAAATACGATTCCGAGTTGAAATCCGAAAAAGTCCTGCATTAAAAAGCTGCATGACGCCATGGCTGCGAACGTGAAGATCGTGCTAAGAGCGTAAGGCAAGGACACCGCCCATGTCCATAGCTCTCCTTAAAATGTCACGTGTCAGCTGTGTTACACAATCAAGGATGTCAAGCTTACGTCGTGGTCCACCAACGTGCAAATAGTCAATATGGTCGCAGGCGATTTCGTATTGAAACAAATATTGATATTTATCACGGTTGACGGTATGTATTTATATATTCTTTACATAAAATCGTATATATGTATTTAAAAAAAAAATGCTTATCGTTGAATTCGTCGTGATGATATGATGATTCGTTATTGATTTGAGTTTATTTGTTTCGGCTATTGAGGGTCTTGAATCGATCCAATACATATTTTGCCGAAGGTTGTAATTGTTTATTACATGGGAAATAGTCAATAGAAAGCTTGTATGTCATGTTATGAAATGCGATATTGTTGCTACTGTAAAAGTTCGGCTATTAGACACTGATATTTTTTTTCAGGTGTCCTTTCGCAATGGCCAGGTAGGATATGAAGTTCATTTGTTTATTTAGGGGGATCGTGAGATCATGTGACTTATATTTACATTTAAGTTTAAAGGAGCAGTAGCACGTTTTTTCCTTTAAATAAGCTGATGAAATGTATTTAAAAAATAATATCACTTAAAGTAAACCACACTTCTCTCCTCGGAAAATCATGTTAATAAGTGAGTTTACATGGGAATCGTTTTCGTCATTCGAAATAATAAATTGTGTTCACAATAAAATGGCCGCCATGCAATTTTGGATTCATCAGAAACACTGTTATTACCACTACGGATACTTGGTTTGTGTAATAAGATGTTTTACCCTCAAAAGTAAACCTAAATGACATAAACTATCATTATAAATGGTAAATGGAAAAATTGAAAAAAACGTGTTACTGCCCCTTTAAGTCATGTTTAATGTTTTCAGCGTATTAACCTTTGAAACCCCTTCAAAATTAGCGTATATACATTGTCCAGAATCATGGCGACAAATTCATATCAACAGAACAATATTACTTAGAATGTTTCTATAATTTCACTCGTTAGACACATCTGTTGTTTAACTATATTGTAATGTATCGAAGTAGAGCAATAATTGGGTAAAACCGATTTAGATTAATTAATTGACTTGAATAACTGATTTTATCCTTAGACAATTGCAAATCATTCGTGATTTGTATGTTTAAAAACATGTTGATATCAAATACTTACATGTGAACATTAAAGACAGACAGGTGAATATTGAATGCAGATATATGGATAGCATAAACGTACATGATAATATATACTACGGTTACGCTGATATAAAATACGGATAGGTTGATATAAAATGCGTACTTGTTGATATCAAATACGTACATGTCGATATATTAAAAACACATGACTATCAAATGTGGACATGTATATATTAAATACTGACATGTGAATATTAAATACGGACATGTGAATATTAAATACGGACATGTGGATATAAAATGTGTACATATTAATATAAAATAGTACGTTGATATCAAATACGTACATGCCGACATATTAAAACACGCGACTATCAAATATTGACATGTGAATATTAAATACGGACATGTAAATATAAAATGTGTACATATTTATATAAAATAGTACGTTGATATCAAATACAGATATGTTGATATCAAATATTTTTTATATAAATACATTTGTACGTATAGGTTAGTATCAAATACGTACATTCTGATGTACAAGTCGGACATCTGACAATCAAATACGGACGTGTGAATATGAAATACGTTTATGCTGATATTAAATACGGATATGTTAAGAACAGATACGGACATGTTGATATGGAATACATATACGATGATATCAAATACTGATATATTAAAACTGAATACGTATATGTTGATATCAAATAGGATATGTTGAGATCGACTACCTATATGCTGTTTTATGTTCTCTTTTGCATATAAATATCTATCTGTTCAAATTATAACGAGACTACTATTGTAAAGAAATTATTACAGACAAAATGCATGAAAAACTAAATGAATCATTTTCTGATTGATTATATGTTTCCTGTTATTTTTATTTCGTAAACTTGTAAATATCCCTGTATTTGGGCCCAGGGGCCTATATTTTCCTATTACCTGATATCAATAAATCATCGTTTCACCTAACATTTGAATGCAAAGACTATTTAGAAACTTTAGAAGATTTGTGCAGTTCACAGTAAATACATGTATGTTAACATAGATATATTTGGGATAACACTACCTTCAATAGTACAAAATCCCGACTTTTTCTGGCCGAGTCCGGTGCGGGATTCGAACCCACACGCTCAGAATAATGCAACTATTGGTCGTGTGGTAAGCTGATAGTACAGGTTCGAATCCCGCATGGGACTCGACCCGACAAAGTACAAGAATTTGTACTTTATAAGGTAGTGTTTCCCAAATATAACTATTTTATATTTTCGTTCATTATCTAAATGGCAAGTATTTCTAAAGTAAATATGTTGTTTTCCCATTTCATTGTACTAAAGCGTGTTCCTGTGGTTTATGGGGTATTTCTATTCATGTAAATTATATTCTAATTTCATTTTACAAATACTTTCAGCACATATAGGGGAAGTATGGAGTAAGTAATAATGATATTGACAGATTTCCTCCGAACAGATTAGTTACAAAAGACGCTCAGACGAATTTGTGTCAAGTGAAGGTGATTGTGTGTCTGACGGTACATTAATTTTTAATGAATATATCAAAATTAATGTTTGCACAGAAATATTTTTCACCTTTCATTTTGCAATTGTCCCATGTATAAATATGAAATGGGAATTAGCATACAGTGAAATACAAGCATCATACATTTGTATCTCAAAGACTTAACTACACTCACGGGCAAAGGAAATTATACCTTCTCTTCAACAGAGTCTAACACAAAATATTTTTGCGAATGTTTGTGATGAGGATATTTATCGTTCAGTCATGGACGGATGGTACTAAAGATTTATATCTGTTCACACACATAGGGTGCTAAAATAGCTATTTCAAAAGGTATTTTGGGAAATAATTTGGTATAGTTTGGTATTTAAGGTTAAAGTTTATGAAATATGGAAATTATGTCAGTTCAAGATGATGTCGGCATAGTGTACTTTCTTGGACTTCAAATCAATGACGCGTCCTTGCTGTCATAAACAAGCCAGAAAGCCATATTTCACTCTCCTATCTCGCTGGGTTAAGGATTTTCTATAACGACGATTTTAAAAAGCAGTGTTATTCGGAAATATGAACAGATAACGTTTAACAAATTACGGGTTAAGTTAATTTGCTTTTAGAGACATGGTGTACGTTTGTTTCATGTCCATCACTCGTTGATAAACATATCTTGCACTGTTGTACCTATACTTTCTTTTGCCCGCAAGTGTGGATGAATGTTTCTGAGGATACTATGTATATAGTGGTATATTGTTGGCCGATATTATATAGGATATAGATACAATAAACGTATATTCGTAGACTTTATTTTGGCAGTGTAATTGGTGGCTTTTATAGTACATACACTGCTTTTAGATTAGCCGTAGACTAGATGGTGATGGTTTTAAAGCGACAGTAGCACGTTTTTTCGCTCAAATAAATTGATGAAATGTATTTGAAAAATAATGTCACTGATAGTAAAACACCTTTCTCTCTTCAGAAAATCAAGTTAAAACATGATTGTGGTTCGGTAAAGCCATGGAAATCGGTTTTGTAATTCGAAATAATAAAATGTGTTCACATTAGAATGACCACCGTGCAATTTGTTTAATACGCAACACTGTTATCACCACTGCGGATAATTGGTTTGTGTAATAAGATGTTTTACCCTCTTAAATAAATATAAATGACATAAACCACCATTATAAATGGGGAATTAGAAACAAAAATTGACAAAAAACGTGCTACAGCCCCTTTTACGTTTCATTTCGTCATCAATAAGCTTGAGATAATTATAAATATTACTAATTCTAATTCCTCGTGTCATTAAACTACATGCCTTTGTTGCAAGACTTAAACCTTCCTCTACAAGTTATAATAAATAACATTTACAAATTGATTTTACGGTACAAGCTCTGTGCAAATATTAACGATTCCATGTCCTTTCAGTGGAACCCTCAGCCGTGATGATGGGAGGTAGGTGTATATTTTCTTATAGCGCAATGTTCCAATGTTGTTCCAATGTTGAAGGTTAAAAAGGCGACTAGATTCCAGTTTACATACTCTGCGTTCTTTCTAAGGTCTTTACAAGTTCAAAGGTAAATATTTCGTTATTCTAAACGTATTGCCATCCAATGAATTATATTGATGGGGTAGTGTGTTAGACTGAATAAATAAAACGATTCTCGGACATCTGCGCATCACCTTTACATATACGTAAATCAGTATGTTTCCGACAAAGGAAATTCTACCTGGCCGAGAAACATTAACGATATTTTTATGCGGCCTTGTAACTACACTTAGGACATATACATACGTCATACCTTTCATTCTTACTGCCTGATCTCGAGGCCTTGGGTTCGAATCCCGCTCCCTAGCATGTCTGCTATAGATAACTGTTACATGCAATAAAGTTGGATGCAATACTACATTGAAATTCAATGAACAGTACCACATTCGGTTCGCTTGTTCCAGCGGATGCTCACTGGTTTCACCACAATGCATAGCCATACTTCCCCTTGCATTACCAATAGCCTCCGTGCTAAAAGTAAAATACTACTGAAAGAAAGTACATATTGCCTTTTCTCAATTTAAATACTATGGGTTAATTCCATGCCTACAGTTACCCAAGAAAGTAAAACGTATAATATTGCTTTTTTAGTGTTTGTTTTTACTGTATCGTTATATTTCTAATGTTTCCCTTCAATCCTTTCAGGTGGTATGGACATGATGGGCGGGGGTCTTGGGCTAGAACACGGCCCATTGCTTGGGCTTGAAGCTGGACCAATGGGTGGGATGGGTGAATTGCCAGTTGGGGTAATGGAGTCAGTGGGGGGAGGGATGAACAATCCAGGGGGTCCACAAGGGCGGAACATACGTATGTAACTCTTCAAATATTTAATTTTGGAACTTAAATTGGTAACATATATCCCAAATAATTATTGCCAGTATTCCGGATTAAGTATCTGAACCTATGATGATTATTGATAATATCTATGGAATTAAACTTTATCAAACAAATATAACATCGTACATTATCTTAAAACTGAATTTGCCTTTGAGCGCCGTAAAATATACCTTGCAAAAAGAACAGTTTTATTACCTCTGGGATTTTCTTGTGGAACACAATCTAATGCATTGATTATTCTCAAGGTATTGACTATCATGTTTCAGCTATTATGAGTTTGGATCAATTAGGCAAGTATTTACCCCATGTCCAAATGCAAAATGTGACCCCATTATAGTTATTTTTAAGGCCAGGGAAGCCTATATATATTCCTCACACTTTATAATATTAACCGCATGCTTGTAATACATTACATAGAGAACAACTCAACTGAAATATAATCACGTTGCTAATTAAATCACGTGTATTCAAGGGGCAGTAGCATGTTTTTTGCAAATTTTATTTTTTCGAGTTTCCCATTTAAAATGATAGTTTATGTCATTCATATTTACTTTAGAGGGTAAAACATCTTATTACAGAAACTAATTATCTGTAGTGTTAATAACGGTGTTACGTATAAAGCAAAAATTGCATGGCCGCCATTTTATTGTGAACACATTTTATTATTTCGAATGACAAAAATAATTCCCATGGCTTTACTGAACCATGTACACTCATTTTTAACTTGATTTTCCGAACAGAGAAGGGTGTTCTACTATTGGTGAAATTATTTTTCAAATATATTCCATCGACTTTTTTGAGAGGAAAAACGTGCTACTGCCCTTTTAAATCCAGGATTGTTTCTATAGACTCGATGGAAATACCTTTGTGATAAAAACAAGGACAAATGTTAGGAAATTAGTTCATTCCTAATTCCCGGATAGAAACACTTGCATTAATGGAAATTAACACTAATCTTGTCAATGTCCTGATGTTTATGCTTATAATTATTGTTGCATTCGTTCTAACATGATCATAAAGTGCACTTTCAGCAAGAGACGAAGATGAGGCACAAAGACAGATTATAATATTAGAGAATTCAATATATACATATTGTCGTTACAGTCTGTGCTTGCTCTTTCTTTCAGCGGAGTATCAAGAAATGCCCTATCATAGTCGTCCAATGGCAGCCCGTATTGCAGAAAGACAGTGGAACGGTACTTTTCTGCATTATTGTTACAATTTCAAAGAATTCCATGCCAAGGTGCAACGATATACGAAACTCTCGCGGTGTTATATAACACTAGCGGTAAAAAAAAAAAAAACAGCAACATTTTCAACAAAGACAAAAATACTGCTACCGTAAGTTGATAAATATAAGTTTCGTGGAGAAGTACTGAACATTTCACTCAGGGATGTTAAGATGGGTTTTTTTTGACAATCGGTTTAAATTCAAGTTAAAAATATATAAAATCTAAAAATCAAATTAATAAAAGATGTTGTCGACATTATGTGTCTTATTGGACTTTAATTCTTTGATGCATTGTTATGAAGCTCAGTTGGTAGAGTGTCCGCTCTTCACCCGGAAGACCGGGGTTCGATTCCCGGTCGCGTCATACCGAAATACGTTAAAATATGGGAGTTGTTGCTTCCTTGCTTGACGCTCAGCATTATAAGGACAGAACAACGCTGTAACTGGCGCTACACTATGACTGCCGGGTGCAAAATGCACAAATCGAATTTCAAATTTTCATTGTTTTACGGACAATGAAGTGTTTTTATGGCAACCTCCCAGAACTTCTTCATGCCAAAACTTCTACAAACTAAAACACAGTTAAGGGTCCACTGCATATGGTCATTACCTCAAGTAAGAATGGACTAGTCTGATTAATACGTCAAAACTTCTACATAAGCTACGAGTAAATAATAGACATACGTATCACAGGAGGTTGTAGGTTGTTTAACTGTTTATTCTCATATATACATTTCATAACAAATATAAAAATCACAATTCTCATATTTTTCACAAGCGCTGACGTCTTGACATCATTCTGGTAACACTTTGTCGCTTTGATTACTCTGCAGTGACCGCAAATTTGATAGGGTTATAGAAAAGTCTGCTACTTGCCTATGCAACTGCTACTACATACTACTACTATTCACTTTATTTTCATCAGCGAAAACTATTCACGCATTAGATCAAAGAGCTATTATTATGTTAATGGATTCAATTTGAAAGCTGTGGTAACAATGAGTTATTTGATGAGACTAACTTAAAAATTGTGCATTTATTGACTTAGGCAAGCGTTTTTAAATAGATTGTGTGAAAATTTTGAATTTACATATTCAGTTATTGGTGTATGAAATTGTTTCTTGTTATAATGTATGTTATATGTTATGATGCATAAATTCTGCCAACGTCACGGGGAGAGATATATATCTATGGGTATATATCCCTGTTTATAAATTCCCCTTTCCCAAACTATCTGGATAACCATTGTAACAATTGCGAAAAATTTCGTATTTGACGTACGAAATATGAAACAAAATATTTATATTTATATATAATATATGTATAAATATTAATAAACACAAATACTCTGTCATCTTCCTTAGTAAGTGATGCTAGACCTGTTAATCCTCTACTCCAGTGATTCTCTTCTTCAATCAGTTGTAGAAGTTTTGGCAAATTACATTAAAACCAATCCTGGGCTGTTCCATTATGAAATAGGTAATTGCATAATTCTGCCCTCAGTTTTTGTAGGAGTCTTGGCATGTAGAAATTTGGCATATAGAAGTTTTGGAAGGTAACCGTTTTTATTACTTTAGGACGACATAAAACAAGCAAATTACTGTCATTCTCCTGTCTCGCCTAGTTAAAAAGATTCAAAACGACGGTAATTGTTAAATGCGTGTTGTTCATCAGAATGATAAGATAATATTCCAAACATTGACAAATTAAGGTTTGCTGGCTTCTGAACACAACATGTAACTAGGTTTCAGTCGTATTTATCCTTTGTGGATTAGGGGCGGGATAGCGCAGTGGTTAGCGCGTTCGGCTTCGGATCAAGAGGTCCGCGGTTCGAATTCCGCCAGGGGCACGGCAACTTTGCAGTAGAGAACTGTTTTACACGCAGTAAGGTTTGGGTGCAATGTTACACTGAATTTCAGCGTAGTGACACCCATGGTTCGCTAGTTCCAGCCGATGCACGCAGGTTTCACCGCAGTGCATACCTGACGTTGCGGGTTTTCTCCCTGCCATAATACTAGCAGTCGCGATATAAGTGAAATACTCTTGAAAGCGGCGTTAAAAACCCAACTCACTCACTCACTCGTTTGTGGATTAAACTATCGTGCCTTTTTAGTAGCGTTTCTTTTGGCCGATAGTATAGTATTACGTTCCATCCATTGGTATTGGTTTACGACTATCTTAGCGCTAAGAGAAATTAAGACATGTCGGTTGAAGTAGCTATGATATAGCCGTACGCTAATGTTAGTCTACGGTGACTATCTTAGCACTAAGAGAGTTTCATAAATAAAAACCAAGGACCCATATTTTCGAAGCTCTCTTAGCGCTGAGATAGTCGTAAGTGTCATACATTAACATTGACTTACGACTATCTTAGCACTAAGACAGCTTCGAAAATATGGGCCCTGGAGTCTTAGAACATTATCGTAGCATAGACTGGGTCAGACGTGTTATTTATTGTCAACAAATTTATACCAAATGACACTATAGTATACAGCTATTTCTTTTCTAACACAAACTAGTGTTTAGATATTGTATTACGGTCAAGATATTACGGATAATACGGACTCCTCACATTTTTGTCCAGTGAAGCTAATATACTTTTTAAAGGGGAAGTAGCACGTTTTTTTGCAAAATCTCTTTTTTGAAATTTCCTATTTATAATGATAGTTTGTGCCATTTAAATTTACTTTAGAGGGTCAAACATTTTATTACACAAACCAATTATCTGTTGAAGTAATAACGGTGTTGCGTATAAAGCAAAAATTGCTTGGCGGCCATTTTATTGTGAACACATTTTATTATTTCGAATGACAAAAATAATTCCCATGACTTAACGGAACCATGTACACTCATTTTTAACTTGATTTTCCGAAGAGAGAAGGGTGTTTTACGATTTTAAAAAATATTTTTCAAATACATTTCATCGACTTATTTGGGCGAAAAAACGTGCTACTGCCCCTTTAAAATACGAGTTTTGCAATCATAATAAGATTGCGTATTACATTTTTTTTATGTACGACTGAAGCCGTTTACACTCCATATATGGTAATGTTCTCGGTTCTGAAGCTATCGCCCTCAACAAATCAATCAACGATTTTATGTAATAATCTGTTTGATGATAACAATTGAAAAATACTTAATTGCACCAATAGGTTTTTTAAGGGGTACACATGACACATATTAGCCCTGGACTTTCCAAATATGCTGTAGTGCAGCTTTAACATAAACTTGTCACATTTTGAATTTGTTAATGAAATTATGCTTTAGAAATGCTGTTAGAATGTGTTATCATGTGACCTCAAAATTCAGTATACAGCATATGAACATAATGTTGTATATTATTCTATGCACAAGGGCATAATTCTATCATATAGTTTCGAAACTATTTATCTTTAACAATGACATCCAAATCATCTTTTGTTTATCTCTACTAACTACTGTTCGATATACATTTATGTATGCTGTTCTTTATATGACTTCAAAACATAATCAGCCTTAACTTACTTAAATATTCATTATAACATGATTATATTTGGGATAACACTACTCTTGTACTTTTTCGGGCCGAGTCTCATGCGGGATTCGAACCCACGCCCTCAGAGTAAGGCAACTATCGCCAGCATTGACTCGTTGAGGCGAATGGTCGTGTGGTAAGAACGTGTGGTAAGCTGTTGGTACAGTCAATGCTGGCGATAGTTGCCTTACTCTGAAGGCGTGGGTTCGAATCCCGCATGGGACTCGGCCCGAAAAAGTACAAGAATTTGTACTATTGAAGGTAGTGTTATCCCAAATATAACCATGTTATATTTCTTCATTATCTAAATGACAAGTATTTCTAAATATTCATTGATTTTATTCTATTTCTTTCAGCGATGATGAACCCCCGTGAGTTAACCTTTCTTATTATGTTTGTTCATGGAAAAGTGTCTATACCGTGTACAATTTAAGATGTAGGTATGACTCAAGAGACGAACTACGTTTACACATTCGGAATTTATTTTCAAACTGTAAGTCTACGTCAATCATTTGTTTGTGCATATGACAAATAGATAAATCAACATTTCAAATGCATACAGCTGCGCAATTAATATATTGTTGACACAATTGCAGTATCATTATACTAAGTTTTCATTTCCAGTTTAATTTTGACCCACTGATGACTCACATTACAGTGTTGACCTTTAAAGGCACTGTAGCACGTTTTTTGCAAACTGTGTTATTTGTCATTTTTGCTATTTGTCATTTAAGTTTATACAATATAGTATTATTTTAGAGGGTAAAACATCTTATAATACGACTCGATAAACAGTATACATAGGACAGGGTTATCCGTATTGAAAGAAAAGTGTGCGACGCATAAAACGATAGTGGTGTGAAACTATTCAGTGTGAGAGGTAGATTTGTAGGTCTCGTGCGAATTTGAGAGTTCAGAAGGCAAGATATAATTATTGACCATTCTATCATGGTACCATATTCAAAACTCTACTTTGAGGGTGTAGGTATCGCTACATCGGTCAGATCACTTGAACGACCTTCGAGCGGAAATTTTAATGTGAACACATTAAAGTGGCCGTTCGAAGGAAAATGGATTTATATGTCTTAATCGAACCATTTACGTTCTTGTTAGAACTCTTTTTGTAGAATCAGGATTATTATTTAGCCATAGGTAACACTTATTAACCTTTTCGTGAGATCACTTTATTTCAGTAAGAAAAACGTGCTACAGCGCCTTTAAAATCTTTACTTTATGAAAATTGCTTCTAATTATTTTGAAATCATCATCCAATACTACTTTCCTTTTTCTCGTCGTCAGTCCTTCCTTCCGTCAGTGTGTAAATATGTTAACAAATGTTTTTTCCTAGGAGTTTTGGACCATCAATTATTTCTTAATTGTTTTCTCACGTCACGTCACGTTTTGTGACGTCAGTTCTTCCTTACGATCAGTTTGTGAATCAGTAAACATCGTTTTTCTCAGGGGTTTTGACCTATTTGCAACTTTCTCGGATGTCAATTGTTCCTCGTTTCCATGGAAACCCTCCTTCTTGTACTGAATACCTTTTTCTCAATCCATTCGTCCATGCCAGAGTAAAACGCATTTGGTGTAAACTATTCACAATATCAAGAGTTCTGTGAAATTTGCAGCTTTCTTTGAGTTCAGTTGGTGGTCTATTGAAACATTCTGTATTTACTTCTATAGTATTCAATAAACGTAGTTTTCGATGGGTAAATGAACTTCTTGGTGAGTGTACTATTCTTGATCGACTTAGCAAGTAAGTTCAAAACACCTTTATTAACATAATTGAGTTGGAACCTGTTTTTAAAGGTTATTGCTCAAATTGACGGCTAGTGAATTTCATGGTATGGCCTTGTTCACTTATATGAGTAGCTGTTTATGGTCTGTGTTAGTACACTGTGTTGGTCATTGGTCCTATACATAGATCAGTTGACCGATATCTGTGAAGTTCAGCAATAATGAGGAATTTTCCCGAATGGGTGATCCACTTCATGACTTGATAACCAGAGAGTTTGAAGGTTATATCCTCTGCCCCACACTAAGACTTCAGTTGTGAAGACTTGTGACGTTACCTTGGGGAACAGATTTTATTCATGACTTGATAACCAGAGAGTTTGATGGTTATAATCTCTGCCCCAAATTAAGACTTCAGTTGTGAAGACTTGTGATGTTACCTTGGGAAACAGATTTTATTCATGACTTGATAACCAGAGAGTTTGAAGGTTATATTCTCTGCCCCAAATTAAGACTTCAGTTGTGAAGACTTGTGACGTTACCTTGGGGAACAGATTTTATTCATGACTTGATAACCAGAGAGTTTGATGGTTATAATCTCTGCCCCAAATTAAGACTTCAGTTGTGAAGACTTGTGATGTTACCTTGGGAAACAGATTTTATTCATGACTTGATAACCAGAGAGTTTGAAGGTTATATTCTCTGCCCCAAATTAAGACTTCCGTTGTGACGACTTGTGATGCTACCTTGGGAAACAGACTTTATTCATGACTTGATAACCAGAGAGTTTGAAGGTTATATTCTCTGCCCCAAACTAAGACTTCAGTTGTGACGACTTGTGATGCTACCTTGGGAAACAGATTTTATTCATGACTTGATAACCAGAGAGTTTGAAGGTTATATTCTCTGCCCCAAACTAATACTTCAGTTGTGAAGACTTGTGATGCTACCTTGGGAAACAGACTTTATTCATGACTTGATAACCAGAGAGTTTGAAGGTTATATTCTCTGCCCCAAACTAAGACTTCAGTTGTGAAGACTTGTGATGCTACCTTGGGAAACAGACTTTATTCATGACTTGATAACCAGAGAGTTTGAAGGTTATATCCTCTGCCCCAAATTAAGACTTCAGTTGTGACGACTTGTGATGCTACCTTGGGAAACAGATTTTATTCATGACTTGATAACCAGAGAGTTTGAAGGTTATATTCTCTGCCCCAAATTAAGACTTCAGTTGTGAAGACTTGTGATGCTATCTGGGGAAACAGACTTTATTCAAATTGATGGATATCGACTTTCTGGATATAGTCCTGTGAAGACTTGTGATGTTACCTTGGGAAACAGACTTTATTCAAATTGATGGATATCGAATTTCTGGATATAGTCTTGCTCACGTTTGTCTTGTTATCAGTTATCAGGTATCTTAGAGTTTCATTGGCCGATTCCTCGCCTTTATAGAAGATATGAAACTTGTGGTGTTATCAAGGACAAGAGACTGTATCCAAAGTGTGTCTCTGATAAGTGACTTTATTTTAAAATGTCAGCAAGCAGTTCAACTGGGTACCTGGTATGGAAGTGAAGGCAGTTTGAGAGATCACCTAAATCGCCCTAATAAGCAGTTAGGATAACTATATTCGTCCTCACATCAGGTAATAATGGGACTGTGCCCAGTCGATGGTTTGAGTTCACGAACATCAGCAAAGGAAATTTAAAAAAAAAATGTGTTTCCCTTCAATGTAAATTATTATAAACGATGAATTAATGTATGTGTTGTATTTGAAGGGATGGATTCAAGAAGGACACATGTGCTATGTTATATGCATAGAACATGTGCCCTTCTTGAATGCATCCCTTCAATTGCTTTAAATAGAAGTCAGGCGGTCAGGTAAGACTTTGTTTTGTTGTAGGAAATATTTCCGTGGGAAATTATACTCGATATAACAGTTGATTTAGTTATTGGAACGATTTTATTGGATGATTGGTTATGTTTATCAAAATTAACTTCATATTTATCGATTCAGGAAATAAGGCAATAGTGAACAGAAAGTTTGAAATATGAACTCTTCTTTGGACTATTTTCAGGCTTTCCGCAATCCTCCCAGCGAGTAGCCTTTTGAAGTGAAGTAACCAGAGATTTAAAATTAAATCTTTTTCAGTAAATAAAGAAATTAGGAAATCGAAACTGTCTTGTTGTATTTTGACATCTGACTAGAAGTGTTCATTTTATCATCCAATACTATCTTCCAAAGGTTCTTGAAGTTTTAAGGAATTTAAGTTAAATCTTATTCTACCTTGGCTGCCCATTGTTATTTCCGTAGGAGTCTCATATCAAAACACTTTTAAAAGAACGCGGAATGTAGTATTGGATGATGAAGATGCATTGGTGACGGTCTACATATTGTTTTATATACACTCAACCGCAAAAGAAACGTCACCACATTTTCAACAATGTGTAAAACACGAAATACTGCTGCCGGAGAGGGTCGATTTTGAATGCTTGTTATAGAGACATAATGTGTATCACATAATATAATACGTTTATGTTTTTTGCTTTTCATGTACACTTTGGCTTTTGCGAAATGGTTTTTTTTGGGCATGTAACTTTAAAATTCATAGAATGTAAAATTTAATTTATAAAATATGTTATCGACGTAAATAACCTTCTTGGACTTCAATTTGTTGACGCGTCTTTACTGTACTCTCTTATCTCGTCAAACGTCTAAACTTTAAGGGGATTAAAAACAATGATTTCGAAAACGTATATTTCTCAGAAATATGTACAAATTATGTTTTGAGATTTTAAAGTTAGTTTAGTTGGCTTCTAATGACATGCATTGCTGTTTCAATCGTGTTTATCATTCGTGGATTGAGTTATCTTGTATTTTGTATGGTGACGTTTCTTTTGCGGTTGAGTGTAATCAGTCAGTTGACAACATAGCGATTAATTATCTGGATTTCTTATGGAATGCTTTCTAACGTCGTTTCCGAGTTCAATTACATACGATGCTTAGGCCAGGAAAGGTTTTAAGGGACTGTAGCACGTTTTTACCAAATTTTATTTTTTCAAATTTCCCAATTGTAATGATAGGTTTTGTCATATATATTTACTTTAGAGGGTAAAACATCTTATTACACCAACCAAGTATCCCTATAGTGATAACGGTGTTGCGTATAGAGCAAAACTTGCATGGCGGGCATTTTAAAGTGAACACAATCATGTTATTATTTCGAATTAGAAAAACGATTCCCAAGGCTTTACCCAACCATGTACACTATTTTTTTTAACTTGAATTCCCCAAGAGAAAAATGGTGTTATATTATTGGTGACATTACTTGAACTTACTTGAGCGGAAAAAAATGCTACTGACCCTTTAAAGGGGCAGTAGCACGTTTTTTCCCTGAAATAAGTTGATGTAATGTATTTGAAAAATAATATCACTGATAGTAAACCACCCTTCTCTCTTCAGATAATCAAGTTAAAAATGAGTGTACATGGGTTTCGTAAAGCCATGGGGATCGTTTTTGTCATTCGAAATAATAAATTGTGTTCACAATAAAATGGCCGCCATGCAATGTTTGCCTTATACGCAACACCGTTATTACCATTATGGATAGTTGGTTTGTGTAATAAGATGTTTTACCCTCTAAATCAAATTCAATTGCACAAACTATCGTTATTAATCGGAAATTTGAAAAAAATATATTTTGCAAAAAAACGTGCTACTGCTCCTTTAAACTAGTTCGTTACTCACACGTCAGAAGTTCTCATTGACGTTTTTTTGTCACGACGTCACGTCTCCGTTACATGTATATATTCATTGTATGACCATTTCCACACAACCAACTGAAATTTCTTCCTTTATTTGCTATTGATATGTTTAATTAAATACATTTTAAAACAATATTTTAATCCGATTCAACGTTTGACTAATTGAAGGTAAATATTTCGGTTTTCATAAAACAATTTTATTACGATTGGACATCATCTTTTTCAAATATTGTTTTTTTCCAATGGCATGTTTACAAAAGTAGGTATATTTGCATAGATCGTTATATTGTCACTGTGCTGGACCGATAAGCATTGAAATAGTAATTCAATGCAAAAACCAGTACTTCTCGACAAAGTAACACAACTGACAACGTTTGACTTCCACGACATACTCCAAACTTTAAAACATTTACATAAACAAGAATGAAATCCCGAACATTATTTGTTGCAACTTTATATCGCTCTATACTGTTAATAACAGATACCCCTGATAACATGAAAACATCTGAAATGTCCTTGGAACACTTTTCAACATTATACTACGAGCTGGATTTAGTTTAGTTCTACAAAATATGAACTTGTTATGACAGTCAATCGCAGTATAATGAACGCCAGTTTACACAATATCAACTACATTCCATGTATTCCTTGAAAAACGAGTTGTAATGCTGAGATGGTGCCATTATACGTTATAACATTCAGCGGAGGGTGACATCATAACTGATTAGATCAGTAAGTGTGTATAAAGACTAACAAGGGTCTAATAAATTACGATGTCACCCGAACAAACTGATATTATAACGTATTTATCTTACCGCATGTCTCAAATATCATTAACATTTTGAGAGAAACAGCTGACCGATCGACAAACTATGACCTTTAACTTGTATCACGTGACATGGAATGATTGACGTGGATGCATGCTTTATTCATGTTGCGGGATATAAAACATGTATCACCCTCGGGAAGATGTAGCAACCCGTATGACGGTGTTTATTGATATTTGTTAATGGTCACGTGGACCAATCAGGAATCTACATTCTTACATAAGGTAGGATCATGTATTTAGTCAAAGCCATTACTTGTCATCCTAATACATTGCACGCATATCATAGGTAGGAATGTGAATTTAATTGCGATGTGTTGGTCACACTGATCTTTATGCCCCCGCACTGGTGATTAAGGAATAATTAAACACCAATATATGTAACATATATAATAATCAGTACTGGGCACAAATAATCAGGGGATATTCTGAAATTTTGAAATTACAAATACTGACATATTTATTTTTGACATATTAATGATTATTAATCAAAAACATCTTATAACCCTTATTTTGTCCAGTTTATATGAAGTACATACTCAATAAGTTATCTCCCTTTGACCACATGTGAAATCGTGATGATAGATTTCACTGCAATACAAAGTATCTGGCATAGTTTTTCATTTAATAGAAGCACATATAGGGAACGCTCTCTCATTCATGTAGAATTGTAAAATTTAGTACGGGACACAGGCATTAAGGGAATATATATGGCTGGTCCTTTTTTACTGTCGTGCAAACAAAGAACTTTAAAGGCTTTATAACAAGAGCCATAACTTTGATTATGATATAACACACATAAATGGAATTTATTTCTATTAACATGGCCAAATGTTGCAGATAGAGGGAATCTCACCCACGTGTCTTCTCTTATCCAATATGTCGACACTTGTCCGTGAATTGATAGACGTTACAAACATCCGAGTCCTGCCGACAGTTGATGTATTTCATATCAGAAGACACGAGATTGTGATAACATATATCATCCTAAGTCAATCGTCATTAGTTTTCAATGAAAAGTTGAACATCTGAACACAGCGAAACAGTACATTGATGTCATTTTGTTGTTTCGTCATCACGTTTATGAGACTTTTCAATTAATATTTCGTTGTCACAGACAGACAGACAGACATATGTTTATTATAGTCTCACCTCAATCACGTACATAAAATACAGATATTAACACATACAGATAGTAAAATTATGAGCCACCCTGTAGAGGGTTATGAGAGACTTTACTTGTGGTTAAAATACAAAAGAAAAGTTCATATACCTTAAAATGTAAAAAATTATGGCTTAAAATACAAATAAATATACTTTTATAAATATATTTTGTTAATATATAAATAATCTAATCTAATTTAACTAAGAATACATGTAAATATGATTTTGTAAATATATAGTGGGTAAAAGAGTCATAGATGTGTAAGTATATGATAAAACATGCCAAAGGGTATTTATGAGATTTAAAACGCACAACTCTAGGGATAAACACGAGGGGCGTTAGCCGGGAGTGTTTATCTCGAGGGTAAGGGTTTTAAATCTCATAAACACCCTTTGGCATGTTTTACAAAGCTTACAAACCGACTCCGTGGTTAAATTTTATGTTTAATCTATTCTAATTGATAGTGCGAAAAAGTAAAGGAGTCGTCCGTAAAATATCCCCCTTTGGTGAAAAGCAGTAGGGTATAAAGGGACCTTAGGAAACAACCTCAGCTTAGTCCCTCTAGGACAGTGGTATCATCTCTGCGCTTGGTGTGCAGGAGTATGGGGGGTTTCGGGTTCGAGACGGGCTATTGCAAAAACCATTTGGAGGTTGATGTTTGAATTAACAGTTGTTTTCCAATAGAGTTACACATGACATACACTAACTTTCATCTCAGTATTAAATACAGACATTTGAAGATGGGTGTTATTAAGATAGGAATTATTGAGTATAATGTTATAGGCAGTATAGTGGTGTGACGTCACTGGAGGTTTGTAAGTCATTTCCATGGTGATGTTAAAACTGTGAGATCCTTCATAGTGTTCAAAATGTCAGACAATTGTGCGAAATCTAATGTCAAAACAATATCTCCTTGGATGAAGGTTGACAAACAGTAATGACTGATCGAATGACGTTCTATCCTCTCCACATCCGTAACTCAAGTCATGTCTTCAAAGATAACCTCTGCCTTACATTGAAAACAACGGTTTCCCAACACATGATTAGCGGTAAAATTGTCAACACGAAATACCATAATTTCTAACACAAATATCGTATTTCCTTTCTTATAAAGACGATTTTGTAGTAGATACACGGGTGAAGGAACTCCAGGTTTGTCGACGCATTCGGAATCCGACCGACTGTCCAGTTAGCAACTATACTGCATTGGTGTTGTGAAAAATAGTTCTTTAACAGCAGAGGTTCTCTTGGGAGAAAACGAACAAATTAGTGTCCTTTTTTCCTATTGGATAACATAACTCTAATCGGGCATCATTTGAATGCATATTTTCTGCTTAAGGGGTGTCGGTTTAGAAGAGTCTCACTGTATATTTGTCAAAATGATATTTTGATCACAGTAGAGAAAATAATTGATATGGTTATGAAATGATGTCGATTTAAAATATTTCCACTGTACAGTAACATCACGAAAGTTGTTCAGTTACGTGTGCATCTAAGTACAAATATCATGTAAAAAGACTTTCGTTGTTGGGTCAATTAAATTACATATATTACAATAACAAAGAATCGTCATATATCCATGTGTACAATATTCATTCCCAAGCTTACACTATTTTGGAACTTTGGTATAATGAAATACATAAAAAGTTTTCATGGCGATTAAATGAGAAGAACAATATGAAAATATGATGAAATATGTTGTCAATTTTTGACGTAGTTTATCACTTACTGAATATTTAAAGGGTGATCATAAAAACTGCAGTTTTGCAAAATAATTTACCGCTGGTCACTTCAAAGAGCTGGCAAAAGTATTACGATTTACTGTGATGTATACGATTGCAGCATGTTATGGAATTAATTGTCTTTTTCCGAAGCGATAAAAATGTTCGGTTATTATTTCGTGATGACTCGATGCTTTGAAGACATCCCATGTTACATTATATTTGCACTAAGAAACACAAGTAGGTGAACAAACTTTCGGGACTAGCTGTATATTTCTCCATTGAGAAAGTACAAAATGGTGACTGGGTCATACCTTAGAATGTACTCGTTGAGAAAGTACTTGATATGGTAATGATAATGTATATCTTATAAGTAATGTCGATTGTGAGTATTTCCTCTGTATATTTCACAACATATATGTGGATCATATTTGAGAAAGAACTTGATATGATAATGATAGTGTATACTTTATAAGTCATGTCGATTTAGAGTATTTGCTCTGTATATTTCACAAAATATATGTGATATTATTAAAGAACAATATTAAGAAAGTTCTCTGTGATATATTATAGTTGTTATGATTATACTGATATATTTGTGATAGCGTAGAGTTGTTTCAGTGTGTATTTAACACATTGATGTTTGGATCATGTAAACCCGGAATTTCTATGATTATGAAATATGTATTTCGCATTGCAGAGGCCGTGACAGAGAAACCGAAGAAATACAAATGTAAGTACGTCTGAATGATAATGTGTCTACGTCGTTGATTAGACATAACTTGTACTCACTTGTTTAAGATACTATGTTATAAATTCTGACTTTGACATTTAACCGATATGTTCTCTACTGTGACCGGTATACATTCTCATAAACACGAGATTGACAGTTGACAGGATACTTCATACTTTGAAGTTAATACAAAGCAAGCTCCGACATTTAGTCAGTACATATAACGTCATATTGGCAGTGACGTTATAATACTGAGCTTCGACCTATTAATTTAATTCAATAACGTTTAGTTATGAATAAACGTATTTATTTTTAACAAAATGAAACTAATTTGTTTAAAAGTAAAATGCGAACTCGCTTCTGGATAACATGGAAAAGTACAATTAATTATATCTAATATGAATTATGTACAAGTGTTATACTAATGAAACAAAATATTTTGCCTCTTATATTTAGAAAGAAATTAAAATTTAAAATATGAATTACTTGTACTGACATAATGTATGTAACGTTTTGATTTCAAGAAAAAAGTAAATTTCAAACATATATATTACAAAATGTCAAGTTCTAAAACAAATTCAAATCAATAAACCTTTTCGACTGTATACCAAAAAAGATACATTCACTTTTTTTTTAACTTTATCATTTTAAAATTCATTATATATATTGTGTGTATATATTTATTATAAACATAAAGTTTTGTTGCAGTTCCAGACGGTAGACCAGGTAAGTTTTTCAAAACAAATATGACTTGAGTATATAACAAAATTAATATAAATTCATTGCTTTCGGTTTGTAATATATTGTTTTTATAACAAGATAACTAAAAAGTTTAAACGAAACCTCCATATTTGTACCTGGAATATATTACTACTATTACTATTAGTACTACTTGTTCTTACTAAGATGACCTTGCATTGGCATGATACACACTGTTATAATTTGTTTGCTTTGGGGTAACATGGGCATAATGGGGAACTAATCAAAAATGAAATTGTTTTGATTTTAAATATTGATATCGATACGTTTAAACATTAGACATTGTGACTGTTGAAGTATGTAATTTTTAATGTGTAAAGATATGTATATACTAACATTCTATAGAACATTATCGTTTTATGCTTCCATATTTTTTCAAAATAGAGAATTGTATGTATATATTTTTTCATTTAAACTTTATATTTCATTATGTTGTAGCTCAAAACGGACCCAACAAAAATGGTAAAAGACAGAGAAGTAAATCACTTTCTAAACAGCGTCGCGATATTCAATTATAAGTTTTTTATCTAAAGTAAGTACACTCTTTATGATGTTACTTTAACTGGACTTTCTTTCACAGAGTACTGAAGGTTTGTAAGTCAGAAAGATAACCGTAGTATATATGCTAAATAAGTGGAGATAAAGTTCATCTTAGTAAAAGTGGTTTTGTGAATCGATCCTGGACACAAATAATACTCTATTATTTAAATGTAATCTTTGTAACTAAATAAAATTTCCAAGTATACAAGTATACACAAGTTGGCCTTGCTAATTACCAATTCTTTATATTTAACAGCGTGGAAAAACCTGAAAACTTCTCTTGGTAAGTGAGCTTTGTAAAGTATTTATGATTCAATCCCTTCAATCGTAGTTTGTAAATACTTAAATTCATATTTTTCGGGAAAGTGTTCTCCACAGGATATCATTTCGGGTCTAATGCTGATACCGATGATAACGTGAAAAACACATGAACCTCAATTGAACCTTTCTTGTTTTTACGCAGACAGTCATTTACATTCAGTGTGGTTGTGATACAGAAGGGAGCCAACTCTAGCAGGCTGATATTAGAACGGCTCTCTCACAGGACAAACAGTGGTGATATCCGCTTGCCGGATCCTTCCGGATTCTCCAAAACATTGGCGGATCCTAAAGAATCCGGAAGGATCTGGCAAGCGGATTCCACCACTTTTTGTCTTGTGTCTGAACGTCAAATGAAGTAAACTTTAAAAAAAAACAGTGAAAAATGTGTGATAATCACAATTGTTATGGACGCCTGAATAACTACCATATCAAGTGAAAGCAATCTTTTAGAGGATTATACACATTTAGTGAAGCTGATGATGTTTAAAGGGGCAGTAGCACGTTTTTTCGCTGAAATAAGTTGATGAAATGTATTTGAAAAATAATGTCACTAATAGTAAAACACCCTTCCCTCTTCGAAAAGTTAAAAATGAGTGTACATGGTTCCGTAAAGCCATGGGAATCGTTTCTGTCATACAAAATAATAAATTGTGTTCACAATAAAATGGCCGCCATGCAATTTTTGCTTTATACGCAATACCGTTATTACCACTACGGATAACTGGTTTGTGTAATATGATGTTTTACCTTCTAAAGTAACATAAACTATCATTATAAATGGGAAATTTGAAAAAATAAAATTTGCAAAAAACGTGCTACTGCCCCTTTAAAGAATGTTGAAGGTGAACTAGCATTTTGAATTAAGGCGAAATTGCACGCGTGTTTAGGATTTTACACATCCTGTGTTAAGAATGGCAACGAAATTACCATATTTATTCCTAATTAAGGATAGACAGCCAGTAATAATCTAGTATTATAATCTATGTTCTCCTTATGTCACATGTCTTCAAAACCGTGGAAGAAATAATTCTGGTAGTTCTAGAACCTTATGAATAACTTTTTTCTATTTAATATATGAATAAATAAAGAGCCGCACCAAAATGTCTTCTGAAATCAGATATACTAACACTAGTTGATGTAAGTCACAAATATCCGAAGCTTGCCGATGGTATTTCGACTTTTATTAACGAGTGTTGACATACGTGATTGAGACACGATGTTGGAATTCAATTTAGCATCCAAATTCAGTCGTTATTACTTATTATTAAAATTGTGAGCACAACATAATATAATTGTTAGCTAATTACCTGATGATGTAAAAGCATTGTGATGTCATTTAGGCGACGGTGACGGGGCATTGTGCAAAATCTTCTGTCGAAACGATGTCTCCTTGGAGATATCGTGTCATCTCACACAAGCGATATCTCCTGTGGAACAGAGTTTTGGGTGATAACATCTTTTAAAACGTCTTAAAAAATGCGTGTATCGTTCCAGATAGAACTCTAACAGCCTTCCCTAATGGCTTACGGGGAAGACCAGATCCAAATCAGCGACGTTTCCAGCAGAACAGGGCTCCCAATAATGCACGTCAACCAAATGGACCACATAACCAGCTCAGACAACAACCACCGCTCCCATCACCTCCAATGCAGCAACGGTATCCCAACCATATGCCACGTCCTGCGAACAGTAACATTCAAGGAAGAGGATTTAACAACATGCGACCAGTCGGTCCACAAACGGCACCAAATGTCCACCAGGGACGTCCCGGTATTCCCTTGAAGAGCAACTTCCCGCGAAGAACATTTTTCACGCAACCAAAACCTCCAGGCATCACGCCTCTGCCACGAAACCTGGCTAAAGGACGGCCGATGTTACCAAGCATGATTCCCCAAGGAGGAACCGTCCCAGTTCGACAACCGCTCACAATGACCTCACAAAACAATGCCATGCAAAACGGATTCGTTTCTCAGCAGGCAAGACAGATGAATACCTACCCATCTGCACTGAACAGCCAACAAAATGCTATGCTGCCTTCAATACAGGGTATATCTCAGGCGAATGCTAAGCCACTTGCGACTGTGAATAGATTTACACAAACGGCGACTCAACCTGGTGTGTATGATACGAGGGGGGTCAAGGCCCCCAGTCTTGGATACACACCAATCATTTCGAACACTGCCCAAGCACCTCGTAAACAGCCGGTAATCGAGTCAATGAGAAAGGCTGTTCAAAATGGAGAACAAATCATGGGGAACTTTTCAAGGACTGTGAAGAGTGCAACTCCTAACACCAACACCTCCACACTTGATGCTTTGACCCAAGCAGCAGAAGGACCATCGCTCAGGAATGTCAACGTTGAACCAACCGTAACACAGTCATCTGTAGGGGTCACTAATCCTCCTCCGATCAACATGTATGGTGCCACTGACGCTCCTTTTATGGACACTTACGGCACCAATTCGTGGGGAATGGGTCCAACAACGAGTGTATATGGATCTTTCTACTCATCAACTGGAACTATGACGCAAGGTCTGTATGATCCATATTTTGCAACTGATGTCCCTCACACCCTCCACTACTCCCATCAAAGCAATCTCAATATCAGACAAGCTGGGGCCAGACATCCTATTCCAACCGGCCAAAATCATCAGAGGCTACTTCAACATCAGGAACGTCGGCAGAAACAACTTCAGCAAGAACGTCACCAACAGCAGTTGATGGAACACCGTCAACAGTATGAAAAACAGTATATTGCCAAACAACAGCAGTACATGCAGGCAATGAGGACAACAGCTGCTCCCATTGAGAGACCAACAGCGCCCCCCACTACCAGTGCTCCTATGAGGAGATCCGAAAAGGTCCCTGTAATTGTTGAAATGGTAACATCAACGTTAACGGTTCCAACACAGCCACCCCCAACCACAACAATACCACCACCACCACCAACAACAACAACAACAACAACAACAACACCAACAACAGTTACAATCCCAACCACGACCAAAGCTATAGAAACTACGACACTTCCTGCTACAAGCACAACTCAAGCCCCTACACAGCCCTCTTTCACTCATGTTCAGACTCAACAAAAGACGGATCCAACAAGAATGCCTCAACCTGGAATTGAGGACAGGATGGGAGTAAGACCTAGTAATGTTGATCCAAATCCTGACCCTAATGGACCAAGGCCACTACCAACTCAAGAAATAGTGCAACAGACACAAACAAATCCACCAAGTACACCGAAAACAACAAATACAGTAGAATCTCAAGGAACAACAATTCTGAACAATTCAACGTATTCCCCTTTACCAACAGCAACCACAGCTACTCTGGAACCGCCCACCACAACCAGGAAGAGCTCAAATACCCCAGACACGAACCCGTCACTTGGAACACCCAGTACAACTCCTCCATCAGTTCCAAGTACCACACAATCTCCAACATCTCCTCCTGCTACTACAGTGGTCACTGAACCTCCAACAACATCTAACCAAGGATCATCAAATGTTCCTGTTGCTGACAGTGGCAATGGAGCACCTCCTGCAGAGGGTCAAAACAGCGTGGTTGAAAAGAATCAACTGTCAGTGCCAACTTCTAAGCCATCCCTTGCAGAACAACAGTCACTACCAAGTAGCGCAGCAATGAATGTTCAACAAAACGGTATTCAAATCGAACAAGACCCTCGATATGAAGCTCTTCCTGCGTACCAAATGGCAAATGCACCTAGGAACCAAGTAGGTATACAGATGGGTAACTCATTGACTCTCTCACAAAATGGTCCAAGATATAATCTGCCAGAGCGTTCCTCCAGCATTAGCCTCAGCACACAACAGAGAAACTACAATAATGATGGAATGCTAACAGTTGAGCAACCACAGAGATTCAGCACTTTGAACACCGTGCAACGCAACAGAATGTCACAACCCTCTGTTCCTTATGCATTACAATTTTCGCAGACAAATTCTTTGCTTCCACAAACCACCCTTTCTCAGAGTAATGTCATGAGGCAAAACGTAAGATCAGCTGTTCAGCCTCATTTTACACGGGGACAGATGACGATGCAACAAGGGAATGGTCCTCAGCCAGGTTTCCAAGGTATGAACCAAAACGTGCCATACCAATACCCAAATATGAATCAAGGGCTACAAGTAGACACAACTGTTTATCAAAACCCTTCCCAGCTTGGCACCCAACCTCGATATCCTCAAATGTCTCAAAACCTTGGACAAACGGGTATATCAGGCCCTCACGCTATGCAAAATTTTGCAGGTCAACCATCTCAAATGGCATTTTCTGGAAGTACCCAAAGATTTGCTGGTCAGTCTATGACCCACACTGGGCAATGGGCTGGGCATCGACAAGTTGGTCCACGTGGACTGTCAGCTCAGGGACATTCAAAACACTCGGCGAGGTTGTCCAACAGGCCTAACCCCGACATGTCAGTCTTGACAGTAAAACAAAAGAGAGGAGCCTTGTTTCGATCACCATCCTCCTCTACTGCAAATGCTAAAGTTGGTCATCTTGGATTGACTTTGTCCAAAATCAAGAAAAATGGTATTGAACCTAAAGTTGAATCCTTGAAACAAGAAAGTGAAAGCACAAACACCACGAAAACTGTTGATCAACAAAAGGATCCAAAAAGCACGACAACGAGCACATCTGAACAAACAACCACTATTTCAACCACAGTTTCAACCACTGAAAATCACCAAACAACCACGTATCAACCAAGGGTGTCACACGGGAATCTTGTCATCATTCAGAAGGTACCGAAGTCCAAACACAATTCATCAGTGGCTAACACAATCTCTAGGAATGAGGGCCACCTTGATATTATTCAGAAACGTATTGAAAGCAGCATAACTCCTACAACAACCCAATCACCAAGGGATATCCTCACTGATTCCAAACAACTTTCAAGGCGTCGTCATGGACAGTTGTACGTTGCTCAAAGAAGAAGAATTTCGACGTTGTCACCACGTTTAAGGCCTCTCGGTGCTTCAAGGAATAATGCTATAAAACTACCCCAAAGAATGACCACCAACTTACAACGGATACATAACCCAAGAATTGCATCCAATATGCGGCCAAATCCGTTACAACCCACACACTTACTGGCTCAGCGAATGCGACCACGTTTATCAACCGGCCGGATGCAAATGCCAAAGCCCTCGACCTTTGTCCAGTCTCGGTCTACACCCACGATGAATCAGCTACGTGGTCAGATAGCACGTAGAGTACGTGGATCACTTCTTGCTTCAGGAACAGCAGCTCCAAGACGCCCTCAACCTACTGCTAGTGTTCAAGTCCAAAGACATCTAAGGGCCCAACCTCAGAGACATTTACCAAGGGTTCAAGTTCAAGGACAAACTCAAACAAGGGTTCAAGGACAAACACAAACAAGGGTTCAGGGACAAACACAAACAAGGGTTCAAGGACAACCTCAAAAAAGGGTTCAAGGACAACCTCAAAAAAGGGTCCAGGGACAACCTCAAACAAGGGGCGTAGGGCAAGGACTAACACCTACAATGGTTCAAGCTCGAGCACAAGCTTCACTAAATACACAAACTAAAATAAACGTAATGCATCAAAGACGGGGTCAAACTTTACCCAGGACTCTAGCTCAGCACAATAGATTAGCTAGAACACGAGGTATGAGGCAAACCTTACCAACACCCCAAGGGCCTCGTCCTGTTCACAAGACGATTCAAAGTGCAGCAGTTCAAAGATCACCTTTAAAATCCATCATGGCAACTCCACAGCGTCAATTTTCGACTCCCGGGGTCGGTTTGGGGATGTCAATGCAAACTATGAGGTCTGGTTTCAGACCAACCTTTGCTCAGACAAGAATACGAACTGCTTCCGGTCACGTGATACAGAGAGGACCCCCTCATCGCATCCACATGACACCAACTACCAACATTAGACCTGGAGTGTTCAGGTCAATGGGTCAATAACAGGGTAAGTATTATACATCAAAATACACTCTTCAAAAAAAAAGAAACGCAAAAGCCACATATCTATGAAAATTGGGTTTTATTCAAATATATGTGAATGAAATAAAAACGTTGATACAGTGATGAAATGTGGTTACTTTAACACATTTCTATCCCGTCCACATGTCATGAGAATAACGGTTAACATATTCATCACTGTTGTCCACTAGATGGCGTTATAGTTAGTATCTAGTGTGATCACATCTTGCTGCATACACTGCAAGGTTGGCATAGGTTGTATACATTGTGGAATTCTTCTCCATTCTTCCTGAAGCCACCCTCGGTTACCCAGGGTTTTATATATGCTCCCTTCCTCTCCACTATATCACCCATGGGAAACCTTATCAGGAAAATCTGTACTCAAATTACCCGCCCTTGAGCGTGAGCCAATCAAACCGCTTCGCAGCTTGGACCTGCGAGCCAATGACAATTCATATCACTTCGTTGCAAAGCACGCGAGGCCATTTTGTTAGCCATCCGTCACCGGTTATCTCCCTTGACCATTTCCGTCTTATCGTATTGAGTATTTTCTTTGGTTACTGACTTCGTCACGCCGGTCAAGGGCGGGTAATTTGAGTACAGATTATCCTGATAAGGTTTCCCATGGGTGATACAGTGGAGAGTAACGGAGCATATATAAAACAATGGGTAACCGAGGATGTCCTGAAGCATGAGGACAAACTGTTGAAGGTTCAATGGCGGATTAGGGCGTCGACTAGTACGATTATTGAGCTGATCCCAAAGGTGTTCAATTGGGATTATATCTGGAGATTTGGAGGGCCATGAGGGCATTGATGTTGGTATTGTCCAGGTAATTCGCTGTGGCACGTGCTGTATGAGGCCTGGTATTGTCCTGTTGGAACAGCTCCCTCTGGCGGTCGACAAGGTGATTGACGGAGAATCTGGTCGATATATCGATTTCAGATTGCCTTGGACAAGCACTAAATCTGATTGGCGGTTGTATGAGATCGCTTCCAACACCAAAACAGCCCATCCACCGAATATGTCGGCCTCGCTGATGCTGATACCATCGGACAGCAAAGTAGAGACCAACAATCAACCCATCCTTGTCACCTGTTGTCTAGTGGTAATGTCTATGGCTACAGAGCGGAAGGTTGCGGGTTCGATTCCCACATTGTCTGCTTTGAAAATTTTAAACTTGGCAATTTTGTAGATTTAATTTATTGAGTGCAAAGAATCCTATTTAGAAGGCCATCTACTGTAACATACCATGCTGGAAGAGTATACTGTACAAGGCCCTCCAAGCGGGGTAATATCCTGTGTAAGGCCCTCTCGATAGGATTTGTAAGGCCTTGCTCCCTTTCTCAGGGATGTTCTCAAGGAAAAAAGACTGAGTTCAAAGAGTCTTAAATGGGCCTTGAGGTATATAAGACATTATAAGTCCCTCCAGAAGGGTTTACAAAGACATCTGTAAACCCTGATAAAACAAAGTTACGTTAACATTAGGATAGTCTTGCGATCGTAGTTTGGTGATACAAGTCTCCAATAGTTTACTATTTTACGAAAAGGCTCCAATAGTTTAGAAACCGAGACCAATAATTGTTCCCGTCAGATTGAATGCGCTCGAACGCAGCCGCCAGAATCCCGAGAAAAGTGGTGTAATACAAAAGTTGAAGGTTCAATGGCGGATTAGGGCGTCGACTAGTACGATTATTGAGCTGATCCCAAAGGTGTTCAATTGGGATTATATCTGGAGATTTGGAGGGCCATGAGGGCATTGATGTTGGTATTGTCCAGGTAATTCGCTGTGGCACGTGCTGTATGAGGCCTGGTATTGTCCTGTTGGAACAGCTCCCTCTGGCGGTCGACAAGGTGATTGACGGAGAATCCGGTCGATATATCGATTTCAGATTGCCTTGGACAAGCACTAAATCTGATTGGCGGTTGTATGAGATCGCTTCCAACACCATAACAGCCCATCCACTGAATATGTCGGCCTCGCTGATGCTGTTTGGCGCAACCGTTCATTGTGTTATCTGTAGACACGTTGTCTTCCATCACATCTCTTAAGTAGACAACGTGATTTATCACTGATCCATATACGCCTCCAGTTTCAAAAGTCACATGACTGGACTGTTCTGCGGCACCTTGAGTCGTCAAAGCCTATGTAGTCGTGTCAGAGATGGGGCAACTTTTGGACGCCTGGCACGTAATCCTGCCTCTCGGAGACGGTCCCTGATTGTCTGGTCTGACACTCTCCGGGCTGTTATTTTGATGGCGGTCACGTAGATGGTGTGGAGAAGTAGTAGAGAAGTGTGGTGATTTTTAGTCTTCCTGATCTTGGACGGTCATTTGTGGTATTTGATTGTTGAAACGATACCACAAACGAGCTAAAGTGCGTGGATGGACGTCGGAGGTCCTCGCAATGACACTTTTTATTCTCCAACTTGCAATCTTAAAATTGCGTTATTTCTGTCGGCAGTATTTAGATGTCTCATTTTCAATTTCAGTACTCGCTTAAATCTTGGGTGAAATGGCGAGATGCACCTTGGTGTTTTATAGTCAAGTGTTAAACTCACGTGAAAATCAGAAATTGCGTCTTTCGGTTATGTTCCATGTTAGTTACGCTCATCATGACAATCATGATCAATTCATACATTCAAAATAATGTTTGGTTGCATTCGCTCACGCATTTATGCTTAGATCTGCCAACAACAATATGCAACCCTTAAAACGTGATTGATTTGACATATGCGTTTTAATTGTCAATTTAATTTTTTAGATATTGTTTTTCGTTTCTTGTTTTGAAGAGTCGGTCAATTGGTTGCGGAAGTAGACTATTTGTGCTTTGCATATTCCGATTTTTTTTCTCGTAAAATTTCGCTTTTGATTTGATTTGAGTCATTTTGATAGTAAATGGAAAATTATTGTTATCGACAGTTAAAATCAATGTACAGTTTAACTGATCCAAAGAGACGGGTCATGTTTAGCTGAAGTTTCCTTGTAATTGTTTTGAGAAAGTCATTGTTAAACGAATATGGCGTTGATCTAAACCATTCAAATCAAATAATATGTGTAGGAGATGGATGACTGCAAAATGGATATTAATGTGTGTGCTACGATATGTTTCAGCAACTTCAATTTACTGGACAAGGGTTCTTAAAGATTTTGTACTACCGACGGATACACCTGCTGAAATTGATCCTGAATAAAGTGTGACATTACACATCACGTAATTGTCAACTATTCGTCTGCATGCCTGTATGGCCTTAATTTCGGATGCCTTATATGTACTTAAATTGTGATATTATTGAATAATGTAATTTGATTGTGTTTTATGTTTTTAATGCATAACTTTCAACAAGTCAATGACAATAAATTTGTATCATTTTGAGTTACATGATTTATTTGTTTTACCTGACTACGTTTTTTTTACTTGTGCTAAATGATGAACAAGATAATCACTGCCGTCATACTTTCTGTATCAGTACATTTGTTTTTAAAATTAGCTGAATATAATTTTATAACATAAACAATATGTTATAACCGATTAAATTACAAATCTCATTTAAATCAAACCTTCCCTCAGCCCTGTATCGTTTATGTTTAAATCTGAATCACTGCCGGCAGGTTTTTTTTCTGACCTTCACCTTCAAACAAATCAACCAATCACAGGCCCCCATTTATGTCAGATCATATAGATATGAACATGATATGAATAAACTTAACCAAACAATGAAATCACGGGACAAAAAGTGGTGGAATCCGCTTGCCGGATCCGCCTCAAATTTGGCGGATACAGCAGTAACGGGAAGAATCTGGCAAGTCGAATTCCACCACTTTTTGTCCTATGAATATTCATGACGCCTGCCTGCAAATTACGAAATCGTCGAAACTGCCTTTCATTTGTCGATAGCTTTATGACACGAAGAAATGCAATTACAGTCTAACAACTCATATTCGTTCTGTTTTTCTGCTGCAAAAACTGCTCTACAAGCAGTTACGTAAACTCGGGTGTAATGTTACAAAGAATATCAGTAGCACAAATGATTCGCTGGTTCCAGCCGATGCTCGCATGTTTCACCACAACGCATAGCAACAAGAGTGATGCGAGCTTTCTCCCTCCAGTAGCCCTAGCGCCTCTGATATAGTTATTCTACATAATTATATATTCTTTAAAAACGGCTTTTTCTCTCATTGATAATGATAGTTTATGTCATTTATATTTACTATAGAGGGTAAACATCTTATTACTCAAACTACTATGTTATTACAAGTCTGAGTGGTAATAACGGCGCTTAATGCAAAAATGAATGGCGGCCATTTGATTGTGAACAGATTTTATTCTTTCGAAATGCAAAAACGATTGCCATGGCTTTACGAAACCATGTACACTAATTTTTTACCTTGAGTTTATGAAGAGAGAAGGGTGTTTTACTATTGGTGACATTTAAAAAAAAAAAATTTCATCGACTTATTTCAGCGTGAAAACGTTCAGATAGCGCCTGAGGGTCTTCCCGTAGGCAAAGGCCTCTCTTTGCTAGAGCGCCCGAGGATGAGGGTTTTATCTATTTTATATACCGAAAAAAACCCAATAATGTGTGGGTGATATTGTCTAAATGTCTTAACTGCAGTACAGATGATTAAAGTCAAATAAAGCGCACATAAAATACCATCGGACAGCAAAGTAGAGACCAACAATCAACCCATCCTTGTCACCTGTGGTCTAGTGGTAATGTCTATGGCTACAGAGCGGAAGGTTGCGGGTTCGATTCCCACATTGTCTGCTTTGAAAATTTTAAACTTGGCAATTTTATAGATTTAATTTATTGAGTGCAAAGAATCCTATTTAGAAGGCCATCTACTGTAACATACCATGCTGGAAGGGTATAATACTGTACAAGGCCCTCCAAGCGGGGTAATATCCTGTGTAAGGCCCTCTCGATAGGATTTGTAAGGCCTTGCTCCCTTTCTCAGGGATGTTCTCAAGGAAAAAAGACTGAGTTCAAAGAGTCTTAAATGGGCCTTGAGGTATATAAGACATTATAAGTCCCTCCAGAAGGGTTTACAAAGACATTTGTAAACCCTGATAAAACAAAGTTACGTTAACATTAGGATAGTCTTGCGATCGTAGTTTGGTGATACAAGTCTCCAATAGTTTACTATTTTACGAAAAGGCTCCAATAGTTTAGAAACCGAGACCAATAATTGTTCCCGTCAGATTGAATGCGCTCGAACGCAGCCGCCAGAATTCCGAGAAAAGTGGTGTAATACAAAAGCCCGTGCAAACCTAATGGCGACTTAATGACGTAACAGAGGTCAACGAAATTCTCAACAAATCAAAGATGACCGTTCAAAACAACAATAACTACTGGCAAACATACATTAGAAATCATGGCGAAAGTATGGATGAACATTTCCCCGTTCGATTCATAAATTATCGTATTAAAACCAACCTGGTAACACATGCACTGAAAACAAAATGATTCAGAAACCTTGGTTTTACATTTTTGAATGGTTGATTCATCCGGCCTTATGTACAAACTTTTACTACTTTATTGATCAGATTTATACGTAAATATAGAAACCTCAACCTAGATGAAAGAAAAGTAGTTTGGCCATATTGTATTTACACATATTTGTCTACTTATTATGACAAAAGTATATTTTAAATTGGAGCAAAATGTACGAATTAAGATATGACATCGTTACTGATAATTGTGATAACTGATAATTATGTCTTTATGAGGGGATAACCATGTAAAGTAATGATTATTTTATTTCCTTATTTCTAACCTCAATTGTCTTAAGTTTTTAAAGGCGCTGTAGCACATTGTGCTTACTGTAATAAAGTGTTCGCACAAAAAGGCAAATAAGCGTTACCAAGACTAAATAAGTCTCCTGAATCAAGAAAAAGAGTTGTAAAACGAATGTACATGGTTTCTTTTAGCCATGCGAGTCCATTTCCGATCGAGCGGCCATTTTAATTTGTTCTCATAAAAATGGCCGCTTGAAAGAAAGTAGTTCAGGTGATCGGACTGATGTAGCGATACCAAACAATCAAAGTAGACTTTTCATCTGATGAAGGAGTGAGTATGTACTCCAGAACGTCGTGTATTTTCACATTAAAGAAGTTGTTATCAATAAAATATTCCTTTTCTTAGAAATTTATTTACAAATGTATGGTACAATGATGGAATGGTCACCCAACTTGCTGTCTGAGCTCTCAAAATCGCATGTGACCTACAAATCTACCTCTCATACTTACATGTGTTTACGTCGCAGCATTTTCTACCAATACCGATAACCGTTTTCTACATTGTATGTACAATGTATATGGGTTATCCGGTCGTATAATGAGATATTTTACCCCTAATGTAACAATATAATGTATAAACTTTAATAATAAATGGCAAAAAGCATACTATGCAAAAAACATGCTACAACGCTTTAATAGTAAATGACAAAGTTGAGGAAAAATTAATATGCAAAAAAAAACGTGCTACAGCGCCTTTAATTAGGAGATGTTCTTATTAGGAAATGTTTGATGTTGAGAATTACAGACATATCTGTCCGGAAACCTTTAAGGGTCTTCAGTATCGTTTCTTGAAAATTCAACTTAATATCATGAAAAGTTATGTTTCTTTCTTCAACTTACTGAGTGCCAAGCTACGGATATTGTTCAGCATCTTTATCTTGAAAATTCAACTTGATATCTCAAACATTCAAGATCCTATCTTGAAAGTTGAACACAATATCTTGAAAATTCAACATATTTTCTGAAAAATTCAACATATTTTCTGAAAAATTCAACATATTTTCTGAAAAATTCAACACATTTTCTGAAATATTCAACATATTTTCTGGAAATTTCTACTTATTTTCTCGAATGTTTACAATTTAGTATTCAAGTTTTAAAGTTAAAATAATAACATTTAAAAGTGTAATTACAATTTGTTAGTGTTAAGTTGTTGTTACAAGTGATTAACTATCTTGAATTTTCACGATACCAACTTTAATGTTCAAAATACTAAATTGAATATTCAACATATTAAGTTGAATATTCAAGACAGTAACTTGAATATTCAATATTAAACAAACTAGGGTTGACTATCCCACAAGATAGGATTGAATATTCAACAAAATAGGATTCAATATTCAACAATATAGGAGTCAATATTCAATGAAAATAGATCGAATTTTCAAGAATATCAAGTTGAATATTCAACAAGATAAAGTTGAATTTTCTAAATAGTAACATGAATTTTAGTATAGATACTAAATAGGATATCCGAGATAGTGATTTGAATTGTTTTAATCTAAATTTAATTTTCAAAATATAAAGTTGAATTTTTAACTTAGTATCTTGAATTTCAAGGTAAGACCTTAATATTTCAAAATAAAAATATATACTGAATAATAGTATAGCGTATTCCAAAAAGGGTCGATGAGTCTGTGTAACATAAACTTCAATCAACATACATTCAACAAAGTGTCATAATTTTATTAAAATCAGATCAAACATGTGGTTTAAGTAAATAAGTATTATGTGAATTGCCTACGAATATGCATGCTGGTTTTGATTTTCTAATTCGAAAAGTTGTTTTTTAAGTAAAATGTTTCATCCTTTTTTTCCCTTTAACCTTTCATAAAATAATGTTTACAAACTTACCTTTCACTAGGCTAGGAAAAAGCCTGCTTACTTCACATTTTTTTAAATAACAGGAGAGGGAATGCAACTGACAATTTGGAGAAGATCATGAAATACATATAGAGCATAAGTCGCCATTAGTCCAGTAGCAAGACCACGTTAACTTAAACTTTGTTTTAAGTAGGTGAATGTCCTCAAACTGGCCATTAGTTTTGCACGTGGAGCATGTTTTTGGCTTAACGGCCTCAAACATGGTCCACGAGCAAACCTAATGGCCAGTTTGAGGACATTCTCCTACACTTAAGATGTATTACAATTGTTGTAAAGAAATTAAGATGAATTACAATTGTTGTAAAGCCTGATTTATTTTTAAAGCCGATATAAAGCCTATTTTAGACTTAATACGTCTTTAGCCCCGTTCATGCACCAAAAATTTGCACTGTATGCAAAAATACACACTATGTAAATATACTCAGGTGTGTAAATTCAAAATTTGCTATGTGTTCATGCGCCATCTGATGGTATGTATTTTGATAGGGTAAATTTTTAGTTTCCTTCATTTAAGCACAAGCCTTGGTCATGTAGACAGTGGTGCACTGTGGAGACAAAGGAGATGTTTTACCCTTTATTATGATGACATATATAGTCATCAGTAATAGCAGGAGTTTGGATATCTTTCAGAAACAGTTCTAAGAACCATGTTGTTCAGACTTTCAACAATGAATAATGGATGTCACAAGAATATTTTGACTATATCTATATATAAGCACAACTGTCTGGATCCCTGGAAAATCAGACCAATACAAATTAAATGAAACATTGTCGGTTAGACTTCAAATAGCAATAACAATCTACTGGTTTGCAACAACAGCTGAATATAGAAATGTTGCTCATCTCTTTGGTGTTGCCAAATCTACGGCTGTGACATGTGTTCAGGAGTCTGCAATGCTTTGATCGAGAAGATGGCGCCTGAAGTCATCAAGTTTCCAGAAGGGGATGAACTGCGGGAGGTTCTGATGGATTATGAGCAGATTTCGGGTTTTCCACATTGTGCAGGGTCCATAGATGGGTCCCACATCCCTATGATTGCACCTTTCACAGAATCATGGGGACTATCTTTATCGAAAGGGGTTTTATTCGATTGTGTTGCACGTTGTCTGTGATTTTTTTATTATGTGGGCTGTAGGTGGGTAGAGCATATTATGCTCGTATCTTTGCAAACTCTGATCTGAGATCTTGGAATGGTAAACAGACTGAATGAAATCAAAATATAGGATGTCCTTATCCTTTTCTTGAAAACATAATTAAAATGTCTCTCAGTCACTTATTCATAACACAAGCGCTTTGAATGATCCTGAATGAAACTTGTATACAGGTCTAGGTTTTGATTTAACAATCCCATAATCATCAAGAGATATGTTGAAGTTACATGTAGGTTCCCCTCCCTGCTGCCATGGATATGCTCCTGGGATATGAAAGCTGTGCAAGACCAGTCATGATCATGTTCATCATTCGGGACTCTCTCTCTCTCTCTCTCTGTTGATGTGTGTAAATCAGTATTTGCGTTCATGCGCCAAATTTGCATACTGTGCAAAATTGCACATGTGCAAAAATACATTTGCACTACCTCTTGACTCAGTGCAAATTTGCATACCATGCAAATATACACATGTATGCAATTGCGTTCATGCGCCACGTTTACATACCTATGTAAATATACATATATATGTATTTCTGCACATGTATGTAAACATTGGCGAATGAACGGGGCTTTAGATGGCCATTCTAGAAGAAGAAGAATGAGGAACAATTTTATGGATACACAACTTTTTATTCTATGTACATGTAGACGACGTTTCGACATTTCTGCTAATGTCGTTAAACAGGTGACATTTGAAAAAAAATGTATTTACAAAATGTATATACATGTCGTCTTTATACAATAGAGTGGGAAGAGAAGATTCTAAATTGTTAATACAGTATATAGGTTTGATGTATTGAAACGTCGGCTACATAGAATAACGACTTCAAACGCTTGTAGACCCTGGTAGTTAGGGTTCCAACCTTACAATACCCTCGGTATCATGGTCTCTCCAACAACCCTGTATACGATGTAGGGCAATATCTAACTTACTCTCCATTCTTTACGGTACAGGGTCCGAGGCCCGGGGGTTGGATAGCGCATTGGTTAGCGCGATTAGCTTCGGATCAAGAGGTCAGGGGTTCGAATCCTGCCAGGGGCACGGCAACTTTGTTTGCAGTAGAGAACTGTTCTACACGAAGTAAGGTTTGGATGCAATGCTATACTGAATATCAGCGTAGTACCACCCATGGTTCGCTAGTTCCAGCTGCTCCGTAGAGGGTAATGTCCGAGTAACTCTCCATTCCTTAAAAATAATGGAGCCGAGGCCCCGAAGGGGCCGAGGCACATTATTTTTAAGGAATGGAGAGTTACGAGGATATTACCCTACTTAAATTACACTCAAAGTATTGCTCTTTTATCAACATTGCTTTAAAAAGTTAAAGAAATTAAATTTCTACCTAAAAAAAATTATGTGATGTGCAACTCTCCATTACTGAAAAATAATGGAGTGAGAGAACAATAGGATGACGTCACAAGTGTAATTTAATTGCAGGTATCACCGCAATGCATAGCCACATGGCGTTGCGGGCTTTCTCCCTGCCATAATACTAGCAGCCGCGAGTGAAATACTCTTGAAAGCGGCGTTTAACCCCAACTCACCTCACCTAAACGAGGCTCGCTGTGAATAGGAAATACAGAGGACATAGGCCTTCATTCACTCATAGTAATGTTTTTTAACCCGTTCATAAAAGTTGAAAAAAGCAGAAATTTATTAGTTTTCAAAATTGGTGTGCAACTGTCAATTTTTGAAAAAAAATAATTGATTGAGAGAAAATTAGCATGTCGTCAAATGTGTAATGTAATGTGAATAACAACATACAACACAATTGATACGTACAAGTTACAATGTGTGCACAGCCGACGATAGTAGTTTTATCTGAAATAAATGGCTGACAGTCAGCGTGAGAATCACCATGTTGTTATCGTGTAGACTTGGAGAATCTGAACAATATCCAGCATGAACACTGTCCTGATTTTGTTCCTATTATGTGGTAAGTAAATTATCAGAAAATGTAAAATGTCTCGATATCAGATACTTCAATAAGATGACAATATTTTGTTACATACTTGAAACTATTAATAATCAGGCCTATGAAAATAATATTGATATTTATATCGCTTATTATTCTTCCACAAATAATTTTTGCTCATACCTCTAATCATATCAATTATTACCCTCAAGGAACTTGAACCGTGCTCCAAAATGTAAAGTCTCCAATCTTTCTAAAAATCATTTAAAAAAGTAACATGATTTAAAGAGGCAGTATCACGTTTTTTTCAAATTTTATTTTTTCAAATTTCCCATTTATAATGATAGTTTAAGTTATTTATATTAACTTTAGAGGGTAATACATCTTATTACACAAACCAATTATCCGTAGTGGTAATAACGATGCTGCGTATAAAGCGAACATTGCATGGCAGCCATTTTATTGTGAACACATTTAATATTTCGAATGACAAAAACTATTCCCATGGCTTTACGGAACCATGTACACTCGTTTTAAAACTTTTTTCCCGAAGAGAAAAGGATTTTTTTCTATTGGTGACATTATTTTTCAAATACATTTCATCGACGTATTTCAGCATAAAAACGTGCTACTGTCCCTTTATTAAAACTGTTGCGATGAAACTAAACTATAATTTGAAAGAACAATGACACTTTTTCAAGGGGTTGCCATCGCAACAGAAACGAAAAGAGGGGCCTGCATTGTGACATGTTCGCCATCTGGTAGTCTGCTGTTGGGGTCCTGCCCCGCCGGGTTTGAGTGTAGGTCTAACGGATGTGGACAAACGTGTCAGAAGGTCGTGAGGTCTGATACAGAGAACGTGGTTCGAAACTGTGAGTGATATTTTGGTATATTAGGACATTTTTTTCTACTTTGACACTGATTCATGTTGAAATTTGATAGTCTAATCAATTAGTGATCGATCTCGAGTGATCCCCCTTTAAAGGGGCAGTAGCACATTTTTTTGCTCAAATTAGTCGATGAAATGATTATGAAAAATAATTTCACTAATCGTTAAATACCCTTCTCTCTTCGGAAAATCAATTTAAAAATGAGTTTTCATGGTTCGGTAAAGCCACGAAAATCGTGTTTGTCGTTCGAAATAATAAAATGTGTTCACAAGAATATGGCCGCCATGCAATTTTTGCTTTATACGCAACACCGTTATCACTACTACAGATAATTGGTTTATGTAATAAGATATTTACCCTCTAAAGTAAACTTAAATGGCACACACTATCAATAATAGTAATAATAATAATAATAATAATAATAGTCCATTTATATAGCGCATATATCCATGCACATTGCATGCTCAAAGCGCTGGTTGACATATTACCCCTGGTCAACAGTACAGAACACTCACTAAGGTGAATACAACCGGTCGCCTGTCAGGCGCTCAAGGTTCAAATTCAGACTACCATTGTATCATACCAGGTAAAATCATTATAAATAGGAAATTTAAAAAAATAAATTTTGCAAAAAACGTGCTTCTTCCCCTTTAATTGTCATATGCTCGAATTTTTTAATAATATTTACTTTGTTGGCAGTGTTTAAACACGAATCCCCTCTAAAACGACTGATTATGGTGTGTATGGAAATGTGTACTCCCGGCGGAAGTGGCCCAAACGATTCCTGTCCCACCGGATATGAATGTAAATGGCACATTTGTGGACACACGTGCCAAAAAACGGAGTAACATGCCGCAAGTACGGACACACTCAGTTCCTTTTTGTTTAAATTCATGTAAACTGTTTCATCAGATGTTAAGTTGTAATAGCATGTCAATAAATAAAATAGTTTCTATTAACTGACAATTTGAGCTTTCTCGTGTTTTCTGAGTATTTTTCATAATATTTCATTTTGCTTCCATACGTGCCGAAAGACCACATGTGTTTATATACTTATTCAAATTCAAAACTTTTCTCCTCTTAGGGGACACTCCAAACTTTCTTTTAGTTGAGTAAACGATTGCAGAAGGAATGGATCCATCACAACACAGTATCCTCATTAGTGGTTACAGGTGCATCCATTGTGTTTCATAAAATTTTAGTTTTTAGCTCCAACTCACGGCATGTGCTGTCTACAATACAAATAAATTCACTCAGCTTGCATATTTATCTCCAATCACCAAATATATCATAATTACTAGTTTCCAATTAAAATTGAGTAACATCATTATTCATGTGTAGAAACCGAAACTGCACGTCCCATTGACATGCACATTAGGTAATGACCCATTAAACATTATCTCACCAACTTTGTCATTCTGTCTGTTATAAATAAGATTCCAAAATTACGTTTGACTCATTGACGCGCGCCACACGCTGTGCATTGTCCGGTTTTCGATCAGAAATCACTACTTTTACCTTCATATCGTCAATATGCTAAGTCGACTATCATTAAAATGATTGTTTTCGGTAACAACTTGTACTGCTCGATAAAGTATCCCCATTTATAACGTTTGCAATATGTGACCCCCAACAACACAATGGATGTACCTTTAATGGTTACACAGACAAACCCCGTTTGTCCGCATAATTTCACTTGACATGCACATTCATACCTATCGCCAACTAAACGGTAATTACTGATCTCAAATGAAAATCAAGCAACAACAATGTTCAGAAACCGAAATTACACGTCCAATATAAATACACAGTCGTTATATGGCCTATTTAACATTACCAACCCACATATGTCTTTTTGTCTCTAATAGGTAAGTTTCAACAATTACGTTTGACCAATTGATGCACGTTATTGTTTTCGATCATAAATCACAGCTTTCACTATACTAAAGAAGCAATCATTACAAATAATGTTCAGCAACAGTCAGCACTTCTTGATAAAATAACACAATTTATAACGTTTGGCATAATGTGACCCAAACGCATTTTGCTGTTTAAGTATATTTGTAGCAGTTGTTTACTAATTGAATCTTATGGCATCACTAAAGGAGTGAACATTCACAGTCTGTTCTTATCATTAATAATCTGCGAATTTCACTCATGTTGGGGTACATTGAGACGCTGCTTTTAATTCTTTGCTACTTGGTAAGTATAAAGGGTTATGTATCAAACAAAAGTATATTTCAAAGATTTATTGAGAATTTTATTCTGGTTAAAAACCGTCCATGTATTGCTTTGTCAAGTGTCAAGCTCATGAAATGTATGTAAACTACGTCCTATTGTTTTGTGATGCGTCGATGCGTTGCAAAGGGTTGGAGTTTACATATTCAGAACAAGGCAACTTCAAACTGTTAGCCTGACAATTTGAAAGTAAGAGTGAGTGTAGCACACAGTGCTTTTAAGACTGCTGCGTGCAATATGCGTTTTGGGAGACTCACGTGACCTATAAGCCAGGCGTTTGATTTGCTTACTCAAATCAAGGGCAGGTAATTTAAATTGAAGTTATTCCGATGTAACTATCGAAGGGGTATTCTTATCCCTGGGTGACCGAAAATGGCGACAATGCCATAAACTACAATATGCTACCTTTGGTTATAAACAGTTGTAACTTATGTGTATAATCTTCATGTGTATATTGTCATATCATTTCAGTTTTCCTACCTTTTCGTGTAAACTGGTCTGTAGGAATGACTTTGCGAAATATGCCAATGGATGCTCAATATGTAGATGCAGCTAGGTCAAGTACTAAAGCATAATTAAAACTATCATGAAACAACCTTGCTTCTATGATCGATACTCACGGGCAAAAGAAAGTATATGTTCTTTTCAACAGAGTCAAACACAAACTATTTCTGCCGGATAAAGTCGATTTTGAATGTTTGGGATTAGGATATTTCGCGTTAAGAGATATAAACAATTTCATTCATGAGCAGAGAGCAGCGACTCGATCTGAAATTAATTCCAATATAAAAACTACATGTGTGTACATATCTGGAATAATTTCAACGAGTATGTCGCACAAATATCAATAGATGGGTGGATGGTTTTTGTATGATCCAGGAGTCCCACAATTGCTGAACTACAGATCCTTGATGAATCTTAGCGATGTGAACAGTATTTTACAGTCTGATTAAAAGGAATGAAATTTGCAAAATAATGCATCTACCGGATACGAACAAGTTCTGTATTTTCCTTGCCACAAGGTCTTATGACACCTCGTAAAGACGAATGTTCACTTTTGTAGCGCAGACAAAACCCACGTAACTGACCAATCACATCATGGTTCTTAACGATCGATGTTTTGAAAGCATAAGGAATCATTCGTTAACACGTTCCTCAGGTTACGGAAACCGACGAAGTATGGCTGTTGGGAGTCACATGGCCCTAGCTTTTCCCACCGAAAGCTTTTGTTAGATATATTTTGATTGGCTACCTGAATTGCGTCGGGACATGCGATCCTATCAGACGGAATATGAGTTCCTATCGAGATAGATTGACTACTTTGAAACTTATATTCCCATGAAAATGTTCGATTTTAATCAGACTGCGTATTTTATTTCTAAAGCACATGGAATGAGCAATACATTAATATCATACAATTTGAAATGAAACAGCTAAATAGCTAACATACTGAGACTATATATATAAATGCTTCTTTTTAAATCACAATACGTACGGCATCTTACTTACGATCACAGAGTCCCAGTGTAAATTGTTTACAGTAAAGTCACGTTTCTTTAAAGGCAATGAAAAACAAGTTTATCAAGATTAACTAAATATATACTGTTGAATATAACAAAATAACGTTTTGCCTGAATCTAGCTGCTGTAGTTTACTATACTGTCTACCGTATTCATTGTAAACTGCCAGGCAAAAGCAAGTACTCACCTCAGTTTATCAGTTTATATATATATATATATATATATTTTATCATATGTATGATTTCAAATTGCAAATATCTCACGTTTTCGATGTAATAATCTAAAACTGAAAAGGACAGGTGTTTAGTCAGCAGTCAAAGAATAATTCTACATGTTCTTTAAATTAAAAAAAGAAATGGAATTTAAAATTCACAACTATTCATCGACATATGAGACATATTCTATGTGAAAATTAATAAATGTGCCTGATGTGACATTTTAATATGGTAGGGGTCATGTTGGTGTAAATATTATTTCTTACCCCTGTCTTCATTAAACAGAGATACATGTATGTTAACAATGGTTAAATGTTAATTAAATCACAGTCATAAATTAATTCATTCAAACTACAGCAGATAAGTATTGTTTTATCTTGCAATAGTCAAATGCATCTGATTTCGTTTAGATATTGAATTATTCGAAACCAACTGAGGTGAGTACTTTGTTTTGCCTTGCAGTCTACTTACCTGGAACCCTGACTATTGTAGTAAACTTTTACAGTCACAGGACAAAAAGTGGTGGAATCCATTTGCCGGATCCTTCCTGATTCTCCCAAATATTGGCGGATCCTGCAAAATCATGCAGAATCCGGAAGGATCAGCAAGCGGATTCCACCACTTTTTGTCCTGTGAGTCCGCCAGCACTTACAATACCGCACATTATTAAGATAATTTATCCATGTTTTGCAATACCTGTTTGTTCATTGGCATTGTCCGATATCCATGGCAACGACGAAGGATTGTCTGTGAAATCACAGTCTGTCCTTATCATTCATAAACTGAGTTTCAGTATTGTGGAGACACCATGAAGACACAAATTGTTCTACTCTGTATAGTTGGTAAGTAAAATTGAGTATATATATAAATATAATGATTATCCATGAGTGGACGGGCGTGCTTTTACAATGTATATACATAAATTGAAGGGGCAGTAGCACGTTTTTTCGCTAAAACAATTTGATGAAATGTATTTGAAAAATATTGTCACTAAAAGTAAAACACCCTTCTCTCTTCGGGAAATCAAGTTAAAAAATGAGTATACATGGTTTCGGTAAAGCCATGGGAATCGTTTTTGTAATTCGAAATAATATAATGTGTTCACAATAAAATGGCCGCCATCCAATTTTTGCTTTATACGCATCACCGTTATTACCACTACGGATACTTGGTTTGTGTAATAAGATGTTTTATCCTCTAAAGTAAATATACATGACATAAACTATCATTATAAATGTGAAATTTGAAAAAATAAATTTTGCAAAAAACGTGCTACTGCCCCTTTAATATACATGTTTTTGAAAGGTATCTTAACTATATCTTAATATAAACTAAACGGCGAAAAAGAATATAACACTCACTTGTTTTCGATTAATTCAATATTTTAAAGAAATGAGATGCATTTGATTATGACACGATACAATAACACCTTTCGGCAGTAGTTTCGATGACTTAATTGGTGACTGTTATATTTTTAAACTAAAATATGATTAGTTAAAGTTGACAGCGGAAAGAAATGCAACACCAACATAACCCCTTCCATGTTTAAAATGTTGTAAATGTCTGAAGGAAGAGGCTCATTTATAGATTTTTACATAGAGTATGTGTTTTATGTAAGTGAACAGTTAGTTATTTTTTGGAATTTTAAATTTTAAATTTTGATTAAAAAAAACAAAACAACAAAAACAAAAACTTGTCAGTTTTTGCATACGACGTCGAAAACTCGAGAAATTTGACATTGAAAATATACATATGATGAATACAACTGAGTGTATACTTTCCTTTGAACGTTGGTTTATATTGCATAATTTGAAGGCCTTTTATTGCATTCTTCTCTTATAGTCTTTTCGCAGCTTATATCAACTTTGTGTATATATGAGATAAATACATATACTCTTCCTACCTGTCTTGTTCATCGGGAAGTTTTCTCTACTTTGACAGAATTTTTGTAAAAAATGGGCACTGCCTTTAGCTTATGACATGCTTACTATTTTCTCGATCGATTGACATCACTATTGTTGAATGTTTATTCATTGATTTTGCAACATGTATTTTTCTAAAATTTTATTTTATCAAAGGTTAAGTTCACCATTGTGATTATATGACGATGGTTTAATATTCATATAAACTAAGCGACCAGAGAAAATACTTTTTAACAAAGGCAAACGGAAATGACGTTGCCGGATCGAGTCGATATGTTTGGTCTTTGAACGCAGTATACCCAATTTCATTCATCGTGTATGATACTTAAATTTCATATCTACTCAAAAAACGCAGTGTTGGTTGAAACTTTTGCATAATGTTTGACGTTTGAGTTTTACAATACAAGTTTCGAAATTGAGTTAATAAAAGATGTTGTCGACATAATACCTTCTTAGTCTTCAACGCGTCGTTGACGCATCGTTTCTGAAGGACGTTTTAAAACATGCCAAAAAAACCTTATTGTCTTCTCCTTAAAAAACGTGTTTCAAAAACATGAATAGGGTTCTGTTGCACAAACCGATTTTAGCCTTACGATCAATATGAGCATTTGATAGACACTGGGTTTACGATTGATCTTAGGGCTAAGACTGTTTAGTAGAACGGCCTTCAGAACACGTTAAAAAATTACTAATTTAATTTCATTGGCTCCTTGAGACTTGATGTAACTTTGTTTCAGCTCTATGTATCTCACTTGGATAAAATGTCCTGTTGCAGCTATCGTTTCTTTTGCCACGTAGTGTATCAGAATAGTTAAGTCCCTCATAACCATGGTAACTCATATAAACTGACGGGGAAAAGAAAGTACTCACTTGTTTTCGATTAATTCAATATTTTAAAGAAATGAGATGGATTTGATTATGACACGATACAATAACACCTTTCGGCAGTAGTTTGAATGACTTAATTGGTGACTTTTTTTTATTTTTTAACTAAAATATCATTATTTAAAGTAGAAAGTGGCAAGAAATCAAATTTACACCAACATGACCCCTATCATGTTCAAAATGTTGTAAATGTGTACAGGACGAAGCACATTTATTGATTTCCACAAGTATGTGTTATATGTCGATGAACAGTTGTGTTTTATCAAAATTAATTTGGGGGAATTTAAAAATTTAAATTTTAAATTTTAATAAAACAAAATTTCAAACCGCGTAGAGGTATTCTTTGACTGATTTAATATTTTAGACTAATTTCACAAACTAGTCCGTTTTTTAATACAACGTCGAAAACTCGAGATATTTGACTTTGAAAATTATATATATGATAAATACAACTGAGCCATATACTTTCTTTTGCCCGTCAGTGTAGGTATGACACTATTACTTTCAGGGGTTGCCCAGGCAACACAACTCCGTGGAATCTTTGGTATATGTTCCGAGATGTGTGGAAGTGGATGCCAGGCAGGGTATACCTGTAAATCTAACGGCTGTGGTCACTCATGCGTACCAAATGACGGGCTATCCCAATTAACAGACATCTTCAACAAAAGTGAGCATTTTCAACTCCCATCCCCGCTAACATTCTCTTTTGGAGTTGAGATAGGCATACGCACAATTATCCTTATGCCACTGTTAAGACATAAACATGTGTTGACATCATCAGTGCCATATCAAATGAATGTTTTGATGTCATACATTTGATGACGTAACAAAATTAAGATGTTTGATGACGTCACTGCCTCCTATTGTATTAAGGATTTTTTTTTTCAAACTGAATTCTTCCATATTTAACTACAATATCCCCCTCGTGTCATGTGTAAGTCTTATTAACTAGTGTTGATATGTCATATCAGAAGACACGAGAATGATATTATAAACATGTACATGTATTCATTTTATTTAATTTCTAATTAAAAGTGACATATACAAATGTAGCTACTATATACATGTTTTCATTACATAAAGCTTTTCTTACCATGCATTGTCAAAGTGTATAAGGTTTCCGTTTCATGAATTGATTTTGTTTCACATTTCACAGTTCAAGCCAAGCGACAGTTATTCGGCGCATGCGTAGAGATGTGCTCGCCTTCCGGAAGTGGACTTCTCGGATCTTGTCCTGCAGGAGAAGAGTGCAGATCAAACGGATGTGGCCATACCTGTCAGAAGATTAGCGGACTGTCTCACCTGAACTTGAGTAAGTAAATTAGGGGAACATTTGTTCATGGATACCCATTTCGAATATCCGTTAAATAAGTAGGGTGTGATGATTGGGTTTAAATCGAGTCGGCGTCGAAGGTCCTAATCATTATAGACCCGGTCCGCTAACGAGCCAAGCTGCGCTTCATTGCTTCCTAGGCGCTGATTTGATAAATATGAATCCCATGGAAAAATCCACGGTGCTTGAATCTGTAAATGAACCGTTGTGATGCTACAATGGGATCATGTCTCCAACATCTAAGGAAATGAGTGAGTGAGTTGGGGTTTAACGACGCTTTTACTTATATCGCGGCTGCTATTATTATGGCAGGGAGAAAGCCCGCAACGCCATGTGGCTATGCATTGCGGTGAAACCTGCGAGCAGCGGCTGGAACTAGCGAACCATGGGTGGTACTAAGCTGAAATTCAGTGTAGCATTGCACCCAAACCTTACTGCGTGTAGAACAGTTCTCTACTGCAGACAAATGTGCCCCTGGTGGGATTCGAACCCCGGACCTGTCTGTTGGTCTGAAGCAGAAAGCGCTAACCACTGCGCTATCCCGCCCCTCTAAGGAAATGAACTTTTGGGCGTTTACCTCAGAGTTTATACTTTGATGTGTGTAATGACAGTGAAGTTTCAAAAGTATAGTACTTCTTTCACTCGATGAGGCATATTTTAAAATGAGTCATGGCCAAAAATGGCGAGGGTTTGTTTATATCCCATGATCCTCTGCAAAGGTTCACCAGTTTGAATATTTTAGTTTACTCTGCCATCAATTCAATAACTATTTGTTTCGGACATAACTTGTTGTAGATTTTAAGATATGTATGAATTCATTTTGGAACGATTTTAGTTCCCTTTAATAAAACATCCTCATTTTCCTATATGAATAAGAAACATGATAACATTTGTGAAATCCTCCCTTGAATAATTATGATCATATTTAACATTTAGATGATCACGTTTATTCCGTTAAAGGGGCAGTAGCACGTTTTGTGCACATTTTATTTTTTCAAATTTCTTATTTATAATGATAGTTTTTCGCATTTATATTTACTTTAGAGGGTAAAACATCTTATTACACAAACCACTTATCCGAAGTGATAATAACGGCGTTGCGTATAAAGCAATTTTTTATGACGGCCATTTTATTGTGAACTCATTTTATTATTTTTATTGACAAAAACGATTCCCATGACTTTACGGAACCATGTACACTCATGTTTGTAACTTGGCTTTCCGAAGAGAGAAGAGTGTTTTACTATTGGTGACATTATTTTTCAAATACATTTCATCGACTTATTTAAGCGAAAAAACGTGCTACTGCCCCTATAATATCTAATGTCTTATCCAAAAATAATAAACTCTACATGTTCGCTTGTTATGATTATCATGATTTCTTTCAGATTGTCCCCCAGTTATGTGTGAGCTGTACTGCGTCGGTGGTTTTGCTACGAATGCAAATGGTTGCCAAGTTTGTAGCTGCAAGTCCTTCTCTTCATTGAAAGACATTCTGGCCCAGGCGATAGCCTAGAAACTGAAAATAAACAAACCTTTAATGACTGCAACTTGTCACTTATAAATGTATATACCACCCAACCCATTGATATGAAACTGGCCCAAATATACAATGTCATAGAATCTGAAGGTTTACAATGAATGAAACGCCGTAAAATGACTAAACTGCTAATAAGAAAGTTTGAGCGTTTTTTCTCAGCTAAAATCGGATATATGGGTAATTTCTGCACACGAGAAGTACAACATGATGTCATTAGTTGTATAAGACAAGACCAAAGAAAACATATCGTATCTAAACTAAGCTTATTTGAGTACAGTGGTGTAGTAAAGTTCGAGTTCCGGTCAGTATTATTATCAAATACACATAAAATCGTCTTTATCCGACAGCTTTGTGACGTCAGGACATTGTGATGTCATCAAATTTTGGGATCGTTACATTGTGAATCATGCACTTCATGATGTAAATGCATTGTGATTGTCATGCAACCGACGATTGCAGGCCATTGAATAAGTTCTTCTTTCATAACGATGTGAACTTTATGGTTCGCCCTGGTACGCCAGCATGGACAGTAAGGATCATATTAGCCAGTATTGGTAACTGGCGCAAGTTATGACTTGCTGGGGGAATTGATGACTATTGTGAAAATTGTAATATCTGATATGTAAAATAATAAATATTTATAATAATAATAATAATGGCGCATTCTTATAGCTCCTTTTCCATGCTGGAGGATGCTCAACGCGCATACTTTGTATTGCTACCCTGTCGGAATTGTACTTTTGATGCTGCTGATGTTTGTGCCTCCCTGTGTCAGGTACCTATTTAAACAGCTGGGTGAACTGAGTGTAAAGTGGTTGAAGTGCAAAACAATATGAGACCCAGTGAGAGGTGAGCTTGCTAACCAGTGTGCTCATTACATGCATACTCATTCAACCGCAACATAACTTCACCATGCAAAAAGCAAGATAATTCTATCCACGAGTGATAAACACAACTGAATTAGAGATACACCATGGCCGTGTTCAATAGAGGTTTCAAAGTAATCGCTCAATTAGCGATTACTTTTAAACCTGTCTTGCACGCGATTGCTCAATGTAGCGCTTTGAGGTTTTGCACCGAGTCGTTCAGGAGAAAATAAGCGCTACTTGAGCGCTACATTGAGCGATTATAAGCGCTCGCTGTTATGGAACGGAGCCCATGTCTTCAGAAGCCAGCTAAAGAAAAGTTTAAATTTCGAAACATTATCTGTTCAAATTTCTTGGAAACACACGTTTTCTGAATTCTCACACTCACCGTTTCGAATCTTCTTATAACTGGACTAGGTAGGAGAGTCGAACAGTATTTTTTGGCTTGTTTTATAACATCTTTCAGTATAGACGCGTCAACAATTTTAAGATCAAGGAGGTTAATGATGTCGTCAACATATTTTATTAATTATTTTTCTAGAATTAACACATTTTTACTTAAATGTCATGAACTGACATAAATATAAACAGTCCTACTTTGAGGGACATAACACCCAGGTAAAACATGTTTGGTGTCTCCCTACGAGATTCGAACCCGGGCCTTTTGCGTGAGGTGAGGCGGGTTGGGGTTTATTGGCGCTTTCAAGAGTATTTCACTTATATCGCGGCTGTTAGTGTTATGGCAGGGAGAAAGCCCGCAACGCCATTTGGCTATGCATTGCGGTGAAACATGCGAGCATCGGCTGGAACTAGCAAACCATTTGTGGTACTACGCTGAAATTCAGTGTAGCATTGCACCCAAATCTTACTGCATGTAGAACAGTTCTCCACTGCAGACAAAGTTGCCGTGGCGGGATTCGAACCCCCTCTTGATCCGAAGCCGAACGCGCTATCCTGCAAGTTTGCCAACTACTACCCCACTGTGGTCCACATGTTTTAATTACGTAGTTTCTTCTCTTGTACCACTGATGATGGCTGAATAAAGGAAATGAAAATTAAAGCTTGCACATCTTTGCCCGGTTTGGGTCGAGATGATGGTGGGATATACATGCCAAAGATACACGTGCAGCACGTGCATTCCGCCCTGTAACAACTGGTATCTTAGCAACGACTTGTTCTGGTTTGTGAAATATACACGCGCCGACAAGACTAGTGTTATACCTTTAGAATTTAAGAAGTTTAAGTGTTGTTTTACGTAGTTCTGCAGATATCTGAATAGGTCCATAGGATGATAGAAAGGAACACTTTCAGTTGAAACTTGAGTACAGGATTTAAATAGCCCTGATTTCAAGCCGTTAACGTTGCGGGGAAAAAGTATTTGAGATATGGGTATCTTTCTCAACTAATTTGTCATACATATAATTATTTACAGTACGCCTTATTTGTTAAACACCCTGACATGTAATCACAATCAATCGATGTTCAATGAAAAACGTAAGGAAAATGCAATACCACTTTCATATTGACAGTCCCTCATCATCAGAGCACGTGACCTCTGCACGGGCCTCATGCTTTTCACGTGTTATTCGGATACTATCCATTGTTGTCAAACCAATGAAATTCACGAAACAGCTCCTCATGTTTATAAATACCAATATGTGGTACACTTACGGTATTTTTCAATTTCTAACACTTTCATTTTGCTTAAAGGGGCAGCAGCACGTTTTTTGCAAATTTTATTTGTTCAAATTTCCCATTTAAAATGATAGTTTATGTCATTTATATTAACTTTAGAGGGTAAAACATCAACACCAACCAATTATCCATAATAACGATCTTGGGCATAAAACAAAAATTGCATGGCGGCCATTTCATTGTGAACACATTTTATTATTTCGAAGTACAAAAAACGATTCCCACGGCTTTACCGAACCATGTACACTCATTTTTAATTTGATTTTCCGAAGAGAGAAAGGTGTTTTACTATTGGTGACATTATTTTTTAAATACATTTCATCGACTTATTTGAGCGAAAAAACGTGCTCCTGCCCCTTTAAAACGTGAATATATTTTGTAAATTCTAAAGTTACTGTGTTTTAAGTTGTATGTACTCTATGATATGATATCAACTAGGTCAAACTTGGTGATTGCAAGAAAGTTGACCCATATTTTCATGTCAAGTGGTTGATTTAATCTAATGATAGTACGGTATGTCGCACTGAAAAATAAAGTATGATTGACAATAAAGGCGCTGTAGCCCTTTTCTTGCATATTGTGTTTTCTCCAATTTGCCATTTATTATTAAAGTTTATATACTTCTAAAATAAATTATATTAGAATATAATATATGTAAAGTATATTACTACGCTAATGAATAAAACATATCCTTACACGACCAAATAAACCTACATGTATCCGTACGAAATGCGGTTATATGGTGCGACGAATAACGCGACAGGGGTGTTGAACTCAGTGTGAGAGGTAGATTTGTAGGTCTCATTGGAATTTGAAAGTTCAAACAGCAAATTGTTGGACCAATCCATCATTGTACCATATTTAAAACTCTACTTTTGGTGTTCAGGTATCGCTACATCAGTCAGTTCATTTGAACTGCGTTCGGCTTCGGATCAAGAGGTTCGAGGTTCGAATCCCGCCAGGGGCAACTTTGTCTGCAGTAGATAACTGTTCTACACGCAGTAAGGTTTGGGTGCAATGCTACACTGAATTTCAGCGTAGTACCACCCATGGTTCGCTAGTTCCAGCCGTTGCTCGCAGGTTTCACCTTAATGCATAGCCACACGGCGTTGCGGGCTTTCTCCCTGCTATAATACTAGCAGCCGTGATATAAGTGAAATACTCTTGAAAGCGGCGTTAAATCCTAACTCACTCACTCACTTGAACTAACTTCGAGCGGCCATTTTATTGTGAACACATTAAAATGACCGCTCGATGAGAAATGGACTCGCATGGAACCATGTACATTCGTTTTAGAATTCTTTTTATTGATGCAGTAGGTATTCACTAGCCATTGGTAACAGTTATATATAGTTTTGTGAAATCACTTTATATCAGTAAGAAAATCGTGCTACAGCGCCTTTAAATTTTCAACAAATTTGTAATATAAATTGTACAATTGAATTGTATTTCAATAGGTAAATCATGATGTTATTCATGTTTTCTTATCTACTTCGGACAAACTTGTATATGTCGAGAAGTCATATTGTAATCGTGTGCAAAAATGGCAAAAGTTGATTTAAATTTCAATTAACATTTGCAAGACAAACTTTCATTAAGAGAGCAGAAGTCGTTTTACACACGACGGGGACATCATCCTTAGGCGTACATAATTCATATTACCTTTGAAAGTTGAATGAATGACGTACGTGTTTTGTGCCACTGCCCCATAAGAAAGACTTACGAAAGACATATAAAAGACATAATCATATCAAAATGAGTTGTCAAAAAAGCTGTAGCTCTTTAAATAATCAGCGAAAACTCACCTTTTAAAATCCATTATTAATTTCATCAATGTAAAATGTTCATACACATGTTGATAAAATGTAAATGTTCAAGCCGCCAAGAGGGTATACGAGACAGATACAATAATACCATTAAATGATAAGTAAACTTATGTAGGTCTAGGTTTTGAATTTCACTAATGATTACTCACTTTGAATATATACACAGTAAAAAAGGTTAAGCACCCCCAAATTAAAAGTTGTATACCATTTTGGATTTTATGATCATGTTATTCAATTCGATAGACAGGCCAAATATGGTATTCTGGATGGAAACTGGTGTGGTTTCTGTTATGGAACGGTTCTCACGAACGGAGCTATTGGCATGCAAAACATGCAACCCATGATTTCAGCAAAATGCAGTTTCACCCTTCGACTTAACATGGCTAAATAAACGCCTTTTACGGCTTCAATGTCAGTTCAATACACAACATTCATGAACAATGCCACGAAGAAGATTGTCCGAGGCTACGAGATGGCAAATTATTGGACAGCATTTAGCAGGTTTCTCGTACAAGGAAATTGGGAGAAGAACTGGTTACCACTATTCGGTCATCAGTCGTTTAGTGAGGAAACATGCCCAAACTAACCATGTTCTCGATCGACCACGTTCCGGAAGGCCCCGAGCTATCACATTGCAAGAGGACAGGAACCTATTGCGTCATCAACGACGTCAACCGTTTGCGTCAAGTACCGTCTTGAAACAAGCCTGGCTACCCTATGGACGTATCAGCAATCAGACGGCGAGGAACCGCCTCAAAGCAGCAGGTTTAAGGTCTCGACGTGTCATATGACGTCTAAACCTTACTAATCGTCATAAACGAGATCGTAGGATGTGGTGTGGTGACCGGCAGCGTTGGAACCTGAGGTCATGGAGACGTATCCACTGGTCAGACGAAAGTCGCTTCCTCCTCCATGCCGATGACGGGCGAATCAGAGTTTGGAGAGTCAAGAACAGTCGATACACACCAAGGGACATTCTTCCAAGGGTTCCATATGGTGGAGGATCCGTTATGGTGTGGGATTGCTTTTCTTTTGATTGCAAGTTGGATTTGGTGACACTACAAGGCACACTTACCGGCGCCCGCTACATTGTAGTAGTGTTGGATCCAGTTGTGATTGACAATTTTGATGATCACCGACTTGCAACTCGACCCCTGTTCATGGATGATAATGCTCGGCCTCACCGTTCACGAGCTGTGACTCAACATCTGGAGAACAATGCTGTTTCTCGTATCCCCTGGCCAGCATTGTCTCCAGATTTGAATCCCATCGAGCATGTCTGGGACATGATTGGTCGACGTCTACCGAGAAGGAACCCTGCTCCACCCAATCTAAGACAACTGGAGGCCGCACTTCACGATGAGTGGCAGCAAATCCCCATGGAAGAATTAAAGAACCTTGTCAGGGTATGCCCAGAAGACTGGCAGCAGTACTTCAGGCACGCGGTGGCAGCACACGATATTGACACTAAATCGTTCCTAAGACAATGGCATGGGTTATACGTTATGATTTCTTCATCATGTTCAGCCGTCAAACTTGAAATGACAATACATTTACGAATCTGTTTTTCGCCATTTTCTAGTCAAATTTTGTTTCCTGTTTTTGGTCATTTGAAAACTCTGAAGATTACATAAAAATGTCAACGTATAAAACAATTAATTGCACTTGCTCCTGAAATTCGTTTTTCCCCTGTGGGATGTTTAGTTTTGCTATAATGGGTCTCTGAAACATACCCCTATCAAAACAAAGAAGGGGGTGCTTAACTTGTTTTACTGTGTTTACTTGCAAATCTGACAAGAGTTCTACGGGCACGTTATCTCCCACTTGAAAGTGGGTCGCGCGAAGGAATTCTTATCTCTTGAGTGACTCTTAATCCTGTGGTTAAAATGTGGACATTATATATTTTTGGATTTATTGTTGGTAAGTAATGTCTTTGGATGCGTATAATTTTTCAACGTTACTACGTAATTGTGATTTGATTTTTAAGGCGATTTGTTCCAATATATGTACATTCATGAAAACAAGTAAAGTTTCAGAAAAATATGATGACGTCACGGATGTAATGTAATCAATATACATGTAGATGAATAGCTTTATGATCTGAGTACAACGAAGCAATTTTAAACAGTGGAAGGTTTATATGGTTTTGTGTTCTTTTTAGCTTATTGTAATAAAAACACAGAAAAAAGCATATTGTATCAAAATAGTCCATGTATGTCTCGTCATTGTCATACTATAAGTAATAACATTCTATTAATCGCCAATGAAAAATAATACAGTGTAATATTCATATGGCAATTGTAATACAGCGTAATGTAATTTATTACCCATGTGGTTGAAAATAACCGAGTTAATATTATTGATATGAGCACATGTGCACATATAACGTTTGCCTAGCAACGATTGTTTCACCGCGGCTTCTCGTATTTTGTCGTCTGTGACGTCATAAAACGATTGTTCGTGACGTCACTGCGGCTTGCCGTCGCAAAAGAAGTGGTCCGCTTTCTGACTATTTTTACGCGAATCACATGGAATAGAACGGGTAATAAAGAAATTATTACACTCGAAAGTGTGTCATATGACTTTTACGAAACTCGTGCGAATGTGTGTATAACCCTCGCTCTCGCTCAGGCAATACACAAATTCACACTCGTTTCGTAAAATTCATATGACACACTTCCTCGGGTAATAATCTCTATGTACGTCACAATAGTTGGCAATTATTCCAAACGTTAGAGGAATTATTGCTGTAAATTATGACATCTTTGCCGGGCATATAACATATTTGCATGATAACATGGTACAATGACTCTGACGTTTATCCTACAATATGTTGATATTTAGGAATAGCCATTGATATGACTTGTCTCGCCAACCCAACGTAATCAATTTAAAGGGGCAGTAGCACGTTTTTTCGCTCAAATAAGTCGATGGAACGTATTTGAAAACTAATTTCACCAATCGTAAAACACCCTTCGCTCTTTGGAAAATCAAGTTTAAAATGAGTGTACATGGCTCACTAAAGCCATGGGATCGTTTTTGTCATTCGAAATAATAAAATGTGTTCACAATAAAACGGCCGCCATGCATTTTTTGCTTTATACGCAACACCGTTATTACTACTGCGGATAATTGGTTTGTGTAATAGGATGTTTAACTCTGTAAAGTAAATTTAAATGGCACAAACTATGATTATAAATAGGAAATTTGAAAAAATAAATTTTGCAAACAACGTGCTACTGCCCCTTTAATGCGTTTGATAAAATGATAATACGCAGAATATCGTCCAACATATCTGAACGTCTCTATTGTATGTCAATTAGCACTAACCAATGGAGCGCCTTCGAAGAGACAATTTGTCATGTGTCAAGACTTCTGCACATCTACTTCTTGTCCACGTGGCTATGGCTGCATTTTCAACGGATGTGGTCATGTTTGTGAACCTACAGCTGTTTTATTGGGCAAGAAAGACCTAGGTGACGGCGCATGCGTTGATTTGTGTTCTCCTTCTGGAAGTACCTGTCAAACCGGATATGAGTGTAGATCCAACGGTTGTGGCCATACTTGCCAGCCTTCGTTGGACATCCTTCAGAAAATTTTGAATAAAAGTAAGCTTTTAACACATTGTTGTGGATAGGTAAAATAACGATTTTTTACATCAGTACATCAATAAAAGCGAGAAACTCAAAATCTTATGCTCTTTTATTTCCGTTAATTGCAATGTTACTCAAAAAAAGATAACTGTTCTGAGTGATTCATAGATTGTTTATTAGATTTGTATTTCTTATAAACACTGACTTCGTGTAGGAAAAGCCTAGGAATAGACAATACTATTGAACTTTTTCTGACAACCAACTACTTATAACTTTGTATATCGATTAGGTATCAACAGCAGCCAAAATTATCCTGTTCTCGGCCTTCAAATAGAAAACCACGCGATGAACAATACAACTGAATGAAATATACCTTTCAGTAGAAACAAATTATAATTTAGTCATATTACTTTTCTAAGTGTTTTTTTAAAAATGTTTTCACAGTCGATAAGATGACTTTTGAAACTTGACATTTTGTAAATGAGTACCTTGATTTGATACGGAGAAATCGACGCATGATATCCACGTGCAAAGTTGCCGCGGAATACCCGAACTGGCATGCACGATTTGCACGTGAAATAAATGCATGATTGATGTTCTCAAGAAAGGCGTGCACGCGAATGAATGAAAACGATAGAATCATAGCAACATAACTTAGAGGCACATGTGCACGCTTTTCGCATTCAAATACTTTTAGGTCATTACGAAGGTATATAAACTCACTTTATTCTTTACAATTGGCCTACAGTCTATAATTTAAAAGCTGAGACGGCCGAAGTCACTCAGGGATATCACGAATATTGAGAGTCGTTGATGTGCAAAACGGGAAATATAGAATGTAGTAAACGGCTAAACTAGGATTTGATTCAGCTTTTGCATATAATTTATTCTTTTAACTGTCAACAAAGATTGGATAGTCTTCATTAAGGAGTATCTGTAACTTCACCGGTTTGTAATACGCATTGTATGCATTGCTGTTACATTAACGATATCGATTGCCGTTTTTGGTCTTCGGGTTGGGATTAATTTTTAAATATTGTTTATATTGTAGTTCATGCGGATTTAATGCAACGTTGCATTAATTACTTCCGGTCTTTTAAAGTTAACTTTAAAACCTGAATACGTACATTTTTTCAAGATAACTAATATAATACAGTACCTGGGGGTAGATCGTTTGTAATATCGAGAGATGTGCATTATCAGTACATTATTTATATTTTAAAACAATTGGCGTGACATAGTGCCTTTAAATCAGCACACATTATATTTTGGCACGTATCAAAGCCAACTAATATTTTAATATTTTTCTTTCTTCATGGATGGTTTGAATGATTTTATAAAATAACACGATTATCTTTCTACAGAGATATCCATATATTATATTCGGTTTTGCAGATTGTCAACCAGTCTATTGTGATGTCTACTGCCCTAATGGGTTTGAATCCAGTAGTGATGGCTGTGCCACTTGCACGTGCAGTAAGGGAGGTTTTCCAGGTGATCTCCAGAATTGGCTACAGACTCTTGGCTAATGTTGTGAGAATAAAACCGTCTATGGTCATGTTGGTATGTTGTCTTTATGATGGCAATAGCACATACTGTGCATGACCGCACCGAGTGGTAGATGCAATTATGTGAAATTGTTTGAAAAAATACTTCTTACAGATTATATCAATTTCGTCACTTAATCAAATAGAACTTTTATTTATTTACATATAAATCATTTTAAATTTTGAGTTTCACTTTTGAACTTCAACTCAACAGGTCAAAATTGAAAATGTCAACATTTAATTCTATATTTTGTCTCGAACGCGATTTTCGATTGGACTTGGTAAAATGAAAGGACGACGACTCTTAAACTGTTTTTATCAATCGTCATGAATGCTTCTTACACTGCCGTCCAAAAGAAACGCCCACGTGAATCTTTAAGATGAATTATATTACTTTAACACATAATTAATGATCGTATCAAGGTTATAATGAAACAATATTTGACATGACAATCTTTTGGCCATAAATTGCACAACCACCCGTGATTACACCCCCCAAAAACCTGCTACTTCCGGTTTTTGATTTGTACAATAAGTTTATTACCATGACCACATATGCAGTGTTATCACTTTGGTATTTTGTGGACAAGTGAACATTGTCAGGAGGACTTTGGTGGTATGGTCTTCGGATTTACAGAGTATGGTGCAGCAAAACTGTTTTAAACCATGATCGAAAACTGAACAGTTACCATCTCTAATTTTCCCCCTACAACATGCAAATTTATGAAACTTTGATATTTTGTTAAAAATGATGCAACTTCATAATGCCACACTTTGGTTAACATGATATTTTTTCTGAAATCTCATAAAATATCTGGTGGGCGTTTCTTTTGGACGGCAGTATTGAAGCTGTAGCCTACGCATGGGAATTTCAGCCAATCAATCTCGTTTACCAGAGTCATGTCAGACAATCATTCTGGTTCCCGGAGTCTGTTGCGCTGCGTAACTGACGACTGGCTTAATTAGCCTAATTAAGCCAGTCGCCATTTACGCAGCGCAACAGACTCAGGGAACCAGAATGATTTTGTTACAAATGGCTTGCCAGTTTTTTTTTACTTGTATCAACGAGAGTTAATATATATTTTATATCAGAAGACACCAAGATGAGATTCTATTCATCATCCAATATCACTCGTATTACGTTTCAATGAAAATAGGGGGCGGGATATCACAGTGGACTTTGTCAGTAGTAGCGAACTGTTCTACACGCAGTAAGGTTTGGGTGCAATGCTACACTGGTTCGCTAGTTCCAGCCGATGCTCGTAGGTTTCACCGTAAGGCATAGCCACATGGCGTTGCGGGCTTTCTCTCTGCCATAATACTAGCAGCCGCGATATAAGTGAAATACTCTTGAAAGCGGCGTTAAACCCTAACTCACATCACCTCACCTCGATGAAAATAGTGTATATCTCTGAGCAATGCTCTGCCATTTGACTTCAATGTGCTGATGGCATAGCATTGTGACGTCATCATGTTTATTACTCGATTATGTGAAAGCACTGTTATGTCATGAAGTTGACGGCGGCAGGGCATACTGCAAAATCCACTGCCAAAACCATGTACATGTATCATAAGAAATATCGCTTGATTTCACACAAGCGACATCTCCTATGGAACACAGTTTGGAATGATTAAATATATGACAACGCGGGGTGAATATAGCTGATGTATTGAATTATCTATTCAAAGCGTTTGAAGAGGAAAGTTTAAGTCGAGTCTTGAATGAAGAGATGATCTGCCAGGACATTATGTCAAGGATGTTGAGTAGATGCGAGGCACTCATCCTCGGTTACGCAGGGTTTTACACATGTATATATATATTTATATATTTCTCTCCACTATATCGTGACGAAGTCAGTAACCCAAGAAAGTACTCAATACGATAAGAAGGAAATGTCAAGGGGGATAACTGGTGACGGATGGCTAACACAATGACTTCGCGTGCTTTGCAACGAAGTGATATGAATTGTCATTGGCTCTCAGGTCCAAGCTGCGTAGCGGTTTGATTGGCTCACGCTGGCCAAGGGCTGACAATATGAGTACAGATTTCTCTGATGAAATTTCTCATGGGTGATATAGTGAAGAGAAACGGAGCATATATAAACCCTGGGTAACCGAGGATGCGAGGCACCGTGAGCGAAGTGATCTGGATGGTTGGTAGGGAGGTAGCAGTCCCGGTTGGTTGACTGAGACGAGGTTGTGGAGGTATGTGTATGAGAGCATTTGGCCCTTCTTGACGAGGATGTCCAAATGATCCATGAGTTCAAAATGTAAACGAAGACTATTCAACTAATAATTAAATCATAGTTATGGAATTGCAGAACTCTTTCGGAATGGACTATCACTTTTTGTTGTACAGTGCAGATAAAATAATATCGACCTTGAAGCTTAACACGTGATCTCAACTATTGCTCGGAAGAGTTGTTAAATTTTAGGCGTCTCTATTGATATATTTTGAACCACACTCTTTTCAACGCAAAGTGTTGTACTGTGACCAACAGCTTTTCGAGTTCGAATCCCACCTGAGACTCAGCAACGTTATATGCTGTAACGATGTGTTTGGACGCAATGAAGCACTTAATTTCAGTGCAGTGCCATCAACGGTTTTGTGATTCTAGACGATACACAACGGTATCACAAGGCACATCGATGTTGCAGGCTTTCTTCCTTTAGTGAAAGTACTGATGGAAGTGCAATCCTCTCGAAAGCGTGTATCCCAAAACCCCTCAGAAGTTTTACTTGGACGAGTCATTGCAGGAATCGAACCCAAACACGTAATGTCCTGAATCTTTCGCATGCACTGGATGTAAAACAAGATTGTCCACCTGGCCACCATAGCTTTGCTAAACACGAAAGCGAGAAATTTTCACTTGAGAATATGCAATCGCCTGAAAGATCATCCTCGGTTACCCATGGTTTAATATTTGCTCCGTAACTCTCCACTATATCACCCATGGGAAACCTTATCAGGAAAATCTGTACTCAAATTACCCGCCCTTGGCCGGCGTGACGAAGTCAGTAACCAAGGAACATGCTCAATAGGATGAGACGGAAATGGTCAAGGGAGATAACCGGTGACGGATGGCTAGCAAAATGATCTCGCGTACTTTGCAACGAATTGTCATTGGTTCGCAGGTCCAAGCTTCGTAGCAGTTTGATTGGCTCACGCCGGCCAAGGGCGGGTAATTTGAGTACCGATTTTCCTGATAAGGTTTTCCATTGGTGATATAGTGGAGAGTAACGGAGCATATATAAAACCATGGGTAACCGAGGATGCTGAAAGATATGCTTCAAACAACATTAGAAATAAACATTTGTATCTAAGGGTCTGAGTTCGAATCTTGGAATGACAACATACAGGTATTTTAAAAGATATTGGACAGTGTGATCGCAATCTAACATGTTTATACAAACTCACGTGCAAAAGAAACGTCCCCTACAAAATACATGATATTTCAAACAACGGGCGTAAATATACCTGAAACAGCGTTAAATCATGTCTTTAGAACCCACAATACTAGATATTAGTGGTCAAAACATTATCTATTCGTATTTGTGAGAAACACCGTTTTAAGGAATCTAAAACTAGACGGGATGGGAGCGTCATAAAGTGATGTTTGCCTTCTGCCGTCCTACAGAAATGATGCGTCATCAAATTTAACTCGAAGAAGGTTATTAATTTGTTGACGACATAATTTATCAATTAAATTTCTACTTTTTTAATTCGATAATTTAAATACCAAACATTGAGGCTAAAATACATCTTGAAAAAAGCGATTTAAGCACCCCAAGTGTATTTGAGCAGACATAAATATACAAACTATCATACAGTGATGTAGGAGATTGTGAGTACTTCTTTACAAAACGGAGGCGGGATAGCGCAGTGGTTAGTGCGTTCGGTTTCGGACAAGAGGTTCGGAGTTCGAATCCCAGGGCCAAGGCAACGACACCTTTGTCTGCAGTAGAGAACTGTTCTACACGCAGTTAATTTTGGGTGCAATGCTATACTGAATTTCAGCGAAGTACCACCCATGGTTCGCTAGTTCCAGCCGCTGCTCGCAGGTTTCACCGCAGTGCATAACCACATGGCGTTGCGGTCTCCCTGCCATAATACTAGCAGCCGCGATATAAGTGAAATACTCTTGAAAGCGGAGTTAAACCCCAACTCACCTCAAGTGAAATACACACCTCAACTTACCTCACCTCTTTACAAAAAAAACGCTTAAATACGGTCCGCATCTTGATATATTTCATTGTATACTCACTTATAAATGTGGGGACGTTTCTCTTGCGCGTGAGTATATATTGTGCATATTTACATTCCAAATGTTCGCTGTGTAACCTTAGAAAGTTCCTTAGTTCACCGACAGAAACTTCGGAAACACAAATGACAGAACCCGGCCTTACACAAAATTACAGCTTCATTTCAAGCCTTGGTCATGTCTATATGTACATATACAAATCTGTTTTAAATATTTGATGCCTTTTGTTCGTAATTTCGTTCCCCGTCATCTCCCAAGCTGGACTCAGCAGCATTTTGGGAACTATTAGTTTTCTTTACGGAGTTTCAACACCATTTGCCACACACACAAAAACAGGATTTTCTTTTTATATTTCCGACGTTTTTTCTTCAACCAACTATTCATCAGCACTACGTGACCTGAAACAGAAAAAAAACGAAATAAGAACGAGAATTCAAGACATCATTATAAATGTTAACTCGCTTCAGAGTACAATACATCTAAGGATAGGACCGCCACTGATCAGGGAATATATCGCTGTCTTCATATTTCTTATTTGGGGAAAGAATTATCGTGAGCATCTCAACCAAGTTTTTGTTTCATATAGTTAAAGGTGGTTTTACACTCAGACTATGAATAAAGTATTTATTCTGAAAATATCACCATTTTATTTGAAATTAAATAATGTTCAATTAAATATTGAAAACGAGACTGTAAGAAATGGAATTTTCTATAGTTTATGTACATATTCTTTTTCAATTTTTTATTTTTATTTATTTATTTTTTTCTTTTTGAATGATAAATCTCAAAACAATGACATAATCGAAATGTCCCTGTTAGAAGAACATACCTGTTTATTCACAAAGAACCCGTTTGCTCCCTTCGTAAAACTCGAAACTGCATTCACCGCCACAGTCGTTTAAGCTGAAAAACAAAACAGTCATAACAGTCTCCGTCCCTGGCTAGTTGCAGCCTTGTTGCATTTCGTTAACTCTTCTGTGCCAGCCTAGCAGCGCACAATGGTTTTCTATGCATACGCTTCTATTTCACTGAAAGGTTAACAGCCTGTCCTCATTTAGAAATACAATGCTATCCGCAGTGCCACGTGTTAATATTTTCAGCAAATGTGCATCCCTCGTTTGATCAATTGAAATGTTTTAAATTCAGAGGGTTTTATCCAACATATTAACGTGCTGCTCTCACGACTTGATGTTGGATTAATGTATTAGTAATGCTACCCTTTAAGCTTATGAACGTCCCCCGGAATTCACAATTCGCGCCACTCTCACTGGCTAGTTCAAGGCAATTTTCCGAGGCAGACGATGTGTACACATCCTCGATAATCCAGCGATATTGTTCCGATAAATCTACACACAAGCGCTGGAAAACAGTAAGGGATTATCGAGGATGATGTGTACATAAACTATAGAAGACTGCATTTCTTCAAATACATATTCAACCGGGTCAAACATGAATCTTGTATTTCCTAATACTCAGCCAATGTATTTGTGATGAATTTTTTTTTCTCAATTTGAAACTTTTATTCGAAAATTATTTAACTTTAATTTTAAATTTTAAATATTGATTTGGGTCTAAAAGTAAAACGCTGAGGTCTCGTAAAGGGAAATCCAATTTGTGAAGAAATCACGGTGATTTATTCATTTCCATATGCTTTCGACCATGACAGGTCTCATCAGGTTATTTCTAACAACACAATTCGGATCAAAACGATTCAAATCTTTTTTTTACCTTTTTGATCGCACGATGTGAAAACTGTTGAACAACACCCATTTAGTTATAACCGGGAGATCAAGGGGGAAAATTCCATATATCTTAGCCTATGTTTGAACGTAAACTTAAAGAGTAATCGTCCCTGTTACAATTGCCCCGTCTTACAATTGCCCCCGCTCTACCCTACCACTACGGATAATTGGTTTGTGTTATACGATGTTTTACCCTCTAAAGTAAATATAAATGACAGAAACTATCATTATAAATGGGAATTAAAAAAACCAAAAAATTAAATTTGTAAAAAAAAGTGCTACTGCCCCTTTCTATAAAAAAAGGAAAAGAATTAACCCCTCTTTTGCCGTGAGTAATCAGTTTTCCAATCCTTCTTCATGGATCTTTCATCTAATGAGGAGATTGGACTAGTTCATTATTGTTACCAACTTCCCAATGCAAGGCATAACTCTTGCCAGTCTCCATTACTGGTTGATTTAGGCCTTGCGGTATTTCCTTAAGAAATCTGTGTTAAGAAATCCCGGCCCGCTATGCATTTCCAGTGCAGCGATTCACTGCCTCAACACAAGAAAGCGAGGGAAATACCGCAAGGGTTAAATCAGCCAGTAATGCAGACTGGCAAGAGTTATGCCTTGTGTTTGGAAGTTGTATTGTTACAAGTATGTAGGTGATTACCTCCCAAGCTGAGTGTGTAACAACTGGGAATTTTCTTGTGTGTGATAAATGGCACGTGTAACTAATGGCAGGATAACGGTGAATGAAGTTGAGTCTATTAACCGCCATAAAGCGTAATGGTGATACGTCATAAAGCGTATTAATACCCATATGGTAGAACATAATCGTGTAAATATTATTAATATGAGCATATGTGTACAAATCACGTTTGCCTAGCAACCTTTGTTTCACCGCGACCGTATTTCCTCGTCTGTTACGTCATGAAACGAGTGTTCGTGACGTCACTGTAGCTTGCCGCCGAAAGAGAAGTAGGCCGTTTCCTGCCTAATCTTGCTATCGCGCAACAATTGAACTAGAATGGGTTATAAAGAAATTATTACACTCGAAAGTGTGCCATATGACTTTTACGAAACTCGTGTAAAGTTATGTATAACTATCGCTCTCACTCAGGCAATACAAAATTCACACTCGTTTCGTAAAAATCATATGACACACTTCCTCGGGTAATAATCTCTATTTATGAAGTAACTAGCAATGTTATGGCACGTATACGGTATTTACGGCCTCGACCATAGTTATTCTTCGACAACTGGTCCAATAGGGGGGAAATGAGTCTGAACATGCGCAGTCGCACATTTGGTGAAAGCCCGAAGCTGTCGCTTAACAACAGATGTCGATTTCGTCTCGGGCCAATACGGAAATACTAAATTGATAACATTATAATATGACGTCGAGTCTGTTTATATGTCATAAATCGTAATATGACGTCACAATGCATTGCATAGATACATGCATAGATACAGTTCACAGAAATAAACATACATTGAGTTGAAAATAAGTTACATTTTCGAATTGATTCATTGCTTATACAGTCTTTTTGAAATAGACGGTTTTCCAAGGAATACAAATTGCAAAATAGTGCAATTACCGGGATACGAACTCACATCGTTCAGAGATTCCTCGCAAAACCGTCTGATAACAGCCCGTAGACTTCTATGTTCTGACGCAATTAAGTTAACCAATCACAAGACGTCCAACAAAAGTTTCGGAGCGAGAAGCTAGGGTCAAATAACTTCAAACAGCTATCTTTTCGTTTGTTCTGAATGCTTTCAAAACAGCGATCGTTTAAAAACTATGATATGATTGGTAAGCTATTTGACTGGGCTTTGGCTGCGCTAAACTGGTTCTGAACACGCGCCTATACGGGGTGTTCTCAGACCTTGTGGCGAGGAGTCTACAAAACCTGTTCGTATCCCGGTAGATGCATTATTTTGCAAATACTATTCCTCAGAACAAGGTCGATTTTAATCAGACTGTGGCTTATATTTATTATTACTGTATATATCATCCTACTATATATGAAAATATACTTACACACACTCTGCATTGGGCAGGTTTTTGCACCTACAGAAGTCATTGCCCCATAATAATCCCGCTCTTGTAACATCTGCACAATTTGCTCGTGCCTGGTTCTTGTAACAAGCTGAAAACGAAATTTTGGGACTGGGGGATTAGTTGGCCATGTTAGTCAAACAATTATGAAGACGATGACGAAAAACATCCATCACCTACTAAATAATTTATCATTTCGGTGCGTATATCTTTAAATATAAGGTAATCATTACAAAAGAACGTGAGCTGGTCAATTGAATGAAAATAAGGTCACTATATCACTATATACAAAGAAATGAGATATGATTGGTACAACGATAGTGATAATGATACAAAGGTATGCTTATATAAAGCTAATAACAAATAAAACGTTTCTTAGATATCATTTTATAAATTGTTTTATTGTCGGGTAAAAGAAACACGCAATTATTGTAAAACCCGATAATCCAATTGTTCACGAATTCGGTCTGTAAGAACGAGTGTTCAACCGTTTGATGAATTGGATGTGCATTAAAGCTAAAACAACAGGGACTTGTATTGTCGAAAGTAGCGATCAGAAAGCATATTAAATCGACCATCCAGCCCCGTATACTAAACTAACGGGCAAATGAAAGTATATCTCAAACAGTCAAACTAGTCAAACACACTATTTCTGCCGGATTAACTCGTTTTTGAATGTTTATGATGAGGATATATCTCGTTAAGAGATATGCACAATTTCATTCATGAGAGTATGATACTTAATATTTTATATCTGTTCAAGCACACATGGGGTGCTGAAATTACTATTTCAAAAGCTATTTTAAGAAATAATTCTTGGTATTTAAGGTAAAATGTTATGAAATATGGAAATTATGTTAGTACAAGATGGTATCGACATAATGTACTTCATTTGACTTTAAATCAATGACGCATCGTTGCTGTAGGACGTCAAAAAACAAGCCAGAAAACCCTATTTCACTCCCCTATCGCGCCTGGTTAAGGAAACTCTATAACGACGATTTTTAAAAAGCCGTGTTTTTCAGAATTATGAACAGATAATTTTTAAAAATTAACAGACAAAGTTATTGTGATTGTAGAGACATGGTGTAACTATGTTTCAATCTAGTTCATCACTCGTTGATTATAATACCTTGCGTTGTTGTACCTATACTTTCTTTTGCCCGTGAGTTTATAATCGCACAGGATTATAACATGGCGGGTCACTGCAAATGACGTTTTTTTTCAAAATTCCACAACAGCAGGTTTCATGGGGGAAAGCCATAACTTTACTTCGGATTTCTCTGCAGCAAAGTTACTAGGAATCCCTGATACGCTCAACTTGTCCCATGACATCATTTCGTTTTAAAAAATAGACCAATGCCAAGGTCATTCATTATGGACGACTACTATCAAACGAGGTTTGGAAACACACTTGAGATTATCTAAAATCCCTGGTACGTCAATTAAGTGTCCCTCATGTTATAAGTCTTGCGCGATCCGATGCACCAAATACTGGACTTTTTTTAGCTGATATTTTAAACGATTTTTAAAAAAAAATGGTTTATTTTAAAGACAAATGTATTGGTATATAATATTGAATGCTAATACAATGACAACATTCTGAAATATAATTTCAAACGGACATTGGTGTTTACCACGTTACATCCATATTTTAATAGTATAAGGGGCTGGATAGTCGACTTGATATACTAATTCGTTTTTCGACAATACAAGCCCCTATTGCTTACACAATAATGAAAATAAATATCAATAAACAATGTGTTCTTCCCTCGTAATTATGTGTATTCTATATGTTTTTTTTAAAAATTCCTCCCGCCCTCTTCATACTTTTCAAAACAACACTTCCAAGAAACACAAAAAGGGGCAGTAGCACTTTTTTTCACTGAAATAAGTCGATGAAATAAATTTGAAATATAATGTCACCAATAGTAAAACAGCCATCTCTCTTCATAAAATCAATTAAAAAGATGAGTTCACGTGGTTCCGTAAAGCCATGGGAATCGTTTTTGTCATTCAAAATAATAAAATGTGTTCACAATAAAATGGCCGCCATGCAAGTTTTGCTTTATATGTAACAACGTTATTCCCACTACGGATAATTGGTTTGTGTAATTAGATGTTTTACCCTCTAAAGTAAATATAAATGACATAAACTATCGCTATAAATGGGAAATTTCAAAAAAATAAAATTTGAAAAATAAACGTGCTACTGCCCTTTTAAACCTTTTTATGCATCCTATAACGCTTAATCGAAAGTACAGGATCATTTTGACCATCATCACTATACAAATATGTTACAATAAAACATTTATGAAAATAAAGCGTGAAAAGCGTAACCTAGTTCACTACTTACATGGTACTTTGTCAATTACTTGAAGAAGCTCGACAACGTCTGAAAAGTAAATTGGGTATAATAAAACATTTATTTACAGAAATTAGAGCTGAGCTAGTTTCGCACTTGGGTTCCAACAGTTTATTAAGTAACATTGCATTTCGTGATTATGGTGATTGAAAGACACTTAGATTAATTCTATAAAATAATCGTATTACAGTGTAGTTTAACGTTTAACTAGTTGTTTTTGACTTACCAAAAAGTCGGAACATCCGAAGACCATCTGAAACAGATAACATATACTGCTTCAAGTCACCTTGTATGATATATATATTTATCATACAATGGATGGTGTTCTCGGCAGGATAAAGGCAACGGATATTTTCGGTATCCGTTGGGGTCATATACGGATAAAGATGCAAATTACAGAGGTCAAGTGACGGAACTTCTTTTGAAAATGACGTCACAAGCATTATAACATTTCGAACGCCTGTAATAACCGTACAGTTGTAATAGCGTAATAGCTTCATGTAAATAGACATACTTCAGTCTTCATTTCATATAGATCTCCATTAATTTGAGAAATGACAAATCAAACATAGTGCAATGCATATTACGGAAACAATTATTATGATCAAGCAGTGCCAAAACATGTTCATCGCGAGTCGAAAACTACAGAGTAAACACTTTATAAATACTCACAGGTAACAAAGGCAGTTTGAGTTACATATGCATTTATCGAACGTCAATCTTCACTGTTCTATAATGTGACTTTTGTAAAGGAGATTTTAGAATTCGCTTCCTAACATTCAGTTTAGATCTCCGTGTGATGTGTGCGTCGCCATTTGCAACCGGGCGGAAGGGAAGCAACTCTTGCCCATTCAAGATTGACTCCCCTACACTCATGTTACACGAAAGGACGCGAGTTCGAATTCGCTGTCCTCACCTTAATTATTTTTCATTTGAAAAAAAGTATTTTAAAACGTATTAAAACATTGAAAATTAAGATCATGCCAAAAATAACAATTATTTTCACTGAAAGCATAATTTAGGAGGCGTTATTTTGTGTCATTTTACTGTGAGAATAGCACGCAGTTCATTTGCATATATCAATACGCGTATTTACAGTAAAGTTCAACTTTAAAATTAATGTTGTCATGCTGTTTTGCACAAAATGAATGAAGAATGACATTGTATGATAAAGAAGTTATCATGCTCGTGTGTTTTGGGATGGTAAATATCCTGCATTAGGAATAAACACAATGTATTTAGCTCGCCAAGGCTCGCAAAATACAATGTTTATTCCTAATGCAGGATATTGACCATCATAAACACACTCTTATGATAACCTCTATGTATGGCTGCTTCAAATTATCAAAAAAATAAAAACATAACGCTGAGTTTCTTTCTCCTACCGGTTTCATTTCATCTGCAGAATATATATCTGTGTGTGTGTGTGTATTTTATTTATTTTATCACTGTATATAGAATAATTTATTCGCTCCTGTACCACCAACGTGGTTTTCTAGAGAAATGAAATGATTGATTTACTTATGAATGTGTTCAGTCATCCAGTTGTATTATCACAATATCGAAGTTAAATATTCACATTCATTAGTTCATCAAAGCCCGGTTGTATCGGGCGCAACGTCGCAAACAGACTAGAGTAAATCAGTATTTAATTGAACTTCAATACAATTATTAATAGATAGACTGTAAATGTAAAAGTAAATGTAAATGGATTTCGTCATTATGTTCAAACCACTATCTCAAACATGATCTGCACATAGGGTCAAACCTTCTAGAGCGTTACAATTCTTTCTGTTCTTCGTCCAAAAGGCAGTATATTAACTAGGTGTTTTACTCGTGAAATCAAATGTCTCCCTCTTCCCGGATCCCCGAAATCAAATTCAGTTATTACCCACCTAAAATACAAAGTCCAAATTGTTGCCATGGAAACAGAAACAAATTAAAACATAATTTTGAAATCCCAATGGTTGTCTGGGTTGTGTGTAGAAAACGGTGTGGAACCTGAGCGTACGATGAGTATTACTAACTCGTGCCTTTCTCTACTATCTTTATCACTGGCTAATTTATGCAAGCCTTTCATCAACTTTTCTGTATGCGTATGTACACTTGGACTCGGTAGTGAAATAAGAAATCTCTGGCACAAAAAAGGTCGAAGAAATGCAGTAAGGATTTAATTAACGGGTGATGGCGAAATTTATGCCTACCAAGGGAAGTTAGAGCCTAAAAGTTCACATGTAATGTTTTTTTCACAAGAATGACAGATTATTACCTATACGGACATTATATATCGGAATCAATTGAGCATACAATCGAAACAATATACACTTGCAATTGATTATTAATAAGATTTTAATTTACCCATTTTAACAATGCCTCAATGAGCACACTTTGAGAAATCATTGAGGCGTGACTGTGATCAAACATAGACGAGGCCCGTCAAAAAGCTGGCCCCAGTGGCGTCTCAATAATTATTTAATGATGATTATCACTACCGCTAGATGAATATATGGGGTGTGTTAACTCGCCGAAAACATATGTTTATGCAATAATGATGTAACTGTCATCTGCGGAATTACCTAGTTGGATATCTTAACATTCGATATATGGAAAATTAAAGTTGTTTGATTGAAGATTTGTCAGTGAAATTAACAATAAAAATGTTGCGAAATTACGTTGAATTATAACTATCGCCGATAATGAGATTACTCCAGTGACGTCACAGAAGTCATCTTTTCAGGGGCCACACCCCACGGACTTTCATTCTGGTCGCCGGGGATAAATTAGGCGGGTTTTTTTAAAAGCCGTATATAAGTTATTTAGAAATTTAATATCGAGCAATTGTCAAATTGATATCCCATTTTAATGAATCCGAATGTGACCATATGTCATTACATCTATGCTTTAACAACCTGATATTTGCCATGGCAACCTAACCCAATTCTGCAAACTATTCATTATTTGTATCAAGCTGAACAAACACCACAGTTCAATTTATTCAAAATGCAAGAAAGAAGGAGGTAACCTACCGCCTTGCTGCATACAATAGTTCAATGGATATTGACCGCCTCTTGGACACGGTCTTGCCATCTGGTTGGAAAACATGGTTGCCTGCGGACTCATTCCTGCAGGAGGTGCTGGCATTCCTGTCGGACTTGGTGCCACTGGAGCGGTTGGGCCTGCAGGGTTAAAATTAGAGTACGTTAAGAATGGCATTGGCGCTTTGTCCGGTAGAGTGAACGTGTAGAAAGCGGAGGAACCTGTTAAAGAGGTATGAAGAATGTAACAAGAGTCATCAGAAGATGACATATCCCACCGGTCCCACATAATTTGTAAAACACATCTTTCACAGATAATTGTAAATCTACTACATAAGTTAGTGGGTAATACACATGCGTTTCAGATATGATGAAGGCTTTTGGAGTTCTGCTCCGGAAGCAGACCTATCTCAGAGCAGAGACCCAATCAAACATGTTCTATGGAAACGGCAATATCTAACGGGTAATACGCATGGAAAGTTTCAGAAAAATATCATAAACATTTTTCGAGTTCTGCTCCGGAAACGAAAGGATTACGGACAGACGTACGACCAGACGGACGGACAGGACGACGACTTTATCCCACGATATTACATACCGGTGGGATAATAAAGGACAATTTGTTTAATGACATCAGATTGTTTTGACGCGCGTTAGTCGAAGGATTCATTGAAACCAAATGACATCGGACTGTCGTGATAAAAATTAGTTTTCATATGTCATGTTGTAGATGAAATAAATCTCTAGCAAAGTATGTTTTGAAACCTAATAATTTGGTATTCGAAACACCATCTTACTCGATGGCTATGTAAACGCACGTTTGACAGCCTCTGTCTTTCTTAATGGAGCACTAGCACGTTTTTTGAAAATTTTATTATTTCAAATTTCTCATTATAACGATAGTATATGTCATTTATATTTACTTAAGAGGGCAAAACATCTTATAACACAAACAAATTTTCCGTAGATGCAAAAACGGTGTTGCGTATAAAGCGAAAATTGCATGGCGGCAATTTTATTGTGAACACATTTTATTATTTCGAATGATAAAAACGATTCCAATGGCTCTACGGAACCATGTAAACTCATTTTTTAACTTGTTTTCCAGAAGAGTGAAAGTGTTCTACTATTTGTGACATTATTTTTCAAATACATTTCATCGACTTATATCACCGAAAAAACGTGCTACTGCCCCTTTAAAATCTCAAGAGGTTCAACACGGTCTGTAATACATATTATTCACTCAGTCGTGATCAGAGCTCGACATTTCTTTCTAATCATTGCTCTTAACTTTCTAGTGTAGTTTTGTCGAACTATTAATTTCTCACCTCCTCGCCAATATGGAACTGAAACTAAATTGTGAAAATATACACACACATATTATATTGGACATTGATGTTTAGTCATTATATTGCCACTTGTTCCATATCTTCGTCTACTACTCGATGTAATGATGTTATTAATATATTGATATTGAACCTAATAATCACGCACAAATCAGTGTTATTTATTTGATTAAAAAAAACACAATTGTTTGACAGAACAATATGACGTTTTATTATTTTATTTAGATTTAAAATTCGTAAATTTCAATTGACATTGCGATAGGATTGCATCCCAATCGTCTGTTCATGTTCCAATGTATATGAGAAACAAATTTAAAAAACATCATGTAATTTGGAAGAAACATGTTAAGCTTGAATATACATTGTCATAACAACGTCAAATATCATAGTACACACTAACATTGCTGGCAGCTCGTTAAATGGGCCAGGACTCAACTTCTTTAAAACAGTAAAATATCTTTCTAATAAATCTCATACAAGTGTCATTCTGACGGCATTGAGTCAAAATATAGATCTATAACTCTATTGATATTCATTCGTTTTTGGTGAATTCAGTGGCGGATCGAGGGAGTTGAAAAAATGGGGGGGGGGGGGGGGGGGGGGGGGGGGGGGGGGGGGGGGGCTCCAAACCCGCTCATGCACAAATTTTATTTGTTTCATCTTAAGAATTTAGACGAACAGATGTTTGGGATGAAGTACTATCGTATAGTTTGATATAAATATACATGCAATAAAAGTATGCATGCTGTGTTGTATTGCATTCATTGACATGCAGTATATATTTGGATTATGGTATCGTATAAAAATAATATTTCGGAACTGGTTTTCGAACTCGATAAAGAGTATGGTCATGAGTACCCACAACCAAAATTTCATTCACCTAGGTTCAATAGTTTCCGAGAAAACTTGTCCCTTTTGAACTCAATAAAATTCAGTCCAAAAAGTGACGTTTCTATGGAAGCGACAACAAATTTAAATCTCAGAGAACTTAAAACTGTCTGTGCGCGATGGGAAGAACATGGTTATGAAGCAAAACATATACACACTAGTTATTTTCCTTTCCGATAATATCCTTGCAATAAGTCCATACCTGGAATAATTGGTTTAAAAAAAGACTATTATCCTGTTTTTCGAAACAATCAAGCATAGCAAGATACTCATTTCCGTACATTCGGCTTAGAACGATCACAGAGTGATGTTCGCATATACCAACTTATCTGATTGGCTACAGATGTAACGCGTCGTCTGGCAAGGGAGATACTAGAATAACGAATCCAAGGTATGAGTTGTGATTTATCGGAACTTTAAAATGGATGGACATAACTAACCTAACTGTAACTATAACTGTAACTAAATTATTCCTCTTTGTCAATTAACTTAACTGTCATTTTGTATCTAGTTTGGGTAGAAATACGTGATCACTATACACAATAAAAAGATAAAAACAATTCTTCTAAAAATGATCCGGTTCCAAGCAAGAGTATTAGTAAACTACACATCACTATAACTGTCGGTTACGTAGAGGTTAATGTCCGAGTAACTCTCCATTCCTTAAAAATGATGGAGCCGAAGCCCATTATTTTAAGGAATGGCGAGTTACGAGGATATTACCCTACTGAAATTACACTCAAAGTATTGCTCTTATCAAAATTGCTTTAAAAAGTTAAAGAAATTAAATTTCTACTTAAAAAATATGATGTGATGTGCAACTCTCCATTACTGGACAATAATGGAGTGAAAGAACAATAGGATGACGTCACAAGCGTAATTTAAATTTACATTACTCGATCTAACAAGCAATTGAAAGGTGCATTCAAGAAGGGCACATGTTCTGTGTATTTAACATTGTCCGTCTGAGATGCCCGGTTAGCGAGCATCAATTTTCAAATCACGAGATTTCAGTGACTTTCAAAATATATGCTATATAAGCGACGACTTACCAGACTTCGATCGATACGAAGCAACTTTTACTAGGGCAAAAAGGGATTGATGTCGACTTGCGAATTGGTATATCCTGATAAATGATTACAAGTATCATGCCATACGAGTAGTATAAATTGTTAAGATGCATGCTAATGTTCATATTAATACATACAATGGTATTAACAAATATAAGTGGATATATAGATGACAATATGATATCATGCATAACTAGGATATATTCATGCATGGATATACGTTTGTTAGTCATGATATCGCGTAAACTCTCTGATGACGACTGAATTCACAGGATAGGACTTAAAGGATTTAACTTGCTAAAGATATGTGAAACTTTCCATTATAATTACCTTTTACTTTTTTTTTTACTTGTTTTTATTAGTACACCTATTGTTTCTGAGCAGCAAAGTTAGTTTCTTCAAGTAGAGTACTGAAAGAGGACTTTCAGAAATTGCAAATGCGTGAACTTTCTACGCCACTGTATTAGATTTTCAGCGTTTGCTTTTCTGACCGTCCAAGACACAACAACAGGGCTCCGTTCCATAACAGCGAGCTCAATGTAGCGCTCAATATAGCGCTCAATGTAGCGCTCAATGCAGCGCTCAATGTAGCGCATTCTCTCCTGAACGACACTGTGCTATTCCTCGAGGTTTGCTCGCTCTGCTACATAGCGCTACATTGAGCAATCGCATTCAAGAGAGGTTTAATGTAGCTCTCAATGAGCGATTATAAGCGCTCGCTGTTATGGATGTTATGGAACAGAGCCCTGTATACACTCGAGAGGGCAGGATGGAAGGGTTGGACGGTGGCGTTTTGGAGTGTCTTTGCCAACATTTTCCACTTTTCAAGAAGTTCAGTGACAACAGTATTACAGATCGTGTACTCACGCGAACGTATCAGGAAGTGGCAAATGCAAAGAACAATGGATTTTATGTACAGAATGTATCATATTTTCAACGTTTGATGCAGTGAGTATACAGCGCATTAAAAGAAAGTGTATATAATTGGAGTGGGTGAGGGTGTTGGGGTGTTGGGGTAGTGGGAAAAGGGGGAAAGGGGTCCGTTAATGAGTTGTACAATAGTTGTAATTATCCGTGATTGATAATGAATCATTTCGTGTTGTTGGGGTCATGCAAGGGTCATTATTACGTCCCTTTCTTTCCAGTTTTTGCCATCAGAAAACTTACTATTGACGTAAATTATTATGAGTTTGATACGAAGTGATTGCTAACGTAAATTCAAATTAGTGTTGGTTTGTTTCTGTTTTACCTTGCCCGCCCCATCTTGGTGCTTAAGGAAAAATATATAGATAAGTGTTTAAATGTATTAATCAATATAAGATCCATATGATAAAAATATATGAATAACGATTAAATTAAAACGAGAACATTGCAATGAAGACATCGTTCATAGTCGACAATAAACAAATTACAAATTACAAGATATGGTTTTACAGAAATGAAAATAAAATATATCTAACGATCTCAGCATTTTTAATTAACATTAAACTGAAGAGCATGTTACTATAATGTCATCAGTAAACAAATAAATGTTCAAATCTCATATTTCATGTCTCAGTGGTCTTTTAATGATTTATAAATACTTTAAATGTGGTTTAGATATTTTAAACTAATAATCATCGATATACGCACAGCTATATTTACACTACATTTAGATTATAATAAATAAAAATATATAATTAGTTAACAGAGATCGATGAAAAAATCCTGTTTGACATACTTATTATGTCATATACATAAGGTAATAAAAGGTACAATGGTATATGCAAGAAACGGAACAACAATACCCAAGGTATCAGGAGACACATGCATACATGTACAAAGGCAAATATCAAGTGCCGTTGCGGAAACGGAATTTGAATTCCCTCATTCACTAAATATCAACATTCAAAACACAGTTTTATGAGACATACTCTCTTTGGAGCATGAACAAGGCAGCACTTGGTCCATACATATTAAGCAATATTCTCATCATTACAGTGTTTTCATTCAAAGCCATATATAACAGTTTCAACCAGTTGCCACTATTACAACTATGTAAGCATACAGTTGTCCAATAAAGAAAGTACCAAGTGTGTGATTTTCAAGTTGATGAGGAGATGAAGAATGGAAACAAGTTAATGGATATGTATTCCTTTTAGGCGAGAAAGTTACAGAAATACATTCTAATGTTATAGTATCTATGTTGAAATGTCGCCTCCATATAATTAAGAAGAATATCCTTAACATCGCCTCCATTATTCATCATCTAGAATGCCAATCAAAGATGTTTTTTAAAGATTATTAGATTATTGAATATTTATCACGTATGACTTTAGATAATATGCCAAACCCTCTTGATTTTTGTAGTATGATTGTATATTTGGTCGGGTAATATATACATAAGGACAAGGGGTTGGGGATTGTAAGTGACCCAAAAACTTATACCGGTTAACTAGAGTTAGGGAAATTGTTGTGTAAGGGATTAAATCATAAAGATGGTAGTCAAGGTGTTTACATACGGTTATATATGGTATAAAATGTAACATAGTTAAGATTACACAAGGTAATGGATAGGGCAGAGGTCAAAGTTGAACATTACCCGGATCTGCCGGATCTGGCGGGTCAGGCATGTTAGCTCCTCTCCACACTGGTAAAGGTCAAGGTCACATATAAAACATTAGTTTTATATATAATCTTGATTTATCAACCTAATTTTGATCAAACGTTTAAAACAATAAATCCTTTCATTTAAAAAATCGTAATTTTACGATGCCGATTTTTTAATTCTAATTTCTAAATTTATCTCAGAAATCCAGGGATGTTGCTTTAGCTTTTAGACGCATGCGCGACAATAGCGCTATAAAATTCTGTAAATCATACATGTATATATGAAATAGTTTACTATTTGAATTGTGGTTTAATTGTAGTATCGTTTCATACATCAGGGGAATATTACTGGATTCTAGTTAATTGATGTCTCTAGGTATAAACCGCAGCTTCTTAGGTAATACTTATAGTAAAAGCATTTATCTCCCATTTTCAATGCAATTGATACATCATGTTTTGAACCAATGATGGAATTTATCTTGTTGAGAATGTCCACCAAGGTACATTAAGCGTGGTGTATTGTGTACTAAGTGTAATACATAGATTTGCCATTTTGAACATTGCCAAGCAGGGGCAAAAGCTGCAACTGACGCCTTAGATATTAAGGTACCAATGTATATATGAAAATCATTTCCATGCAGGCGCACATTTTAAGCTGCAAAATGTTGGTATAAATCATAAGAAATACAGTTTCCTGACAAAGAACATCGAGTCGAAGGGCTACGCGATCAAAAATCCAAGCTTATGTTAAATGGTGGAGAACCAATCTACGAAATTATTAATTAGATCAAATTATATTGGAAAATCAAATCAAATGTCCTGAAAATAGCAATATCTACAAACCTTAACTAAAAATTAAGATAAGTGAATATGCATAACGCTCTATCGCCTGCAAATCACCTAAAATACAATAATATATACTGTACTATTGAATAACTAGCGCTCTACGCTACTGCGTTCAAGCAAATACAGTATATAACAGAGGCAGCTACATGAATCACCATTAACTGTAACTTAAAATTAAGATATATAAAATATGAATATCAATTTGTCCACTGCACAGCACTGAAAATGCTGAAACTATGCTGAAATATTGAAGCATAACATGCGCTCTATACTACTGCGCTGAAGCAAAGACAAAAATAGCAGACAACTGTATATAATCATTAACCTAAACTGGAAATTTAGATAAATGCAATGCGCATAACGCTCTATCGCCTGCAAAGCTCCTAATATGCAATAAGCTATGCTAAAATATTGAAGCATATTTGCGCAAATATTGCGTTGAAGCAAAGACAGAAATTAACGTATGAAGCAATATAAATACTCATTAAAAACCATGCATTTCCTACCAGGCAACCGGGATCCAAATAGTCCTGTCGCAACTACAGAAATGTAATTCATTTTAGTATGGTTACTTATGGAACTTATAAACCGAATGGACTACATTAACATTAACTGACTTTAAACTTGCTTGGGAGATTTGTTTTATAACGGATTTTGAATCTTATTGCAATGCCATTTAAACTTAATAACTTGAAATGATTAAAACTTTTTAAGATGTTCGTAGCTTCTTTATAATGTCTATTCATTGTGTAATTGATAATTTTTATAATATTTTAATACCAATATTTAATTAAGGAAACATAAATATGCATGGTGTAGATTATAAATGCAATATGATATAATAGACAAATAGATGATTTATTATTCATATTCACGTATAACGTTACGTACATAATATATCACAGGAGAAATAATAATAATAGTAATTGCTGATATATCATGCACACGATATATATAAGGTAGCTTAATATTTGATATGATCATTGTAAGAAATACATCGAATGGTAACACATATGTTCAAACCGTTATTTTTTCTCATAGACTTGCATATTTATTCAGTGTCACGTTTATATGTTCGGGTGATCGTTACGCAATAGAATACTTCATTTGAAAATCAGCTCATCTTCAAACACATTCTTTATGCGTTTTACATGATTTGTAATCAACGTGTATCTGTAATGTGAATTTGAATTACCAGATACATCTATATAGATATTAGAAATATTCTTATGAAATTGTATCCAGCATTTTGATGTTATCTGATCATATACATTAACAGTTTAAAATTTAAAATATGAATGACATATGCACTATTGTATAGATATATTTGACGTTGTCAGTTAACTGTGAGAGATAGATTAGAAATGTGTATTTTGGGTTGAGATATTTACAAAAACGTTCCACTAACATATATCCAAACTCTCACGGCAATAATGGTATATTGAATATTTCAATCTTTGTCTTTAATTTCACAATAAATGAATTTACAAGTTTTTTTGGCACGTAAAAATATTCGAAGCTGAAATGTCAAATAAAGTGTATAGTTCAATCATTGAAAGATAATTGAGAGCGAGAGCGAAATAATGACGTCACACATGTATCTTTATCAACACTGAATTAATATGGCAGACCATGTGAAATGACTTCTTGTCGTTATACATATACCCCAATAATATACATAAATAATAAATTAAATAAACTGTTGCATATGCCTGTTCAGTGTTCACATCATAAAGCTTTTAGCGTTAAAGTGACACAGAGCATTTTTCACATTTTCTTTGATAAATGGCAAAATTCAGTTAAAGCAATATGAATCGACTTGCATATACTCTAAATGTAGAATATATAACTTTTTAAAAATCGGACAATGAACTTATAGTACAGAAGTCGTACTTACACTTTCATTTTACGTTTATACTTGTCCTATTACTTACTGAACATTAAAAAACCCAAATTTTTGGGTCTGCTCTGGAAAAGATCCCCAAATTTCGTTCGAAAATTTGGTGAGCCATTCGCGGAACATTGTCCGGTTTTCGATCATCACGACTTTTCACCTATAAATATACATTAAATTGACTTGATTAGCTGGTAAGTTTCAGAAACACTAATACCTTCTCGATAAGATAACACAAATGGTAGCAGCTCAGATAATTCACTCTAAAAAAACTCTTTGTCACTTTAAGCACATTGTGTTTATGCATTGCAATAGTATGTGTTCCTCTAATAGTACTATCGCATAACACAGAGAGTGTGCATCTTTGTCGAAGTTTTTTTTGGCAAAAATACAAGTACTGACATTCAACAGCAAATGAAACGTTACCATACAGTTACCAAACAGTTATCATACGTTACCATACAGTTACCATACGTTAACATACGTAACCATACAGTTACACGTCTTCAGAAGCCAACTCAACTTACTATGCACTTTTAAAACAATATTTATTCATATGTTTTTTAAGAAATGCGTTTTAAGAAATAGTTCTTTTGGAGTCTCCTATAGGACATCCTATATTTATGCTGAGTCCACAACTTTTAGTCCAAGGTTTCTACACTTAATATGTTTTTATACTTAAATGCAAGTTTCTGGCAAAGTACCATTGTTCAAAATGCGATTGCAGCACCCAAACGTATTTGAGCTTACATAAAAATAAATTCAGCATAAAGTGATATATGAAATTAAAAGTACGTCTTAACACAACAAATTCGACTTTCTCGAACAAAATTATTTCGTGTTTTACTCTGTTGAAAATTAGATGACGTTTCTTTTGCGGTTGAGTGTATGATAGTTCTATTCGTGAATCTGCAGTATGGTGACGGTCATTTGTTGAAAATTTATTCCTGCGCCGTCATTGTAACAGCGCAAACCTTAATAGATACAGTGCCATTTTTCAAAGATTCTCTCTTCAAAATATTAAATCATTTATTGAGGAAAGCATATATGTGAAGAAATTCAGTGTCGAAACACTGTAATATTCCGAAAAGGTAAGTTTGTGCCCCTTGTGTATCAATCGTACATACAAAATGCATCCCGAAAGTTTGTTCACCTACTTGTGTTTCTTAATGCAAATATCATGCACTTTTGGGTGTATTTTAAGCATCGTCTCGACGCGAAAACAAAAATGACCATTTTGTATTTTCCCTTCGAAAACAGAACATTGAGTATTCCTTGGCATATTTTTATTGTATACCTCATAATAAACCGCAACCGTTTTGCAGCTCTTTGAAGAGAACAGGAGTTGAACTTTTCCAAAACTACATACGATATTTTCTCTTGTAAATTATGCAACATGTGATCAACTGCCTCATATTGAGTACGTATTCCAAGTAATCTCATATAATGACTCTTGGCTATGATGAATATGTACTCATTTAATCGCGAAGAAACCGTTTTATAAAGGATATTTGAATTTTCAAATGTTGACCCATTGTTTTATTTTGTCGGATTTCGAAAACTGAGATGTCGAGCACATGGGCAAGTTTGAGAATGATTAATGTACATATGGATATATCATTGTACTTGATGGAACGTGATTGACGTAACAATGACAGCCAATTTACAAGGTACACGTGTAGGTGAACAAACTTTCGGCTGCAGCTGTAATCCCGTCCCTCAAACATATGCAATACTGGCATAAAGCATAGATATATCAGCATATTTGATAACTAATATTGAATATTATTTCTGAAAATAAAGAAACATTCAAAGCATTTATATATTCGCTTTTGCTTATTTGATATACAAAGTTCTTAATTATATACTGATTAGCACGTGTAGCCATGACATGCGATATGTGTGTACATTCGTTACCAAGGTGATCTGGCGGATCAGAACGAGTCATTGGGTTAAAGGGCAGCCGAGCCGGAAATGGCATTAAACGAGAAACTGTGATATGAAATATAATAGCATGAAATATTTCATAGTTCAACCATACCACAAAGAAGTAGATAGTTGAAATAATACCATTAACACATACAAATTAGCATGATGAGAATCTTTGATAAGAAGATAAGATACATAGAAACATCTAAATCAATAATGACCTAAAAATTTACATTTTACATGGTTTTGAATCATTTACAAAAAGTGATGCCTTATATGAAAGTAACAGCGTATTCATAAGCTACTCTGGGTGAATAACGTTGCATATGAAAGATGACATCATAAAACTTATTAGAGTATAAAAATAAATATTGATTGAATGAAACATAAAACATTGAGGTGGAATCCATTGTAAAGCCATGTTTTTTTCGTGACAAAATAAACGTGTTTTTTTATTATGAAGAATTTCAATTTTAATTAAATTGATATTAATATCTTGCTTGATTTCCAATTTGAAGCCAGTAAACTATGCACGTTCATCTCAAACGGAGTTTTAATGTGAATGACTATGAATTTGTGATAAGTTTGTAAAAATTACATTTGTGATTTAAAATATGTCTCCGCTCTCATAATGCTTCCCGAAATACGTCGTAAGTAACGTGCTCCTTTCAAAAGTGAAGGCTTGATTGTATCAACCAGACCAACTTCCAAACGCAAGGCATAACTCTTGCCAGTCTGCATTACTGGCTGATTTAAGCCTTGCGGTATTTCCCTCGCTTTGTTGTGCCTAGATAGTGAATCGCTGCACCAGAAATGCACAGCGGGCCTGGATTTCTAAGCACAGATTTCTTAAGGAAATACTGCAAGGCCTAAATCAGCCAGTAATGGAGACTGACAAGAGTTATGCCTTGCATTGGCAAGTTACTACCAGACTGGTACGGGGCAGAACGTTGCATATCTTATTACAATTAATGTAGCAATGGCGTTTCCTTTGTGATGTACGCAAGAGAAGTCAAATGGTAGGATAAAGCATTCATCATTACCATGAATACGATGTAATTCTTAACAAAATGCAAGGTCCTTTACTGAAGTCCCGATTCAATTATCAAATAATCTCAAATGATAACAATGATAAACTGACGGGCAAAAGAATTTATAACACTTACTTGTTTTCGATTTGAAATTTCGAAATGAGATTCATTTGATTTTGGCACGATACCATAACACCTTTCGACAGAAGTTTGAATGACTTAATTGGTGACTGTTTTATTGTTTAACTAAAATATCAATATTTAATGTAGACAGGTGTAAGAAATGAAATTTGAATCAACATGACCCCTACCATGTTTAAAATCTTGAAAATGTGTGCAGGACGAGGCACATTTATGGATTTTCACATAGAGTAGGTGTTATATGTCCATAAACATTTGTGTTTTATCAAAATTAATTTGGGGAAATTTGAAAATTTAAAATTCAAAATTTTAAATTTTAAATTATTTTTTTAAAAACTGCGTAACGGTATTCTTTGACTGGTTTAATGTTTTAGACCAATTTGCCGAACTAGTCGGGTTTTGAATACGACGTCGAAAACTCGAGGTGTTTGACTTTTATACATATGATAAACTGTGATATACTTTCTTTTGCCCGTCAGCGTAGATGCATAAGTTCAGTAAGCGAGATTTCAATGGCCTCTTATCGGCGGCAAATGTTACAGTGAATAAAAGTTTTGCCGTGCTTAAGAAGTAAGGTATGTAATCAAGGAATTGATTGGAACTTGTCTTACCTGGACCTGAAGGACTGGATGCTGTGAAAAGGGGAATTATATCATGATAATACCGAAATTCTGTTTTTGTTGTGTTATTAATCAGATAATCATTAAAAGCTATTTCCACAATATGTCAATTTCCTAATTGATTTCGCCGCAAGCGGTGTTAAGCAATAACTCACTCACTCACTCCTAATTGATTATAAATTCCAAAATAAGACCGGATGCAAATGCTTTGACATAGCCATCTACTGAATTCCTCACGACAGAGGGGGTAACTGAATTATTTACGCTAAAATTTTCTGCCATGGATACATAACAGTTGCAATTTCAATCGGGAGAGTTAGAATAAATTGGGTAATGATAAAAGATAAAATTTAATGGTAACAGATCGTAGTTCTTTCGGGCTAGCATAAAATTACATTTGATTGGAAGTGATTTGTAAAATGAAAATGTAGTATTATATTTAATTTACTTGTATCTCTGTTTATATATCCTATCTTCAGTTGATCGTGTAAACAAAAGTATGAATTTTTAAAAAAAACATTTGTAATGCGTTTCTACATATACTTAAAGGGGCAGTAGCACGTTTTTTTAGCAACATTTATTATTTTCAAATTTCCCATTTATAATGATAGTTTATGTCAGTTATACTTACTTTAGAGGGTAAAACATCCCACTGCACAAACCAAATATCCGTACTGGTAATAATGTCGTTACATATAAAGCCAAAATTGCTTTGCGGCCATTTTATTGTGAACACATTTTATTATTTGGAATAACAAAAACGATTCCCATGGCTTTACGAAACCATGTACACTTTATTTCAACTTGTAACGTTATTTTTCAAATACATTTCATTGACTTATTTCATCGAAAAATCGTGCTACTGCCCCTTTAAAGACACGGTACACGCAACATTATGCACATTAGTTATTAAAACGTATAGGCATTGTCATGAAATATATCTCATTGACAAAGATACTCACGTGGCTGCCAGTTATTACTACTGCTCTGTGTATTCGAGCTTCCTTGCCAGTTGTTGTTTGTTTGCGAGGCTGGTTTTGGTGCGGGTTTAGTATTCCAAGATGGCTGCCTCCATTGGTCCTTCTTCGGCCCCCAGCTCTGTGAAGTCGATGACCTCGGCCATCCGCCGGTGTTTGATGTTTGGGAAGAGGGCTTCTGACCCCACTGTGGCGTCTGGCTAGCTGCTATGTGAGTTAATGGACGTATAAATATGTTTGTTTATTCGAAATCATACACAGGACAAAAAGTGGTGGAATCCATTTGCCGGATCCTTCCGGATTCTCCCAAATATTGGCGGATCCTGAGGAATCTTGAAGAATCCGGGAGGATCCGGCAAGCGGATTCCACCACTTGTGTCCTGTGATATATCATGAAAATAACGATAGAAATTAGATGCTTAAGTACGTTTAGGAAAACAAGCATTTTAAGGATGATCCTTATTCAACAGTGACGTTTTGGTAATAATAAATATAGATCATTTTCCAATACAAAACCTATAGCTGCATACCGAAGGTTTGTTCACCTATCTGTGTACTTGAATGCACATATCATGTAATTTAGAATATAATTTTATTCTACGTATCTTCTATCACACAATTAATGTTATACAAATATACAGGACAAAAAGTGGTGGAATCCATTTGCCGGATCCTTCCGGATTCTCCCAAATAATGGCGGATCCTGAGGAATCCGGAAAAAACCCGGGAGGATCCGGCTAGCGGATTCCAACACTGTTTGTCCTGTGATAGTTATTTAATAACATCAGTTAAAGGAGAGTGAGCCTGAGAGAAAATATGTTTTCACACTTATTGTTCCTTTAAATATAGAGAATACAGATACGAATCTGGGTACCGTTCCACTAACCTAACTCTAAGATCAATCTTAACTAATGATAAAGGATTGGCTTAAGATTGATCCTAAGGCTAAGATCGGTTTGTGGAACGACTCCTTGGACTAAATCATTTGGGTTGCATGCATGTAGTGTTAGTCATATGGTCTATACTATGAACTAGCGATATTATTTCTACTCCATTTTCTAGGAAAACTTTGGTTCGTCAGTGAGTTAGTAAATGAACTCAAGTGCAAAAGAAACGTCCCCATATATTTCAATCGACGGGCGATAAATGCGACTGAAACAGCGTTACATCATGTCTTCAGAACCCAACAATACTAAATATGAATTTTCAAAACAGTATCTATTCATAACTCTGAGAAACACAAGTTTTAAGAAATGGTCGTTTTGGAATCTCCTTAACTAGACGAGATAGAAGCCTCAAAAAGCCGGTTTTGGCTTGTTTGGTGACGTCTTACAGTAATGACGCGTCAACAAATTTAAAATCAAAGAAGGTTATTTATGTCGAGGATATCTTTAATTAATTAAATTTCTACTTTGTCAATGTTTTAAACTTAAATACCAAATATTGTGGGCCAAAAACATTTTTAAAAAGCGATTTTAGCACCCAATGTGTATTTGAACAGATACTCTGATGTATGAAATTGTGAATACTTCTATACATAACATGTGGCTACCAAATACTTTCAAAATCTACTTTCTCCGACATCAATATTTCATTTTATACTGTTTTCAAAATGTGGGGACTTTTTTTTTGCACGTGAGTTTAAATATATATACATTCACATATATAAGTAATTTTAAAAAGGCATGCACTTATTCGGGGAAAAACATCACGTTAATGTCAAGTCAACTACGCAAAAATCGTAAAAAAAACACCATCACTAACATCGATTTTTTTGATAATGATAAATATAAGTTTTAAAGGGTTAGCCACATTCTTGTTGGACTATATCATTTTATGATAGTTCTGCATTCAAAAGACGGAGTTGATGTGGGTCATGGCAAAATACTTGGGTTGATTTAGTCTTTCTACAGGTTGTATTTCCATGGAATATCAGGCAATTATTACCCATATGGGAAGATTGACACAGGGTAATATTTATCCTTTTGCTTAACGCTGATTTGTTGTTTAAAGAAACCGAAGTGTATATTAGTGGTGAGTCTTCTTCAATCATCTTTCCTTTCCTGACTGGTAACTTAAGAAGGTATGTTGTGCATTTAAACAATTTTAATAATAATGATAATATATCATCTCGTATAGCTCCCTTACAAATTGCTTAGTATATTTTCAAGGCGCTGACATTATTACCATTATATAGGGAATTGTACTTTCGGAGCAGCAATAAACGCTTCACGAAACCACCCGAATTTCAGGTATCAAGCTGGGCGGACTGAGTGCAATTTGGCTATTATCATTTTACATGCAAAATATGTCGGAGTAAGCAGTTAAATTGTCTAAACATGATTTTTTTTACTGATTTACTATGAATGACCTAGAAAAGCTTGCAGTCGCAAAGAATGCAACGGGTTATATTCAAATGCAGTGACGTCATAGGCGAGGGCGGCCATGAAGCCACAACGTCAACACCTAGACTCGAATTACGTTATCAGTATAACACGGGAGAGATAATCTGTCATGCCTAGTCACTCGTCAGTTATTGTCTAAGTATTTTATCCAAGATTGGAACCATGTTTACCCATTCCATCGGCAGGGTCGACTGGGGGCCCAAAAGGCTGCTGTTGTTTGTCGGGAGGGGGGTAGAAGTTTTCCCCTCCATTTGGCGGAGCTTGTGTTTGTAAACATAAATTAGTTCATGCAAATATAACTTGATTAGATTAAGTGACTACAAAAGGCATGCATACAGTTCCCATTATTGATAAGTAATGGGCACTTTCTACGATACCAATGACATATTTTATGACATTTGTGAAATTATTCGTCATTATTGGTCATATTTTCAAGACATTGATTGCTGTATTAAAGATACATCCATTGTGTTTCATAACATTTTATTTGGCTGAAATACGTGCCAACATACGATATGTGCTGATTTCAGTTCAAATAACTTCACTCAACTTGCTTTTCATTCCCAATAGCCAACTATATCATAATTACTAGTTTTTAATTAAAATTAAGAAACATCATTATACATGTACAGAAACCGAAACCACACGTTCCATTTACTCTCACTCAGTAGTTATAAGACCTATTGAACACTATCAACCCAAAGTTGTCTGTTTGTATGGTGAAAATATTTCAAAAATTACCTTTGACCATTGTCCGTGTTCGATCAAAAATCGACACTTGTACCTTTATATCATCAATATACTAAATTAACTATCATCAAAATGGATATTTTCGTTAACAGTCAGTACTTCTTGAAAGATTAATGCATATGTGACCCACAACAACACAATGGATGTACCTTTAAGAAAAGTGTACAATTTAAATTTGATAACTGCACTCTTGTGCTTATCTCCTTGGCATATTAATTAGTTATGTTTGTGCAAACATCACGTAATTAAAATATGTAATTTAGTAAGCGATAGCATATGTTAAGGAGAAAACATGACTCCGAGGTCTTCTGCTCTGAGAATAACCTGAAGGGAGGGATAAAGCCCCGAGGGCGTTAGCCCGAGGGGCTATCCCGACCTTGAGGTTATTCTCAGAGCAGAAGACCGAGGAGGAGTGTTTTCTCCAGCTTATAAACCGTCAACTATCAAAATTTACGAGTTATAGTTTCGGACGCTCAAAGGGCCTAATTCCTCCGCTTAGACCATTTTAAAAGCAGAAGACGAAGGAGGAATATTTTCTTCCTATTTATAAACGTCAAATGTAAAAATTTACATTTTATAATTTTCGATTCCCAAATTGAATTCAACTCTACTCATCATCTCGGTCTGCATAGCCGAGCGGTCTAAGGCGCCAGTTTAAAGAACGAAGGGTGCAAGGTTCGAATCCAGCTATTTCAACTTGGAAATTTTTAACTTTGTATAATTTTCGATAATAATTGGTGCTTGTTGGCTATTGCGTTGCAAGTCTGAAAAATTATTCTAAGTGCATTTCCAGGTCTTACTTTAAAAAAAACCTTAGGTTCAGGTCTTACTTTCAAAAGTAAAACCTCATAGCGGGTTATTCTCGGAAGTAAGACCTCATTTGAGGTTATTCCAAGAAAAGAAGATACCTACAAAACAACAGACAGAATCCGACCTAGGTTTATAACTTTGATAAACACAATGTATGAAAAGTTATGAAGATAAACCGTCCTAAGGTACACGACACTACTAATTCGGAAATCGTAAACTCAACAAAAATAATGTTCTCATGTAAATAGGTTAATTTGAATAATTCGCTGACTATGCAATAAATGGGAAATTTGCAATGATCGTTAAAGAAATTGATCTATGTTAAAGGGGCATTACACGTTTTTTTCAAATTTTATTTTTTCAAATTTCCCATTTATAATGATAGTTTATGTCATTTATATTTACTTTAAAGGGTAAAACATACTATTACACGAACCAATTTTCCATAGTGGTAAAAACAGTGCTGCATATAAAGCAAAAAATGCATGGCGGCCATTTTATTGTGAACACATTTTATTATTTCGAATGACAAAAAAGATTCCAATGGCTTTACGGAACCATGTACACTCGTTTTTAAACTTGATTTTCCCAAGAGGAAAGGTTGTTTTACTAATAGTGACATTATTTTTATAAAATATTTCATCGACCTATTTCACCGAAAGAACGTGCTACTGCCCCTTAAAAGCTACATCTACTACTACTACTACTACTACTACTACTACTACTACTACTACTACTACTACTTATACTACTAATACTACTAATACTACTAATAATTATATCAGGCTGGTACATACGCTGTTGATAGGCTGCCATTGCTTGCTGTGACTGACCTGAAACAAATAAATTTCATTGTTGCGTTTTGGTATTATGGTTGATCATGATTCCGCTTGATTGTGTGTTTGATTTTGTGGTTGGTTTTGTGTAACTATATATATACTTGTATATACTTATATATTTTTTACTTGATCTTATGCCTGATCGGCCTCGTTCTTCGTTTGGAAAAAATATCATCCTTTTAGTTACTTCGATCCAAGACGTAGATTTCAAAACAAAATATGTTATTGGACTATCATTTTATGTAATAATACAGCGATATCAGAGCTCAGGTACATCGTGCTGCAAATGACGTTTGCCACTCCGATAGCGCCGGAAGCTGTTACATGTTTCTGTACGGGAAATGATTCTGGCCAGTAGGAGCTGGTTGTAAAATTATTGGACCTTGCACTACATATATTGTGTACATTGTATGGAACTTTTTCATTTATTGATAAAATAAATCTCTTACCTGCACCCCATGATGCTTGTCCTGTTGAAGAAACAAACACGTGTTATATGCTTGTGCAATAGTACAAATGTATTAAACATATTTGCGATATACCGTACATATGTATTTATTACTCACCTTTGTTAAAGGTGAGTAAATAAATGTACGTGAATCCAAATAACACTAAAGGAAGAAATCATTCAATACCTTTAGTAATAAATATTGCCTGAACGGTAAGATGAATTCATCATAAACTTACCCTTCTCCGGATAGACATGTACAAATCTTAAGATAAATCAACCAACTCGTAATGACATGCCTCGTAACTCATACAAGTTCGTAATGACATTAGATGAGTGAAGTGAACATAACTCACTATCCTCTAAAATGACATTTTGAGGTCTACATCTGAAAATAACACACACGATATTTTGTAATGTCATAAACGAGTAAATATGAAAATGACTCATTACATCCATTAAAGACGTTATAAAAATGCGTAAATATGATAATAACACACGGTCATACTCAATCATGTCTGTAATAAAAACATACAAGATACGTAAATCTGACAATAAGTTACGCACTTTTCTATAATGACATAGATGTGTAACTCTTTAATGTCATGGATATGTAAATCTGAAACTATGTCACAATGAAACGACTCTGTAATGACATAAATCGGTAAATCTGTAAATTAAACAAACTTACACGCCTCTTTAATGTAATTGTTGTGTAAATCTGACATATTGTTACACTTAAACACCTCTGTGATGACATACGTGTGTAAATCTGAAAATTAATCAAACTTACACTCATGGATTATGCAAGTCTGAAACTATGCCACACTTAAAGAGGTTCGGAACAATTGCCCACGCTCATCTCTAATTGTCAGATTTTCGCTCCCAAAAGTTAATAGCGCAAGTCCATTTTTTATCAACAGTGTGTTGTGAGAAACATTACAAATCGAATTACCTTTGGATACTAGTTAAGAAAGGTAATGATATTATGGTTGTGTGAACTAGTTTATGTTTTATGGTAAAGTAAAGTATCTGCTCTACAGCCTTATATAAATGAATTATGCCATAAATAAATTCAATGTGAAGTGAAGAGTTATCTCCCTTTGCCAATACTTTTCATCACTATTCAACTTCAGCATCAAATTATTCAGAAAATAGGTTTGTGACATATTTTTTTTCCTTATTCTTCAGCGGTAGTTTTATCATGTTTGAATTATTTTCCATTGATTGTTATTCTTGAACAGGCCTTTTCAAGTTATTTCCGCAGAATAATTTGTTGACATTATATTTTATCATATAAGGTTAATGAAACAAAAGCAACATACAAATTGCAGAAATCACTTTTCTATTCTAATAACATTCCAGTAATGAAAGACAACAATATATTTAATAAAGCTCTGAATGATAATCATTTTTTTTGGGTAAAAGTGACTTTAACAAAATAAAACAAGTTTGCCATTTTTTGAGACATTATAACAAAAAAGGTCCGTGACACGCAATTTTTTCTTTTTGAATCTCGAAAAATACATATTCAGCTTGCATCGAGCCAACTTACAGCAATTTTTCATTTAATTTTTCATTGTTATTGGGAACCTCTTTAAATGCCTCTGTAATGACATGAATAAGTAAATCTGACAAAATGTCACTCAAATACCCCTTCGATATGACATATTAATATAAATCTGAAAATAACACACATATACACCCCTCGGCACATTATTGGATGAAAAAAGTCACACATTTCAGCTACGCTGTAATGACACAAGACAATTTAAATCTGAAAATAACTTCACATTCCTCATAATCATTTAAATTTGAAATATGAAAACATAATGATAAATCAGACAAACAATAGTCACATTTTGATCAGTTTAAAATTATTAACATGAGTTGCAAGTGAAAGTGTATCACAACGAACAACTATGCCTGGATTTAATAACATATGTGTTTTTTATATCATTCAAAGAGACAAATAATACGTTACCATTTTAAATATAATCCATGGCAAATGACACCCTGGCAACTGAACACCATGGTAAATGAACACCGTGCACATAAATATTGTTATATACGTACACCCCGGCAAATGAACAGCAATACACAGTGCCATCATGTCAAATGAACACCCTGACACATTAACACCATGACATACAAATGTATGAACACCTTTGCACATGAACACCCTATATACAAAGGGTCAAATTCGTTAACTTTAGAAATGGAACATCGGTGCATTTAGCCGGTGCCCGTGCACAAACACGACATTCAACTCCAAATACGAAATCATCTCCGCTGGAAGCGCTTATAAAATCTTCAAAGTAATTAAAATGATACTTTCATCCTCATCGGGAGCAACACCGATGCCAACATAACACGACGTTAAAACATTTTCAATATTGCTTAAAGAATATGTTTATACTCGACCAAGCCTTTGAGTGCTGAAGGTGGAAAATGAGTAGATTTGAACGTTGGGGATTTATTGTTATTTTATCGTTAGAAAGCGTTCCTGAACACCATAGAAGAACATCCAAATGAGTAATTTGAAGCACCACACAAACAACATTGAATATTTCTTCTTACCAGCTTCCGAGAATGGTTCAAGTGGTTGGTATTGACCACCTTGATTTTGTCCTTTAATAGTTAAATTTGATATATTTATGATAATTATGACATTTGAATAAATTCTTACTTTAAAGGATCTGATCTTTTGTTCAGATTATATTGTGTGATTCTGACTTGATTGATAATTGGTTTAAATGACTTTGATTACATTTGGTTGATATTAACATTTTAAAAAAAGATATTTCCTCTCACGAAAGTTGATAAATTAATGTAAACTGACAGGCAAAAGAAAGTATAACAGTCACTTGTTTTCGATTAATTCATTATTTTAAAGAAATAAGATACATTTGTTTATGGCACGATACAATAACATCTTTCGGCATTAGTTTGAATGACTTAATTGGTGACTGTTTTATTTTTTATTTAAAATATCATTATTTAAAGTAGACATGGGTAAGAAATGAAATTTTCAACAACACGATCCCTCCCATGTTCAAAATGTGTGCAGGACGAGGCACATTTATTGATTTTCACACAGAGTATGTGTTATATTTCGATGAACAATTGTGTTTAATAAAAATTAATTTGGGGAATTTCAAACTTTAAATTTTGAATTTTAGTATTAAGAAAAATAAAACCGCGTAGATGTATTCTTTGACTGATTAAATGTTTTTGACTAATTTCCCAAAAAAGTCCGTTTTTTAATACGACGTCGAAAACTCGAGATATTTGACTTTGAAAATTATACATAAGATAAATACAACTGAGCGATATACTTTATTTTGCCCGTAAGTGTATCATCTTACCCGGATCAGCAAATAGGTCTTGTTGATATGAATTGCCAGAATTTGGGAGCTGGCCTGAGAGATTTAAAAGTAACTACTATTGGTATTTAACTACGTAAGTATACACTGTTCAAGTCTCATTGCGTATTTTGACGTATTTCAATATTTTAAAGTAAATGTAAAATGTAAATAAATAAAATTTACACAAAGTTTTGATCGGGTGTTTTCAACTTTGATTTTCATTGTTAGGAATATAGTCATTTGAAAACCACATAACAAAATAACAATTCGAAAACTCAATTAATCAACAAAAGTATTAAAATATTTAAAATAAAATCAATTGATTTATTTCATGTTAAAACTGATTCTCTTCGAAGGTTACCCAAAACCATTTACAATATTATTTCAAACCAAATTATTAGAGTTTACCGGTTTCGTAAAACAATTATTATATCGGTTGACAGGTTTCGATTGTCCGACCATAGTTAGTTAATGGTTACTTCCTGCAAATATTTTATCAACATTGATATACATGTCAGTTTTTGAACTTTAAATGAGAATTGTTTAATCTTCATTTACAATTCGTAAAAACGTCTACTTCTTTAGGATTTATGTTTTTTCCAAACATCCCATGTATGACAATGTGTGACAAATTGCTTATACAACCACTAATACTTTAAATCTCCATGTCTACAATTGCGAAATGTAATAACCTATACAATATATATTCCAATTATAATTACTAATATTCCCACAATTAACAAACTTCTCTTGCGTCTCAATTCTGAATGCAAAGCGAATCATACATGGAATTGATAAAAATAAAAATTGTCAAAATTAATGTCATATCTATCATCCAAATATCATTTTTGTAAGGGACGTTTGAATATCCTAAGTATTACACCAAACTTGTATATTTTATAATGAGACACAGTTGTTGACAACAAGGTCCTCGAATGAAAAACATTACAAAACTAATGATTAATTGGAGACCATTTCCATTTAAAAAAGAACGTGTACACATGAACAAATCCTCTTACCAGTTTCTGCAAATTGCTCTAAATGTTGGAACATAATACCAGGTGGGGGTCGTTGATTTTGCCCTATAATATTTAATACTTTTATATACAACGACCATGTCAAACATATATATCCATAAGCCTTTGTCCACAAAACATCAAAATATTCTTAAAATTTTCATTCCACGTTATGATCGATAACTTCAAATAGACATAAATTGAAATCGGCTGAACTGCTTGTTATGATGATAATACTGAATTAATAAGAATTTGCATAATAAAGTTTCAAAATTACGTAAATACAGCGATTGAGGGAAAGTCTCTTATATACTGATGGGAATGAATAAAGGAACACTGAAATTGAAATTTCACAACACGTAAGTACGCTCAATACGCCAAACCTATTGGGTTTAGGTCGCCGAAACACTCACATACTGGAAGCACGTGCATTTTAAAGTTTTACTTTATTTTTAGATATTTTTTTTTCAAATACATTTCATCAACTTATTTGAGCGAAAAAAAGTGCTACTGCCCCTTTAATTGTAGTTGAAAATCATGATTACTTCGGAATTCATACAATATTTACAATACATGTGCGCTACTGTAAACAACAGACATGGGGAACACAAATCACCAGCTCTTGGTTTATGTTATACACCATTAAAGGGGCAGTAAAACCTCATACAAGATCATTAATACCCCTGGAGCTAACCGTTCCTTTATTCCTTTCCTTCAGTATATATAAAACTTAAATGGACTTTTCAAAATTTGGAGACCTATGAACTTACCCGGGTCAGTATACATGTCCGGCGAAGGATAGGGGCTGCCCGATTTTGGTCGCTGGTTTTGTCCTATTATGATTAAACTTAACATTTTTTAATTCTTCATATGGGATGCAAAACAGTGATGTACTATGTTTCGAGTCGACTCCATGAGACTTGCGATGAAAACGTAATGAAAATATATCTGTTCTTGTAACAAAATATTCGAGAATTTTCAAATTGTAACATCAAATTTTTGTTTATCAAGAACAAATATTGTATGTATTTGGTCTGTGTTTGATCAGACCAAGATAGCAAAGAATTGCCTGGAGTTTAGTATTCGAAGAACCGACAAACCGGATCATAATTGTTATTGTTTAGCTTAAGCCTTTTGAAAATACATAATTTCACGGACAAGTATGATTAAATAGGCAAACACATTAATTACCAGAATTAAAACCTTAGCAAAAGTATGTTGTTCAAGACTTTTTCATTAAAATAATTATAAAAATCAGATGAAGAGAAAAACGCACTTTTCACCAAAACACTTAATAACTCTGTAATGAAATATGGAAGTACCAGAATGTGACTGTAGAGATATTTATTCAATATAAAGTAATTGAATATTCGAAAGCGGCACCAAAACCATAGGAGTTAAAACCACAAATCCTTGAAAGCTCATCTTACCATTCGGATCTGGATATTGGTCTACGGCAGGGTATGGTCTTGGGCCCTGTCCTATTTAATTGGATTTGATTAATATTAATTGCTGATTTTTGTCAGATGTATGTTGTCACAGATCGACGTCCATATTATACTATAAGATATTACATAAGATATTATAACGTTATAAGGTGATATTTGATTATATCAATAAGGAACGTAGAATTTTAATTTGACATTTACATAACAGTATTTATAATAATTTAGCCATGGGTTTGAGACATTGTACTTCTGATTTTACACACTTGAAATTAATTTTGAATTTAATTTAACACTTCCAAGTAAGAGAAGAAACACGTCAAATATAATTCGTTCAAAAGAATGGTTAATGATGAATAAATATTACCTATTTGTTTTGTATTATAATGATTTACTATCTTTTATTATCCCGTTAAGACTAAATTGTCATGCAACTCAAGTATGTTTGTAATACGTCAATATGTGTAATATATCTCAATTGCAGTAGGTATATCTGTAAAACATGATTTGAAGAAAGCAAACCGAATCACATGAATAGAATAAGGTAAATGGTCTCAAAGTGACAATATTCGAATGTATCAAAACGAAAACTTAACATTTTCACTCAGGAAAAATATTAAAAGAGAAAATCTAATCCCAAAAATAAATACAGAGAAAGATCTTACCAGGATCTGGATATTGTTCAGCTGGAGGATATGGGCTATTGTTTCTCTGACCGGGTCCTAGTGGATTTAAATGTTTCTTATTGTTGCATCACATGACTATACAAGGATCACAACGAGTAAAAGGCTTGTGATGATTTGTCAAATCGTGAACAAAAAACAATTTATATATCACTTAACCATATGATATTTTGTACCATAAAATAGCCAAGTTGTTTTTATAATGCGTATATATCATAGAATTCGACGACACAAGTGATATATATATACAGTTCGGTATCTAAACAAGTATCAAAAGTTAAATCAAATGTACAGTTGGAATTTGATTGATGTCAAAATTCGTCTGATTTTAACATTTGTACTTCTAAGTCATACATTTCGAATATTCTATGTCAGACAAATCGGATTTCCCATAAACTAATCCCTTTCCAAACATTGAAGTTGTAAGTGTAATTTAATTCCTAATCGAAATCGTTACAACATTAAAACCAAATCCAATTAATTGCTTTCTTAGCGCATCAATTGTTATAATTATATTTTTATTGACAGTTGTATTCAAAAGTAAACAACATTAATATTGTGGAATGACATTAAGAGAAAATTCAAAGCAATCGCAACATGTATCCACATCCAAGCAAGAATGGTACACAACTTTAATATAATCTCACCAAAGCCTCTGTATTGGTCAACGGGTGTTTTTGAGCTGTTTGGTGTATGGCCTAGTGAAACGTAAATTATTAATTCAAAACGTTAATTGTTTGTATTCAACAATGAAGGGGGTCCTTGGACAAAGTTAATAATAAATAATAATGCGGAGTAACAACGGAAGAACGATTTGTGAACACATTTTATATCTTAGAATTGCAAATATGGATTTGATATAGAATCCAGGAGAGGAGTACAGAAGATCCGCTTAAACATGAAATAGAACCACAAATAAAAGTCACAATTGGTATCGGTTAGTGTAATTTCTAAATCATAAATTATAGTAGTATCATATATAATAAAATCCAAACATCACTGAAACGAATAGAGAACATGTTGTACGATCATAAAACCTTTCAAAACCAGACCACCATTATAACAAGTACAATACACATTCATAAGAGTGGAAGTCGACAGGGTTTTGTTCTTATCGCACAGGTGTTATAGTCGCGTGGAACGATTGAGTAGAGACTTCTTGTGACCACCACAGAAGCTTAAAAAAATCAAATAAATTCCTTTCCAAACATAAACAAAACAGTGAATCTTACCAGGGTCGGGATATTGATCCATACGGGGGTATGGTACCTTGGGCCTTTGTCCTGGTGAGACATTTTCGTGACATTTAACCACATATTATTGAGAAACAAAATAAGTACAACCTAAACAGATGATTTTTTTAATATAAATAAGCCAATTACTAAATATCAATCTCAAACTCAATTCATATATCATGTTTCTGTCTCATCAGTTCATAGTGTATATTCTGGACTTAACAATAACATTTTAATGACACATGTAACTAACAATGCGAACAAGAAAGATAACAATACATAGCCTAATAGTAATGCCGGTCCTAAATGTCTTTGTGCAAACTTTTTGGTTTACCTACCAACCAATTGTCCAAATGTAGTGTTGTAACAGGGTACAAACACAAAACGTTTAATTTCGACCACGACAGCAAAACAGTAGAATAAAAATCACATATGAAAATTTTGAAGAAACCATACTCTCGCCAGGACACATAACTTTATACAGTTTAATGTGAAACATATCTTCATAAGGGCTAGTACATTGTGTTATAAGTAACTTTATAATATTCCTAAAAGTCTGGACATGCATGAATGCAATCTTGCTTCATCAAAACTTACTGTATTTTTTGGCATTCTTCGTCAAATGTTTTGCATAACAATTGGATTCTTTACACTATATTTTAAGTTATTTCATTTAATTTTTTGTTTTCTTAACGTAGCAATTGTTGTCATCATAAAATGTATTGACATTTTTATTCAAAAGGAAACAACATAAATGTTTTGGCATGATATGAAAAAAAATTCAAAAGCATTGCAACTTTCAACCAAATCCAAGCAAGAAACCAAACCACAATAAACGGAGGTCAGGTGAGGTGAGTTGAGGTTTAACGCCGCTTTCAAGAGTATTTCACTTATATCGGGGCTGCTAGTATTATGGCAGGGAGAAAGCCTGCAACTCCATGTGGTTATGCATTGCGGTGAATCCTGCGAGCATCGGCTGGAACTAGCGAACCATAGGTGGAACTACGCTGAAATCCAGAGTAGCATTGCACCCAAACCTTACTGCAGGCAAAGTTGCCTAGTTGTTCCTGGCTAATTACTTATTATGAGGTACATGTGTCCACTGGAATCACCTCTAGACGAGTTTGAATAAAATCCAGAAGAGAACATGAAGCAGACCCACAACAAATGGAGAAACAATCAAGGCCGGATCTTATAAAGTCAATCATATTTGAGATTGAAGATATGGAATATTTGCTATCTTACTAAATCCAATAATGGTACTAATGCTTAAAATAATACAAATATCATGCAGCAAAAAGATTCAAAATTATTGATTGAACAGACCTCTTCATATCATTCCAAATCGCTTTATCATATATATGGTAAATATGTTCTGAGATGTTGTGTCATAAATAAACTGATTGCTTTAATACTGTGCGACCCCGTTTATCCACACAATGTGGTAACTGTTGAAAACCGTGCAGATAACAAATCGTGCGGTTAAGTAAATCATCATTTTCATATAAATGCATAGAGAATATTGGAAATACTACCGTGCGGATGAACGGGTTTCCGGGCATATGGCGTCCGGATGACTGTATATCAATTTACCAAAAAGTAATTATCGCTATTAAATTTCATTCATATGTCCCATTTCTGCCTTAAAGAACATTAATTGTTTGATATTATGAACATTTTACTGACTTTTAAATTTCTCCATATACATGACATACAAAGTCATGTGTCAAAAATGTATCATGTTTCGATCCTTACAATACCATAACTTTAAACAAATGGTTTAATTTTAACATTCAATCAACATTTGATACTATGGCTCAAACTTGTATGTGTTTGAATTGCACTTGTCAACTACAGAACACACATAACGAGTCATATATGGTTGTCAATCATTTGTTCGTACATAACAATTATTTTTCAAATTAGTTATTGTTTACAATCTGTTTGAATTTAGAGTAAACATCCATATGAAAGTTTAAAAACGCAAAAGTTGAAACCAAAACCCCCAAAAAGTTTTTAACAGACTAATGTTTTACCAGTTTGATTTATCTTAGGTATTATCAATATGCGTGTAATGCATTTTTAGATATATAACGTAATGCCCAATATTAATAAGTGTTTTTACAAAAGTGAAAGTAGAAAATCCTTATCTCTAAAAAAAATAGCTTAAGAACAAATTTAATTCTATCAAATAATTTAACTGCAGCTCAATGTTACACAGAATCAACATTTGTAATAATTTACAACAGTTTAAATAATTTTACAACATTATATTTTTGTTAACCAATATTAAAGAAATAAGTAAAAAACCATCACATAAACCGTCAAAACGTATTATGACAAAGAGTGAATGCTATTTTACTCAGTCAAATATTTTGAAATAAATCAACATTGTAATCCATGACATCAACTGCACCTGAATTGAAATATCATCTTGAATAAGAAATATGTTCAAACTCAATAAATCCAATAAAACTTTCATTTGAAAAAATTAATCCAAAACACCCGGGTACCCAGACAATGAAAGAGAGTCGTAAACTAGTCTTAGCAGTCGGATCGGAAAGTTGCTCTCCTTGTGGGTAGGGCCTCTGTCCTATTTTGGTTCAATAATTTTGTTTTTTAGATTTGAAAGAAAGTGCAAAACCAAAAAAAGTCGATTGCATAAAACAAGAATTGCCATCTTAAGTTCAATCTAAAATGTTGCCTGTCGGTATCACTAAGATTTTTCGAAAGTTGAAACCGAATCCCAAAATGAAATTATTGGAATGATCTTACCAGGATCTGTGTATTGTTCAGCTGGAGGGTATGGACTATTGTTTCTCTGACCGGGTCCTAGAGGATTTAAATGTTTTGTATTGTTGAATCATATGAAAATATTTAACATATGCTTCGTCATATTATTTATGTACAAGTGAATTTGTAAATTTAAATTTTGGATGTTTTCTTTAAAAAAAATAAATAAATAAAATGTTAAGGAAATAGAAAGGTCAAAGCAATCGCAAAATTTAACCAAATTCATTCAAGAATAAAATAGAACCGAAAGATTATCTCACCAAAGCCTCTGTATTTGTCAAACTGAGCATTCGAGTTGTTTGGCTGCTGGCCTAATGAAATGTATGCGTATTGTTTATATTGTTTAATGAAACTTAAAGGCGGAACAGTTTCAATATAAAGGCAAGTTGATATCAACAAAAAACTTACTATCTTAAGTTTAATTCAGACATACATTTCATAAGGTATTTGTTCACTGAGAACAAACCCATTATTAAATAGTTTTCTTATAAATTAAAACTTAGCAATTTAAGCGATATTTAATCAGTAAATAAACTTTAAAAAACAAAATGGACAGTGCATGATAAAAAAACGTTTTTAATGTTAAGTATAGTCTTAGATCAGGCGCTAAGCTCCGCCCACACAAATATTGCATCACTTATGTGTCACCACGCGCAAAACATAGTTCAAAGGAAACATGATTAAAATATATAATTTTTGGTTCTGACATGCTGAATTAGTCTAGCTTTCAATCAAACAACAAATAGAATTCATATTGTATAGTTTTTAAAAAGTTTGATCCAGAAAAGAGCATGTGATTGCAGTGTCATTATTGCGGAATGATACAGTAATAAAGTAGTCCCGCAGGTTATTTTGTATAAACGTCATTATGAAGGTTATTCTTTTCAGCTGTTAATCTCGTGTTAATGAGAATGTATACCGGTCACATGACCTTGATTAATCCAATCAATAGAGAGCATATCGCTTAAATTTTTGAATTTAATCAGATAAACGTTGCGTTCAGGTATCACCAATAGAAAATTTTACGAAAATAGAAACCGAAATGAATTACGGGAAAATATCTTACCAGGATCTGCATATTGTTCAGCTGGAGGATATGGGCTATTGTTTCTCTGACCTAGTGGATTTAAATGTTTTGCATTGTGTAATCATATGTACCATGAAGTGTTAATGCCATAAAATGACCCTTTTGATAATTGTCTAATCATGATACAAAAATCTCATCCCAAAAATTCATTTGTTATGCATCATCTTCCTATATAGATATACTGCGATAAGCTCACCTTAATTTTAACGTGTATACTTGGTGGCTATATTTATATTTAATGTGGTCTTCGCCTATATCAAAATTGTAACAAACTGTAATATAACATGAAGTTCTTTACGATAATAAAGCCGAGAAGCTTTTTCTGTAAAAGGAGAAACCAAATATTCAATATTTCAATTTAAAAACACAAATCAAAGTAATAATTTACGCAGCAATTGGCTTAATTTGGTAAAGTGAGAACATTAGCCGTTATATGAGATCCCATTATTTCACGCAACTGTTAAAGAAACCAAACTAAAATCACCAGATGAACCTTTGAAGCGAGGACATATTTCCATAAAATAAAGTGATACAACTCAGTCAGGTAAATAGAAAAAGCATGAAAACCATGACACCATATCACATTTACCGGACATTTACCTACAATGTATTCTATGTGTAGGGCAGCAACCCCATCCACTTGTTAAAACCATGAATCCAAAACAGCAAACATCAAAATATAACCAAGAGGTGTTATTACTGGTGGGATCAAGTAAACTCTTTTGTGAGAGGCAAAGTCTCTGACATATTTGATTCTAGCGTTCGGAAATTGTTGTATCAAACAAATGCAAATTATCTCGAAACTTTCATTTGAAAAATCATGAATCCAAAACACCCAAAAAATTAATGAAAATCAGAAAGTGGTCTTACCAGTCGGGTCGGCAAACTGTTCTCCGGTGGGGTAAGGTCTCTGTCCTATTTGATGTTGTATGTTGTTTATCAATAAAACACATTTGATATCGGACCAATGTGTAAAAGTGACCATATTCGAATGTACCAATAAGAGAATTTACTGTTTTCACTAAGGAAACAAAAGTAAAAGGAGAAAACTGAATCTGGAAATTGAAACCAGGAAAAAATCTTACCAGGATCTGGATATTGTTCAGCTGGAGGATATGGGCTATTGTTTCTCTGACCGGGTCCTAGTGGGTTAAATTGTTTCGTGTTTTGACATTGTATGAACATATGATCAGGAATATATATGGAAACATCACTGTTTTTCTACTTACAAAAATGGACAAAATAAGTATTTGTAGATGCTTGAAACATGAACATGAACATGTACCCGTGTTTGATACTGAAATGTTTACAAATGTTTATGTTGATAATCAATAAGGGAATTTTCATCAACAAGCATTAAATAATAACTAATAATAAACTTATTATTTGTAAATAGAGGATTTTGTAATGATATAATTGCAAAACGTAATATGTAATAACATCCAGCAGAGGTTCAATAAAAATCCTGAAGATCTCCAATGAAAATCTGAATCAAATTAAAATACATCGAGAAAAGCTCGACAAAACATGAGACCAAAGCAAAGGTAAGAATGGCGCAGTCCATGTCGGATTTTATAAAGACAAGTGTATTGTTTAACTTGAAGATATGTGTTATTTTATAATCATAATCACGATATAAAATAAATATTCAAAACGTCCCTATGTTATTAAGTATGTTATTAAATCCGATTGAGAATACCTCTTTGGACCACCACAAAAGCAACTAAAATCATATCAAATCCATTCCAAACATGAACAGAGAATTTAATCTCACCAGAGTATTGGTCAACAGAGGGGTAGACTACCTTGGGTCTTTGTCCTCGTGAGTTTGAAAATGACCATGTTGTTTTAACGCGCAATTTTGAAGTGTTATTTTTCAAAAGCGTAAAAACACAAATTAACAAGTTTGATCAAATCCCTTTACCAATTTCTAATTATAAACCTCAAACCCATTTTTCTTTCGTTGCAGTAATCAGATTTGGTATTGAGTTCTTAATAGCCTTTTAAATTCAACGAATGTTATAGATAGTTACTTTTCCATTTGTCCTTATATAACGATTCGTTAATCAGCTTTACATTTTCATACCACTCAATGTTTGCAATGCAATGTAACTGATTAAACAATAGAACAAAAGAAAAAAACCGAAACCAAAAATGAAAACTATGACACCAATCAAACTTAGCTGAATGATACCTTATATGCAAACTATGTTTAATTTTGATATGAAAGCATCTGAACTTTGACACCAACAACAGTGAATCAAAAGCACCCACGACATGAACAAGAGCTCGATAGGGGCTAGGGCCTCCGTCATATTTGATTCTAGTTTCGATAATGTTGTATCGATCAAAGACATTTGACTGGAAACAATGTGGAAAAATCACAATATTTGAAAGTATCAATGAGAAAATTCACCATTTTAATTTTTTAAAGAAATAATTGAAAAAAAGAAAACCAAATCCCACAAATATGTATACATTACATCAGAGGGACCGATCTTACCAGGATCTGCATATTGTTCAGCTGGAGGATATGGGCTATTGTTTCTCTGACCGGCTCCTTGTGGATTTAAATGTTTCTTATTTTAGAGGTATTTTGATAAATGTTCAGCACCGTTTATTAAAATAATATCTTTGTCTTATTTGAAATGTTTCAGAATTGTCGTATTTATATGTTCAGAAATGAATACAGCGATAACACTTAAAAGTTACTGTTTAGTAAAAGTATGTATACGAAGGGATAGTATACAAATTATGATCAATATGTTAATATTTATGACATTCATAAATGTTTGGAAATTATTGATGACAGTTTTGATAGTCATATCAAGTTACGAAAACATTTAACAGTCAGCAGATATAATTTATCAACAGTTCTGCTGACAACCATCAGATTCAAAGGTATCGCTTTTACAACACACCAACAACATTTGTTATGTTGCAATACTGTTATTCAGAAAAGTTCAAATAAACATGAAACCCCACACAGGAGGATACGGATTTCTTTAGTCATTATCATATATATACTAAAGATTCAAAAGTATGATTTTTTAAGTATGTAATTAAATCCAATTGAACAGCCATCCAAAAGTCTTCCAAAACCACATCAAATCCATTCCAAACATGAACAAGGAATTTAATCTCACCAGGGTCTGCATATTGGTCTGTAGAAGGATAGGCTACGTTGGGTCTTTGTCCTAGTGAGTTTGAAAGTTTTCATGTTGTTTTGTCATACTATTTTGAAGTGCATTGTTGTTTTTAAGCGAGTAAAAATATACAGAAGGTCAATGAACATACTTGATAAAATAAATCAATCAATCAAGTAATATAAATCTCACTTCCTAAGTTAATAATTACAGCCTTTTAAAGTTTAGAAACACGGTTAGATAGATATCTAATCGTTGGTGCTTAAATAACGATTCTTTCATCAATTATTACATGTTCATACCATACATTGTTTGCAATGCAGTGTAACAAAAATAAGAACAAACTAAAACCAAAACCCCATACAATAGCACAAGAGGGAGACCGAAACCAAAAATGAAAACCAAGACATCAAATCAATCTTAGCTAAATAATCACCTAAAATATAAAGTATGCTTAAAATCGCTTTGAAAGCATAAAGACTTTCCTTTTGAAAATATGAATCATTTTACATTTACAGAGACGCCAGGCATTCTTAAAGGCCATGTAGCACGTCAATTGTTTTAGAATGTAAATAATGCACTAACGATGCACGTCTCTCGATATTGCAAACCAGCTGCCCTAAGGTAGTGTACCACATAAGTTATTTGGAAAATATGTAGGTATTCAGGTTTTAAAGTTAAAGACCGAAAGTAATAAATGCAAAGTTGCATAACATCAACATGAACTACATATTGGCAATATTTAAATTTTGCACACAACCTGAAGACCGAAAATGACAGCCGCTATGGCTAATGTGACAACAGTGCTTACACTGCTTATTAGTAATCGTTGGAGTTACAGATTTACCTTAATACAAACTATTGAGTTCTTCTTTGTCAGTTGAGATATTAAAGTAAGCTCAATAGTTTATACAGCGAATCTTATGATTAGTGTAATCCCTTATTGTTTTCATTATCGATTGAAGATAAATTGTAAAGAAAGATAAGTACTTTTTTGCGTCGAAAGGAAGGAAAGTGGGTGCATATGCCCTCATATGACATAGGATAGCTACATTGAGCACGAAAAGCGTGCACTTGCGCCTTCTAACTTAGGCATCAACAACAATGAATCCAAAGCAACCACGAAATAAGCAAAAGCTAGAAAGATAGTTCTAGAGTTTGGGTAGTGTTGTTTCAATGAAAGACATTTATCTCTAAACAATGTGTAAACATCGCACTCTTTGAAAGTAACGTTAAGAAAACTTACCGTTTTCATTGAGAGAAAAAAATGTAAACAGAAGACCAAATCCCCAAAATATACATTACATCAGAGGGACCGATCTTACCAGGATCTGCATATTGTTCAGCTGGAGGATATGGGAAAGCGTTTCTCTGATCGGGTCCTAGTGGATTTAAGTAGTTCTACATTTAGTGTTGAGAGATTTGAATAATTACATTTTGTAAACTAAGTAAAAGTATGTATACGAAGGGATAGTAAAAACGTTCTGATCCATATTTTAATGTTTGTGACATGCATAAATGTATAAACATTATTGATTATTATCAAAGATTTGATAGACATCAAAGCAAGAAAAATTCAACAATCAGCAAATATAATAACAGGGTAAAAGGGTAGAATCCGCCTTGCCAGTTCAACCTAACTTTGGGCATATCCGGAAGAATCCGGAAGAATCCGGCAAGTCGATTCAACGCTTTTTGTCCTGTGCATCAATCAACAACCCTGCTGGCAACATCCAGATCGAATCAAGATATCGCTTTAACAGCACGTCAACAACATTATATTTTACAATTCCGTAACTCTAAGCATTCCTTCAACTCCACCTCAAACCCCATTCACCCCCAACCAAACCCACTATTGCCCACTATTGTACTCTAAAACTGAAAAGTGCAGGTGTTTAGTCATAAGCCAAGGAATAATTCTATGTTGTTTTCTATGAAATTTAAATGCATGAATTCTTCCAAAATTAATTTGGATAAAACACAACTGTTCATCGACTTATGAAACACCTGCTAAGTGAAAATCAATAAATGTGCCTCATCCTGCACACATCTACAACATTTTAAACATGGTAGGAGTCATGTTGGTGTAAACATGATTTTATACGCATTGGTCCTTTCAGTGACTCTAACTCTGCATGTTTGAAAAAAAACAAGTATGATTGTCTGCCGAATCAGTCAACATTGAACATTAAATAATATCCCGGTTCTATCATATCGATTTGTTTTGTTATTTTTACTGTATGAGTGAAACAATAGCGTGTAAAGTTTCTTTTGTACCTCAGTTTACATGTAGTATTTGAGTATGATTGTGTTCTGTATCAATGCTATAACGTTAAGCAACCCTCCAACTACACTCAAAAAACAATTAACATCAAATTACTATATTATTTTGTATATTTGCAAAACGTTTTTCTTAGAAATTGAAACATTTTGACTTATATTTCAATTGGATATATAGCTGTTAAAACATATATTATTATAGTTGAATAGATGTTAATTAAATATATAATTAAAATTGCAATTTCAGTTATTTTAAAAATCAGAATTTTGAAAATAACTGAAGCAATCACAACATATAATTCAATACAAGTAAGAACAAAAAATTATGATATAATCTTACCAAAGCCTCTGTATTGGTCAGCTGGAACACTTGAGTTGTTCGGTGTTTGACCTATTCACACGGTAATGGTTTGTTTGCATTATTGAATATTTGAATTTTTATGGTAAAGCATGGGATAGACGCGATTAAAAATTAAATCACCAGTCGATAATTATAATGAAATTACAATTTGCAAATAGATAATGTTCTTGCGAAAAAAAGACATGAAAACTTTTCAGTAGAGATCCAATGAATAGCTCGAGAAGAGCCAACATCCTCCAAACATCCTATAAAATCCACAAAACCCACAAAAATCCAATAAACATGAAGCCAAAAAACAAAACCAACAAAGAAGCCATGATAGTCGGATCTTATGATAGCAAGCGTATTGTTCAACCTCATCACATCATATAGGCATATTAACTTATATAACGAGGATTCACGAGATATTTGATAATTTTCACAATTCTCTCTATATCCAAAACCAATCCATTTCCAAAAAATGATCAATTTAATCTTACCACGGTCTGCATATTGGTCTATAGAGGGATACGGATTCATCGGTCTTTGTCCTATAGAATTTGAGAGTTGGTGATTTATCAAATAATGTTGATTCCTTATTTTGGCATGTTTAAGATAAAGTAGAAATAACACCAACGAATAAATCAATTTATCAATTAATAGATATAAATCTTAAACCAAGTCCCTGTATCTATCTTTGCATATATCAATATTTCATATCACATGTGTACATATTGTATAGAATTATATTTATTAACTTTCGATGCAAATTATAAGAGAGTAATAGGAAGTTATATAATAGTTGGTCCTTACATAGTGATTGTTTAACAAAAATGTTCACATAGTAAACATTGTTCTAAATATAGTTTATATAGAGACTAGAGATCCGAAAAAACTCAAAAAGACAAAAACAAAAACTGAAAGTTTAAAGACAATAATCTTGCCATGAAGTTTAATGTTTGATATTTTGTCTTATCAATATTAGTGTATAATATTCTAATTTTCATATGAAGCCAAGTACTGCTATTCTGCTCATAAAGTGCATAGATAAGGATTATTAATCATGCTACCAAGAAAAAACATTATAATATAACCTTACCAAAGCCTCTGTATTGGTCAGCTGGAACATTTGAGTTGTTCGGTGGTTGACCTATTCACACGGTAATGGTTTGTTTGCATTATTGAATATTTGAATATTTATGTTAAAGCATTGGAAAGACGCAATTAAAAATCAAATCACCAGTCGATAAGTATTATGAAATTCCAATTTGCGAATAGATAATTTTCTTTGTGCCTTTGCGAAAAAAAGACATGAAAACTTTTCGAGAAGAGCCAACATCCTCCAACATCCTATAAAATCCACAAAACCCACAAAAATCCAAAAAACATGAAGCCAAAAAACAAAACCAGCAAAGAAGCAATGATAGTCAGAATTTATGATAGCAAGTTATTGTTCAACTTCATCACAACAATCGCCGCTAATGGCTGCAATACTGCCGAAGCGGCGTTAAGCAATAATTCACTCACTCAATTATCACATCATATAAGCATATTAACTTATATAACGAGGATTCACGAGATATTTGATAAATTTTACAATTCTCTCCATATCCAAAACAAACCCATGTCCAAAAAATTATCAATTTAATCTTACCAGGGTCTGCATATTGGTCTATAGAGGGATACGGATTCATCGGTCTTTGTCCTATAGAGTTTGAGAGTTGGTGTTTTATCAAATAATGTTGATTCCTTATTTTGCCATGTTTAAGATAGAGTAGAAATAACACCAACGAATAAATCAATTTATCAATTAATAGATATAAATCTTAAACCAAGTCTCTGTATCTATCTTTGCATATATAAATATTTCATATCACATGTGTACATGTTGTATAGAATTATATTTATTAACTTACGATGTAAATTATTGGAGAGTAATAGGAAGTTATATAATCGTTGGTCCTTAGTGAGTGTTTAATAAAAAAATTCACATAGACATTGTTCTCAATATAGTTATATAGAAACTATAAATCCGAAAAACCTCTTAACACAAAACGGTAGTAAAAAGACAACAACTCGAACAAAACATTTAATATAATCTTGCCATGAAGTTTAATGTTTGATATTTTGTCTTATCAATATTAGTGTATAATATTCTAATTTTCATATGAAGTAAAGTATTGCTATTCTGCTCATAAAGAGCATAGATAAGGATTATTAATCATGCTACCGTATCAAGTTAAAATTAAATATAACCTAGAATACAAAGTATGCTTAAAAGCGATAGGAAAGTTTCAATACTTTATAAAAACAACAAATCCAAAACACACACATCATTACCATGAGCCAAAGGCGAGAGTATGGTCTCTATTCTATTTGATTCTAGTGTTGAAATTCAATTCATCTCGGAACAACGGGTACGAATGAATATATTCGCATGTCTTAAACTTACCATTATCTCTGATGTTTTGACAACAACAAAACCGAATCCCAAAATACAGGAAAAGATCTTACCAGGATCTGGATATTGTTCAGCTGGAGGATACGGGCTATTGTTTCTCTGACCAGGTCCTAGTGAATTCAAATGTTCCTTAAGTTGGCATTGGGTGATTGCGTGGTCACATCACAAATTTGAGTAATTGTTTAAAAAATGAAAATAATCCCATTTTACACAGGAAGAGAAGAAAGGTAAAGCAGACGCCAAAGCCAACTTAACATTGCAATATTATCTTACCAAAGCCTCTGTATTTGTCAACAGGAGCATCTGAGATGATTGGTTTGTGGCCTATTCAAATATTATGATGATGTTTGTATATTGTATATTCATCAATAAAGGTGGATTTTGAAACCTATTGGAAGTGAGGACAATCTCAATATTATTATATTATTGAATATTAACGAAAAACAATTGATAAACAAGGAAGATAGAATAGAATTGGTAACATTGATATAATATCAATATTATCCAAAATTCAAACGAACACACGTCATGGTCACAGCTTGTTCAACTTTAAAATATTGAATGCTTACTAATGGAGTCCATTTATGTTAATAATATTTTCTAATCGACATAACACATATCATCAAACATCGGGATAATTAAAGGCGCTGTAGCACGTTTTTTGCAAAATTTATTTTTTCAAATATCCCATTTATAATGATAGTTTATGTCATTTAAATTAACTTTAGAGGGTAAAACATCTTATTACACAAACAAATTATCTGTAGTGGTAAAAACTATGTTGCGTAAATAAAGCAAAAATTGCATGGCGGCCATTTTATTGTGAACACAATTTATTATTTTGTATTACAAAAACGATTCCCATGGCTTAACCAAAACATGTACACTCGTTTTAAACTTTATTTTCCGAGGAGAAAAGGATGTTTTACTATTGGTGAAATTATTTTTCAAATACATTTCATCAACTTATTTGAGCGAAAAAACGTGCTACAGCGCCTTTAAAATGCGTGTATTTTAATGAAAACGAGTTGACCTGTTTAACCAATCAAAAAAGCTTCCAAAAACAAATTCCATTCCAAAGATAAAAAAGCAGTAAATCTTACCAGGGTCTGCATATTGGTCTACTGGAGGGTATGGTACCTTGGGTCTTTGTCCTATAGCGTTTAAAAATGTTCACTCTGTTTTATGATATATTTCTGATTAATATTTGTAAATACATTGAGTGAAAAAAAAAGAGTTGAACTTTTTAAAGGTCTCATTAAAATGTTATCATAGATTCGTGACAATAAACAATGTCAAGGGTCATTTCAATTTAATTGTCTTGAATAATATCGAAAGACCAATTTGTAAACAAGGTAGATAGAATTGTATTGGAAACATTGATATAAATGTAATCCAGACAAAAATTCAACAATTTGTTTGTTTTGTTTAAATTTGATGAAATTGAATGCTAACTAATGTTTTATGTTCTAATCGAAATAACACATAACATCAACATTCAGAAAAGTGAAAAAATGAAAATGCGTGTATTTCAATGAAAACGAATTGACCTGTTTAACCAATCACAAAAGCTTCCCAAAACAAACTCCATTCCAAAGATAAACAAAGCAGTAAATCTTACCAGGGTCGGTATATTGGTCTACTGGAGGGTATGGTACCTTGGGTCTTTGTCCTATAGCGTTTGAAAATGTTCACTCTGTTTTATGATATATTTCTGATTAATATTTTGAAATACATTGAGGGAAAATAACCAGTTGAACGTTTTTCAAGGTTCTCATGAAATGTTATCATAGATTCGTGACAAGAAAGAATGTCAAGGATAATCTCAATTTATTAGTCTTGAATAATAACGAAAGAACAATTTGTAAACAAGGTAGATAGAATTGTATTGGTTACATTGATATAAATGTAATCCAGACAACAATTCAACAATTTGTTTGTTTTGTTTAAATTTGATGAAATTGAATGCTAACTAATGTTTTATGTTCTAATCGAAATAACACATAACATCAACATTCAGAAAAAGGAAAATGCGTGTATTTCAATGACAACGAGTTGACCTTTTTAACCCATCACAAAAGCTCCCCAAAACAAACCCCATTCCAAAGATAAACAAAGCAGTAAATCTTACCAGGGTCAGTATATTGGTCTACTGGAGGGTATGGTACCTTGGGTCTTTGTCCTATAGCGTTTGAAAATGTTCACTCTGTTTTATGATATATTTCTGATTAATATTTGGAAAAACATTGAGGGAAAATAACCAGTTGAACGTTTTTCAAGGTTCTCATGAAATGTTATCATAGATTCGTGACAAGAAAGAATGCCAAGGATAATCTCAATTTATTAGTCTTGAATAATAACGAAAGAACAATTTGTAAACAAGGTAGATAGAATTGTATTGGTTACATTGATATAAATGTAATCCAGACAACAATTCAACAATTTGTTTGTTTTGTTTAAACTTGATGATATTGAATGCTTACTAAAGTTATATGTTCTAATCGAAATAACATAACATCATCAAAATTCAGAAAAATGAAAATGCGTGTATTTCAATGAAAACGAGTTGACCTTTTTAACCCATCACAAAAGCTCCCCAAAACAAACCCCATTCCAAAGATAAACAAAGCAGTAAATCTTACCAGGGTCGGTATATTGGTCTACTGGAGGGTATGGTACCTTGGGTCTTTGTCCTATAGCGTTTGAAAATGTTCACTCCGTGAGAATAATATTTGCAAATACATTGAGGGAAAAACAACCAGTTGAACTTTTCAAAGGTCTTCACGAAATCATAAAATATAAAAATGTAACATTTAGGATAAGATAGTATGCCTAAATCACAACTTGTGAACAAGAATAAGTTTATCAAAACAAAAAAAAGTATTTGAGATCAGGAGAAAGGTCAAACATTTATAAATCCAAGAGTGAAATAAATCCAGAATTGACTTCATTAATTGGTCAACGAGAAATCCGGATATGTTCAGGTCAATTTTTAATTAATGATGTTTAAAAAACTTTCACAAAGAAACAAAACACCCAAATTCCACACACACTATACACCACAGGGGGATCAAGTCCTTACCCGGGTCCGGATATTGTTCCGCTGGATAAGGGTTGCTTGACCCTGATCGCTTACGTGACCCTGTTAGGGTTAAAGTTAACTCTTTTAATTCGGTTTATGTCATCGGCCAATGTACAACACATAATAATGTTGTTGAGTAGACAATAAGAAAATAATAAATACAAAAATGCAAAAATTGATTACATGACTGTTGTATTATCACATTTTCTATAACAAGCACGTCTCGTATGTCATTAGAGCAATTTACAAGGGTGTATATACAACTACTTGTTAATACATTGTGATATTTAGCAGCAAGAGCTAGCTTATATACCTATATCTTATTACATTTTAAGCATTCATTACGTTCAAACAAAAATCAATAACAAAATTTATCACATTAGTTTCACACATATTTACATTCACACCTCACATATTACATATAGAATACTAAACGATGCTCGATGTTATCAAACGGGACCGAGTTTAATATTTTATTTATTACTCAATGATGTTAATAGCTCTGAATTGCAAGAAAAGCGTTTTTAGTGACGCTTACTTGCAAATAGGTCACACGCTATTTCAGTCGCGCGGCTAACATTGTGACGTCAACCAAAAACGACTATGACGTCACGCGCCGATTATGAAGTTACGGCAGCACGCGGTGGTATCACACATGTGTGTAAGCAACTCATTGTTATCTAATGAGTGATCTCATCACCGTTGAGTAATAAAACGCAATTATTTAACCGTAATGTACAAATATTAAGGTTAAAGTTAGAATGTCAACATTGTCAACAACCGAAATAATGATACTAGTTACATGGACACCTACTGTTTCAATCTCATTAAAATCAGATCTCGTGCCTCACAACTTTAGAGATTTTACAGTTTCAATATCAATACCTTTTCTTTGACTGAGATCGTATATGTCCATGATTGCTTTCAAAACATTTAACCAAGCATCAACCGAATTCCCAAAATTCCCAAAACATTTCCAACACCGATGATCATTTGACGAGTATGATTCTCTGATCCGGATTGGGTTGAATGAGGTTGAATGGGGTTGAATGGGTTTGAGTGCGGTTGAATGATGTTGGATGGGGTTGAATGGGTTTGAGTGCGGTTGAATGATGTTGGATAGGGTTGAATGAGGTTGGTTGAGGTTAAATGTGGTTGGATGATGTTGAATGAGATAGGATGAGGTTGGATGCGGTTGAATGTCGTTGAATGAGTATAATGCTATATAATGCATTCTAAAAATTTTTATTAGGAATTGTTCTATTAACGTTAATATTGAGCATATCAAATATCGAAGAAATATGTTTGAAGGACTTCATTGATTGCAAGGAGGTTTGTAAATAATGCATTATTTTGTGAGACATAATGTTTAAAAACAATCCAATTTAACTGCAATTGAATAGGTGAAAATGTTAGACATTATACAAAGAGACATCTGGAAATGAATACCGTATTTCCTCGAATACAATCCTGGGGTTCTATTTCGCTCAGCGACCCCTTACCTCTGAGTTCTATTTGAGGCCCGGGTTTAGAGAAATACGGTATGACTGACAAAGTTATATTCGACACACTGTTAGTAGTTCCCTCAGCACCCGATTACCCCCTGGGCTGTCTTCGGGGTCTGGGATTGTTTCGTGGATATACGGTATGTGTTTGTTTAAGCAACGTATGCGTCGTATTGTGCTGTATATAACCAGCCAGTAAAATCACTTTGAATCGAGCAATATGGTGAGTGCCCGGATGAGAAGATCGATGAGAAAACCATTAAATTTCCAACAGCAACATTTCAGTTGTTCAAAGACAAATAGAGAATACTAAACGATGTCCCGTTTGATAACATGTTTATGAAAAGAGTGAAAGGTTTGGTATTTTAACGAGCGAAAGCGAGTTAAATACCGATGCTATTCACGAGTTTCATAAACATGTTATCAAACGGGACCGAGTTTAGTATTTTATTTATTACTCAATCATGTTAATAGCGTTAAATTGCAATTGTTAGGGACGCCCACTTGCAAATAGGTCACCCGCTATTGCAGTAGCGCGGCTAACATCGTGACGTCAACAAAAAACGACTGTTACGTCATGCGCCGGTTATGACGTTACGGCAGCACGCGGTGGTATCACATGTGTGTGTAACCAACTCATTGTTATCTAATGAGTGATCTCACCACGGTTGAGTAATAATATGTTATTCATAGCGATAAGTAACCATCCTTCGGCGTTACGAGGCAAAAGATGCAAAAACAATCACGGGATCGATGTACCCTTACGGTTACAAATACCCTGAGAGTGCAGAGAGTTGATATCGGAAAACGTGAGTGCATGGGGTGGAACAGCATTTGGTGATTATGTTAAAGGGGCAGTAGCACGTTTTTTTCACTGAAATAAGTTGATGAAATGTATTTTTAAAATAATGTCAATAATAGAAAACTACCCTTCTCTCTTCGGAAAATCAAGTTAAAAAATGAGTGTACATGGTTCCGTAAAGCCATGAGAATAGTTTTTGTCATTCGAAATAATAAAATGTGTTCACAATAAATAGCCGCCATGCAAGTTTTGCTTTATACGCAACACCGTTATTACCACTACGGATAATTGGTTTGTGTGATAAGATGTTTTACCCTCTAAAGTAAATATAAATGGCATATATTATCATTTTAAATTTGAAAAAAATAAATTTGCAAAAAACGTGCTACTGCCCCTTTAAGAGAGAGGTGACGAAAAGTGAGAGAGGTGGGTGACAAAACCAATGGTCTTACCAGGGTCTGCATACGACTCTACGGGAGGGTATGCATTGTTAGACGGGGGCCTGTAGGCTGGAGCTTGAATTAAGTTGAATAGGAACAATGAGATTAAATAGATAATATTGAATGACATCACTGGGTAATTAGCCTATGATTTAGGCACATTTGCGTATAAAAAGGTGTTAATGAAACTTAGACATCAATGAACATATTGTCACATGACCTATATCAAGATGCGTATGTAATACCGTGGATGGTGTGAAGGGACTCCAAGTAAGAAAGTATATAATATAAACATCAAATATTCAGATAAGAAAAGTGAAACTACGATGAAACTTAAAGGGACACTCCGTTTTGTTATTGTAGTAAAATAGGTCAAAAGTTACCATGGGTGTTATTTTATCGAGAAGTAATGACTGTTGTCGAAAATTACCCTTTTAGTGCCAATCTGTTCAGTATTGTTACATTATTAAGATGTTTAGTCGTGATTATGATCGAAAACCGGACACTGTTTCGCGGCTGGCGCACGTCAATTGTTCAAACGTTATTTTGAAAACTTATATATAGCAGACAAAGAGACGGAAATTGGTGTGTACTGTTCAATGGAACATATAACTGGTATACATATAATTCGGGCACATGAATTCGGCTTCTCTTCGTGTATCAAGCCGCTGCTAGAGTTTCATAGAAAGCAAGTTATTTGGCGTTAGGGGATACATATGCAAGTCGAATTAGATTATTTGGACGTAAATAAGGACATTTGATATTTTTGTATGTATCAAATCTAACAAAAATGTCATGAAAAACAAGCAGTGTCCCTTTAAGTAACCGTATGACGACCTTCAACCACAGTGAAAACAAATACAGGTCGCGTTCGACTGCTTTAGAGTTGGCTAACGATTGTTAATTAGCGAGTCAGCCAATGGATAATCGCACCAAGGTTGGACTATAGTCCAACTCATCTCGGAGACATGGTCGGACTACTTAACTGGTTTCCTTGTTAGGAGCACTAAATCTGTAAACTGGGTGCACAAGTCTACGCATGTGCAACACTTTCTTAAATATTAATCATTGTTAGCTTGTCTTGTTAGGACAGTCGAACTCAGCCCTAATTGATATGCCCGCCGAGCAGCATTTGTCATTTAAAATAGACGTAATGATTAGATATGTAATATTCTGACTTAAAATGATTATAATATAATATTAGTACATTTTGACAAAGCTCGAATATATATACAATTCTAAATACCATTCATTTGTACAATATATGTGACAGTCCATATCATTTTCTACGTCTAATTAAGAGAAATATTTACAACATGTCATCAATACTCTAACGGTACCAAATAAATACATAATAAATAAATAAATAATCTCTTGAACGTCCTTCCTTATTTTACTTCTATCTGATTACAATTCATAAACCTGACACTGCCTCGAATTTTAAAACTAACACTCTTCTTCTAACGCAAGTTCCCTATTCAAGGCATAATTCTCGCTAGTCTTCATTCCTGACTATTTCCTTTAGGTTTCCGTGCTTGCAAATTACTGCCGACTGTGCAATTCAGGTGCAGCGCTTCGCTATCTTACCACGGAAAAGTGAGCGAAATGATGCAAGGCTTAAATCAGCAAGTGATGGGAGACTGGCAAGAATTATGCCTTGCGTAACTTACGCTGATACTAGACAATTAAAAAATAAATGTATAACAAAATATATAGAAACGATTCCACAGTGTACTTCGCTGCGTGATCGATATGACCGATATCTCCCACAGAATAAATACTAAGGTAACCCCGTCACGAAGCGCGCGATAGGTGGTCTTAGATTTCAGAAAGAAATTAGTTTCTTAATAATATCCTGTACTTAATAATGTAGATTCAACCTCAAATCAAATCGGAACTAATATAACACTCGTACCTCGCGATATTTCGATCTGAGAACTGCTCTCCAGTGGTCTTCTCGTGACCTTTCACTCCAGCCAATCAACGACGAGGCTAAGCAATCGCCAGAGCGATTCCGTACAAATGAAGGCCTTTGCTTGGGCGAGTTTATAAAAGGTGATAGCCCACAGGAAGGTCAGGTGACATGACCCGAGCAGAATAGTACACAGATGTACGAATGTTAAGTTAGATCTAATTTTATTGAGATTGTTTTTCTATTGAGATTGACGCTGCGTTTAGTACCATCTTGAACGGCAAAAACATGTTCTTAATGTCAGCCATTACCAATTAAAAACTTCGATTGAAACGGTAGTCATGGTGACACTTTTGTTACACGGCAACCATTTCTAATGAAAATAGGGAAAATATCTTTTTAAAAATGGATGTTTAAATTGTGTTTACATACTTTCTTCAAATCGAACAAAGTTATTATATCTAAAGCCCTGTTTATACAGCGAACTTTGCACATATGCAATATTGCTTATGGTAGTAATATATACACGTGAGTAAAAGTAATTTTACTTTGCGTTCATACGTATTTAATTTTAAATGCGTCCATACGGCGAATTTTGCTCATATGAGCAAATTTGCATATATGTAATTATTTACTCATATGCATACGCTCGCCGTATAAACAGGGCTTAAGAACGCCATATTCGTAAATGTGTGGAAACAAATGAAATGTTTGAAATCTGCTTGGTTAATGAAACGAATATACCCTTACTGGTCCGTGAACAGGCTTGATATCCGTGGCAGCTGTACTTATACAAAATAACAACAACAAAAACAACATCAACAAAAATCAAGGTAACACATTTCTTAAATTTCAAAATATTCACATTTTGATATACACAAATCAATAAAATATAAACAAATATGTTTACTTACCAAATGGTTGGTATTTTCTCAGTCCCCCTATTGAAATGAAATTATTTTAAATTAATAACAATAAATAAAGCAAAAGGGAACATAAAGAATACAATACTTAAATGCGCTGATAGTTCATACAATATTAATGAAGTTATGTAATGAATATATATTAAAATGCAAATAAAATAAATAATATAGTGAATGGTTATTTATTGTTTAAAGAGTGAAAGAGGACGATAAAAGCAAAATAAAAAACAAATTAAGCAAAATTGAACATTATCTGTCACAGACTGAATGCAAAGGACTTTACCTGAGAATATCCCCAAAAATGCAAAACTTGTTAGTTTCTGTTAGAAGGTCCAAAACCATGAAATGATCTTACCCATGAAAATAACAATGAAAAGGGGAGCAACATTTCAACATTTGAAACATGTTGAAACATAGTTACACGTTTTCAATCAGCAAAATTTCATGATATGAACAATAAAAAAAATGTTGAAATATAATTACATTAAGGAAACAGGATGTTTGTTTCAATCAGAGAAATGTATTGCCCTTCGAAGACTTATACAGGACAAAAAAAGGTGGAATCCACCTAGTAGCCAATGTGGAATCCACATTTTTTTTCGTCCTGTGTCAATAGTACCATCAGAAAATTTAAATTGACTACAGAGACTCAATATGATGGAATCATAATTATTTTCAAGTGAAATCATTTTCATGATTTTGGTTGTTAATTTTGTTACGTTTCCCGACAGATCCATTTCCAGCACCGAAACGTTTCCTTCAAGAAAAAAACATACACCCTGAAAACAACGTAGAAGATTAGAGGTCATGAGGTCAAGGTCAAGGTCACCGTAAACGTCAAGGTCACGTTACCTTGCATATCAGACATGTCTGGTGGTGGATATCTCCGTGATGGAGGCGGTTTGGAGTGAGCTCCTAGTTGGTTTCAAATGTGAGAAAATACTTGAGTTTTAGCGCAAAGAAACGTTTTACCGTTGCAGTTAGACGTTACGTTAGATCAACGTGACCTGCTTTGAATCTGTTATGATTATCCACAGTTAAAGTTGCCAGAATAATAGATTACATTACAGCTTAAATTGTCTTACATTAAATCTTATTGCATGTTGTTACTGTAGAGCTCTCCAACAACTACACTGGACAAACAGTGGTGGAATCCAATTTCCGGATCCTTCCGGGTTCTCCCAAAAATTTCCGGATCCCGAAGAATTCGGAAATATCCGGAAGGATCCAGCAAGCGGATTCCAACACTTTTTGTCCTGTGCAATTTGCTATTTAGATATAGTTTCCTTATACTTGACATGTTCATGTATCACTTTTGAAACATAGTTATTTTGCATAACTTCGAAATTAATGCAAATTGCAGATTGCCATTAATCATCGCATGTTCTGCTAGCACGTTTTCTTTTTTCCCATTTATAGTTTTTCATAAAATATCAGTTGTAAAGATGCTCACCATGGAAGGCGTGTCTGGCTGGTAAAGAAGAAAATTGTTTTAGATGGTTCGTGATTATTAAATCTTCTGAGAAAAATGTAAGGTTTTATTTATAGCAATTCTTTAAATAACTATTTAACATTATTGTGAAATACAGATAAACTTCAAACGTACTTCAATTACTTGCTGCAGGTTTAAAGAGGCTGTAGCACGTTTTTTTTTTGTAAATTAATTTTTTTCCAATTTCCTATTTATAATATGATAGTCTGTGTCCTTTATATTTACTTTAGAGGGTAAAACGTCATATTACACAAACCAATTATCCGCAGTGGTAATAACAGTGGTGTCCATAAAGCACAAATTGCATGGCGGCCATTTTAATGTGAACACCTTTTATTATTTCGAATTCAAAAAACGATTCCTATGGTTATACCAAACCATGTACACTCATTTTGTCACTTGATTTTCCGAATAGAGAAGGGTTTTTACTGTTGGTGACGTTATTTTTCAAATACATTCCCCCGACTTATTTCAGCGAGAAACGTGCTACTGCCCCTTTAAGAACATATGGTATTGTACAATGTTGTCCCACTCAAATACATCATTTTCAAGATTATGAAGTACGGATTTCTTATCATATAATTAAGTGCAATTTTGAAAACAATAGGTTTTTAAATTTTATAAATATGTGTTTAAAAATAAAGTTTACGGATCGCAAGTGTATGTAAACTTAATTAGTTTTAAACGTTATTCTTACCCGTCGTATCTACTGGTTCTTGCGGGTATTGCGGTCGATTTGGCGGCGATGACCCTAGAATACCATTAAATTGGCATTAGGGATTCTGATATTTTATTTGACTTGCATTCGTGCAAAATACCACATGTACTTATATAAGTTGAACAAATCAACGCAAATTGCATATACCAAAATCGCCAAATATATATTAATAATTTTCTTTTAAAGGAATTCATTAGCAACAACATTAGCTTATACACGTGAAGAAACCGTAATTACACGTCCAATGAACATGCAAATCATATGACCTGTTAAACACTACCAACCCAAATCTGCCTTTTTATCTTGTATAGATGCGTTTTTGATATTACGGTTGACTACTTAATGCGTGTCAGTCCCGGTGTATTGTCCGGTTTTCGATAAATTTTCAGGAATTCGAAATTCATTTTTCTCTTGCATGGTTTGCGTTACATGTTGTACGTAACCTTTTGAACTGATAAATATTTAAAATCTTGAATAATTCAAAAGTTAAATGTTTTAGCATTTTTTGAAGAATTCCTTAAAAGCTGTTTGCTCTTACCAGGCATATCCGCCGGATCAGGAGGCGTATATGGTGGTCTGCCGTGTGATGCGTGAGGGGAGCCTACGTCGACGGAGGGAATTAGATTAATGCCAGATTGTATTGACACAATTCATTTCATTATAAAGTACTAGAATATAATTCCCTTTTCACACATATACGAGTACAATTCCCTTCTATGTAAATTTATATCACCTTTTGCCATACGTTGTAGTTTTAACATATTGTCAACATACACTAAACGCCAAAAGAAACGTTACCCCATTTCCTTTTTTAATAACTTTTTAAGTATAAAAGATATTTCAGAAATGAATGGTTCAAAAGAAAGCTGAATAACGTAGCTTTATGCTAATAATTTTTGCTTGAAAATGAAAACTTTTTTGACATCCAAAGGCATTGGCAACATCGTTGTTGGTCGACCCAAGCTGCAACATCCCAGAGCTCTTTCTCTTTCTCCACTGGTCAATCCCGGCATGATTTCGTACATGTGTGCCATACAATGCAACGTAGGCACCTTTTATACCCTGTAGAAGCATTAAGTTCATGCAAATGCTGCTTGAATTTTGCTACATTTGAGTGATCATGCGTTTGGGTGATAGACAAAAAAATGAAAAGTTTTCATTTTCAAGCAAAAATGTTCACATAAATAATAGTCTGTGTTCCTAAATACTATTAAGTCATTTGACAACACAGTAAACTCGTTTTCACTAAGATAAATTACGAGAAAAGATCTGTAATGACTAGAAAAATATATTTCATAAGTTTCACACTTAAACTTACCCAATAACAGTATTTTCATCGTTTAGGGGTTATGATGTAAAGCATACAACCTTTCTGTCTAGTCACAAACGTAATAGTTTACTTTCAGCTTCTTCTGGACATCTAAATCACATTTATTGGTTACTACCAGCCTGGTCGAAAACCGGACAATTTTAAACTTCTTAAACAAGCTGCATTTTGTCACAATATTAATCCATCAAGATTTTTAAACGATTATTAGCATAAAGCTACGTTATTCAGCTTTCTTTTGAATCATTCATTTCTGAAATATCGTTGATACTTAAAAAGTTATTAAAAAAGAAGTGGGGTAACGTTTCTTTTGGCGTTTAGTGTATAAAGACAAACTGAAACGTTAGAAAGACCTCATGATTCTTTAACAATGATTTAATTTACTTTTTACTATTTACTATTAGAAAATGCATATATCAGTGAGCAAGCAGTAAGTATTTCGCAAAGACGCTACTGTGGATAATGACTTTCTACCATTTCATCAATGTCAGGATTGAAATTATGAAATTATGAAATTATGAAATTATGAAATTATGAAATTATAAAATGATATTCTTAGGAAACTAGCTCTTACCAGTGAGATCTGCCCGATCAGGGGGGTAGGGAAGTTTATTTTGTGACGGATGTGGGGGTCCTAAATCCAAAGTAAAATGTCAATATTTATCCGGAAAAACATTATATAAGAAAAGACAGAATGACATACGTCCAAAATTTTAGAAACAATAATTAAACTTCTATTGTATTTATGCATTAAAACAGATACAAATAATGTTGCAACTTTCGGCAATGTTTACGTCTCAGAATATGCCAAATATTGAGGGTAATTGTTCTTAACTTCACAGACCCACAGCGCACGAAGTCTTACCAACGACTAATCGATGACTTAATTTTAAGTTTAAATGTATTTCCAATCGTGTCACGTATTAATTTTTGGTGAATCACATTCTCATATTTACTGGAAAAAACTTCAAAGTTGTATTTGAGCTAAGACACTAGTAAGTTTTTGCTTAGCAAACGTTTTTCTGAAGTTGCTTAATAAACCCTTGCCCTTAGACCTTAGACATTATACCTTATACCAGTAAACATCGTTGATTTTGTTAATGTTTGTACATTTTCGAAACTTAAAATTATAAATTCAGTTTAGCAAATGAGTTAATGTTTGACCTTACCACCCATATCAACTTGTTCTTGCATATAAGGGGGCGGCATGTTCTGGAGGGGTGTTCCTGTTTTACAGGAACATTGTATTAGAATTACATGTTTCAATTTCCCCCCTTGTTCTTTTAGATCGTAATAGTATATGAAATTATTACGATCAAAAAACATTTTCAGTCTAGTCTTAACTCTGCTAAAGTTTGATTAAAATCGACCCTGTTCCGAGGAATAAAATTTGCAAAATGGTGCACGTATCGGGATTCGAACTGGTTCGATGGAGGATAATATACGAGCGATTTAAGTACTTATTCCGGTTGAGGCACTATTTTGTAAGTTGTATTAATCGGAAAATTGTCGATATTACTAAGACTTGAAAACTGGTTTTAAATATTACAAAATTGCTTCGTCTCTTCTAAAAATATAAAAATATACTGACGAACAAAAGAAACGTCACCCCCATTTCAAAAGGGTAAAACACGAAATATTGCTGCGGGAGAAAGTCGATTTTAAAGGGGCAGTAGCACGTTTCTTGAGAAATTTATTTTTTCAAATTTCCTATTTATAAAGATTGTTTGTACCATTTGAATTAACTTGAGAGAGTAAAACGTCTTATTACACAAACCAATTATCCGTAGAAGTAATAATAGTGTTGCATATTAAGCGAAAATTACATGGCGGCCATTTTATTTTGAACACGTTTTATTATTTCGAATGACAAAAAGTATTCCCGTGGCTTTACCGAACAATGTACACTCATTTTTAGCTTGATCTTCCGAAGAGAGAATGGTGTTTTACGATTGGTGAAATTATTTTTCAAATACATTTTATTGACTTAGTTGGGCGAAAAAAACGTGCTACTGCCCCTTTAATGTCATTGATAAGAATTATGTTTTGTAAAAGAGTACTCACATTTTAATTCATCAAGGTACGATTTTTTCAAAGGCTGTTTATTTACAGAGTCATGAACAGATATTGTTTTTAACAAATGAAATTGGTTTATGTCTCTGTTTTTGTCGTATTTATCAGCCGTGGATTAAAATTAGTGACCTTTATTTTGTTCTTCAGTTTAGGTCTATTTTATTTATTTTCACTCTCAGCGTTATCGCTTTATTCTCAGAAAGTAGTATTATTTAAATACCTATCTGTTGACTAGACCTACTTTGCCTTACCTCCCAGGGGTAATGCTATTTCAACCTTAATACAGACGAACTTGAAGAATGGATGAGGGGTGCGTAAAATCCCTTATCCAAGGGCCGGTAAGTCTAGATGGTCTCGTGACGTCACTACCGGTTCATATCACTCTCCTAAAAGTTGCAGAGCAAGGCAGACGTGTTTTGTTCTGTGACTGGGGTTTTAGCGACTTGGGTTGCTAACTTGCTATTTTTCTCTTGTTAGTTCAAGAGATATCATCAACGTTGTTCTTCGTTAGTGCAGGTTGTGTTTACAATCTGTTTTTCAAGTAGGTGTTAGATTTCAAGGGGCCTTGTTGACATGTGCTAGCTAGCGACCATCCGGAGTAGGTGGATTGCATGCGCCGCACGTGCAGCTCGTGATTCTTTGTTTTCTCTCACCTGACTGTTGGGTGTTTGACTTGCGTAGGGTAAAGGAGCAGTGGTATCTCTCCTACGCGGGTGACTCGCTTGCTTGTCATCCGCTTTCGCTTGGTCATTCGCCATTCGTTCCGAGTGCTGACTGTTAGGTGTTTGTCTTGCGTCTGGTAGAGGAGTAGTGGCATCTCTCCTAATCGTTTGACTCGCTTCGCTGGCCATTCGCTTTCGCTTGTCACGCGCTTTCGGTCTGTACTTTAGTGTTAACTGTGGGTTGTTGACTTGCGTACGGTAAAGGAGCTAGTGGAATCACTCCTAATTCGCTTGTCATACGCCTGTCGGTTGTACTCTAGTGCTAACTGTTAAGTGTTTGTCTTGCGTATCGTAGAGGAGTAGTGGTATCTCTCCTAATTCGTTTGGCTTGCTTCGTTTGTCATTCGCTCTCGCTTGGCTTACGCTTATCGGTCTGCACCTTAGGAAACTGTGGGTTTGACTTGCGTAAGGTAAAGGAGCAGTGGTATCTCTCCTACGCGGGTGACTCGCCTCGCTTGTCATTCGCTTGTCGCTTGTCATTCGCCTGCGGTCCGTACTCAAGTGCTTCGCGTCTCGCTTGGCTTCTCGCCTCGCCTGTCACTGGCTCGCTAGTTGTTCGCCTTAGGTGAGTCACTAGCTTGGTTAAGGAGCAGTGGATACACTCCTCGTCAGTGACTCGCGTTGCCCGTTGCTAGCTTTCGCCTACCATTCGCCTTAGGTCGATTCTACGTGACTCACCCTTAGGGTGATTCACTTTGGTTCAAGTGACTCGCTACGCCAGTCACTTAGGGTTTGGTTCGACTTAGGTCGATTATACGTGACTCACCCTTAGGGTGACTCACTTTGGTTCAAGTGACTCGCTACGCCAGTCGCTTAGGGTTTGGTTCGACTTAGGTCGATTATACGTGACTCACCCTTAGGGTGACTCACTTTGGTTCAAGTGACTCGCTACGCCAGTCACTTAAGGTTTGGTTCACGCACGAATGTTATGTGAATAAAGATTGAATTATCTTGTTAGTGTTTAGCCTATTTTTTGGTTTGGCTTGTTCGTCTTTGTTTACCTTGGCGGGTGGTTACTTGATTTTGACTTTGTGCTCTTCGAGTTCAGAGTTTTTGTTGCGACGCCGTGTAGGTGACTCGACTGTCTCTACCTTCGCTTACGTTACGCGTTTTATCGTTACCGTTCGCCATGTACTCCGCCTTCTGCACGAACTGCGGAGGCAGGAAGTCCGCCTCTAAGGATCCGCACTTGTTATGCAGAAAGTGCAAGGACCTTTGCGAAGAGGATTACCGTTGCGACGAGTGCGCTCCTCTCTCCGAATCGGAGTTCCACGCGTACGTTTCCGCCATACGCAAGTCGGTGGCCGATAGGGCTGCGTCACAGAAGCGTACGTCGTCAGCTCAACGTAGGGAGGTGTCTCCCATTCGTCATCCGTCTCCGGTGGAGGATGTTGACATTGTCCTCACGGAACGGGCGGATGAATTCGACAGGGAATCGGACCTGTCCGAACCCGCTGGGGGGTCGAAGTTACGCTCCCCCCCTCCGCCGTCGTGTTCCGGTTCTCGTTCGCGGACTCACCCGTTGTCCCCTCCTTCGCCGGACCAACGGTTGTCTCCGCTTAGACTTAAGGTGGGCGGACCCGCTACGCCCAAGAGCAAGAAGAAGAAGTCCAAGAAGGCTAGGTTCGACAAGGTCGATCCTTCCCTCCTTCTGGCATCCGTCAAGGATATGGTCTCTTCCTTGCTCGATGCGCGTTTGGGTCCGCGGAACTTACCTACTCACACTACGACTACGCGATCGTGTGAGCCCTATGCGGATGACGTACCTCAGGGTGCGCGTTCCTCGTCCGCTAGGGCCTCCGCACCCGCGACTCCTTCGCGTACCCCTCGCACCCCGGAGCGGCGTGTCACGGTGATGTCACCCTTACGTGACTCCTCGCCGGACTCACCGGAACGTGACACCCGCTACGTGGACGTGTCGAACCCTCCGTTCATCAGTATAGAAACGGAGGCGGAGGGTACGGGATCGTCGGAGGATCCTCCAGTGGTTGACGCAATAGCTATGCTATCCGAAGTGGCTTCGTTCGCGGACGTTCCACTTAGCCAAGTCAGCGTGACGGGTGCGCGCACGTCGGCGGCCAGGAGGGCTTCCTTTGGCCCCGATGGCGAGGTACCTCCCGCGCGTCTTGCCCTTCCACCTCATAGGCTTCTTTTGGAGGCCACCGAGGATATGGAGCAAGTCGTATCATCTGCGATGCCCAATCGTTTGCTTCCGCCTTTGGTGGTGCCGGACAAGCGCAGACGGCGTCTGCCCTTATATCCGGTCCCTTTTCAGCTTGTTCCGCCTCCCCTTGATCAGGGGGCGTCCCGGTTGTTTACCACCAACCTGCTTCACCGCGTGTCTGAGGCACAGTTCTCTCATCTTGACAGGGAGGCGCGTTCGGTGTTAGGCTTGGGGAACAACGTGGCTTTCACATGTCAGGCGATGCTGGCTTGTGCTAAGCAGGCGGGCATGGAGGCGGGGGACCCGGTGTTGTTCAAAGCGTTTGGTGATGTGGCTGCGGACCTTGCGCAGATCATGTTGTCAGCGTCGCGGATTTCATCGAGTATAACAGTGCTTCGCAGAGACAATTTCCTCTACCGGTCAGGTCTCAACCCAGATCATAAGAACTTCCTTCGACATGCCCCTGCTCACGCTGAAACTCTGTTTGGTGGTCGTATCCCGGAGGTTTTGAGAGCACGACAGGAGGCCCAACAGCAAGACCTCACTTATCGGCTCGTCACGCAGTGGCAAACGACACCAAAGCGTCCGCAGACCAATTTTCGTCAGGGGCAAGGCCAGGGCAGTGGCCAACCTTCCCCCAAGAAAGCGAAAACGGACTTTCGGCGGGGAGGTCGTGGCCGTGGATCCACGGGTCAGTCCCCCAAGTCCCCCCGGCCTGGCGCCGGAGGTCGTACCCCGCAAAAGAAGTGGAGGAAGTGACTCGTGGTCACCCCCGCTGCTCCCTCCTCCACTCGTTCCGGTGTCGGAGGGCTTGGTGGGGGGTCGCCTCCAAGACTTTGTCAGCAACTGGGTACAGTTAGGGTTAGACCCTTACATGTGTCGGATTCTGGGTCAGGGGTTCCGCATTCCCGTCTCGTCTCCGCCGCCCCTCACCTGTACTCCAATGGAGCGTCCCTTAGCAGGGGACCGGCTCAAATTGACATTGGAACAGGTGGAGATATTAATCTCCAAACGGGCGGTGCAGGAGGTCCTGACCCCGCATCTAACGCCGGGGTTTTACTCCCCAGTGTTCGTAATACCCAAAAGGAACTCGAAAAAATGGCGGCTAATTCACGATTTGAAGGTGTTCAACCGCTCCTTCCTCGTTCGGCCGCCATATTTTCGACTCTTGACGCTTCCCTCAGTGATGCGGTCCTTGGAGCGCTCAGACTGCATGGTGTCTCTCGATCTACAGGATGCGTACCTGCACGTGCCGATTCACTATCGGGACCGCAGGTACCTCCGCTTCATCCTGGACGGCAGACATTTTCAGTGGTGCGTGCTCCCGTTCGGGATCTCGTCCGCCCCCTGGTTATTCACACGGGTGACTCAGCCCATCGTCCAATTCCTTCACCAATGCGACATTCAGTTCCTAATGTACTTGGACGATGGGATCGCTCACGACCGCTCCCCGGTCGTTCTCGAGGCGCAGCTCAGGTTCACGATGGACCTGTTCCGTCGTCTGGGGTGGCTAGTGAACTTAGAGAAGTCGGACTTGGTTCCGGCAACTCGTCTGAAGTTCCTAGGGGCTATCCTAGACACCCGGCTGTTCCGCGGTTTCGTCACGAGGGAGCGGATGGCTCGTTACGATCGCCTTATGGATCGCGCGCTCGATGCCTCGCTCTCCCTACGTCAGTGGCAAAGAGTGTTGGGGTTATTAACGTCAGCTCAGGACCTGACCCGCAGGGGGAGGTTGTTCCTTCGCCCGTTACAGGTGTTCCTGAATCCCCACATCAGGGAGACGCGTTGTCGTCACGACATAGTCTTAACCCCAGACCTACATCGGTTCCTAGCTTGGTGGCGGGTAGACGAGAGTGTGTTCGCAGGCGTTCCACTTCGTCCTCGCCCCCCCTCAGCTCACCTGTTTGTAGACGCCTCCACCCAAGGGTGGGGAGCGCACATGAGTCACGAACAGGTGGCGGGAGTTTGGTCCCCATCAGAGCGGAACCTACACATCAACGTCCTCGAGTTGGACGCAGTACGTCTTGCCATTCAGCACTGGCAGGTCCCCTTGAGGGGCCAGTGCCTGCTAGTACACACGGACAGTTCGGCGGCTGCTTGGTCGATAAACAAGCAGGGGTCCACCAAGGCACAGTCTCTGCTACGCGTGTCACTCCAGCTCTTCGAGTTGGTGGACGAGGTGGACCTGGACATTCGAGCGGTCCACATTCCAGGTGCCAAGAACGTCTTGGCGGACGCGTTGTCACGTCCGGATGCCCCTCCCCCAACGGAGTGGCAACTGAATCCGGTGGTTTTCAGGGGGTTGTGTCTCCAGTTCGGCACCCCGCTGATAGATCTGTTCGCGACGTGTCTCAACCACCAATTGCAAACCTACATCTCCCCAGTGCCAGACCCGCTAGCGATGGGCTTAGACGCGCTCTCGTTAGGGTGGGAGGGGATGGACGCCTATGCTTTTCCGCCGCCGGCCATCCTCTCCCAAGTTGTAGCCAAGATAGGGGAAACTCGGATTCTTCGTCTCCTGCTGGTCGCCCCTTGGTGGCCAGCCCGGCCGTGGTTCGTTCCTCTCCGTCGGCTCTGTCGGCAGGAACCGGTTCCGATTCAGATACGGAGGGATCTGCTCATCAGCAGGCCAAGCGGAAGGTTACACGAGAACCCTCAGGTGTTCTCCCTTCACGCTTGGCTTGTATTAAAAGAGGGTTAAGGAGTAGTGGGTACTCTAAGTGCGTCGCCAACGCAATAGCTACCTCGCATAGGAAAACCACTAGGAAGCTCTATGATTTCCAGTGGCAGGCCTTCGCCTCGTTCTGTGCTCAGAGCGATTTCATTCCGGCAGAGGCTTCAGTGCCTCAGGTTGCGGAGTACTTGGTGTACCTTCGCAACACTAGACATCTTAAGGCGTCGTCAATTAACACCAACATGTCGGCCATCCTGTCGGTTCTCAGGAAGAGATCGCCAGGATTGGATGTGTCGGTCCTCAAGGGCCTAATTAAGACCTTCCGTTCGGTGGACGGCAGGTCCAGGCTTCGCCCACCTGAATGGGACTTAGCCATTGTGCTCAACCACCTGCGCTCCGATAGGTATGAACCGCTCTCCGACGTGCCTCTCCTCCCTCTCACCATCAAGGTCATTTTTCTGGTGGCCATGGCCTCTGCAGCGCGGATTTCAGAGATCCATGCGTTGCAGGCGGACCTGCTACGTTTTGAGGTCAGGGAGGGGGGCTCCGCCTCGCTGGGGTTGGCTCCTGATTTTGTCTGTAAGAACCAAGCAGCGGATGAAGCGGGACGTACGTTCTCTATCCCAGCTCTGGGTTCGGACTCAGATGAGGTGGATCTCTCTTTGTGTCCAGTAAGAGCCTTAAGGGTGTACACGCAGCGTACCCGCAGGCTGAGGGATGGCAGGCGTCGTCTGTTCTTGCCTCACTCACCCAGGAGCACCAAGGAACTAGACAAGCGAGCGTTGGGGGTGTATCTAAGATCGGCGGTAATTGATGCGTACAAGGCCGCTGATTTGCCTCCGCCGTCGCGTTCCAATCCTCATGAGATCCGCGCAGTTTCAGCCACGATGGCGTATCACTGCAACATCGCGGTTTCGGATGTCATGGCAGGGTGTTTTTGGCGTTCATCAGAGGTTTTCGCCAACCATTACCTGCGAGATGTCTCCACTGCTGATCTTGAAGGCATCTCTAGGCTGGGTCCACAGGTCTTCGCGCAGACGAAGGTGGTCCCCCCAACCAGACCAAGAAGGGGTCATCCTTCTTAGACGCGTTTGGGACTTATTGTAAATAAACAGGGTTTACATTGCTTACTCTCGTGTCTGTTGGTTTTTTCTTTAACTTCGTTTTGACCCCCCCCCCCCCCCCCCCCCCCCCCCCCCCCCCTCCCTGTTGGGGTTTGGGGGGCGGTATGTTGATCGGAAGTTGAGTGGCAGGGTTGTCTCTTCGATCCGCTTAGCGGTAGAGATGGTATCTCCCGGGCTGTGCCTTGTCCTCACCACAGGGTGGAGGACTCGTAGGTTAGCTTACACTCAGGGCTAGTCGCTGGTCTCGTCACTACCATGTATCTACTGACCCGCCTCCTTGCGGTGGGATTCTAGGCAAAGTAGGTCTAGTCAACAGATAGGTATTTAAATAATAGTACGTTTTTGATTAAACGTAATTATTTATACTTACCTGTTGACTAGACCTACGCTCTAGGCCCTCCCATCCTCCCCACTTGGTCTGTCTTGCCTTTGGGACTTTCGGAGAGTGATATGAACCGGTAGTGACGTCACGAGACCATCTAGACTTACCGGCCCTTGGATAAGGGATTTTACGCACCCCTCATCCATTCTTCAAGTTCGTCTGTATTAAGGTTGAAATAGCATTACCCCTGGGAGGTAAGGCAAAGTAGGTCTAGTCAACAGGTAAGTATAAATAATTACGTTTAATCAAAAACGTACTATTTAAACTGTAAGTAATAATAAAGACCATTGAAATGTTTTTCTATTGATTGAGCATTTATCAAACGTATACGTTATTAAATCCGCCTGTTTAATGTTTACCGCTGAGTTTGACGCAAAATCGCATCACAAAATACTTTGAACGTAACTACATTTATAACTTTTACTCGTTTATTAATGAATAACGTCATATACGTTTTATTTCATAACAACATTCTTACCAGCCATATCAACTGGGTCTGGGCGATATTGAGGCCGGCCTTGCATGGGAGGTAACCCTGCTCCGCCTGTTTGTTATATCATTATAAATTATGAATAATTGCTTTTAAAAGATCATCGGTAAGTCAAGGGTAATTTTCGGTTACATAGATATATTCGACCCTGGGGTTCATTAGCCTGTACATTTGGCTTGTCAATTACATGTTGTTGGTTTGCCCAAAGTCAAAATTGACGAATACATTTTTTTTCAAATAATTGCTGATGAAATTTCAACAATTACTGATTTCGTCTAACCTATAAAAGGCTTTCAATGGTTAATAATTTAGAAATTGTCGCACATGCGTTAACATTTGAAATCAAGACAGCGTGGTCAGACAATTATTGTTTTGCATCCCAGTCTACGAATGGTGTTTAACGGGACCACACTAGGGAACCATTCCAATAGACTAACGTTAGTTGGACATGCATCTTTGACTCGCTTAACAATCGTCAACAATCGTTAGCGATTCAAAGCAGGCCAACACAGTACTTGTTTTTTTTCAATGCACGGGGCGTGCGTGCAGTCCGTGCTTCACGTGTATTTGTGAATTCTGGCATTGATTGATGGCTTTAACTGTAAGGGGAGCGGGGTTTGCGTGCAATAGAAGAACCGGTCGGGAGAAGATATGTATGCAAGAGAATGTTAGCCTTGCGTTACTGAGCCTTACTCTGAATAAACACTTTGAAACTGTTTTTAACGAGAAAAATCGTAATTACTAACTAACTAGTTATTTAAACGATTTTGAAAATTATGTCATCTTTTTCTTAATCTAAAACATTATTCAGAATACGTCAGCATTTTACGTTAAACGGAGAGTTACAAAAGTCATGAACAAATACTAATTTAGAATGGAAATAATTATTCATTCTTCACTTTAAAACTTTCCTTGTTAAAGGTCTGCGCGTATAAAGTCTAACTCTCTACAGAATTATCATTCTATTCAAACAGAGATTACTCAAGTCATTTCTTCTCACGTAAATTCTTTCACAAATGTCCCATATATCTCGATTCGAACAAAATCCCATGGCGGTAAAAGTTTGCTACACCTATATACCGTCAGTAGGTCAATCGGATTAAAATTGTCTTACATTTTCAACTGACGTCTGTAGAAATATACTAAGCAAAATAAGTTACGTCCCTTTGGTTATTTTTTTTATTTTGACATTATTTTTGGGAATTGTTCAATTTCAGCCCCATTCTACCATTAATGCTTCAAGGTCGCATTTCAAAATGTCCTCTGTCACCAACAACCCTAAATGAGCTCGCAACCGCCCTTGTTTATGAATGGCATCAGATTCCATATCAACTGTTACAGAAACTTTTCTTAGCTTTTCAAGACGTTCTTTCACGTCTGTACATTTCTGATTAAAACATTAGAATGCTAATTTGTTATTCATTTTTTTTATCGCAATGAAGTTTATTATTCATAATCTTGTCTTCATGGCACACATTTTCAAAATATGGGGAAAATCCAATGGTCCTTAACTTTTGTGGCTCAGTATAATTATATGTGCGCAATCGCAAAGGTAAAGGAACTCCACTCTTCTCTATGGTTACGGGAACAGACATAATTATTAAAACAACGTGAGGTGAGGTGAGTTTGGGTTTAACGCCGCTTTCAAGCGTGTTTATATTGCGGCAGGGAGAAAGCCCGCAACGCCATGTGGCTATGCATTGCGGTGAAACCTGCGAGCAACGGCTGGAACTAGCGAACCATGGATAAATGCACTGTAGCATTGCACCCAAACCTTACTGCGTGTAGAACAGTTCTCTACTGAAGACAAAGTTGCCATGCTCCTGGCGGGATTCGAACCCAGGACATTTTGATCCGAAGCCGAACGCGTTAACCACTGCGCTATCCCGCCCCTAAAAGAACGTCGCTATTTGCACACATGCCTTTGCCTTCAATCACGAGTCTATATCACTAGCCGAGAAAGTTATCAACTTGTAACAGAGGTAACATGGGAACAAATAATTTGAGTAACCTCTGTGGGAGACAATGAAAAGGATGTTTAATTACTTTTTCGTTAAAGACGGTGTTTGTAAAGATAGCATTACCTCAGGCCTTTGGGTCATTGCGTTTCACACTATTTAAATAAAAAGAAGAAAAAAGTTTGAGATGACCCCCCTTATTTTTACGCCTTTAGAATCTATTAGTTGTAGACTAATATGGGGAGGTCATCTCATTTTATTATTATTTTTTAAAAGCAATGTGAAAAGCAATGACCCAAGGGCCTCTGAGCATTACGTATTGTAAACGATCATTCAAGTACGTATAACGTACTAAAATCATACGTCACCAGAAAGCATATCCAGTGGATCTGTAGGTGGATACTGGGGTCTTGGTCGTTGGACAGAATTCGGGGCTATTCCGATGAAATTTGTAAAAAGGTCTTAGACACATTTAAAAAGATATTTTTAACTGATAAATACAATATCTTCTACAGTATCATTCTGTAATAACGTGCTGTACCATCTACACAGAAACAAAAAATGATGGAATCCGCTTGCCGTATTCGCCAGGATCCGAAAGGATCCGACAAGGCGGATTCCGTCACTTTTTACATGTATTTAAACTTCGGTTCACTAAAACAACACTGAAGACATAGTTGTACATGCTTGGTTTTCAAAATGTTTATAAAGAATTAAGATTGATAGAGAATAACACCACCCGGTTTACCAATGATACATCCGTACTAACAACATCCGCCGGATCCGGGGTTGGAAATGCATGACGGTATTGATCAAAGGTTATACTAAATAGTGTTGTAATAGAAAGTCGGTTGATACGTTATTTAATCAGCATAATATTTTAGTTTACTTGAGCTAAACTTGTTACCATATTAAACTATTCGGACTTCGTGGTATTGCGTTTATGGTACACGCACTCCAAATCATAGTTATTTATTACACTTTTGGCCTTTAAGGTCAAGGTCAAGTCCAGGTCATGTCAAGGTCATTCTTACCAGCGGCATCTGCAGGGTCAGGTGGCGGATATGGATGCCTAGATTGTGGTGATGGCCCTAATAAAAGCAAAACACGTTCAAGGTCACTCTCCCGAAGTTTAAGGTTGAAGGTCATGATCACGATATAATGGCCTTGAGTATTTTTTCAAAAGGAATATCTTCACCCTGAGAGAAAGCGTGTATTTGCAACGTTGTTTTACGAATGAAATACTCATAAAGGTCAAGGTCGCGTTATCAAGGTCAAGGTCGGGTTAAACAGAGAAACCTTACCCGCTACGTCCGCTGGATCTGGCGGCGGATACGGTTGCCGTGGTCCGTTGTTCCCTAATTCAGGTCAAAGGTCAAGGTTGAAATGTCAAATAAGTTAATCATGCAAACTGCGTTCTGTTGCTAAAAGAAAATTGGTTAGTAAAAAGATAATATATTTAAGTATTGATAAAGAAAAAAATCAAATACATGCAAAACTAGGATTAATGCTAAATCACTATGATACTGGTGACGGAAAATTACATAATTGTGAGTTGGGTAAAACTAGTTCCGTTTAGGCAAAATATGTCTCGAAATGTAACATGTTTAAGATATATAATTGTCCGTCCCAGCAAATACTACCTACTATTTTTATAAAGTATGAACATGTTACATCTGTGAAGATAATATAGCATGCTGTTAAAACTCATTGTTCATTATATTGAAAATATTTATAATATCCAAAACAACTTTTTAAACTTTTTCGTTGAAATATGAGTGACAATATAAGAACAATGATTTATGTGCTGAAAAAGACTATTTCATGTTAAACTACAAGTTGTTATTTTCATTGAAGTAAATGACATCATAATTTGGAGAAAAATATATCCAAAACAGGTTGCGGAATTTCAATATCATGCCGTTTTTTCTTCAATTAAAATATGCTATTTAAACCGTACAGGTAAAATATATGACCTTTTTGTGTTTGTGGAGAAACGAGTAGCACAAACGAATGTAAATTACAACGCCAAAGTGGATATATTTCCAGGTAAATAATCTACTTTAAGTTTCAGCAACATGCAGAGATCCTAAGATTCTCGGGCACAGGCCCTTGGGTCATTGCTTTTCACACTATTAAAAAAAATAATTAAAACATACACACAAAAAAAAACATTAAAAAGTTTGAGATGATCCCCCGATATTTACGCCTTCAAAATCTATAAGTCGGGGGTCGTCTCCAACTTTTTTTAAATTTTGTGTTTGTGTGTGAGTGTATTTATTTTTTTAATAATGTGAAAATCAATGACCCAAGAGTCTGTGCTCTCGGCGTGTTCTGTTTCCATTATTTCTGTGCTTTCGTTGCATCTACATGCTTGTTCACAAATCACTCAAAAGCTGTCAAAATAACATCTATATGTTTTAAGAGTATGGTGACATGCAAACTAACTTTACTTTTCTTCTTGATAGCTTTTGAGACTTTGAATCTTCATACAAACGAATAAACTTTCAAACATCGTTTAAAATTTGATTTTAAAAGCACTGTAGCACGTTTTTGCATATGTGGTCAAAATTGACATTTTGGATAAAATTTTATGCAGCATATATTCACTTTCGAGGATAAAACAGCGGTGTCATCTATAAAGCGGAAACTGCTACCATTTAATTATTCAAGGATGGAAAATGGCTCCGTGTTTCTTGAATAAAACTATAACCATTCGTTTTAGAAATCTAGTTTTTGATTGAGGAGGATCGGTGTACAATTTATAACATTTTATTTTTCATTTTTTAAAATCTCATTGTTACCATTAGAACACGTACTACAGCCCCTTTAATGTTGTCCCTCTTTTGCAAGAGTTTACAAAATATCCATATACGTAATTAATATATCTCAATGTTCAAGCTGTCCAAAAGAAAAGTAAACAAGTTAATAATACTAAAGGGGATACAACTAATCTACTGTGCGAGTTAAACTACCTAACAACACTCAATGTGACTTGTTAACACGCCACTGTCGAAAACATTCCTTCCTTTCAATACACCTGAAAGAAGGGAAGGAACTTTTCGCCAGTAGTGTATTTATGTATCAGAAGATTACCGTAGGGTTGGTTCCAACTATTACTGCCTCGATACTGATACCCTGATGAGAATATAATATACATATGAATTATGTCGTCGATGGCGAATCTCTTAATCAGGATATTATTTTAAGGTAGTCTGACTTAGACTCTGAAAAAATAATTTGAAAATCTGAAAAATATATTGATAAAGAAAATTGAAAAGGAGCCCTTTTTTTTACAGAAATTCCATTTCTTTCAGTCTCCTTTTCAATATTTAACAGAATGGTGATGTTTTCAGAATAAATATTTTGAGTTCGAGTGCAATACTAGTTCTGAGGCTGCATAAAAATAAGGTCCATGTTTCTGCATAAAAAAAATTAAAAATGCCAACGGGAGATATCGATTGTGTGAGATCAAGCGATTTATCCTAGGATATATTGTTTTAACAGTAGATTTTGCACATTAGTCTGTCGCGTCAACCACATGACATCAATAAATATGACGTCAATAATGTCATAATATCAAAATGACATTACGTCATGTCGTAGTGCTATGACATCACCGCACTGAAAGTCGAAATACAGTGATGTGTTCAGAGATGTAAACTGTTCTTTGAAAGTAATGATGAATGATTTTTGATTTTGATGATTCATACATTTGTATATTACCACCCTGATGTCTTCTAATAATTAATATATCAACACTCTTTGATAAAATTAACATACCCTCGGCAAGTCTCGGGAAGCAAGTTGATGTCATTTAAAATAATGGAGATAAACTCGATACGGAAATTACTATTCAATTGAATATTAATCACTTTCACAAGATTTGACGATTATAGCAACATTTCTAACCGACGGCCCGCGGTGTGTAATATCTTTATCCCTTCCAACAGCGCGTACATGCTGTCATTTCGAATAAACATAACGCCTACAGGAAACTTAATGTCAAATGGATTTTTTAAAATAAATTTTAAGGCGAAATTACGTGTAGGCCAAATGAGGAAAAGCTTTCTATTTTACGTAAATTTCAGCGATATTTTCTGGGAATTTATAACTATCATTCAAGGGTTTCATAAATATGTTTATACAGCGGACAGAGATTAATATAACTTCCCAATGCAAGGCATAACTTTTGCCATTACTGGCTGATTTAAGCCTTGCAGTATTTCCTTCGCTTTTCCGTGCTAAGATAGTGGATCGCTGCACCTGAAAAGCAAAGAGTGTTTTGATTTCCTGGCACGGAAACCTTAAGGAAATAAGACAAGGCTTAAATCAGCCAGTAATGAGGACTTGCAAGAGTTATACCTTGCAATGGGAAGTTGAGGTTAATTTTGACTGTAGTATTCCCTCAGCGAAATTTAAAGAACTGCACGTTCATGTAGGTCACGCTTTGACAGATAGCCAAGTAAAATCCCAATGGTATTGGCAACGACTCGAACACGTCGGCAACAAGTGAAACGCAACCTCTTCCTTCGGAGGTAATACCCTTCAGAAGTTCTATCGTCACCTCTGATGCAAAGAGGCGATATTTTACTATTCTCGCATAATCCCCTGGGGAGAATTTACAAAAATGTAACGTTTATTTTTGTTCAACCAAATTTCGTTTCAGATCTGAAACCGAATTCTGTCTTGTAAACAGCATGTGTGTATCGCACAGCTGAAGAAACTCTGTTTGAATCAACGTCGCTGACTGCACAACTAACTTCTGATACAACCAATCAGTATTTATATTTCTAGCAGAGAAAATTTAACTTTAAATTGAAAATCGAGGTGAGGTGACCTGGTTTAACGCCGCTTTCAAGATTATTTCACTTATCTTATATCACGGCTGCTAGTATTATTGCAGGAAGAAAGCCCGCAACGCCATGTGGCTATGCATTGCGGTGAAACCTGCGAGCATCGACTGGAACTAGCGAACCATGGGTGGTACTTCGCTGAAATACAATGTAGCATTGCACCCAAACCTTACGTAGAGGGTAATGTCCGAGTAACTTTCCATTCCTTAAAAATAATCGTGTATAACAGTTCTCTACTGTAAACAAAATTGCCGAGCCCTCTGGCGGGATTCGAACCACGGACCTCTTAATCCAAAGCCGCACGCGCTAATTCCTGCGCTATCCCGCCCCCGATATAAAGCCTGAAGAAAGTAACCTTTGGAGGACAAATAAGTGAAACGTTCAAACGCACAAATAGTTGCGAGATACTGTTCAAGCCAAATAAGGATATACAGGCAGGCCAATACACGACATCAAAATGCATTTTCGTTTACAGGTGATATATAAAGTAGGTAAACATCACTGAGGTAGGTCAAAACCATCAGTCTTTGTCTCATCTTCTGACAAGCCGTCATGTTTAAAGCTTAAACGTCATACACCAATAATGTATCTTGTCAAGAAAAACACTTAAGAGTTTTCCGTATAAGGTCTAATGTGTTTTTATAAATAAACACACTTTATATTTCAACATGCCACGCAAGACGTAGGTTAAGGATTATTGTCGCCAATGGTTAACCCTTTTGAAGATTATATTAGTTTTCAGCCAGAAGAAATCACATTTATGAAATTTCGCCTTCACAATTTGGTGTGGTAAGCCGAGTGAATTTCTTTGAAGGTGATTTTGGGACAATCAAATGGTTTCGAGACACCCCAATGCATCTCTGTCATTGATAACTGCTTGACTACAGCAGCATCGGTTTCATGTCACCCCAATTTCGCCTTACGGAGCGGATTGAATTGCACGATTTTCACGCTTTGCACGAGCTCCGAATATTGCGCTTAGTTCTAGCGTCATGGTCTTTCATACGCTATGGTAAAAATATCACGATATCTTCTTTTTGATTGACATAACAGAATAATGGATGATGAAATGATGGGTAGGCGACGTTGCGACTTTAACTTTGCTGTCATGAAAGTGATACATTATGTGCTTTTCAAAGGGATTATGTAATACATCAACAATTCAAGTTATCAATATAGAATCTCAAACTTATGTCTTCTGTTATCCAATCTTATCAACACGAGTTGTTTAAAATTCCAAAGATCCTAGTCTTGCCGAGGGTACTTTAACTGTTATCGCAACTATTGATATCAGATGAATGAAAATTAAACATGACATTATAATCACCACCCAAAAATCGTTTTTCATTACGCTTTGGTTGATGAGAAATGTACAACTCTGACAGTACTTCCAATGCTTGATCCATTGTGACGTCATGGCAATGGATGTCATCAGGTCTTAAAGGCGCGTCATTATTTGACTTGTATTGTGATATCTACTTTCAAAAAGATATCTTCTGGGAGATATCCTAGCTATGTTGGACGATGTTCTCTTCATAGTGAAATATTGAGATCGTTAAACTGTACCCAAGCATTATTTCAAGATATTCTTTGCGGGATAGGTACCGATTTCCCGTAATTCATAATTCTTACCAATCTATAAATCTATGCAGCTTTTCGCCAACTTTGCTGTACCAGCGTAGCAGAGCGCAGTATGAAGCAGCGCCTTGCGATGCTAGCACGTAAAATTAAAGAAATGAAGCAAGACTCAAATTAGCCAGTGAGTGAAAATGGGGAACGTTGTATAGAGACATGTTTGTTGTCATTATTTATTCGTTATTATATAAAATATGCTATGCAAAATATGAAAGCTAATTGCGCGAACATAAATTGTTCTAGTTGGTTCAACAACAGTTTCTAAAAGATGATGACATTTGTAGTATCCGTAAAAATCCTAAAAGTGATAAGTAGCATGTACTCACATCCCTCTGTCGTAGGAATTCCTGAAAATATAATAAACATTTAATTTCATAACATGTAAGACTTCCATTATTGTTATAGGCATCCGTATATTTGTCTTTTACGTGTATAAGAAGAAAAGAAAACAGTAAAATAATTTTAAAAAACATATTCTGCAAAAAAAACCAATTTGTAAACAAATAAAGATTTATAATATTTTACGATTGTAACATTTTCATCGACGTCTTGACTATTATATCATGAACTAATATGTCTTGAGTTGATAAGAATATGACATTATAGTTATAAAGACTATGTTAATTAATGAAATATATGTTAAAATAATTACCTGCAAGGACTGCTGCCGTCATTCCTGAAAAGAAAAGAAATTGATTAGTTTCGACTTGTCATGTAGCAGTTGTTCTGGAATGTTTTAACAGTACAATCAAAGACCTTGTGTGAGAAAAGTAGAGTTTGCATTTGAATTTAATTTTCAAATTTTGGTATTTTAGCGTTATATTCATTTCAGAGAAAGCGTATAAATATTAATCTAGTCAACACGCTTTGCTAACAGACACAATGGAGTCGGCGGAGTCGTTAATATCATATTTTAAGTATCCATGTCATGCGTGACGTGTAATAAGCCGCTACATGTGTAATCTGTAATCACAACAAACTACAGTCATGTTCAATACTTAGTTATGCGTCAATAACTTGAATATTACACCCTTTGGCAAGTTGTCACTGTAACCCATATAGCAACACGAACAGTTCCTCGGGGCATGGGACAATAGATTACCCGCCCTGGTTCCCCGAGTCTGTTACGATGCGCTATATCGCATAACAGACATAGGAAACCAGGACGTATAATACCTTGCCAACGAGGTGAGGAGAGTTGGGGTTAACGCCAGGGAGAAAGCCCGCAACGCCATGTGGCTATGCATTGCGGTGAAACCTGCGAGCATCGACTGAAACTAGCGAACCATGGGTGGTACTACGCTGAAATTCAGTGTAGCATTGCACCCAAACCTTACTGCGTGTAGAACAGTTCTCTACTGCAGACAAAGTTGCCGTGCCCCTGGCGGGATTCGAACCCTTGCCAACGACAAGTGTGGTGATGCAGAATTCAAACTTAAGATAACAAGTATATTGTATAGTACGACCTGGGTATATTTTGTGGAGTAGAATTTCGAGGTATTTATTGGAGTTTTTCAAACGAAAAAAATACATTGCGAAATTAAAATTTCGGAATCCTTGAAATAAATGAAAGAGGATTCGATTTCAAATTTCTAAGCATTCACGTCCATACAATCAGGGTTCGTTTTTACTGGAATAAATATTTTAGACAACTTTATTAACATATCGCTATATGCATATTATATACAGGCCATATAACACTATGCAAGGCTTACGAATGTGAAATTAGCTATCTACGGACGCTTTTGCATGATATATTTCATGTATTTTTAAAGGGGCTGTAGAACGTTTTTGCATATGTTTTATCAGGTATTTAATTTATTATCAAAATTTATACAATACATAGTTTCTTAAGAGGTAAAACATCTCTTTACACGACCCGATAAGATATATCCATAGAAAACTGTTATTAGTATTAGAAGAAATGGTACGACGTATAAAGCGACAGTGGTGTGGAACTCTTCAGTCTGAGAGGTAGATTTGACCTCATGAGAATTTAAGAGTTCAGACAGCAAGATTGATGACCAGTCCACTATTGAACCATAATTAAAACTCTACTTTGAGTGTTTAAGTATCGCTACAGCAGTCAGATCACTAAAACTACCTTCTAGCGGCCATTTTAATGTGAACACCTTAAAATGGCCGCTCTATTGGAAATGGACTTGCATGACTTTAAAGGGCCATGTACATTCGGTTTGGAACACTTTTATTGATTCAGAAGTGTTATTTAGCCATTTGTCACACCTTTTTTGCCTTTTTTCGGCGGGCAATTTATTTCAACAGAACGAACTACAGCGCCTTTAATGGTATTGCTTTCCAAACTAACATATTTTCGTTAAATTAATGCACATAAAGATAAATGTACATTATTAGTCATAATAGGGTACGTCGTACATCGCCAATATAAGTATAAAATGAGCTAAAGAAGGTGGTATTCATTAAATTAATTTAATGTTTGTGCATTTTCGACGACGACCAGTACAACTAATGTTTAACAATGAATGTTTCCTATCTGACAGATTAACTACTCTACAGCACTGCTAATGCACCATAACTCTTCACATCTAAGCTCTCACGACACTATCTCGTCACATATATTTCAATGACAAAACTTTGTTCTGCTTTTGTACATACGTTTTCACATGGTTTTTAGATTAAAATGTCTACCATGAAAATTTTTATTTCACAGTTAACTGCCTATTTAAAGGGAGAGTTCTGTCGCCATATTGGATATTTTACATTACGAGAGATTAAAAACATGCTATATTAGACCTAATTTTTTTAATAATAGAGTATTCACATAGTAACACATAACATGTCATACAAGTAATAAATAATCTGCTTTTATGCTGTAGCGAAGTTTTCCCCACTCGCAGCGCTGATGAATGGCTTCAGTTCTCATTGTTTCTTTTTCCAACAAATGTGCGCTTGTGTTTATCAAATTGTAGAATATTAAGTCATCAAAATATTACCTTCATTACTATCTTTCAATTTGACTGTATTTTAATCATGCATTAATAACATCTATATGTAAACAGGAATACCCTCTTGATTTTCGTTTCCACAAAGAAATACCCCGATAGAACCCTCCTTTTAAAGAAAGAAATTGTAGAAATGTTTATTTGTTACATGACATCGCGATAACAAAACTGCGTTAAAGGGACATTCAGTGTTTTTCATAATATTTTATTTGACTTTAATACCTGTCAAAATACCATAGCTGCAGATATTAATTAAAATGCTTTCCCCCAATTTGCATATTCATTCCTAATAAGTAAATATTCTTTCTACCTGTTTCCAATGAAAATCGAGCAACACTCTAATTCATGTATGTACATGTATACATGTGCAGGAACCGAAACTGTCCGCCTAAATTACGTGCAGAGTAATGATATAATCACTTAAACATAACCAACCCAAATTTGCATTTTGTCTGCTGTAGAATTTCCAAAATCATGTTGACTAATTGACTGACGCCAGCCGCGGTGGATTGTCCGGTTTTCGATCAGAAATCACTACGTTCACATTATATCGTCAACATACTGAGTCGACTAGCTTTAGGCAATGTCCTCCAAACGTAAGTTTTTCTCGATAAAATAGTATTATTAATAAAGTTTGGCATATGTGACTCCAATAACAAACTGGATGCCACTTTAACATTGACTAACCCAACTGCGTTTTTGCAAAGCAAGTCATGTACGACAGTATTTTGCAATTTCAGTTTAACAGTACATCTGCGTACGGAATGTTTTGTCCACCTACCTGTGTATGTAAGCGCAAATATCGTGTGATTTGGCATATTTTTGAAGCATCGTATCAACGCGAAAACCAGTCTGACCAATTTGCATTTTTGCATTATAAGAGGACAGTTGAATGTTCCAAAACCTAATTTGATTTGATGCCTCATAGTTAATGGTAACAGTTTTAGAATCTCTTTGAAGTGACCAAGGGTCAAGGTTATTATTTTCTTCTGTGAAATATTAATTTAGTAATCCACTGGATCACAAATACATCATATATTTCCTCTTTCACTCAATCAATGTATTTGTTTCTATATTTTTCTCATTTAGTCAATATAAAAACTTTTATTCCAAAATTAATGAAATCTGAATTTTCCAAATTTGACCCCCTTTGTCTATTTCATTATGTCAAAGTTCATAAACATACACCATGCCGTGACAATCACAGGATACGTTGCAGAATGATTGTTTTAAGATCTGATGAAATGCATTTTTCTCAAGAATGACAGATGATTACCTCTACGTATAATGTACATCGGAATTAATTGAGCATAAAATCGAGACAATATACACTTGCAATTGATAATTAAAACGATTTTAATTCACCCATTTTAACACCAGCGCAATAAGTTGGGCGATTCATTTTGTAAATGCTCACTGAGGCGTGACTGTGATAAGCGACAGACGGGGCCAGCTAGACAGCTACTCCGCTGAGTCTCGTTAATTAATTAATGATGATTATCACTGCCGCAAAATCAAGTATCGCCAAAAAGACATGTTTATGTAATAATTGTGTAATTGTCATCTGCGGAATTACCTTGTTGGATATCTAAACATTCGATATATGGGAAATGTAAGTTGGTTTATTGAAGATTTCTTTGTGAAATTAACAATCAAAATGTTGCGAAATTACGTTGAATTATGACTATCGCCGAAAATCAGATTCCGCCTGATATGTCACAGAAGTCATCCCTTCAGGGGCCACAACCCCGCAGACTTTCATTCTGGTCGCCGGGGATAAACAAGGCGTTTTAAAAAAAAAGCCGTATATAAGTAATTTATGGACCGATTTCAGAAATTTAAAATCGGGAAATTGTCAAATTGATATCCCATTTTAATGAATCCGATTTTGACCATATGTCATTTCATCTATCCTTTAACCATAGATATATGATGATTCATTGTATGTGAAGTACATTTAATTTTACTGACGTTACAAAGAACGTCAAATTACATGATATTTGCACTAGGATATACACAAAAGTGAAAAAAATACGGTACGCAGCTGTATGCATCTTCAATATACCACCACCAGCTGATCTCATCACCAACAATACTTGTAACATTATGTCCATACTGAACATATGAAAATATAGATAATAGTATTAAACGATCCTATTCTAATGTATCATAGAAATAGCTACGTTACACAGAGCTAATGAAAATGGTACGAATTATCTCCCCTTTTTAGGTTTCTCTAGGTTCCGAAATCTCTTTTTGTTCGCATATTTCGGATTTTTTTGTCGAATTCCCCGTCTGTCTATGACGAACCTTTGCCACGAAATGCAGACAGTATAAATGTCCGCCTAGTGCCATAGAGTTTGGCATTTGTGATATCTCCTTACAAATTAAAGTTAAATGCACATTAATACTTGCCAGGTACCGGTGACACTGAACTGGGTTGCTTAAATGAACATTGGAAAATGTCCTGCCATTGTTTAATATTTCTTGATTTGATTTCTTGATTTGATTATATTTCGAGAAAAAAATCTTCAATTTGTTTGCAAATGCGCAAACATTATTTAGGCCCTTTTATCACGATCCGATTCAGGTTGTATTAATAGTTGTAGTGTGGTCTTTGGAATGGATTTGTATTTAAGTTGTCACTAAATCGTGATATGAGAATGACACATTTAATTGGATTCGTATATATGAACCAACTAAATAGACATGGTAGAAATGCGTGCTTCTCTCGAGGCTTATACGGTAATGTACCATGTTTGTACCATTGTATCCCGAGCCTTCAGGCGAGTTAAAAGATGGTACATCAGACCGTATTAAACAGAGGATAGAAGCTTACAATGTATGTATCTATCTGTCAAACATGTCAATAAAAAGCCTGATTATATTTACTTTATTACGCATACCATAACGGATAGGCTGATATCGTTTGAAACGACCTTGACCCTAAACGTAAACAAAATGGCGCCATTCTACGGATGAAGAAAATATACGCATATGCAATAATACGTAGATGAAGAGAGATGATAAGTACGCTGACATACGCATAACTTGATTCATTAACATCAACTCATGTGGTGACATCTTAGACGGTATAACAAAATAAACTGGGGATCTAAAGATCGTAACATGTTTATAAAATGTTTTCGCAAAAAGATAGATGTTAATACATATATCAAGGGCGCTGTTTAAGAAACTGCTTGGTGACTGAACTAGGCACTTCTGTAGGTAACTACCACTCTTTAGGTAACTACCACTCTGTAGGTAACTTCCACTCTGTAGGTAACTAACACTCTGTAAGGTAACTACCACTCTGTAGGTAACGAATGAGGCATGGTAAGTGTATACCTACACAGCAAAACAAATTATGAGATGATGGTTTTGTTTGAATTGAAAGAAGGATAAAAACAGACAGGCTGCCACACATATACCTGAAATCATTTTCATTATCTAGGGAATCTATTGACTCTAAATCTAAATATGGAATCCTTGTCTTAACGAATTCCGTGGACAAAAAGGTAGGACTGCTATGCTCACATTTCAAACATATTATTAGTATAGGCATGCTTTAAAAACAACCAACATACTAAAAGGACATGTTCAAAGAGATTGTTATCACATTATTATGCGAGCAATTTGAATCGTTTGCATTAACAAACTTTAACAAGGTAATAAAATTACAAACGCAACCTTACATAACAAACACATATATAAAGAATACATGTTTTGGTTTTCCTCTTGTAAAGCGAGTTATACTTATTGGCATGTCTTGAATTCATTTCGAACAAGCAACATAACAGCAGATGTCTCATAGAAATAGCGAGAGAGATCTGCCACAAATGTATCCATTAACCACTGAGATGGAGATGAGAGATAATACATGCCATGATTACATAATTATAATTAATAATTTAAAAAATATAAAATGAAGGGCATAGTTTTGAATAATTTAAAACATAAGATGCCAAAAGCAGACGTGACAATGGGGAGAGCATTCACGCTGCCAAATGAACGTTACAGAATGAATTATAATTATTGCCATTTTGAAATTAGTTTTTATTGTTGTCAATCATTAGTGCCAATCATGATTTCAGCACATTTTGGATTCATATGCATAAACCATATGTAAGTTACACATGAGCCGTGTTATGTTTACATCACAAACCATATCTTAATTATTGACATGTTTGAACATGCAGCATGCCAAAAACCATTATGTTCTGGTGATAGCAAGCACGCTGCCAGAGATTATTGGATTCAATTTGCATAACTCGATAGAGGTTACACAACAGACATGGTGCGCTTACATAACAAAACAGATAAGGAATTGTAAGAAACTTGCCTAGAAAGAGGGCCTGAAACATGGTGCCCTTGTCGCAGTCCAAACGTGTCCGCCCCAAAATTTGTTGAATGCTGCCAAGTGAAAATACAGGAGATCTGGACAAACGTTTCACCTGTGTCACGTGACTTTTAGGTCACCCTCCTGTCACTCAAACATCAGACGTGTTTATTGCAGTGAACAACAGCAGGGAGTCTTGAAAATACTAAGATTCTGGACAGCTTATGTCACGTGACTGTTAGGTCACTGAGCTGTCACTCAAACTTCAGACGAGTTTATTTCAGTGAAAAACGGGAGATATGTAAAACGACGTAGGCCACGTTTGTTGCGTTTATACCTTTTCGAACCAGAGGTTCTGGACAAACGTTTAACCTTTAACCTAGGTCACGTGAATAATAGGTTATCAAACTGTCACTCAAGCTTCAGGCGTGTTTATTGCAATGAAAAACACGCGAGAATGTTGTATAACCTATAAGCTCAGGTTTTTGTGACGTGAGAGGGTGAAGGTTAATGGCCGACATTATGATACATTTACATCAAATTGCTTTGATTAATTCCGGTGTCATCGTGAAGTAAATTATAAGAATTTGTTGTTGGTCATTGCTCCATATAACGGTTTATTGCCAAAATGTTTGAAAATAACCGAGTCAATATTATTGATATGAGCAGATGTGCACATATGACGTTTGCCTAGCAACCATTGTTTCATCGCGACTTCCTATATTTCGTCGCCTGTGACGTCATAAAACGTGATGTCACTGTAGCGTACAGTCGTAGTGGGTCGTTTCCTGACTAATTGTACGTGAACCAAATTGAATAGGATGATAATAAATAAAAACAATTATAACTCTCAAAAGTGTGCCATATGACTTTTACAAAACTCGTGCAAATTTATGTATAGCCTTGTTTCGTAGTCATATGACACACTTTCGCGGGTAATAATATCTTAATAACATACACATTCAATAACAGTATTATTGTAAACTCATGAACATTTCTAGCGTATAGTGCACAATACGCCTTTGGGTGGTCAACTTCTTTATGAAACTGTGATGAGGTTACGCTATTTCAAGGACAGTTGCAAACAGAATAAGGATCTATACCGAAAAAGTCCCCATCGTTAGATAAAGAAGTTGATCATCCAAAAACTCTTGGGAATGACGTAGGCTATCACACTGAGACCATTGTTTGCAGTACATGTGTATTCTCCTCTATGACCGTTGAAATTCTTCCATCAACAATGTGACCTGAATATGTCGTGCATATGTTGAATAAGTGTCTCCAACTTGTTTGTCGTCATTAGACCGAGGTAATGTGCAGTTGTGACTATCACACCAGTCTCTATTAGTTTGTAATATCAGAAATGAATTTCAAATAGCTTTTAACAACATCAAATGTACATTTATTGAAGTCTTTTGCAATATTTCTGAAACGAATCCTGCCTGTTTTAAAGTAATACTATAATTACATGTACATCTGTCCATCCGCAAAATTGTGTTTAAATGATTGTACTCTTGGTGCTTTGAATAAACTATTACTACTACTACTACTACTACTACTACTACTACTACTACTACTACTACTACTACTAGTAGTAGTAGTAATACTACTACTTCTACTACTACTAGTAGTAATACTACTAATACTACTACTACTACTTCTACTACTACTACCAATACTACTACTACTACTACCACTACTTATAATAATAAATATTAATAATAATAATAATAATAATATAAACATTACTATTATTATTGTTACTGTCAGGTAGTTATCAGTTTCATCATCTTCTGTTCTGCTACTAAAGTCACCTGTTATCATAATTTTCACAATGTATTTTACACGCCCAATCTTGAATAATCTAAAATAACAAGGTTAAAGGGGCAGTAACACGTTTTTTCGCTCAAATAAGTCGCTGAAATGTTTTTGAAAAAACATGTTACCAATAGTAATACACCCGTCTCTTTTCGGAAAATCAAGTTTGAAATAAGCGTACATGGCTCAGTAAAGCCATGGGAATCGTTTTTGGCATTCGAAATAATAAAATGTTTTCACAATAAAATGGCCATCATGCAATTTTTGCTTTATACGCAACACCGTTATTACTACAATGGATAAATGGATGTTTTGCCCTCTAAAGTAAATTTAAAAAGACACAAACTATCATTTTAAACAGGAAATTTGAAAAATGAATTTTGCAAAAAACCTGATAAATGCCTTTGCTTTAATTTTGTTATTTTACAGATGAAAAGTGCTGGTCTTTGCACGTGCGAATATACAAACATTCTTTGGTGAGGATAATAATTTCAATTATATCAATTTAATTGGATAAATCAAATCTGTTTATCATTGTATAATCGATTCTCATCTTTTTCAATAAATATAAATGTTATCGTGTAAATCATAAGTAATTACAAGATATTGTTGCACGTATCAGAGTGATCTGTATTTGATTTACATGTATATAATAACATAGCATTTGTCATAAGTTTTGGCGGGATAGCGCAGTGGTTAGCGCGTTCGGCGTCGGATCAAGAGGTCCGTGGTTCGAATCCCGCCAGGGGCACGGCAACTTTGTCTGCAGTAGAGAACTGTTCTACACGCAGTAAGGTTTGGGTGCAATTCGACACTGAATTTCAGTGCAGTACCACCCATGGTTCGCTAGTTCAAGCCGCTGCTCGCAGGTTTCACCGCAATGCAGAGCCACATGGCGTCGCGTGCTTTCTCCCTGCCATAATACTAGCAGCCGCGATATAAGTGAAATACTCTTGAAGGCAGCGTTAAACTCCAACTCAACTCAACTCATAAGTTTGTCTAAAGGAGAGTAAACATATCTCTGCCTGTTTGTTTGTATATTAACGGCGAAAAAAAACGCTACCACGTTTTCAAAAACAAAATACTGGTACATTGTACCTGATGAGTATATGTTTCATAAAGAAGTTTTGAAAATTAATAATAAGATAATGTTTCATAAAGGGAAATTTAAGGTTAGTTGACTTTTGAACACAGCATGTTTCTGTCTTATTTATCATTTGTGAATTAAACTATCTTGACTTTTCGTTGGAAGCGTTTCATGTGGCCGCTAGTTTAATTAATTAGTGTATTGTTCAATTCATTTGATTTTGAAATTTTCTGGTGACGTCATCCTATTGTTCTTTCACTCCGTTATGTTTCAGTAATTGACAGTTACACATCCAATACTTTTTTTATAAGTATAAATTTAATTACTTTAAAGTTTTAAAGTCATTTTGATAAAAGAGCAATAATTTTAATGTAATTTAGGTGGGTTAGTGGCCTCGTAACTCTTCATTTCTTAAAAATAATGGGCCTCGGCGCTTCGGGCCTGTGCTCTATTATTTTAAAGGAACAGAGGAACTCAGAAATTAAACTTTACATAATGCTATTTAGATCAAATTTATTTTTGAAATTTGAAGTCCTGATCGTGATTAGAGACACAGGGTCAAAACAATAAACAAACCTATCGTAAACTGATTGATTGAAATGGAACACGGTCATTTGACAACTGTCAATCAAAACTATCAAAGGCAGTCTACCGTACTGACGCACGTTGTCTTGTGATTGATTGAATAGTCGATTGGATGTCAATTGTTTTATTATATGGCTGACAAATGTAAGTTCCACCGTTATGTAATATAGCTTATTAGGAGTATGTCAACCATTGTATTGTATTGTATACTACAAGATAATTCTTCAAATAAAAAGAAAATACGTGATTTTAGAGAAGTTTTTATACAATATGATACTGTAGACTGGAGAAACAGAATATGGGACGATCGCAATAAACCAAACGGTAATAAATTGAGAACTTATAGATCTTTCAAGTCGCAGCCAAACGTGAGTGAATACGTCCGCACAGTAAAGTACAGAGACAATCGTCGTATCCTCTCCAAGTTTGTGGTAATCTCCCCCTAGCCATCGAAACCGGCAGGTACTCCAAGCCTCCCACCCAACTCAGTGACAGGATATGCCAAGTTTGTGCAGAGACAAGACATGTTAATATTGTGGAAGATGAAATGCACTTTTTAATGGACTGCCCATTTTATTCAGATTTACGGTTCGACCTTTTTAACCTGGCTGGAAAAAATATGAACAACTTTATCAATATGGAAAGTATTTTACAATTTTCTACAATCATGCAACAAGCTTCTTTACAGCCTATTTCAGCTTCCACTCTTAATCGAATGTATACAAGAAAATTGTCTTAATATATTTTTGAGGTCTAACATTTTATCACATTTTTATATCCCATTTACATTTTATCAACGTTTGATAAAGGTGTATATTTTTACCTATGTAACTATTCATTCATATTTATATTTTATTCTGTATATTGTCTTAATATGTATGCATGTGTCTCATAAGTCATTTACTGGCTGGGCCTTCAATCTTAATCATATCATGTTTTATAATGTAAGTTTGTGTTGGATTGTGGCGTGACACAAAAATAAACATTTCTTCTTCTTCTTCTTGTATTCCTCTATTATCAAAGGAGTGATATGTAAGTTTAATAGCATGTTGAATAGAACGACTAATTCATTACCTTCAGGGAGCGGGATAGCGCAGTGGTTAGCGCGTTCGGCTTCGGATCAAGAGGTTCGGGGTTCGAATCCCGCCAGGGGCACGGCAACTTTGTCTGCAGTAGAGAACACGCAGTAAACGCAGTAAGGTTTGGGTGCAATGCTACACTGAATTTCAGCGTAGTACCACCTCGCTAGTTCCAGCCGTTGCTGGCAGGTTTCACCGCAATGCACAACCACATGGTGTTGCGGGCTTTCTCCCTGCAATAATACTAGCAGCCGCGATATAAGTGAAATACTCTTGAAAGCGGCAACTCACCTCACCTCATTACGTACCTTCAATTCATCAAACTATTCATCTTTATTGAGGCCTGAACGAAAAAGGGTTCGCGCGTACTCGCGAATACACGCGTGAACACTTTGGAGCAGTCTGGCCAAGCGAGTATTTACGATTCAAGATGGAGTCGCGTGTCACAAAGTATGATAACCTTATTCTTTCCCCCTTTTTTACTCCATCAATTGAAATTTGGTCGGTTGCTATTAGTGCAAGATACCTATTTTTTCCAAAATGGTGATAACATTTCTTAAATTATCTTGGGAAGTAATCGCGACCCGTCGTTTTCGTTCAGCAGTCGCCAAACGAACACGCCTCTGATTATTTTGCCTGAAGAATTTATTCAACGTTTCAGGAAACCGGTAATTTTCTCTCTTAAAACAAAAAGGAAAGACACATAAATCTAACATCGCAAAAAAATCACACTCAACGTCCATGATATACATAGACCTGTATATAAATAAAATGAATTTACGTTTATTATATTTCCTTTTTACGTAAAATAATGTTATAATTATGGTTATCTTGTAAACTCATAGATCCCGTTTAATTAAACACCTCTGGTTATTGCAGAATATTGACTCCAGTTATGGAGATTTCACAGTCATTGGCGTCGAGAATAAAAATCAGATCATGTAGTGAGATAAAGATGAGACGCGGTGTCCCTTTAAGCGGCGTGTACACCTTTAATATTTTATTACGATGTAATGTATGGTTATAAAGAACAAGTAAAAATTGTGAATAGTCAGTCAACTAATTTATATATAATTGTCAAAAGCAAATTCATTAAAATACAGTTATAGAATGTCGCATACATAACATTTGTCCGCCATTATACGTCGCAATCGCCGGTCATTTCAAACCTGAGCATTCGGATTACGCCTAAGGCGTGTGCCGTGTTCCAATCAAGTGATTCGCTGGTTACGCCGCTTCCGGCTGCGTATGCCAGGTAGTGCGTCGGATCCCAAATCAAGCATAGCCATGGGCTCAGGCGCATGGACAATCCGTGCGAAATGCCGATTGCACGATTTCCATATGTTCCATGTCAATTGCACAATTTCCACGTAGCGCATAGTAATTGCACGATCTCCACGTGCGATACGTTCGATGGACGAACAACCAAACAGAAACAATGTAGTTGCATTTCTCAGGGTGTACAATGGCCTGTCAGAGATTGTGTCATTGCAACAATTGTTTTCCTGGTATTTAAGAATTAAAAGTTACGATGATTTCAATAAATAAACAATTTATTTGTTGCATTTGAATACTTGCGAGCACTCGTGGTCCTGAACACGCCTCTGGTTAGACCAGGGGAATAATGTTAGAAGCGCTTTAGTCAAGAACGTGGACATTTGGGCGCTATGATCATAAAAGTTCTCTGACTCAAAATTCGTGTACAAAAAAACTTCGAGTATCAAAACATATTTCCTTTACAATAAAAAAAACTATTTTGGCAATCATCAAAAGACTTTGTGTCAAGTTATATAATTCGTTATAAGTATCATTGCGGTTTTTGTGAAACAGTTTAAAGACACTTAAAATATGAAATTCAAAAACTGATGAAAACACTGCACATTAAGTAGTTTGCAGTGACAATTTATTCACGGGGGCTCAAAATTCCTGTATAAGAAATGTAAAAATGATGTTGACTGTCAGACGGATTGTGTAAATATATGACATTTGTTAGCTTATTTTTCAAGAATCTTGACAAAAAATACCAAAAATAATTTAATAGTCCCACACTTATGAATATGATACATATTTAATAATTGGGTGCTACGTCGAAGTGACAACTGCAACACTTAAAACACACCACTGCATATACGTCAAGCTACAGTCGTTGCCCGATATGATGCACTAAGGAGCCTTTGTAAATGGCTCATTATAAGCTGACAGAATGTCAGATTTTCTTTTAAATTTAAAAAAAATTGCCGAGCAGATGTCTCAACTTGTAAAAAAAGTAGAATTTAAAGTTTGAAAAATCATATTTTCTTAGAATACCGAATTGATTTTTTATTGTTTATAATTTATTTTGAAGGACGTGTATTGGCTTCACTGTGCTACAAAATAAGGATATGATGACAAAATTTCAAAATGACTAGTTAAACGGAAATGAGGTGTTGACCTTGTAAAATCGCTATATTTGATTAATGAAGGGGGACTTTATCGCCGACTGCATATGCTTTCTAGTTGCTTGTTTTCGCATGCTCCTTCCAATCACTCGTTATAAGTTGTTTGAAGGAAAATGTAACATCTGAACAGCTACTGCAATTATGTCAAATCATCAACGTCATGACGTCATAATTAATCATTTCGAAAGCTCAAATTTATATTTTATGACCATTGGTTCAGCATAGTGACAATATAGAAATATAAAGTGTAGATTTGTAATATATCCCAAACAATGTATCGCAATCTCGTTGAAATCAGATGGAACTCCCTCCTCATTGCGTTCTTGATCTAAGTACACCTCGACAAGGGTCATATTTCGTGACCTTACTCTTCATGCAGCCAATTATCGACGAGCCATCGAAAGTCATCGGGCCGATTCCATATATCTGCGCGAGGCTGTGATTGGTTGAATATCAGGAAGGTTAAAAGTCACAGATAAGGTCAATGTCATGACCCCTGCTGAACAGTACTCAGATCAAGACGCTAGAAGGAAAAACTATTACGTTTGATTTATTTTATCGAGATTTCAGTGTACCGTATGTGATGTTGGCAAATGAGTCAAATTAATTTTGAAATTATTTGAAAAAGAAATACAATTATAGCAGACAAAAATACAGATTTGGGTTGGTAGTGTTAATGGGTCACATAAGTAGTATACATGTAAATGGGATGGATATTTTTGACTCATGCACATCTATAGAGCTGTTGTTGGATTTCATTGAAAACAAATACAAAAATTACATATAATCGACATTTGGGGTTAAATATATAAGTCGACTGAGGTGATTTGAACTTAAATAAACATTTATTATATGATGAAACATATAATTGTCACTTCAACACGGGTTAGGAAAAAGTTACTGGAAAACATGTCAATATTCGGTCTGAAACTTGGAGTAAATCAATAAGTAAAACGGTGCAATATTGCAATTTCTCAGATTTCAAATCAATTCCAGGAGAAAATAATATGTTCTTGTTAACTACTTATTTATTGTGAAACTCGACGTTACGGAGTATTAGCTCACTCTTTCACCAGTTGAGAAATCATGTTAACGTTCTGTATATAAATGCATCATATCTTGTAATATATACCCCACATTCCACCTGATGAAGGAGTGAGCATATACTCTAAAACGCCCTCTATCTACAAAATAATGAAGTTCTTATCCAGAAACAAATCTTATTTTCTTATGTGTTCAACTTCAAAATGCCCCTCAACGAGTTGGTAAATTTAAAACTCATAATTGTCGTTTCTATGGAAAAATAGAATTATAATTATTCATGTTCAGGGGGAGAGTTTGTTTGGTAAATACATTCGAAATTAAATCCCAAAACAACAATTCACAGACTAATATGTTTTCATGTGCTGATCTATTTTATATTTCTATTTTCAGCTGGGAAAATTTAAATGTCCCGTCCGAGTTTTTACGTCATGCAAGTACTACACGCGGGTAACCTCACCTGTTATTTACATGACACAACCTGTCCATCAACTGAACATGAAACCCGTGCTGCACGTGCGATTTGTTTCATGCCGTGATTTGTGAGTGGCTGTCACTTTACTGAAATGCACACCAATTTTCTCTGACTGTTTCCGGCATGTGTTAATTGTGAATCACCAGCCACGTGCATTTTGCCAAGTGGATTTGTCAGTGTGTTCTTTGAGGACTTATCACAAGTACAACGGTGTCTTGGAAATATATGCTTTTTAATGATTAACACATATACATTTAAGTGTCAAGGTTTTTATCACCCAATCTGCAAAAGTGCATTTTATTGTATTTGTCGATGTATGTTTAAGATATATCATCCAAAACTGTGTTCCACAGGAGATATCCTTGTTTGACATCAAGCTAGCGATATCTCCTAGGACTGTTGGTATATTTGATATCAGAATACACTTGGGTGAGATTCTCTATATATTTATTTAATATATATCTTTAGGTGACGGAAATTAGGGTAATGTATTTGTTCCGTGCTTGAAGGTTACCTGTATGTTCTACATGTACATGTAGATGGAATTTAAGTGTCCTCTCACTCTCATTTATTATAATAATTCATTTTGTTCACATATGACTATGTCTATGACTCTCCCACGTATTAAAGAGCCATCAAGGATGTTAGTGTTTCAAATTAAAAATAATTTGTGGAAAATATACTTATAACGTCAATCGCCAGAGAAATCTTTTATCTACAACATGAAATTTGTTAAATAATTTTCATATCACGACAATGTAATGCAATTTAGTTTCAAAGAGATCTACCCCTTCGAGTAGTGCGCGCTAAGGGTATCTGACGTCATATAAACAGAATCCCCTTTTTTGCGTAAAACGTACTACACAACAGCGGACAACAACAAGCGTTTCCGAAGCGTGAAGGCTCGTCTCTAGCGCAAGTCGCCATAACAACCCACGTGATGCACGTGATATTGTGTTGTCCCCACACTCCTTAAGATCGTTAATTATATCCTTATTTCACGCAAGGGTATTGAAAATGAGCTATTTTTTCCATCCAGTACCCTAAACTCGCTCAATATAACAGAACAAAACTTAGATTTTTTCCCCCGCAAATGTCATGTTTTTATTGACTGTGTAGCTTGACAAAAGACGTTAAAAAGTGTTGTTTTTTAACGTGTCCAAAAGCATGTTATTTTTTTATACAAAGTATTGAAAAGGAGCAGATCATTCAGTAAATGTTGTATCTGTAAAGAGTTACGGGCTTAGTTGTACGCTAAAATGAATTAAAAATACAAAAATCACGAATCAGCATTTTATTTCAGAAAATGTCATCACATTCAAAAGTCACGTTTACAAAAATACAAAATTCCATTGTGATGGATTTCCAAATAACTAACGAAGCTTCTAAATCATTTAATGTATTTCTTGAAAGACTCTAATATCTGTGTATCACGTTGATACATTATCTTTCACCAAGTTCCGCGAAGTTGGCAACTGACTGGAACGAAAAACTCTTCAACAACCTTGTAATATTCCAGTTTACAACTGGCGCCGCAACCTTTGACCCTGAAGTATACAAAAAACACAACACATTTACGTTGCGCATGCTTTTTCCGTGATAAAACTAGCATTCAACGAACATTGTTTTGGGCATACTTGATTAGGGAAAGCGCAGATAACTGAATCTTTGGTCAAAATAGACATTGGCGTCAACATTTATCAACGATTTGTCATCTATAATCTGTAACCTAATGTTCTTATAAAATAAAATAGCTATACATAGAAAAAGGCTTACTTTCATATGATTTGATAGTTAAGCGAAGGGTTTGTCAATGTAGTAGATGGTTATTTAATAACTTCCAGTGGGATTCGAACAAAGGACCTCTGGACGAGAGCCCAAACTAAACAAGTTGAGTCAACGTTATTTCAACTAGCCGAAGCCAGTAGGAACACTTTCGCCTCATCCTAACTAACATTACTTAAATTATCTGGGTAAATAATAGGATCTTATACGTAATGGTTTGGCCAACTTCCCAATGCAAGGCATAACTCTTGCCAGTCTCCATTACTGGCTGATTTAGGTCTTGCAGTACTAGTATTTCCTTAAGAAATATGTGCTTAGAAATCCAGGCCCGCTTTGCATTTCTGTTGCAGCGATTCACTATCTAGGCACAACAAAGCGAGGGAAATACCGCAAGACTTAAATCAGCCAGTAATGCAGACTGGCAAGAGTTATGCCTTGCGTTTGGAAGTTGTGGTTTGGCCAGAGATCTTTTATATACTAGCTGTACTGTTATACGTCCCCTAAGTCCGTCTTAATAGCTAGTTTTAACTAGAAAGCCTTTATATAAGACGTCATTTCTTCGAAATGTAATATTACCTGCAAAATGCTTCATAATCTGTGGGGCAGTGGTCACGTGTGCATGTCTCCTTGCAAGCTTGATTTTCCTTTTCGGTACAGACTGAAAATATAGGAGACACAAACATTTGATATTTTGTAATCCATGAATGATAAATACAATTGAAACATGTTTTATGTCATATCTCAAGTACAACTGAACTCAATTCATATTGTTAGTCATGTCTCCAGAAGTAAAGTAACTCAAATTATTTGTTTAAATTATTTTTTTCTAAAGTATGCTTTGGAAACCGCCGCTAAACAATCGTTAGGCGGGATAGAACCATTCAACACCAGTCCACACATATTAACTACAAATGATAATTATAAACCTTCCTTTGCTTTGTATCCCACTTATCAATATACGTACCAGGCCATTTTAATCCACAGTCCACACTCTGTCCATCCACAAACCAAAGATCATTACACGTCCCACATTGAGTCTTTCTGTAAACAAATAATTTCATTAAATGTAAAGGCACAATTGCATTGTTTAGATATTTTGAGGTATACCAACTTTTGATTTTATATTAATGCAATAAGATTCATATACGAGAAATATTTATAAATCTAATTGACGGATTTCATATTTTAATACTGACCGACACTCCGCGTGTGGATAGGCTGGACATGAGTAAATGTCACAGGGGTTCAAAGGGCACGAGGTCACCCACGTTGTCCCATTGCATCCTGAAATAAGAAACATTGAAATATATTGAGTAAACATTTTAGAAAAGTATAATGGTATGGACGTATCATCATATCGGACATTTAGTAGTTGGGGTCGGGATAGGATAGTGGTTGTCTTCCGTTGGAGCAAGAAGTCCGGGGTTCGAATCCCACAAACGCTGGGTTCCGCGAAGAGCTGTTCTACATGCAGTAGGGACCTAATTTGTTAAAACAATGCTACATTGATGCACATTACCCCCCATAGTTCGCTTGCTCCAGTCGATCCTCGCAGGTTTCATCTTAATGTGACGCGTTGTTATATGAAGTCCAGTTCTATATTTATAACTTGTCAATAAATGGTATCATTTCTTTTGTACAGTAGTGTAGCTGTATGACAAAGCATTACATTGTCAGGGTAAGGCTTTGAATATGAAGCCCTGTGCTATATTCCAAACTTGTCGACAATTGCTATCATTTCCTTTGTACACTAGTGTAGATTTATGACAAATCACAGCGCATTACTTAAATAACATTTTCTATAAGAGTTTAATTGCTACATTTAACACTTGTCGACAAATGTTATCGTTTCGTTTGTACAGTAGTTTTGATGTATACATAAACACGGCAATGCTACTGTAAGACTTTTTGTAAAAGGGACAGTGCTATATTTGAAATCTGCCCTCTCTTTTGAACCGGAGTGTAAATGCTAAGGCAGTTTTCCCGTGATGCTAAGGCCCGGTTCTACTTAAACGGGCAGTAGCACATTTTTTCGCTCAAATAAGTTGGTGAAATGTATTTGAAAAATAATGTCACAAATAGTTAAATACCCTTCTCTTCGGAAAATCAAGTTAAAAAATTAGTGTAAATGGTTCGGTAATGCCATAGAAATCGTTTTTGTAATTCGAAATGATAAAATGTGTTCACATTAAAATGGCCGTCATCCAATTTTTGCTATATATACGCAAAACCGTTATTACCACTACGGATACTTGGTTTGTGTAAAACGCTGTTTTACCCTCAAAAGTAAATATAAATGATATGAACTTTCATTATAAAAGAAAAATATGAAAAAATAAAAAATTTAAAAAGTGCCACAGCCCCTTTAAGTTAAATGGAATTAATTAAGCCTAATTAAGCTGACCCTAGTGCAAACAGGGCAGTCTAGGGGAGATAACTCTACTTGTACTATATGTTTACCGCATAGCCAGCACTATGACAGGGAACAGGTAAAAAAGGGCATACATTCTTTTGCATGTCACTGTACATTACTTACTGCCAGACGAAGCGTATCAGAGTGACAAATGGTTGGGTGGATACTGTATGTGGGCTATTATTTAGGACACATTATAATGTCACGATTCTGATTTATTTATGTCATGATGTCGACATTCAGAGGCAGGAGACATGGTTTGTAGTATGCGATAAATAACACTTGATGTAACGGGCTGGTGACGTGTTAGATTACGTCATGAAAACAGGAATACAACCTGGTGTCCAAAGTTATATTGATGAATGAAAAAAAAAATTATATTATTTTTAAATATATGTTAAACGAATTTGACTTTACACTGAAACATGCTTTGTGCTTACGGTACATAAATTTCAAATATTGTTTGATGAGGCGATCTCCGTTCTTTTAGAGAAACATGTCTTTTGACTGTGTTGAGAACAATTTTTTTTCAATACTATACGATTGTTAAATTAAGACATTTTGCAATATTTGTCACATATATTTACTTATTTTTTAAAAGAAAACTGAACCGTGCCTGAATGTACAGCCCTGGAAAAACGTTGGCTATTACTCATCCATGAACCTAAACTCACGGGCAAAAGAAACGTCACCACATTTTGAAAACAGTATAAAATGAAATATTGATGTCGGAGAAAATAGATTTTGTATGTATTTGGTAGCCACATGTTTTCTTAAGAAATATTCACAATTTCATACATCAGAGTATGCAATTTTTATTTTTACATCTGTTCAAATTGACATTGGGTGCTAAAATCGTTTTTTAAAGATGTTTTTGGCCCACAATATTTAGTATTTAAGTTTAAAACATTGAAAAAGTAGAAATTTAATTAACTTAAGATATCCTCGACATAAATAACCTTCTTTGATTTAAATTTGTTGACGCGTCTTTACTGTAGGACGTCTCAAAACAAGCCAAAACTGGCTTTTTGAGGCTTCTATCTCGTCTAGTTAAGGAGATTCCAAAACGACCATTTCTTAAAACTTGTGTTCCTCAGAGTTATGAATAGATAATGTTTTGAAAATTCATATTTAGTATTGTTGGGTTCTGAAGACATGGTGTAACGCTGTTTCAGTCGCATTTATCGCCCGATGATTGAAATATCTTGTATTTTGTATGGGGACGTTTCTTTTGCCCGTGAGTTTATCATAGAGTAAACGGTTAGCATGTCTGTCTCTCACGCCAACGGCCCGGGTTCGAATCCCGGTGAAGACACCATAAATTTGTGACCTTGATCTTAAACTTTGTTTAGTCCCTGGGCAAGGCACTTCATCAACATTTACTTCCAGTCCACCCAGCTGTTAAAATGGGTACCTAACACATGAGGTACGGACCTATGGTCGCGCTGAGCGCTTAGTAGCTGCACCGAAAGTACAATTCCTTCAGGGTAATAATGTACCGACATTGAGCAGTGCTTGCACTGGATGTTAAGTGTTAAAATGTATATTATTTTTATGATTATTTTATGTGGATTAGTTTTTAAGTATAGCAAAAATAAGCACAGTTTCCATTGAATGGGTGACCAGTTATAAGGCTTGAAAATCTGCAGGTTGATTCGATATCCGGCACGCTATGTGATAGTTTCTTTGGCACGGTCGATATATTTTATACAAAGTCTTTTTACACGCAGCAGTATAAGTGGGTACCTGGTTGATGTTGGGCTGGAGTTGAATGTCAAGTGCTTAAATCGCAGCTTGGATTGTACCTTGGCATAAATGCATTAGACGTGTCTTCTATGCTAAATAGATATCATCGTTATTTAAAAAAATATGTGTCATTTCGAGAATGAAATTATGAAACAATGTTATATTTAGGATCGCACTGTTTGCAAATGTATCAACACCTGTACTCATATTTCCAAAACATTCAGCCTAGGGAGCTGTGCCACTATACATCAACCAGAAGAGTACTGGATGTAAGCATAGTTATTTGTTGGACATCGTTTTATCCGAGGTGACGGTAGCCGAATAAACTCTTGATACAGAAAGTGGTGGAGGTTGGTGCCTGCCTGACTAACGGGCGTGGGTTCGAATCCCACAACACTGCTGATATCAGGGAAACTTGTTATTCAATATTTCTATCAATCAAGTTTTTACTCACTTCGGTGAAAATCGCGTTTTAGATTTTATAAATCTTTTTGATAAACTTTGATTTTTAACATTATCTAAATTAACTTTCAACAATTTCGTGATACGGCCTTTGTGTCGTTTCATGCTTGTTTTTGCAATTACTTTAAAATTAGGTAATTAATTCAAATTTCTCGCCGGAAATGGCTGTGATATTGCCCAAACGGCGGTTAATACTATCCCATTCACTCGAATACCGCAACCAGTTGTCCCGAAAATAAGTCTTGTACAAGAATTACAAGCTTACATGATCAAAATTACATTATATCATTAAATAAAAGACTCTCACTTTCACAATCAACTTCTGCGTCATTTAGGTACCACTTCGCTTCACAGTTGCCGCATTGACTTGGTCTGAAAGAGGAAAATACAACATATTCAAAAGTGATGGGATAAGTGAATATACAAGGACTTTTTTTTTTTACATTTTTAAACATTTTTGTGATAAACGCGTTTATACACAATGCGTTGGTACCAACACGCAGCTATTCAATCGGCGTCCTCACAGATGTTTCTCGCCGGTAGTCACCTATCTGACAGACAGGCAGTTGACAGACGCCTTAAAAGAACAACATTTACGGTTCGGTGCACAGCTGAGTTACTGCTTGTTACCTATTCATTGTAATAGACTAGTCCAAATAAAAGACAAAACAATGTGTTTGAAAGTGAGTAATTATTTAATAACATTTATATAGCACATTTCAATGTCTGTTTAGCAGCACATTTTGACATTTCTCGCTTGACACTTCTCGACAAACTTAAGAAGACCTGAAATAATAACTATCCTTATCCAGGGCCTCCTCATAAATATAGAAGCCCAGACACCAGGATAGTTATCATTTGAGGTCAGCAGTTTGACCCACTTTGTTTGCACTTTGTGCTAACGTGACGGCACGGGGCACTTGAAATACAGTGTGCTCTGATTCGACAGCACATGCAAGTATTGGAAATGCAGCAAGACTTAAAATAAACAGTGATGGAGACTGGCGCGCGTTATGCCTTGGGAAGTTGGTTAAGTGTACATGTAAGTAGGTGAATTTCTATTAGGACAGTGTCTGCATAATTAGAGATAACATTTTCATTTGACAGATTCGTATTCTCTTTCCACAGAGGTTATTCCCTTCAGATTTCCGATCCTAACCTCTGTTATTGGGCTGAATTCACCTGCACAATATACCGTTTAGGACTCAATATGGATATTTCCCGAGCAACAGCGCTTAGGTAGAATATTTGTTTAAGTATAACATTGCCATTGTATTATTCATTACCGAAGTATTAAACTTTGAGTAAATAACCTTAAAATCAGCTGTCAAGTATAGATTGACTATCCATTGTCGCCGCAAGTAGAATGTTAACATCAGATAAGTTCAACTGGTTATCAAGAAAATCGTTCTGGTCTTATAATTAGATAAAATAGAACAGGTACATGTATTAAATAAATTATTAAACTCGAATATGTGTCATATGATTGACAATAAAGAAATCTGAGTATAACCCTCGGTATTACTCGGACAATGAACAAATTGACACTCTTTTCGTAGAAAGCTGATGCCACAGGTAATATACTCATGGTAATAATTGTTGACACCCCTAATAGTTATAGGAATGGTATGTTTTATAAACAACGTAACGTGTCAGTTTCGATTAATGTTTACTACTTGATGTCTTTTTCTGAATAGTGTCTTTGAGCATTTGCTTGTTTTCCACTTGTACTTTAAAATACCAAAGAAAAAGGAATATAAGAAACATTAAATGCATTCGAAAGTTCATTCTTTGGGTCTTGAGATCTTGGCATTGGTATATTGTTAGGGTTTTCATTTTGGGTTTTATCAATAATGAAAAGTTGCATTTGAAAAATAATTCTACTGAACCAAATTATACAAAAGAATTTTCATGGAGTCTCATCCACACAATGCATACATGGCAAGTAATATTTAGTTTACATCATGTCTTTGTGCCATTTTATTCAGAAAATACAACTATCTCGAACAATATTGATTGTTAAATGCAATTAATTTGCTACAATCCATTTTCTGTTTAGGGGAGTCAACCATTTTTACAATGAGTATATGTACTATGGCCCGGGTAATATTCTCAATGCATATCATACCTGCACACGGCGGTGGGGTGAGTCTCGCAGGTGCGCCCTAGACACGGGTCCGAGTAACATTTAGCCTGGCGTTTTCCATTAGGGCACGCTGCACCTGTAAATGTAAGACAAACGACATTGATATGAAGTGGTTTATCTTTGTACAAAAACTTGCTATGATAAGTTTTTGAAGCAGCAACGATCTGAGTGACCAAAAAAACCTATGCCAAAACACCTCGTCTAAAATCACTTCACTAAGCACGTAATTGAATATATCGTTAAACATACAATATGTTACAATATTAGTGATTTGTGACATTGTATATTTGATGTAGGCTGATTACTCGCAAACCGAAATTGCTGATGTTTTTAATTAAAATAATAAATTGAAGACTGTTTAATTTTAACGTCGAACCACGTTGATCTTCAGACCTCTATCGACGAACAAATTTTTCAGAGTAACACTATACGACTCAAGTCAACAACAAACGACGAACTTCGCTTCTAAAGAATATGACGCAGTCACAACAACATAAGACCAAAGTTATTGATTAATATATACTACGAACTACAACCTATGATAAACGTATCAAACTCACGAACATATGATAAACTTACTAGAATCATCAACATACGATGAACTTACTAGAACCAAGATTAACATATTAAGATGAATTTACTAGAATACAAAACAAACGACGAACTCACTAAAATCAACAACACAAGACGAACTTACACGAATCAACGACAAACGACGAATTTACTGAAGTCAACAACAAACGACGAATTTACCACAATCAACAACAAACGACGTACTTACTAGAATCAACAACATACAACGAACTTACAAAAATCAACAACAATATACGAATTTACAAAAATCAACAACAATATACGAATTTACAAAATTTAACAAAAAACGACGTACTTACTGAAATCAACACAAGAAGACCAGAATTTACCAGAATCAACAACACAGGACGAATTTATAAAAATCAACAATAAACGGCGAACAACGAACGTACTAAAAATATATAAAAAAACACGAACTTACACAAATCAACAACAAACCACGAACTTAGAAGAATAAAAAACAACCGACGAATTAATAAAAATGAACAACACACCACCAACTTACTAAAATCAACAACAAAAGTCGAACTTACTGGATTCAACGACATACGAAGGTTCCCTGGACACGAGGTAGCGTCTTCTGATATCAGTAGGCGTCTTTGACATTCCGTTGATCGCATTCCCTATGTCTACACCAGTGGAAGGAACAGCGCTATGACTTGGCGGGTCCAAAATCGGACTTCCTTGATCCATCGTCTGGGGTTGTTGGTTAGAAGACGAAAGGTGACTCACGCTCCCAATATTTCCCTGAAGTGCCAAGATTGAACTTCCGCTACTGCTAAGACCAGCGTTTGGGATCTGGGGTGATGGCTGACTAATGTGGCTCACACTTGCTATGTTTCCTTGGAGTGCCAAGATTGAACTTCCGGTGCTGCTTAGACCAGCATTTGGGATCTGGGGTGATGGCTGACCAATGTGACTCACACTTCCTATGTTGCCTTGGAGGTCTAGAACCGAGCTTGCAGTGTTACTTAACCCTGTTGAAGATTTGCTGAAGGAGGAGGGAATCGCGTCCAAAACGTACAGCTCTGACAGAGGGATTGGGGGACCTGCCTCTGTCCACGGGGCCGTGTTTCTTGGAGATGTTGGAACATCAGGTTGGACTAAAAAAGGATCGAGAACTATTTACTCGTAAAAATACACAAATTTCATGTTTTTATGAATTTCATTTAAATATCTAGCGTGTCAAACTCATTTGATTTTCTAAATACGTTCTCTGTCTGTAGATTCAAAGGGCATCAAGTCAATATTGTTTGGTTCATTTCAGTAGTCCGAACATTTCACTATCCGAACGTTTTTGATGAAAAACGGAAGCGTTCGGATTATCGAGGTCTGGCTGATACACTATAAGGTACTCGGGGAAAGACTTAGTAGTATGAAATATCCTTCAGAGATATGCAAACTTTGCATTTGTATCGCTGAAGATTGAGGATTGCTGAGGATTGCTAAGGATTACTGAGGATAGTCAACTTCTTTATTGCATTCGATGCGATATTTGCCGTGCAGACACTAGCACAAGAGATCAAGCATCGAAACGTCGCATATAATGCAATGGCATATCTTCTCCTTTCGCCCTTGACCTCAACCCTCGCATTTTCAGTGCTAAGATTTTAACGTACTGCAGGCTAATCGGATAATCCAATCAGAAGACAGTTGTATTGCCTCTGTGACTGTGTCGATGGTCGCTATTTTGAATTGGTTCCGAATGTAAACGGCGATTTCATTGGCTGTATGTTAGCAGATGGTAAGGGGCGTAACTCGTGATCACAATAGGTGTTGCCGATTCGTTTCCCCACTTCTGCCTAGGTTGAAGGCAAGGTAAAAAAATGGATAGATCTCGATACATTTTCATCTTGCCGTGGGAAGATGATGCAATGGAGAAGAACGTTCTCTTTCACTCGATTTCAAAATGGTTGATTTACCTGTTACTAACTTTCAGTTCACAATTATTTCAAATCACACTCTTGGCATAATGTCTTGACCCTTAAAAGCTATATGACCCCTGGTTATTTTAAAAAGGAATACACTTCAAATTCCTCCCCCATCGTAAACATGTCATTGACTATCTTGATTTTGTACTGTACTCCAATTTCAATATAGACCGAGGCGTAGCAGTTACATTTAAGAAACGAAAGGTAAAGCAAAAGAGTATGAGAGTCGCCATACTTAAAAACAACCTCTGTATCATCTTACCATTGCGGTAGGTGTTGACATAAGCACTATGATCTGTTTTAACCACAGATGAGCGGATAATGAGTTGAGGAAATTCGCAATCTGCGCAGTACTCCTTCATTCCGTTCCGGTAAATGTCAGCGGTACATCCACCACAGTAGTTGGGTCTGAAGATAGAACATAATAAAATCAATGGGATGTGGAGATTTGGGGTTTTGAGGTTATTTTGAGTTCATACTTTTGTCTTTGATGTGAGTTAAGGTGAGGTGATTTGTGGTTTGGGGGTTATCCCGACACATTTGCAAATTTTCAAATGTCCCTTATTAATACAAAAGTTAACGAAACGTCACGGTTACCATGCAAAGTATAATTTCGATTGATAAACATATCAAGCCATTTATAATTGATAAATATACATAAACGTCTACAAAAAGTATTTTTTAATCAAAGTAATACATATAATTTTGCCGTTGTATGTCCAAACATAATAATTCTCAATTTCGGACACTAAATAATATTAAGAAAATACGTCGTCTTATGACAACACATTCACTGTCGGGAATAAAACACGCTTAATATAAGGACTAGTTTGAAATGAAATTTATTTCTGATATTTCTTGTTCTAGATGATAGCATTTTTAAGATTTATAATTTATAATAATCATATAATTATCAACTTTTGGTTTTATTAATATTGGCTGATAAATAACATTTAAATAGAGTAGAATCACCGAAACGCTTAAAAGCAACTTTCTATCGGGGTATTGTTTGTTGGAACGAAATTCGCTAGGATATTCTCGTTTTGACATTTTGATACATGATTAAAACTCAATCAAATTGAAAGATATTGATGAAAGTAATGTTGTGATGACTTTATATTTCACAATTGGATGAAGACAAGCGCACATTCGTTTAAAAATTTAAAAAACAGAAGCCATTCATCGGCGCTGCGAGATGGGAAAAAACTTCGTTACCGAATCACAGCAAATAGTTTGTTAGTGTTTAGTGTTTGTTATGATACGTTTTATGTCACTATCTGACTATCCTATAGTATCTTTTTTGTTTTTTAAAAGTTGTAAATTTAGGTAAAATATAGCGTGTTTTTATTTCACGTAATGAAAAAAAAACTTCCCTACGCAAGGCATAGCACTTTCCAGCCTTCATTACTAACTGATTTAAGCCTTGCAGTATTTCCCTGGCTATTCCGTGCTAAGATAGTGAATCGCTGCACCTGAAAAGAATAGTGGGCTCTTATTTCCTGGCATGGAAACCTAAAGGAAATGCTGCAAGGCTTAAATCAGCCAGTAATGGAGACTGGCAAGAGTTATACCTTGTGAAAAGAAGTTGTAGAAACCAAGATGGCGGAGTTTGCCGATTTGACGGTCACTTTTAAGGCCCTGTAACAAGGCGAGTTATCTCCCTTACGTGCATGTTGTGCCGGGCATCTCAGGAGCGTCTATACAAGGGTTGTATTGACACTCGACTCGGAGTACACCGTCTGGGCAAACTGAAACAATTGAAAGCAGACATATACTGACGGGCAAAAGAAAGTATATCACACAAACATCTCGAGGTTTCGACGTCGTATTCAAAATATGACTAGTTTGGGAAATTAGTCCAATACATTAAATCATTCAAAGAATACCTCTACGCGGTTTAAAAATAAAATAAATAAATACAATTTAAATTTTGAAATTCCCCCAATGTTCCCCTGTGGTAAAAACAGTGTAGCGTATAATACCAACAAATACATGGCGGCCATTTTATTGTGAATGACAAAAACTATTCCCATGTCATACGGAACCATGTACACTCATTTTTAACTTGATTTTTCGAAGAAGTGATGGTGTTTTACTATTGGTGACATTATTTTTCAAATACATTTCATCAACTTATTTCACTACTGCCCCTTTAAACTCACTGGGAGTATGCAAACTTGCTTCAATTAAGGGTACACCCATTGTATTGTTGGGGTTTACATATGCCAAAAACCATAAATGATGTTATTTTGTAGCGAAGTAGTGCCTGTTGACAAAAATAATAATTATATAATAATAAAAAATAATTTCTATTATTATCAACTCAGTATAGTGACGTAATAAAGGTATAAGTAGTGATTTCTGACCGAATACCGGACAGTGCACTGCTATTTTTAGTCAAACGTACAGGCAAAAATACAAATTTGGGTTGATCATGTTTAATAGGTCATATAAGTACTGTCCATATGAATGGGCCATGTGGTTTCGATTTCTGCTCTTTCTATTTCTTGATTCTCGGTGAAAACTAGTACTTATGATATATTTGGCCATTTGAGGTGAATGTGCAAGTTGAGTGAAATTATTTGAACTGAAATCAGCACATATGGTGTTTTGGAACGTATTAAAGCCAAATAAAATTTTATGAAACACAATGGATGTATTTTAAGGTGCTTTTTCAGGTTATCTCTCACACTGACTTCACTTCCTTAACAGGTACCCACTTGTACTGCTGGGCGAACAGAGGCACACTTATAATGAAACGACTTGCAGGGCGGATACAGAAAAGAATCGCGGAAGGTTTGGCGACCAGTCTGATAAAAAACGACCTTGTTCCGTGGAATAAAATTTGCAAAATAATATATCTACCGGGATACGAACAGGTTCTGTAGATTCCTCGCCACAAGGTCTGAGAATATCCCGTATAGGCGCGTGTTCCGAACCAGTTTAGCGCAGAGAAAGCCCAGTCAAATAGCTGACCAATCACATCAAACCCTCATACAGACAGACGGACAGAAAAACCATCGGGTATCGTTTATGTTCTTGAAGTCACATTTTTTCACAGGTTATAAATGGTGTTATTTTAAAAGTACTATCAAATTGAGTTATCAATTTAATGCTAGGTCATTAGGTAAAGTGACAATACAGTTGAAAGTGGTGATTTACGATCGAAAACTGGACAATGACGCGCGGCAATTGGTCAAAAGTAATTTTGTAAACAAACATAGCAGACAAAAAGTCAAATGTGGGCTGGTAATGTTTACTCGGTCATATGTATGCATGTATGTGGAACGTGTAATGTCCGTTTCTGCACATGTTAAAGTTCATAAAATATCAACTTGTTGGCGATGGAGCATTAATATGCAAGTCGAGTGAAATTATTTGAAGCATTAATATGCAAGTCGAGTGAAATTATTTGAACTTAAATAAACACATGTGGTCTTTCGGCACGTATGAAATCCACATAAAATAGCATGAACAATACTCAATGTTTCTTTAAGTGAAAACGTTATATCAGTGCATAATACAAACTTATTAATCGTTGATGTACGAAATTATAAAACAAATTTATAAGCACATGAATTACACGATATATGTGCTCCTTGATGCTTACCTATCGAAGCTGGATTTGGATCCATCGAAATAGGGTTAGGATCCACCACAACTTGTCTTGTATCCATTGGCCTTGGATTCATAGGAACCTGTTGTGGATTCATAGGAACTGGTTGTAGATTCATCGAAACTGGTTGTAGATTCATCGAAACTGGTTGTTGATTCATAGAAACTGGTTGTTGATGCATAGAAACTGGTCGTAGATTCATCGAAACTGGTTGTTGATTCATAGAACCTGGTTGTGGATTCATTGGAAGGTTTCTGCCAACTGTAAATATGTAATACATTTTACAAAGGCAGTTTTGAACGCAAATGCGTATACCTGACATGTTTGAAATCGAAATGGTCCAGTTTTGTTTATACGAGAACACATTCCAGTGTCCTTAATTCATTGTAAAGATGGTGATACTGCATAACAACTTTCATTGTACGTTTTCGTATATATATCAATGTCAAGAAGGATAAGTATACCGCGTTGATCACCACGACGGAACATCAAAGCGCACAGATATAAGTATCCTGATTTAAGGACCAATTTTTCCTTTCCCCTTCTCACTTGGAGTATGCAACATAGCTACCAATCAAGTCACTTTCAGGCTATCTTCATAATTGATTTCACTTCCATACCAGGTACCCAATTGTACTGCCGAGTGAAAAGAGACACACTTTGAACAAAGTCACTTTCTCACGGTTACACCAAAATTTTCACAAATTCATGTCGTGGTCATGTGGGGCAGGTAATCAACCCACACTCTCAGTTAAAGGTGAATCAATTGTGTTTCATAACATTTTATTTGGCTTTTAACACGTTCCAACAAACCATATGTGCTGTTTACAGTACACATAAATTCACTCAGCTTTCATATTCATTCCCAATCGCCAAACATTATACTTACTAGTTTCCAATTAAAATCGAGTAAACTTCAGTATGCATGTGTAGAAACCGAAACTGCACGTCCCATTTACATGCACAGTAGTTATAAGACCTTTTAAACATTATCAACTTAAAGTTTTAATCTGTTGTAAATAAGTTTCCAAAATAAGGTTTGACTGATTGACGCGCGCCACAAGCGGTGCATTGTCCGGTTTTCGATCAGAAATCGATACTTTTACCTTTCTATCACCTGTATACTTAGTCGACTATCATCAAAACGGCAATTTTCGGCAAAAGTCATTACTTCTCGATAAAATAACACAATTTATAACGTTTGGCACATGTGATCCCAAACAACACAATGGATGTATCTTTAAGCCAACCATGAAGATGGCTGCTGTCTCTTGCTGAACTACACTGGTAGGTGTCAGCTGAACAATACACAAGAACCACAAGAACCACGAGAACTGTATGATTTATGTGGATGCTACTGTTCTGGGTTCGCGCTTTGGTCTAGTTGCAAGCATTCAAACAGTTGAATCCGTTGACAAAACTTATTCTTATTTAAAGGGGCAGTAGCACGTTTTTTTCGCGCAAATAAGTCGATGAAATGTTTTTGAAAAATAATGTCACCAATCTTCGGAAAATCAAGTTACAAAATGAGTGTATATGGTTCGGTAAATGGGAATCTTTTTTGTAATTCTAAATAATAAAACGTGTTCACATTAAAATGGTCACAGTGCTAGTTTTGCTTTATAAGCAACACCGTTATTACCTCTACGGATTATTGGTCTGTATAATGAGTGAATGAAGTAAATAGAAATGACATAAACTATCAAAATAAATGGGAAATTAAACAAAAAATTGCAAAAAACGTGCTACAGCCCCTTTAAGAAATTAACTTTTGCCAGTGGACCAAACAGATTGTAACAATAGGTACGTGTACGTTTAATCGCTAATCAAGTATACCTGTATTCGTCGATGCCTCAAGTGTCCGGTCATGTGTATTTGCTCTTGACCATTACGAACTTCAAAGACATGTTGTAAGTATAATCTTTTAAATATTTACTTTGTATAAAAGTCATACCTGCAGATTGCATCCGGTTAATGCTTGCTGTTGATGCAGTCCCTCCCATTCCTTGAAATAAGATCACGAAGGATTTAGAATAAAATACAAAATATATTGGAAATACATGCCATTTAGTTAATGAACGTATGTCACATTTGTATATTTAGTATCACACGATCTGTACTATGTCGGATTCAAACCCTCAGACTTAGGCACCCATCGCAAGCACTGACTCAAAAACATACCCACGCGAGACGCGAATTATTGCGTGAAAAGTGATCACCAAAATAACGATGTCACACAATATATATTTTTAATATAATATACCACAATATGTTCTATAAACAATATAGACAGTATATACTAAACAATAATGTTAAAGGGGCAGTAGCACGTTTATCGCTCAAATAAGTCGATGAAATGTAAAATGAAAAATAATTCTACCAATAATAAAACACCCTTCTCTCTTCGGAAAATCAAGTTGAAAATGAGTGTACATGGTACCGTAAAGCCATGAGAATCGTTTTGTGTTATTCGAGGTAATAAATTGTGTTCACAATAAAATGGCCGCCATGCAATTTTTGCTTTATAAGCAACATCGTTATTACCACTACGGATAATTGGTTTGTTTAATAAGATGTTTTACCCTCTAAAGTAAATATAAATAACATGAAGTATCATTATAAATTGAAGATAAAATAAAAAATAAAATTTGCAAAAAACGTGCTACTGCCCCTTTAAAGGACCAGCACATTCTTCAATAAAACGTTTGATAATATAAGTCAGTATATACGTAACTAAACCACTAATACGTTGACGTATAAAATTGAGTGGTCATTTGCGTATTTTGAGTATATTGTTGCTACACAATGTAATGTACATGCAGTTTCAATAATTAATATCAAAGGCAAGACGTAACAAAAATTAAAAAAAACATTTTTTTCTATCCAAGCACCCTGCAGCCATGGGAAATGTTCAATATAAATTACTGTAAAAAAATTAAACTATCGGATTGTTTACAAGGTGCTAAAAGTGTTGATTTTTCATAAATTTTAAGCTTTAATATATTGTAAAACCGTTCAGATAAATAATATAATCCATAAAATAAAATACCTGTGCTTTGCCTGAATTGATCTGAAATAAAAATAGTTCGATGAGGTTTTTTTGCAAATCATTAATACAAGCATTGATAAGTGGTGTGGTGAATTTATTAATATTTATCATCGATTATCAAACAATAATTAAACTACCATGCTATACGATAATAATGACAAATAATTATGCTTTCAGCGTGAGGTATCTGATATACTGATGGGAAGAGATGTTTGCTTTATGCGAGAACTGCTTCATTTCGTTGTATTTGTTTACCAGAGGTTACGTGGGACGAAACAACTTGAGTAAACTCTGTGAGGAGAAAGTCGAGTCACATATGATGTTAATATAGATACCGGGGATGTAGCTCAGTTGGTAGAGTGTCCGCTCATCACCCGGAAGACCGGGGTTTGATTCCCGGTCGCGTCATACCAAAAGACGTTAAAGGATAGATGAAATGCATTTTTCTCAAGAATGACAGATGATTACCTCTACGTATATTGTATATCGGAATCAATTGAGCATAAAATCGAGACAATATACACTTGCAATTGATAATTAAGACGATTTTAATTCACCCATTTTAACACTATCGCAATTTGTTCGGCGAAACCTTTTGAAAATGCTCACTGAGGCGTGACTGTGATAAGCGATAGACGGGGCGGCTAGAAAGCTTCTCCGCCGATGTCTCGTTAATTAATTAATGATAATTATCACTGCCGCTAAATGAATTTATGAGGTGTATTACATCGCCAAAAAGACATGTTTATGTAATAATTGTGTAATTGTCATCTGTGGAATTAGTTGGATATCTAAACATTCGATATATGGGAAATTTAAGTTGGTTTATTGAATATATCTTTGTGAAATTAACAATCAAAATGTTGCGAAATTACGTTTAATTGTGACCATCGCTGAAAATCAAATTCCTCCACATACGTCACAGAAGTCATCCCTTCACGGGTCACACCCCCGCAGACTTTCATTCTGGTCGCCGGGGCTAAATCAGGCGGTTTTTTAAAAAGCCGTATATAAGTAATTTATGGACCGATTTCAGAAATTTAAAATCGAGAAATTGTCAAATTGACATCCCATTTTAATGAATCCGATTTGGACCATATGTCATTTCATCCATCCTTTAATACATACATACATACATACATATAAACATTTGTATAGCGCCAATATCCAGCTAAGCTAAGCTGCTCAAAGGCGCTCTGTTTGCCCCCCGATCATTGGATGTCACTGTTTAACGACACTCTTTGTCAATCTCAGCTCCATTTGGAGTATGCAATAATAGATGAGAGTTGTTGTTGCCTTGCTTGACACTCAGGACAGAACAACGCATTGAATTGCGCTGCACTGCCGGGTGCAAAATGCACAAACTGAATTAACATTGTATTGCGGACAATAACGTGTTATTATTATTATTATTAAAATACTATAAACATGTATGAGGAAGGAGTGAAATGACATAGAAGAATATTTCCAAATACCTTGTAGGTATTGTTGAAATTGTGATAGTCTTCTTCTGGGCGCCCCTGAAAGATATAATAGTTTTAAAGTATATTTCCTGACTAACATGGCTAAAAACGTGGCAATATTTCAACACGTGCACATGTGCACATATCACTTTTTCCTAGCAACCATTGTTACAGCGCGAATTGCAGTATTCCCTCCCAAGATAAGTGGGTCGTTTTCTGGTAATTATCAAGAGACTTAAATTGAATGGAATGGGTTATATATCACACATATATCAAGAAATTGAAAATGTTGGATGATTCTAAGAAAAGAACAGGAAGATTTTCTTGATAACCGACACGTCGTGGATTTTCACATTAAATAAGTCGTTATCCAGAAAATATTGCTGTTCTCATGTGTGTCACTTCTAAATGCCCTTCAAAGACCTGATCTTAGCTATAGGATATTAATTTAAAGACAGATCTGCTATTCATATTGTGTTGAAGACGTCCGATATGTAATAATATCTAAAAGGATATATTTAAAGAGTCAGTCGGAAAAGTTGTATGAAATAAATTCTCACTTGGAACGTTGCAGTCGACTTGTCCGTATCTTGTAAACCAGGCTGCACGACAACCGCATTGAAGAGACACCACTCTGAAAAAGATATTTAGGTATTTACATTTTATTAAAGGGAAACAAATTTAAAATGTAAATTTACATATTTACATTTTCTTCAAGAAACCACTTATTTCCATGCCTGGCAGCGTCCTACAACAATAAAGCCTCATTTTTTTAGAAAATGTATTATTTCGACAACATTCTTTAGTAACTTACATTCACATTATTTTGGTAAAATTCACAGGACAAAAAGTGGAGGATTCCGCTTGCCACATCCTTCCGGATTCATCCGGATTCTACAGGATCCGCCAATATTTGGGAGAATCCGGAAGGATCCGGCAAATGGATTCCACTACTGTGATTGTGATTGATACTTCATCAATTGGATTGTGTTATAACACAATGTATTAATAACATGTGTTAAACAGAATTGTCTCCTCAAAAATACGTTCCCTAAATATTTATTGTCCAATTAAGTCATTGTGCAGTCCGTCACTTAGATGTGAGTAAGGAGCAGTCTAGTTGTCTCGGTATTGAATAGAATGTATTTTTTGTATTTGACCTAATATACAATATTACAAAGTAAATTTGAAGAAGAAAATGTGTTAGGGAATATATGTTAGCATGAGCTTTGAACATAATACCCCTAGTATCAACGAAAATATGTTAATTGTTTTAATGACAAAATACACAGGGGGTGAGATGAGGTGAGTTGGTGTTTAACGCCGCTTTCAAAATTAAGTTACTTATATTACACCAGCTTGTATTATCGGGGGAGAAAGCCCGCAACACTATTGTGGCTATGCTTTGCGGTGAAACCTGCGAGCATTGGCTGGACCTAGCGAACCATGGGTGGTACTGCACTGAAATTCAGTGTAGCATTTCACCCAAACCTTACTGCGTGTAGATATGTTCTCTACAGAGACAAAGTTGCAGAGAAATTAACATTAAAGTATATACTATTTATTATATTGCATGTTTCACTTACCTACATACGGCATCTGGGTGGTAATAACAGTAAGATGACCCACACAGATCATGACCACACAAGATATAATCCAGAAGTCGACAGAGTGTTCCTGGAAAGTGATGACATGATGACATGATGACGTTATCGCAGTGTCATTTATAACAATTATGATGATATTAACAATAATATTATTTTCAATGTGCTCATTTCCAAACTTGCAGGAGGTTCAAAACATAACTGGAGTATCCCAAGTAAAAGGAGTAAATAGTTAACATTTCCATAAAACGATTCAAGGGCAGGTAATTTTCCTGATGAAAAGTCCAAGGGGAAATACAATGTAGAGAATGGCATCAGCCATCCCTTGGTGATCGAATGAGTTGCTTAATTAACTTAAATTGAAGCGGTCGTAAAATCTCAAACTAAGTAAATATGGATGGGGTCACCAAAGGATATTTTTATATGTGACAAAACTGACAAATGAAATTATAATGAACTTATTTTAGACAAAGGAGTAAAATAGAGTAAAATAACAATATATTAAAAAATAACAATATATTAAAACCGAAATATCCGAAAAATAACAATATATTAAAACCTACTTTGTTCTTGTGTCATGGAAGTCGATGTTCCTAAAACAGAGAAAGGTTCAGTATATGATAGATCTAATCATAAGTCTTACATTACATCAATTATTAAAGAGTATAAGCAATAATCCTATCTTAAAAACATAAAATTCTAAAGGTAAAGATAGAAGTTTTGACAGGTTTATTTTGATTGCAGTGAAGCAAACGTGAAATTAGATACGTAAATTATACCTAACACTTATAATCTATACACTTCTGCAATATGTACTAGAATCATGGATAATAGATCCAAAGGTGACATTGTTTTCGGTTCCAGTGGTGGTATTCCGTGACTGCAAACACTGCCCAAGGTTTAAATAACAACGTCAACGTCAACGTCAACGCCAACGCCAACGCCAACGTCAAGAGTTATAAGAGAACTTCACATATCTAAAGAGTGTCTTCCTCATTCCAATGTCATCCACTTAAACGTTGCTGTTTTGAAATCAGAAGTACAAAGCACCTCAATAGAAGAAATCAGGATGGTCACAACAATAAAACTATATAGAGAGAAATTGATGTACCTACCTCTGTGAGTATGAGAAGGTACGGTGCCTAAATAAAAGAGAGAACAAATAATCATTGATTCATGACAGTTATTGAACATCTATTTTAAAAATATTGTATTTGTTTTATATCGATCTTTCCCCTCGTAATTTGATTGTAATCCAACTGCCCTACGCAAGGCATAACTCTTGCCAGTTTCAATGACTGGCTGATTTAAGCCTTGCAGTATTAAGATTGTGAATCGCTGCACTTGAATGCATAGTGTGCTCTGATTTCCTAGCATCAAAACCTTAAGGAAATGCGGCAAGGCTCAAATCACCACGAAGGAACATCAAAGCGAACATATATTATTATCCTGATTAAAGGATCAACTTTCCTTTTCCCTTCTCACTTGTAACTCACTATTGCAATAACTATTGCGATAGGTTTTTTTTGTACAAATACGCAATTATCAGCTAGATTTTTTTACAGATTTTAGTAGAAATGTTTCATTGTAAGGACTATGGAACCAAAATAAGTAAAGAAATCATAAATGAAAAGACTTTTTGTCATTTTGCTATTTCCTATCTCTAGTTCTTTCTTTTGACATTCTAAAATGAAAATTTTTGAATTAAATGCAGTGAGGCTTGTGAAAAATCATTCATAATTAAGGGAAATGTAATAGTTTCGATAGTATCGATAGTTAACCTTACTATTGCGATAGCGATAGTGTTTTTGTATATACTATTGATATAGTCCTATTGGCAAGCCAACTAAACTCACGGGCAAAAGAAACTATACCAACATTGTTTGTTTGTTTTCAACATTATCAGATATGTCACATAAATAATGTGATACTCGTTTTAAAGACAATTTAACTGACCATGTCTTGATCGAAATTTTGAAAAAGTTGCACGTACGGTTAATGCAGTAGAATACAATGAATGGCACTGGGGGTAAATGTCAATTTGCAATAATAAACAAATCATTTTAGAGCCTACAGAGAACGGTGTTATTCAGAAAGGGAACACTAGAAAACTGTCAATATCTGGTATGGCCTCCATTGCTTTGAATAAGGCCTGCACACGTCGACACACAGAATTTGCAAGGAGCCTGATGACGTCATTAGGGATGGCTTGCCATTCTTCCATATGTGCCTGGGTACGTTTGCCGATTTGATGGAGGTGGATTTCTCTGCCTTATTTGCCTGTTGAAAGGATCACACAAGTGTTTAATCGGTGATAAATCTGGTGATCACGCTTGCCATTGCAAAATGTTGACGTTGTTTAACGTTAGGAAGTCTCTAGGTACTCTGGCTATGTGGGGGCGAGCATTGTCTTGTTGGAGGGTTACTCTTGGACTTTTCAGGAGGTAAGGGAGGACTATAGGACGTAAAACGGTGTCGATGTAGCCTTTGGCATTCTTATAACGGTCAAAGACAACCAGTTCTGTTTTGTGGTCCCTTGACGCTACCGCCGCCGTATGGCACAGCGTCCTGGACACAACACGGGGCCATTCTCTATCCTCTCCGACGAGAAACACGCACTCGGCCATCAGCTGTGTGTTGCTGGAACCTGCTTTCGTCTGTAAACAAATTTCTTTGCCAGTTCCTGTTCTGCCACCGTTGTACCATTCTTGCCCATTGGTGACGTTAACGTCGGTCACGTCGGTCACTTCGGCTTAGAATCATCCGGCGAAAGGGCCGTTACGCTCGAATGCAATGTTCACGAAGACGTCTGACCACTGTCCTTCTGCTGATAACACGCTGTAACGCTATTGTTGCTGATGACGTCACTGTGACGAAATGATTGCGTAGGTGAATCTTACGGATGTAGTGGTCATCGTTAGCGCTTGTGACCCTGGATCTTCCACTTCTTGGCCGATCCCGGGTCCCACCTGTCTGTGCCATTCGTGTCGGCAGTCTACTTATCGTAGTGCGGGTGCAGTTGAAGATACGAGCAACGTGGTCGTGACGTGCTCCCAGCTGCAACACATCAATCGCTCTCTCTCGTCCCTCTGTGGTAAGTTTCGGATTGTCACTTGTTGTGTTCGTTACGACTGAGGTCCAAAGCATGCAGATTCGTAGTTTTTATACAGTTTGGTACCATATTAACGTGATGCACGTGCATACAATTTTGCTCGAAAAACGTGTGACAAAGTCCATATTTGGTTAGAAGCATGAATTTTTTCTCGGTAATTATGAAGTTGCGTTGTTGTGACATAGTTTGATAATAAAAAATCGATTTGAAAAACAAGTTTCAACTTTTGAAAACATAAAATATTTTGGTATAGTTTCTTTTGCCCCTGAGTTTACTATTGCGATGCATCGATAGTTCGATGTATTGTTACACCCTTAGTAGCGATACCTCAACACTCAGAATAGACTTTTAAATATGACACAATGATTGAAAGGTCAACCATATTGCTGTCTGTCTTCGCACGACCTACAAATCAAACTCTCACACTGAAGAGTTCCACACCACTGTCGCTTTATACGTCGTACCATTTCCTCTAAAATGTATAACCGTTTTCTATGGATACGGCTTATCGAGTCTTGTAATGACATTTGTTACCCATTAACGTAACATTATATTGTATAAATGATGAGAAAAATTATACGCAAACGCGTGCTACAGCGCCTTTAAATATTACAGAATAACGAATGTAGACTTACTTGAGTGAGGGTGCGCGGTTACTGTATCTGAAACATGATAATCATTATTATTATCATCCTGAACAATCTAGCAAACGTAAAATCATACGAATAAAATACTCTCAACCGCAAAAGAACCGTCACCACATTTTCAATGGTCTTAAAAGCGAAATACATCTGCCGGAGTAAATCGATTTAGAATGCTTTTTATAGGGACATGATTTGTAAAGAGGTACTCGCAATTCCAAACATCAGGGTGTGACACTTACATCTTTCTTTATGTTCAAGTGTACGTTGGATGTTGAAATCGCTTTTCAAATTAGTTTTGGCCAATGTTTGGCATTTGATTTAAAATTACTTAAAAGGTAGACATAAAATTAAATTTTAAAAAGATATGTCAACATAAATAACATTCTTGGACCACAATTTGTTGCGTCTTTACTGTAGGACGTCATCAACAAGTAAAAGGCCCTTTTTAACTCTCCCAGTCTAAGAAAATCCGAAACGATGCTTTCATGAAACTTGTTTTCTCAGAAATATGAACATATACTTTTTGAAATTTCAATTTATGTTTAGTTGGATTCTGACATGATGTTAAGTTATATCTGTTTCAATAATGTTTATCACTCATGGAGTGTAATACCGTGTATTTTGTATGGTAACGTTTCTTTTGCGGTTGAGTGTATACAAAGAAGTCATGTGAATAAAGATGACGGTCTGTTAAAAAAGTGTAATCGGGAACATTTATTTCAGACGACACAGACGATTTAGGATCAATATACATTATATGATTGTAGTTCTTTATTCAGTAAATCACGACATTTTTTATATATATATATATATATATATATATATATATATATATATATATATATATATATATATAATTTTACTTTTAAAGACGTTGCGCTACAAGTAAATATATCAACACATTCATAATGCATAGTTATCCTAGATCTTGTGATGATAAAGATAGTACGTTACAATATGGACAGTTGTCTGCTCCTCGTTTTCATTCTTAATTGTAAATTCATGGTTGGCGGTAAATATAAGTTGATGTTTACACTCCGATGGAAGTGTGTATAAAAGACTGGCAAAAAAATCTCCTTACGTCATCATACAATGGACATTTCCATGGAAAACATTATCTGGTTTCCTGAGCAAAACTCAAAATGCTTTTTACAATTTCACTTCCAGATCAGATCTTGAAACCGTTAGGCAGAGATTAATACATCTTGTGAAGTGCCGCGTGAATTTATTACTGACGAGTAATTTACATGTAGGATGTATAAAATAATAAAGCTCTATGATGAGTGTTCAGTATATTTTAAACTTTGTTCAGTAGTATATAGTAGACAATGTCTGCTTGTGAAATATGTTAACAAAAAATAGGTAAAAAAGCGTCAACAACATCCCTGTTTAGAGACAACTCTGAAATGAACTAGTCTGACACTGCTTGTGGTGTTACCCTGTTGGCGTGCTTATAAGCAAAGGGAGATCACTCTAACATAACGTCACCCGGGCTGATATAGATCTGCGGACCGGGCTGATAGTTGTGATATGGATTTGCGGATTTGGTAGCGATATCGATGGCATGTCCTTATCTCTATCACGCATTGAATTATCATTGATAGGTATATCATAATAGCCTTTATATAAACAATATTTTGTTCTGATAAATCAGTAATCATTGACACGTCACGGTCATAAGAAATATAATAAATAACTCAGAATGTTTGTACAAGAACGAACAATGACGAACTCCGTAAACATTTTACATTGCTTGTGTTATATGTTTGTGTTTGTGTCAATAGCAGTATGTGTCCTTGTAATATACAATCACTCAATGTCACTTTCATGACTCATCAAAGTAACACAGAGCAATTCATCATGAACAACGACGGTCTAATATAACAACCCTGGGGTGTGTATCTAATAAGCCACGATTCAGTGTACGTCTGTAATTGGAGAAAGTTCGCCAGCATTGATCGAGCTTTCACATCCATCAACGCAGAAGATTGATAAACAAGGGAGAGAACATTGTCATTTCCGTTTCCGGTCATAATGCATCGTGGCTGAAACGTCAAGTGAAGATATAAATAACCCAGCCCGAACAAAGATGTCGGATTCACTAGAGCTGTGAAACTTTTTGGGATGATTTATTTTCTAAATAATAATATATGTTTTTGTCCTTTAATATATTGTATCCTTGATAAGGAGACGTGGTTCGGTTTCACAATAAAGTTATGTTTATTAGAATTCATTTTGTCATTTGCAAATATTAATTTTCATATGTGTCTACTATATATGTACACATGGGTTAAAAAAGAATCGGGAAGATTGTCACCATTTAAATTTCTACGGAGTCTAAAAACTCGCTAAACAGATGAGGAATTGGTAATGGTGCCCCATTGAATTTACCGATATACATGACCACTTTGCGAATTGATATTGAAAAACTATATCTTTAAGGAAATGTTGCCGTTTGATTGAGGAAAATATCGATACATTGAAGGGAATCTATAAAACAGCTGCGTAGCGAACGTTTGTTCACCTACCTGTGTATTTTAGTGAAATGGTAATTTGGATTGTCCTTAAGGCATCATCTCAACTTAAAAAAAAGCGATCATTTTGCATTTTCTGCAATATTAAAAGACATTTTGAGTGTTCCATAACATTATCTGATTTGATATCTCATAGTAAACAGTTACAGTTTTGGAAACTTTTTGAAGTCACCAAGGGTCATTTTTTTAAAAACTACTGTTGTAATTTTCTTCTGTGAAATATTCAGTAATTGATAATTTAGTATTCATAATTCGTAATACTAATTGTCACATATTTCTTATCACAAATGGCTTGTTGAAGGTTTTTTTTTTTAATTTGAAGTTTTACATTTATTAATGTTCATTCACACAGTTGTCCTAGAAATGAATTTACGATTATAGTTTGATATACAAAGTGCTTAATAACGATTTTGTCAAAGGTTGCAACTTTATATGTTGTTTTTTCATTCTTGTAATAATGTCGAACAATAAGCTCTTGAACCTATTTTTATAACAGGAAATGTTTAAATATATACAGCGTTGTCTCTCCGCATGTCATTCATCATCACTCAACGTCAACCGTCTGTTACAACATGCAATGGGGCAGGTTTGTGAGAGGAACATGTAATATATCACTTAAGATAAATGTATGTACATACATGCGTCATATATATTGCTTACCCTTCCGTTAGTAAGAGAATTTAATTTGTACATAGAAACACATCGTCAATTAAATACGTGTGTTTATATACAAAACCATTTTGTCTGTGTATAGAAACACATCAACATAAAATACTTATATTACATACGAAACAATACATCATGTAAGATAAATATAATGTGCATATGTGAGACATTTATGCTTATTCCATCCGTTAGTAAAACCATTTTGCCTGTGCATAGAAACACATCGTTACATAAAATACGTATATTTACATATGTGTATAATCACGAAGTTTATTTGTTGTTACGGTAGTGTCGGGTAATACTGTTTACAAGACTTACTGTTGTTGTTTTAGTATCGTCTCAGTTATAAATACCTTTAAAAATTACCATAACTAACAAAATATGTTATGCTATTTTTGAAAGAACATGCATACATGTGCGTTCAAGACATCGAATGGTAACGTTTAACTCCGTATTTTATCAAATCTTAGATGTAATAAATTCAAATTAAGCTTTCATGAATTATTTTAATAAAAGGGCTATGTATATGTATACAATGAATTCATAACATGACAAAGAAGGGTACCATATGATTTATTCATAAATTCAAACTTAGCTTCAAGCAAGGATAAAATTATGCTATTTTAGATTAGAGAAATTATTCCATATCCTTTTTTCATTTAATAAAATATGTTTAAACCAAACAAACTGTCACATTAATCACGACATAAGTGTACCCCTGAATGAAACACTGAATACGTAATGAAGCCCATGATGACTTCATAAGCATTATGCACATAAATATTCATAAACATAGGTATAATGTTAGTGTCAATCAAAGCAATACTTACATAACATAAGGCATATTGTTGCAAGTAATAAATTCATATTTCGTCGACTTATGGCTGTTGTGCTTTGTTGATGGTAAGTCCTTATGGTATGGTGCTGATGGAGCTTGTTCATGGAGTAGACGATTAAGATGACAATATATACTCGCGACGTTGATGGATTAAAGTGATGGATTGTTCATCCATAAGACAATGCGTGTGACGTCATGTGACGTCACTGGCTAGAGGGAGGGAGTGTTTATATGGACGTCAGAAGAATAGACGAAATCCGGGAAATGTATTTGTGTTGGATTGATGGTGGATAAAGTGTTACCAAAAATTGATGACAATTGTGAACTTGGTAGCTTTATACGCGGATTATTAACGTATGCGCATGCGCATGAATTCCATTATGAGTCGTGGTGTGTTGTGGTATGAATGTCGTTGTATTTTTGTGTAAAAAGTTTTAATGTATACCTAATGTTATATGCTTACTTACATGTATGCGCATGCGCATGAATTTCATCATGAGTCGTGGTTTGTTATGATATGAATGTCGTTGGATTTTTGTGTTAACGGTTTTAATGTTAAGGCTGTGACTTCGCGGAAAACTTTTGTTATTAATGTCATATCTGCTATTGTTATCAATAACAAGCATGATGTTGAAATTGACAAGTCAGCTCATATTGAGTTTTCTAGGTTGGTTTCAGAATATATTCGTTGCTCGAGTTGACCGTTTCAGATGACATAATTGATTTGCAGTGAGAAAACGTGACGTCTCCTGCTATAAACCTCATGTTCAACAGAGTAACAATATTAATTTGACAGATTGACAGAATGAAGTAATTAATTTGTTATATTGCTGTTTAAGCTTGAACAGAACAGACACGCTACTTCGGGAAGTATTGTAAGTATGTTTATTATATATTTATGATTGCCAAATACAGTCGGCTGGAACTAGAGCTGAAATTCAGTGAAGCCTTGATCCAAACCTTACTACATGTAGAACAAACTTGCCGATCCGTTGGGATTCGAACTCCGGACCTCTTGATCCTGTGCCGAACGCGCTACCTGCGCTAACCAGGCCCAATATTACTGTGAACTGCATTCCTCATTAATTAATGTGTGTATATATATTAAGCGTGATCGCTTTGGACAGTTTATGACATCAACATTACACGATGAACTTACAAACTCAAAGCACAGGCCCTACATTGTGTAAGTCGGCATGGCTTAGACATTTAGTATTATGTCCTTTTATGGAGACTGGTCAAAGGTCAACGTGTGACGTCACATAAGGGCGACGCTGAAACCCTAATGAATCAAAAGTCACGGCGTCCCATAATGTACTGTGACATGACATCCTCCTGGAATGTTGTCAGATTGTAAACATGAGACCTGTGTGTATATAGAAACAACGAATATATCTACTTCAGGAAGTGAAATTACACCAAGGACATTATTCCGCATTGCTGTCAATGAGAAAGCTACACAACATTTATAGAGGGTTTTATTTACGCCTTTATCTTCATTGATTTAAAATATAAGATAGACTTTGTTTGGTAAATACGTATACTTTTTACCGATCGCTTGGACCAGTTTGTTTGATTCATAATGAAAACAATTGTATTTAACGGGGGAAATTACGTTCAAATTACGTTTCAAAAGGCATAATTCAGTCCACAGGGACTTGTATTGCTGAAAACAAACAGTTCCTAGGGCCAATACTACGATGCGATATACCTATACTTGTAAATAAAGAAAGAGATGCAACGCCAATTTTACCCCCTGTCCAATCAAGTCCAAATTTCAAAATATTAACACACTTTGTACACCTATTACACATTGTAGAATTTAAGCACAGTGATTACTCGTTCGATTAAAACAAACATCAACACAATCGGTCCAATTATTTCTAAAGTTATGACACTCCAAACACGATTGTTTGCTCATCAAACTCGATTGGGCCAAAATGGTGTCTCAGCAATACATCGACAAAAATCGAGGAAAAAGTTGATATTTCATTCCTAGAAAAAGCAATCAATCTCAAAAAGAGTTTTCTACTATCACTATACATCCCTGATACATTTGTCATACTTGAATAGTTCGGGTATCTTACCGTTACGACTTTATTGCAACCAAAACCGGTTCCACTCAAAACGAGGAGAACCGACCCACACAAACCGACCCTAGGACGAACCGGTTTCGGTACGAACTGATCCGGATCCTCCTCCAAGATGGCGCAGGTCGCTCGAAAATTTGCCTGTAGTTACTATAAAGTTGCAATAAAGTCGTAACAGCAAGATGTGTTACATAAACACTTCTACCCCCGAATAAATTTGGATGAACAAGGGAATGAACTGGTCAACTATTAAAGGCCTATCAAGTTAGGACCAATCAAAAGTTATGCTTTATTAGCCAAGGTCAAGGTCACAAGGTAAAACATTTTGACCTCATCAGCAATAGAACATGTTCCGCATACCCAGAACAGTGTTCGGAGTCACTCCTTTCACTTCGCGGATGTACCAGACATTCGGAACAAGAACCGATATTTTGAAAGGAGCAGGCCTAAAGACGAACCTTTGAGAAGTTAACTTGTTTAACAACATTAGAGAGATCTCGAGTAAACTCAAGAAAATCGTGCGGCACGTGCAGCACTAGTCTAACATTTAGCCTCTGAAATGAATTATTTCATAAAATTTAAAATTTAAAAAAAAAATAAAATAAAATAAAAAGGAGCCTCTGAGATGTGTTCATTTCTCAGTCTTGTTGTAGACTTGCCTAGGCGCTTAAAAAATTAAGGGGTCTGGATGACAGACTAGTGCAGCACGTGCAGGCCGTGTCAGTTGACGAGGCGGGTCGTCCAGTGCGAACCTGCCATTTTGCTTGACGTATTTCAACGAACGTCTGAAATTTTATAGAAAAAAAGCAATACACTTTTAATTATTCCCCCGACCTAAAAAGGTCGGGGTATATAGTAATACCAATGATTCCGTCCGTCCTTCCGCCCTTCCGTCATTCCGTCCTTCCGTCCGTCCGAATAAGTTTTTGTCCAATCGATTACAAGAAAACTATTCATCTCATCCTTTTCAAATTTGGTGATTTTTTCAATTTTTGGCGATTTTTTGTATCTTTTACTTCGTCATATTCGGAGCTAGAATGAATGAAGCCACTTCTGTGTTGTGGTTTGTTGACTTTATCATTTTCTTTTTCATGTACATTGTAACTTTCATCATAAGCTACTTCGGTGTTCTTGTTGATTTTATTATTTCATATTTCCGCTGGTTATATTTTTGGAAAAGTTAAATTTGTTTTCCTTTCAGCCATAAACTGCTGTTTATCCCTCACTGTGCCTACAGGGGTGTGCCTCCATGTACTTGTTGTTTCAAGTCACTCGACTGAATCATTATGATGGATTAATTTACAAAATAAAGTTGAAATCAGTGGTAATGGCAGTAGTGTATTATGTTACCTCTACCTTTTCAAGTTACTATTATTCCTACTTTTACTTAAACCACCTTTTTTACATGAAGAGACTTGTCCTACCCTTTTCACAAACAGTTCACAATCGTAGCAATTACATTTAATAGCTTATCAATCCTTAGGTATGCAGACACCTCTCTCCTTAAGTAAAATAAAAATGTCAAACTTTAACAGTAGGGGGTATTAGTGAGCCACGCTCATGTTTTTGCTTGTTCTTAGTAGAAATTATTCATCGGGGAAATATAATTTGTTTAGGTTAAGTATCGCTATGCCAAAATTTGGATAACGTTTGATATGATGATAATGAATTCTAAGTAGAAAACCTACAATGGGTCACGGGTGTGAGGGATTTATTCTCGTGCGATGACAGCACACAATGTATATAAGACACCCTGCAAAACACAATTGCATACTATATAAAATACATCATATCATTACATAAACATGCATAACATAAAATATATATGGGGGCGGGATAGCGCAGTGGTTAGCGCGTTCGGCTTCGGGTCAAGATGTCCGTGGTTCGAATCCTGCCAGGGGAACGGGAACTTTATCTGCAGTAGAGAACTGCTCTACACGCAGTAAGGTTTGGGTGCAATGCTACACTGAATTTCAGTGCAGTACCACCCATGGTTCGCTAGTTCCAGCCGTTGCTCGCAGGTTTCACCGCAATGCATAGCCACATGACGGGCTTTCTCCCTGCAATAATACTAGAAGCCGAGATATAAGTGAAATACTCTTGAAAGCGGCGTTAAACTCCAACTCACCCCACCTCACATAAAATATATAATGAACACGATCATCATTACATCATATCATGTATTATCAACCTACCAGCCATATAACGTGATACTTTAAACGACCTTTCTAAACCGTATCACCCGGTACGAGGGACTTACAACCTTGTAATTCCCTCCAGGAGGGTTTACACAGACAGTTGTAAACGCTGTTAGAAAGAATTATAATGATTGTAAACCCTGAAATATCTGTTAAGATGACGGCTTGAAAGTAAATGTCTGAAGAAACTAACTTAGACTAATTTTGAAAAATGTCATAAGTTAACGACAGAATATGTACAGAAAATGTTTTGCAGAAAGTGCGTCTCGTCACCATCACTTGTAGTTGATGAGTCAACGCCTCAGACTACTGCGCTAAGGGGACAGAAGAGAAACAACGGTACAAAAGAAACTCATATATAGAGCGGCTGTTAACAGGCTGACATCACCGAGGGATCCTCAATATAACGCCAGGTTACCGCAAGATCCTCAATATAACGCGATAACAAGTAAAAACCCTGTTTTACACTTAAACACGGTTGATAATACAGATAACCCATTCTACCTCTGATATGGTAAGGTTGTAGACCCTGATAGTCAGGAAAAACCCTGCATCCTCGGGTTTTTCCTTCCTATCAGGGTCTACAACCTTACCATATCCTCGGTATCATGGGTTATCCTTATAATTCAACATCAAATATAAACATACTGTGTGATTACTAATAAGTGATGCCTTATCATCAGTTACAACATGAGATAATGATAAATAGGTTAAACAGTTGGTGATCGCTTGATTCCACACATAGTGAGATAATTCACAACTATAGCTCCATATCAATATTAAGATAATTAGTGAAACACAAACATGAAATTAACAATTTGATAATTACTAATAACTTCATGAACATTACATGATGCCATCGAATGCATAAGATTAAATATATACAAAACAAGATAAAACATATATTATACAAAACAACTTAACTTAAAAATATATGAAAAAATGCAAATATATATTAGCGTGAAAAATAAATGTAAACTAAACACATTTCCTTCATGATTTCGTGAATAGAAGAATGAAGTTTTCTTCACAGACTCAGTATATCATCTTACCTTAGCATTCACGTGATCACTCACTCACTTAAATCGTTAACATATATATTTGCTATGCATATATCCCATTTGGTATTTCCTACATTTAACCTGAGGAAGGAGTAAGTACATGTATACACAATGAGACCCCGTTTATCCGCAAGATTGTGTTACAGTTGAAACCCGTCAGGATAACAATCGTGCGATTAAGTGAATGGTCATTTGTATAGAAATGCATAGAGAAGATTTGAAATACTCCAGTGTAGATGACCGGGTTTCAAGGGGCAGTAGCACGTTTTTTTTCAAATATCATTTTTTCCTATTTATATTGATAGTTTATTTCATTTATATTAACTTTATAGGGTGTAGTGTCTTCATGGGTCCAAGTATCTACTAGATGCAGCAAGCCTTCTAGAGAACAACACGACGCGGTCTTCCGTTTCAATCACCCGCTTTATTCTGACGTAGTATGGTACAGTCACGTGATATGCATGTCGGCGATACCACAAATACTATGCGATGTACAACATATTATTAATCAGTACACAACAATCCTCCCACAGTTAGCACTGAAATTACCAATGTTTTTAAATATTAAAATCTACCACCATAAATGTTTAACATCAATAAAATTCAAGTGATAAATATACCATAAAATATCCCACTTTATATTACACCAGTCATCATAAATGATGAATCAATTATAATGACTTAAGAAAGATAATGTTCATTTCTTAATGTTCAATTCTTCACGTTCATTTCTTCACATAGTCTCTCAGGTATTCAGGAGCACGACGTGTCCTTTGAGACCTTCTCAGACAAGCAGTATCTGCAGGTTGCATAGCAGATCTACTCAGTTCATTTTCTATTTCTGGTTCAATCACACTAGTACTGAGATCTACAGCTGGATCAGAACATACAGTCTCTTGTTGAATAGGTACAGGAGAGTTCTCTGTAGTCGTCATCGACGCTGCTTGTACATGTGATCTAGATTTCTCCAACGCCAAAGTCTTCGGAGTCATATCTTCAGGAGTCTCAAAGCTGTCAAAGTTCACAGGATCCTCACATGGAGCATGTCTCAGGAACTTCGCGTTTCTGACAGTAATAACACCTGTGTCACAGTTCACTATCTGAAATGTATCACGCTGTTTCTTATTGATGATTACATGTTTAACAGTTTTGTACGTAGGGGTTAACTTACCACGCACAAAATTGGCAATATACACAACATCACCAACTGTAAATGTATGATGTTTCACACTGTTCTTTTCATCAGCATATGATTTCATTTTCTCTGCATAATTTAGTTTCCTTTCCAAAAGAGGGTCATGTTCCGACGAACACATGACTGGACACTTGGTTTTAATGTTTCTATTAAACAACAGCATGGCTGGAGTTTCACCACTTGACCTGTGAGGAGTAGCTCGATACATCTGTAGAATTCTGGGTAGTTGTCGTTTCCAATCATTCCCATCTGTTGTTGCTGAACGAAATGCCTTCATCAGAAACCTATGGAAACGTTCTATTTTTCCATTACTCTTTGGAAAATATGGCGATGAACGAATGTGTTCAATCCCTGCCATACGTAAGTATTTCACAAACTGCGCACTCACAAATTGCCTACCATTATCCGAAACCAAACTTTCTGGAAATCCATGTTCAGAAAATATTCTTTCAAAAACTTCAATAACAGCACTAGATGTGATGTCCTTGATTACTACAGCAAAAGGATATGAAGAGAAGTAATCAATCAGTGTTAGCACATATACTGAATCTATAGGTCCAACAATATCTATGCCAACCTTTGACCAGGGTCTTGGTGCTGGATCCACAGGTTGTAATGGAGTGTCATTTCTCAAAGGTTGATTGAGTACACATGAAGAACAGTTATTCACAAGATGTTCCACATCATTGTCCATATTTGGCCAATAAAACCTTGCACGAAGGAATTGCTTAGTGCGTACTATGCCTTGGTGTGTCTCATGAGCAATACTTAAAACTTTTGATCTCAGTTCTTTAGGAATTACTATTCTCTCTCCTCTCAAAAGAATAGATTCGAATGTTGATAATTCGTCCTTGAATTTCAGGAATTGCACTGACACATCACTCCAATCATCTGTTTCTATGGCACCTAACACTTTGATAATTTCTCCATCCTTTGCCGAACAGTTCTTGATTTCATCAAGTGTTATTGAGTCAATGTCTAGAACACATGTGTCTACCACAGATCTTATATAATAGTCTGCTACATTGTCACTCCTTTTAGATGATAATGACTGCCTAGAGAAGAAATCTGCAATATTGGACTTGCCAGGTATATGTATAATCTGAAAATCATAACCCTGCAACTTCCATGCGAATCTTTGAATTCTAGGTGGTAACTGAACTGTTTTCTCTTGCGTAAGCATGTGAATTAACGGACGGTGATCAGTTTGTAACACAAACCTTTTTCCCCAAAGATACTTGTGAAAATGTTCCACAGACCAGACACAACCTAATGCCTCACGCTCTATCTGCGAATATCTACGCTCAGTTTCTGTCAAAGAACGACTAGCAAAAGCAATAGGTCTGATACTACCATCTCCTTGATCTTGAAGTAAGACTGAACCCAAACCAACTGGACTGGCATCACATAATAAAACAGTTGAAGCATCTACATCATAGAATGCTAAACAGGTGGCTTTACCAATAGCCTTCTTGAGAGACTGAAATGCTGATTGACAAACACTGTCCCATTTCCATTTCACTCCAGATCTGGTGAGAAGACGTAATGGTTCACATAAATCTGCAAAACCAGGAATGAATTTCATCAAGTAATTGCATACACCCAAGAATGACCGTAACTCAGACACATTCTCTGGTGGATTGGCTAATTCAACAGCTGATACCTTCTTAGGATTAGGTCTAACCCCTTCAACAGAAACTACATGTCCAAGAACCTCAATTTCTGTCAAACCAAGCTTGCATTTGTCCTTATTGAGTCTCAAATTGTATTCTCTACATCTCTTGAAAACTTTTCTGAGCACAATCTCAAGTTCTTCAATAGAATCTGCATAACAGATCAAATCATCTATATATTTTTCCAGACCAACGATATCATGGAAAACAACATTCATGGCCTTTTGATACGCCTCAGAAGCTGAATTTAAGCCGAAAGGGAGTCTTTTGAATCTGAAAACACCTCTATGTGTAACAAAACTTGTCAAATCCCTGGAATCATCTGCTAATTCTATTTGCCAAAATCCTCGTTTACAATCCAACTTAGCAAAGTAACGAGCAGATCTCATGGCATAGAGAGTATCATCTACAGTCGGAATTGGAAACCTTTCACGAATTACAGCTCTGTTCACCTCTCTCAGATCACAACAAGCCCTTATTTCAGAAGTATTTGGCTTCGGAACACAATGAATATTGGAAACCCAAGGTGTAGCATGATGTACCTCTTCTATGATATCATCATCGATCATTCGATCTAACTCAGAATTGACTGCTTCTACCATAGAATAGGGTAACCTACGAAGCGGCTGTGTAACTGGCGAAACTGACTCATTCACCTTGATTGTATGAGTAAAATCTTTGATTTTCCCCAAGCCATCAAACACATCTGAAAACTCGTCAAACAAATGATCAAGATTTGCTGAAGAACTGACCTTATTGATATTAATCTGAAGTAAAGAGAGTTCAAGACTAGACTTCCTTCCAAGTAAAGATACCTCATCACCAGACATGACAAAAATTCTATCTTCAGCTTGCTTATCACCAACTTTCAAGACTGCATCAAAATAACCAAGACAATCCATTGGCTGTTTCTGACCATAAGCCTTGAAATGCTTACCCGTAGGTGAAAGTGGAAAATCTTTGAAATATCTTTCATAGGTAACCTTCGAAATGATGTTCCTATATGAACCTGAATCCAAGAACATTTCCAAATCTCTACCATTGACATTCACACTTGTAAACAAATCTGAATCAAGATAGTATACAAACTCTGCATCTTCTGAAAAAGATTCTGAATCAGAACTTATTTCATCAACCAAAACTGCATTCAACTTCTGTTTATCACTCTGCTGCTGAAACCTAACTTTACCCCTTTTCTTCTTTCTACCAGCCTTCTGTTTGAAATGACCTTGTTTAGTGGTGTAACCAGAAGCTCTATCAGTAGATGACTGACGTGACGGAGACCTTGATACTGAACTTGACCTACTACCTGACCCTCTAGCCTTACAAACTCTAGCTAGATGCCCTTTTTTCTTGCAAAACAGACAAGTAGCATTGATAGCACCACAATCATGAGCCCTGTGATCTGAAAAACCACATCGGTAACATCGACCATTAGACAAATTGCCAGACTGAATAAAATTAGAATCAACTTTGTTCACAGAAATCCCTGCAATAGCTTTAGAATTCTCCATTGCCATTCCATACAAGCGAGCCATCCTAAGAGTAGAATCTAATGTCAAATCATCTTTCAGCAAAAGTTTCTCTCTCAACTGTCTAGAAGCACATTTCTCAATAATCTGATCTCTAATCATCTCATCGTGCAAAGCACCAAAATTACAAGTTTTGGCCAGTTCTCTCAACTCTGTGACGTAATTGTCAATTGTCTCATCTGAACCTTGTGCTCTCGAACGAAACCTGTAACGCTCTGCTACGACATTTCTCTTAGGAATGAAATATGCACTCAAAACAGCTTTAGCATCCTCGTAAGAATCTTTAGCTCCAGGTAAAGTATGGAAAATTCTCTGACAAGCAGAACCCAAACAATGCAATAAAGTAGCCCTACGAACCTTATCCTGCTGCCCTACTAGCATGTCTAAACCACTAGCAACCTCGTAAATAGTGTAAGATTCCATCCAAACAGTAAACTCATTACTCAAATCAGTAGAATTCATATTTAGAGGAGGAGGAGGACGTAAATGCAGACTGAGATTGTTCATAGCTTGACCTACTTCTTGCTGTTCACCCATTGTGGCAGTAACGTAATGATGACACAACTTGTAAAAGTCAGAGTTTATATGAGATATCAAGGCAAGTACGACTTGGAAAAGCACAGTAAATGTTCTCAGCATCCAGTTCATATTTGAATAATGTTCATGATGGTTGAATTATTGTAAACATGGTTAATTATAAGTTGACTGCTAACCGTTGCGCTATCGTGACAGTGACAGGTGATATGTGCACGTAATACACGAGAAAAAATGGCGTCGTTGCGAGTGTAAAAGTTCTCACTCAAAAGTTCTCATTATGGAAAGTTCTTCTAATTAGTGAGAGTTCATATCACTAATGTAGTTCTATGTCGTGTGTTTATACCTCAAGTCGACTTTACTAGCCATCCTCGTCGCCATTGTAGTGTCTTCATGGGTCCAAGTATCTACTAGATGCAGCAAGCCTTCTAGAGAACAACACGACGCGGTCTTCCGTTTCAATCACCCGCTTTATTCTGACGTAGTATGGTACAGTCACGTGATATGCATGTCGGCGATACCACAAATACTATGCGATGTACAACATATTATTAATCAGTACACAACATAGGGTAAAACATCTTATTACACAAACCAATTATCCGTAGTGGTAATAACTGTGTTGCGTATAAAGTAAAAATTGCATGGCGGCCATTTTATTGTGAACACAATTTAATGATTTCGCAATACAAAAACGATTCCCATGGCATTATCGAACCATGTACAATCATGTTTAACTTAATGTTCCGAAGAGAGAATGGTGTTTTACTATTGGTGACATTATTTTTCAAATACATTTCATCGACTTATTTGAAAAATTCAAAACGGTTTTATTTTATGGCCTTCAGAGACGTGAGAGAATCGAGAAAGTCACGTTTTTCACGCTAACTGAAGGAAGAGCCATACAATCTTCCAAGATGAAGCCCACGCTTTGCTCGTTCAGTTATGTTATTTCTCGACAATTCTATCTTCAGTGTCCTGGAAACTAGACAATAATACAGTTAAAAAAACTGGTAGCTGTATTATCTTTAATTTTAGAGAAAATCGACCGACCTGTTTAAAAGTGTTGGCAATATTGAGCTAGTCATTATATAAGGGGTTCCATTATGAAATTAATGTTATTTCTTTGTTGTCGGATTTGTCCGTGCTCGGCTTGAAGAAACTCATGAGCATAACAAAATTCACGTGCAGCACGCTGAAATATGCAAGGAGGACGTAATGTGGAAACGTGCATTGCACGTGCATCTGTCAATCAAAACTCAATTCGCCATTCAGAGACTCAATATGTCAAACAAAACAGACCGATTGAATCTATCAACATTTCGTTTGGTCCGGATAAACGGATCTAGGACCCTCATACATCTTAGAAGTGTTATAAGTGTATATATATAAGAAGATACAACTTTTAATTTTCTCTAGTATGAAATAAAGTATTTTGGTCGGTTCGAATTTTAGATTTTTGTTTTCATGAGAACACATGAAATGGTATTGCTTATATTAAGTTGTTTTTTGATAATTGAACACACTGTAAGCATAAGTTTGGGCTGATGATTTTAATAATACACATTGTTTATTACATACATAATGTAATGTCATTCATATACAATGTAATGAAAACGTATTAATGTCAGCTGTGTGATTGTTTTTATTGTTCGTTTTAAGTTTTGTCATACATGTATCCAAAGGTGCTTGTGTTGCCGACAAACTAGCGATTAGAAATGTGTTAAGTCGACGATTATGCCCCTTATAGTATCCCTGGCTAATTTGAACCTCGTTGCATTTTAAAAACTTATTTATGCCAGCGTAGCAGAGCGCTATGAAGTTTAGGTGTATCGCGCCGCAGCGCAAGCAAAGAAGAGTTAAGAAAATGCAGTAATGCTTAGATTAGCCAGTGATGAAAACTGGCGCAAGTTATGACTTTGGGGTTGCACTTGGTTAAAGTGATTTCGTCATATGTACGACAGGTCGAGGTAATTAGAATATATCGAGGGTTTGGTGCATGAAGGTACCAAGTGCATATTTCCTCATTTTGAGAAAATCACATTTTTAGTTTGTAATGTTCATATCTCTTGCACTAAAAATATTGATATAATCACTTCAAGGATTTTAATGAAGATGGTTTTCAAGTATAACATGCCTTATTGTTTCTGGCAAATAATACCATAATTTCTTAATTACTAATGTTAATTATTGCAGATGGTACCGCTGTTTTGTTCAATCATCTTGCGCAGAAAGGTACCATGTTGCACTTGGCCCCTTTCTGCACTGACATTTCACCACTGTTTCATTGCAAATCACAGTGCTGTAAGGTACCAAGTGTCACTTGGTTCGCTTCTGCACGAAATAATTCTGAGTTATTCACTTGGTACCTTTTTACATAATTAAATATTTCATTACTAATTACTGAAGATAGAGTCTCCAAATTTTTACACAACATGAATAACATTGAAGCAATCAATAATTTCTAAAAATGTGAAAATGTGCCAAAAATGCACTTGGTACCTTTCTGCACCAAGCCCACGATATGATTTGGAGTTGATTTAGTATAAGTTACCAGAAAGAAAACTTAATTTCTGATCGGCATGTGTTTATACATACATGTAGCTGTAACTTTGGAAATGTTTTATTTGCATCATTTCTTTAACATATATGTTCATGCTAGGTACGTTTTTTTTCTAATTACCAATAACCTGTACATGTTCTGCCATCTTGTACATCTTGGAAATTTTGTTTTGTTTGATATGTAACATTATTGCCGTAAATGACATTTTTCGAGACTTAACATGATATAAATTTGATAAAGATTTGACGCATAGAGAGACGTAAAAATATATTGGGGAGTTTGCAATCCATTCTCTTGCAACACCATGTCCATAAGAGTTACCTCCCTTTATCGCTTCCAGCAAATCGCAGCACTCCCTTATATAACTAAATACTGACAAATTAATCATTCTTATTATTGAAACGGCATTTCAAGATAAATGTAAATTATTGATATCTAGAATCTAGAATATCTAGATTATTTGCCAATCATTACATCATCTTATAAATATAATACATAATGGCAAAAATTATATAAAATACATAACATATTGAAAGTTTTATTATTGATATTTCGTCAGTGTGTAAACAAGTAAACAGACCATTATTTAAAACTTCTAAATTACCATATATCCCTTATTATTTCTGTCCAGTATACATTAGTTGATGTACAATGTATCATGCTTTATTGTTCTTCTTGTCAAACATAAATATAAACATAAATAGTCTAAAATTCATAATGTACCAATGTTAAAGGGGCAGCACGTTTTATGAACATTTTATTTTTTCAAATTTCTCATTTATAATGATAGTTTATGTCATTTTATTGACTGTAGAGGGTAAAAACATCTTATTACACAAACCAATTATCCGTAGTGGTAATAACGGTGTTGCGTATAAAGGAAAAAAATGCATGGCCTCCATTTTATTGTGAACACATTTTATTATTCGAATGACAAAAACGATTCCCATGGCTTTACGGAACGATGTACACTCAATTTTAACTTGACTTTTCGAAGAGAGGAGGATTTTATACTATTAGTGACATTATTTCTCAAATACATTTCATCGACTGATTTCAGCGAAAAAACGTACTACTGCCCCTTTAACCCATAAACGACTATGATTTACTAAACTTTAATACTGTTGATATTATCAGACCTATAGCCATTTTCAAGAAACATGTTCTGTCCATTGTCACGAGAAAAACAAATGCCTCAGTCACGTGACTACAAACCTGACATATTCTGTTTTATTTTGCAAAACTCGTATATTTGTCAGTTTCAACCAGGAGTTCATAAGGAGAACAACGGAAACGAGACAACCGCAATACGAATTAAATATTCAAGGCGCTGTAGCACGCTTTTCTTACTGAAATAAAGTGCCCTCACAAAAATATCATTAAGTGCTACCAATGGCAATATAATACATCATTAAAATGAGTTAAAAAAAGAATGTACATGGTTCGCGTAAGGCAATCCTCGGTTACCCATGGTTATATATATGCTTCGTTACTCTCCACTATATCACCCATTGGAAACCTTATCAGAAAAATCTGTACTCAAATTACCCGCCCTTGGCCGGCGTGACGAAGTCAGTAACCAAAGAAAATGCTCAATGGGATAAGACGGAAATGGCCAAGGGAGATAACCGGTGACGGATGGCTAACACATTGACCCCGCTTGCTTTGAAACGAAGTGATATGAATTGTCATTGGCTTGCAGGTCCAAGCTGCGTAGCAGTTTGATTGGCTCACGCCGGCCAAGGGCGGGTAATTTGAGTACAGATTTTTCTGATAAGGTTTCCCATGGGTGATATAGTGGAGAGTAACGGAGCATATATAAAACCATGGGTAACCGAGGATGGCGTCAGGCATGCCGCTACGAGTCCATTTTCCTTCGAGCGGCCATTTTAATGTGTTCACATTCAAACGGCCGCTCAAAGGTAGTTGAAGTGATCTGACCTATGTAGCGATCCCCAAACACACAAAGTAGAGTTCTAAATATGGTACCATGATAGAAAGGCCAACAATATTTAGGATTTGCATTGAAGAGTATATTTCATTCATTTTGTTGGTATGTGTTGGGGCGGGATAGCGCAGTGGTTAGCGCGCTCGGCTTCGGATCAAGAGGTCCGGGGTTCGAATCCCACCAGTGGCACGGCAACTTTGTCTGTAGTAGAGAACTGCTCTACACGCAGTAAGGTTTGGGTTGCAATGCTACACTCAATTTCAGTGCAGTACCACCCATGGTTCGCTAGTTCCAGCCGATACTCGCAGGTTTCACCGCAATGCATAGCCACATGGCGTTGCGGGCTTTCTCCCTCCATGTTACTAGCAGCCGCGATATAAGTGAAATACTCTTGAAAGCGGCGTTAAACCACAACTCACCTCACCTTGTTGGTATATTGTATGGTATCGTTCTGTGCCCCTGAATGTACATATATAGTAGACAAAAACATATTTTGGTTGGCCGTGATTAACGTTGTAGCCAATCTCACCAAATATTCACTGATGTCAAATATATCAACGCGAGTTGACAAAAGTAACAAATAACCGAAGCTTGCCGAGGATAGTTTACTTTTATAAACGAGTAATGGTGTATTTGATATTATAAGACATATTAAAATGAGATTCTATTTATTATCCAAAATCAATTTTTTATTCTATTTTATTCTATTTTAGGGAAACTTGTACATCTGTTAACAGTAATGCGAGGGTTATACATAAAATAATTTCTTTATTACCCATTCTATTCGGTTTGATTCTCCTAAAACTAGTCAGGAAACAGTCCACTCCTCTTGCGACTGCACGCAACAATGACGTTATGACGTCATAGACGACGAAATACGCCGTGAAACAATGGTTGCTAGGCAAACGTGATATGTGCACATGTGCCCATATGAATAATATGTACTAAGATATTTTCAACCATATGGGTAATAAGTATGTATACGAATGAAATATTTGTTGTCTCTTCATGACTTTTTGGCTGATGAATGATTTGAACTTATGCGTGATACAAGTCACTGTTGATACAGATTCTATCGATGAATTATGTAAAATATTAATACCAATATGTATAAAATATTGGATGTTGTTACAATACATTTTCCTTATTGTGGGGTATCAAACGGGACTTTGATCGGTATTTAGAAAGCTTACAAAATGAGTTAGTTAACTTATAATTCCGTTTTAAAACGTACGCTTACTAATTCATTTAGTAAGCTCGCTTATTCGGCCGAGGAACACTGCGTCGAGGATAAATATGAGATCAGATTTATCTATCTATGCTTATTAACGTGTCTGGCAATGAGTCACAGACCCCCAATTTCAGACAATTAAAGTAAATAGTAATAAAACTACTGCATGTAGACAGTGAAGAGAAGCGTAACTCGTTAGGAGACAAGTTAACCAGCACAAGCAGATAAAAATGATCTCATTTTTTCCTCGACGCAGTGTCTCTTTATTTAGTGTCCGAAACTGAGTACCTCAATAAAACTTTAAAGAAGGAAGTCTTTAGAGAGCATTTATGTAGGCAGTGCAATCGGTCTACGTTGCTCATCTTATTTGTCCTCTTGTCGACAACTAGTGATTAAACTTGAAATCACCTTACCAAAAATGTGATTATTATGTTTGGACATACAACGGCAAAACTTATGTGTATTACTTGAATTGAAATATACTTGTAGACGTTTATGTATATGTATAAATGGCTTGATGTGTTTATCAAACGACAATATAGTTTGTATGGTAACCGTGACGTTTCGTTAACTTTTGTATAAATAAGGGACATTTGAAAATTTGCAAATGTGTCCGGGAGAACCCCGAAACCACAAATCACCTCACCTTAACTCACACCAAAGACAAATGTATGAACCCAAAATACCCTCAAACCCCAAATCTCCACATCCTATTGCTAATTCGGTCGTTTCATTACAAAGCGTTATATAAATGGACTATAATTAGTATTATTAGGCTCCCCGTACTTTACACTCCGCAGCCTGAAAGAATATAGCTAACTCGAACCAAACGAACACGCTTCAAACTGGGAAAAAGAGTTCTGCCTGACAAACGATCTTTTATGGCTAGTCCAAAGCACGTGACATACGTGGGCGCTTCTCAGAGTGTCACAAACCAGAATGACAGATTTACGACAATGTAACGACATGCCACATACCGTCTTTAGCAAAGGTAGGCCGTGATTAGGCATTACTACATCCAAGATTCTTTTAATGTATTAAGTGTATAGGATTAACACAATGACTTGTCTGCTACAAACGTGATTCGTTTTTTTTTACAAAACTGCTTATTCGAAATTGATTTATGCAAATGTCAAAGGTGACGTGTATCATGTTTTGCATGGCAGAGATATACATATCACGAGAGTCCATGTACTTTGGCATAACTCGTGTTATATTTACTATATGTGCATAGAAGCGAATGTATATATTACTTGGCAACCATTGTCTCTGCGGTTGTGTTGTTGTTTAGTCGTATGTGACGTCATAAAATTATGGATTGTGACGTCATTATGTCCGGCTGTCGAAAAAGGAGTGGCCCGTTATTTGACCTTTTACGCGATTAAAATATAATAAAAATGGACAATCATAATATGTGAAAGTGTGTCCTGTGACATTGAAATTTTAATGTGTGAATAACCCTCGGTTATATAAAAAAAATCACACTGGTTTCTTGTCATATGACACTTTAACTCGTGTAATGATATCCAATAAACACCATGTCTCTTAAAGCGATCTAATCTTAATTTGTAACTTTTGAAACATTATCTGTTCATATTTCTGAAAAATAACTTATTTTAAAAATATCGTTGTTTTGAAATCATCTTACCAGGAGAGATATGAGAGTGAACTATGAATTTCTGGTTTCTTCTATGACATCCTACAACAACGTTCCGTCAATGATTTAAAGTCCAATAAGGTACATTATGCCGATAACATCTTATACTAACACAAGTTCAATAATTCATAAAATATCACGTTAAATACCAAACATTACTTTCCAAACCAGAAAACCCTTCAGTACCCCCTCCATGGGTTCGAACAAATATAAAATATTAAATATGATACTTTCATGAATATAATTTTATAAATCTATTTACGAGATATTTCCTCAGCAGAGACGTTCAAAATCAAATTATCCGGCAAAAAATACATTTTACATTTTGATATATTTTGTTTTTCCCTCGGTGTATAACAAGTCAATTTGTAAAAATATAAACTACAAAAAATACTTATGAAGTTGTAAATGCCGAAAAATATCAACAAACCTCTCTAATCATTATCCCTCTGATTGTGTATATTTACATTACCATTAAACATTACCCTCTCTGCATGTATCCGTTTCAATATGTAGTCGTGCTTTCTGTATCAGGTCATTGAATATAAAAATGGCAAAGGTGGTTGTGTCTTTTTGTATCGGTCGGCACCATTGACAGATCGTGATGCTTTAATCATGATTTTAACAACTAAAAATAAAGCTTCTTCATGTGCACAAGTTGCTGACCAATGTGTCTTGTCGTTGAAAGTCATAAAACATGTCACACATTTATATAACTTAAAGTTTGCGTCATACTCCAACATTAAAACAGTTACTAATGAATGGCGACGACACGGGGTCATTTTTTATATTTTAGCGTTTTAAATTTCCAAAATACCAGGAATATCCTAAAATTGTAGCCAGGTAATCTGTCTCAGGTAATCTCTTTCAGGTAATAACAGGCGTCCTTTGACACGTCACAGGGTGCAGATATAAAAGGCCAAGTTTAAGAAGAATTCCAATACTTATATCGTATTCATGTTCATTCATTCACGCTAAACGATTAGATTATATGTTTTAGAGATTAAATAATTAATAGTTCCCTGAACCAATTAAATACTAAGCAGATAATAAACTAACTCTCTACGACTCCTTTAAGCATGTACAAGCAGATGGCAGACAGTTGAAATTCTGAAATGCCGATGACAAGTGTCACTATCAGTGACGTCACACGGACATTACCGAAGTAATCCGAGTGCCAGGCAACCCCTCGTCTAGTTTGTCGTTTGTTTGTTTCTTCCACAATTTTGGATAATTTAAAGAAAGAAAATAGCCCTCGCGGCTATGTTGATAGACAGATGAAGGGCGACGTAATTTCAGAGAAGAACAACAAGGGTAACATTCGTCCGTACCTTCTTTCCTTCACTTTCATTCAAATTGCACTCATATGTTCTTTCGGAGCGTTTTTCTATGTACAATTCTTAGACATCGTTCGACTGAAGAGTCGAGTCGATAAATTGGAAACTTTGTGCAATTTCGCTGTTCATGGAGCAAGAGCAAGGCATGAAAGACAAAAGGTAAGTTTGAGACTTATTTGGATGTTATTGACGTTTTCTCGATTTCGCATGACGTTATTAATTGTCTGGTCTGTCAAAAGTTATGACATATTCTCCATGACACTTTGGACATTTTGGACATTATACCCTCGTGTAATTCAGGGGAATAATTCATAAAGCCATGTCATCTGTCAGATCAGGCAAGGTTGCTTACTAGGTCCAACTTCATTTAATATATTTTCATTTATTTCCTAAATATGTTTTTAAGAACCTTCATTTTTATAAATCGTCTTTATCTTGTAATCGACGATTATCTTTAATGTCAGGAATTGAACTTGGTCACTTTATTCATTTAATTTTATTGTTTTAAGGAATTGTGTAATCAACTCGATTTAAACCCCATTCCATTTTATAATGCTGATAATTATAAGGCAAATGTGATTTTTGGTTATTTTATTCAGAACTTAGACATCATATTTTGAATATGTTGTTCTTGAAATACCCATTAGCAATTATAAATAGTATGCGTTCTTAGTTCCAAAAAGAGACAGAAATTCCCTAATCTTTGAGTGTACAAAACACAAGGGTTCGACAAAATTCAAAATCAAGAGTTTGCAATCATTTACTGTTTATGTACGATGTGGTGAGTTCATATTCAAAACTTTAGCGAAATCGGTGATGTAATAAAGATTTGATATACATATTCCCCTGTTGATATACAGACAACTATTCGTACTCCTGTGGTAAAAACCTGTAACATGTTTATGCAAACATGTGCCTCTACCATTTCCCTTCATATACCAGTTTTGCCGAAACGTTTGTCAATAACAATTAGCCTGATTATATTCATTCAATGTAACTGCCGACAACAGATAAGCAGAAATCGTTTGAACGACCCTGACCTTAACCGTGATGAAAATGGCGTCATCCGTCTCCACTGAAATGCTAAAAGTAGTGTGACGTATTGCTACAAGCTTTTAAATGCTTAAATGGGGCTGTAGCACGTTTTTTTTACTGAAATAAGTCGATGAAATATATTTGAAAAATAATGTCACTAATAGTACAACACCCTTCCCTCTTCGGAAAATCAAGTTAAAAATGAGCGTATGGTTACGTAAAGCCATGAATAATAAAACTTGTTCACATTAAGATGGCCGCCATACAATTTGGCTTTATACGCAACACCGTTATTACCACTAAGGATAATTTGTTCCTGTAATAAGATGTTTCACCCTCCAAAGTAAATATAAATGACAAATATAAATGGGAAATATGAAGAAATGAAGAAATTTCCAAAATGCGTACTACTGCCCCTTTTAAACGAGTTAATTTTAGTTTATTTAAATTAGCTGAAAATACAATATGAATATTGTTTCCAAACAAAGCAGCAACTATTGGTAAAATAAGTTTGTCATCCAGTTATAGATCCGAATGATTAAATACTCTGCACACCGTGTGTGTAATAACATAACGTCATGTAAACGTTATGTGTCACCTACTTTTGGCTGGCAGTTGTTACCCAAGCCTCGGTTACCCATGGTGTTATATATACTCCACTATATCACCCATGGGAAACCTTATCAGAGAAATCTGTACTCAAATTACCTGCCCTTGGCCGGCGTGAGCCAATCAAACTGCTACGCAGCTTGGACCTGCGAGCCAATGACAATTCATATCACTTCGTTTCAAAGTAAGCTTGGTCAATGTGTTAGCCATCCGTCACCGGTTATCTCCCTTGGCCATTTCCGTCTTATCTCATTGACCATTTTCTTTGGTTACTGACTTCGTCACACTGGCAAATACAGTATTTAAATTCCCCCAAATTAATTTTGATAAAACAGAACTGTTCGACATGTAACACATACTCTGTTTGAAAATCAATAAATGTGCATCGTCCTGCACATATTTACAACATTTTGAACATGGTAGGGGTCATGTTGGTGTAACTTTAATTTCTTACCCCTGTCTACTTTAAATAATGATATTTTATCTTAAAAATAAAACAGTCACCAAATAAGTCATTCAAACTTCTGCCGGGGGGTGTTAGTGTACCGTGCCATAATCAAATGCATCTAATTTCTTTAACATATTGAATTAATCGAAAACAAGTGAGTGCAATACTTTCTTTTGCCCGTCAGTTTATAATCTTCTTAATATAAACCTTCTGGAAACGCTCTTAAAATCCCTAAACTAAATATCATGCCTTCAACAACATGGATTTGGTGGCATCTGCGTTGAAGGTCATGTCGTTGACGTTGGACAAAGATGTCAATGAGTCTACGGCCGTCTGAAAATTGGCAACGCTTTTGTAGTTGCACTCCGTAAATCTAAGACTCTGAGTTTTGAATAATGAATTTGCGGACATAGACATTAACTTTATATATATATGTTCTCAAGGAGGGAAATACGATTTCGTCACATTATCATGTATTTTGGTTTGCACAAAATGTAATTGCAATAGAACAATATTACATATTGTCATCTATGAACAATATTATTTGGAAGATATGTTTCGATTTGTTCTCAAGGAGGGAAATACGATTTCGTCACATTATCATTTATTTTGTTTTGCACAAAATGTAATTGCAATAGAACAATATTACACATTGTCATCAATGAACAATATTATTTGGAAGGTTCGAAAATCGACTGTCCTGTGTAAAAATACATTCTTGACAATTAGCCTTTTCGCATTGTACAAAATAAGTGCCAACATTTCTTATCGTTTGTTTGTATTGTTGTCCAATTCCAACCAACCGTGTTCCAGAGAAATGTAGGTCCGGCCCCGACAACGGGGGCCCCAGCCCCCCTTGACCCCGCCATCCAACCAGAACCCGAGGGACTTCCCGAGGCAGAGGGATACACCGAAATGCCATCTTACATCGGCACTCCAGAAATGGCGTTCGTGACCCAGGTCGCCAACACAATCAACTTGACTGAAAATATGGGCAACTTGGACTACGGAGGAGTTCCTATATCCAGTTACGGCGTTGAAATGGTGTTGGACCAAGCTATTCAGTATTTGATGGAAGCGCAGGTAAAATACTTACCCCAAAATACAATCATAAGTGATATATCATATTTGGTATGTGCACATGTGCATACATCAAAGGTCACCTTAAGTTGTGTATGTGACGTCATAATCATTAACCTTGACGTCACTGACTTTTGCTTGCCTTGTCTCGACTGCATATTACGAACATATATTGCACACAGTTTGAACACATGATGAACATATTTTGTAAAACTTTTTGAAAAGATGATGAACATATTTTGTAAAACTTTTTGAAAAGATGATGAACATATTATGAACACATTTCGAAAAGATGATGAACATATTTTGAACATATCTTGAACACATTTTGAAGTAATTTTGAACACATTTCGAACACTAGATGAACATATTTTTAACATTTTTAACAGGCGGAGGCTCTAGCAATCCACTGTTCGGCTCCTCAGAGTATGTGCTTGCAAGGTGAGAATTATGGACGAAAATGAATTATTAATGATTTACTATTCATCTTTTTACTTCTTGACATTCTGCTGAGAAATTTTATATGAAACTGCTCGGTAAACTGCTCGGTAAATTGCTTGCCCACTATCAGAAACTGGGGCAATTCAGAAATACCAATTAAATAAGAGACAAACTGAAAATATTAGCAAATAAACCATAAAAATCAATGTCAGTTTACCATTCGAAGTTTTAATTCTGATAGCGATAAAATGAAATCACCTGTGCAACTGAAATATGAAAAGCATAATTTATAAAAGTGTCATAATTATTATGTCAGTATTTGTCGAGTAACATGCCCTCTGTCCTTTGTTGTGGTCCTCGACTTCGTCTCGTGCCAATGCAAAAGTTTTCGGACCTCAACCTCGGGGAAATACTAAATAGTAAAAATGTAAACCGAATTACCCGTTTTTTGGTGTTGAGATCGAATGTTGTAAGCTGTTTGTAAATGATTTTTTATAAATTAATAAATGATATTTAATCTTAATAAATAATATAATGAATATCTAAATGGTTTTTATTTTTGTTTTCAGGTCCGGAAGGTATGATTGATTTCCTGTTTTGTTCTGGCTGGCAAATATGAGAGCTTTATACCTATAAGATATTATTAACTTACTATCAATCATATAGCCATCCTCGGTTACCCATGGTTTTATATATGTTCAGTTACTCTCCTCTTTATCACCCCTGGGACATTTTATCAGAGAAATATGAACTCAAATTACCCGCTCTTGGCCGGCGTGAGCCAATCAAACTACTACGCAGCTTGGACCTGTGAGTTAATGACAATTCATATCACTTCGTTTCAAAGCACGCAGCTCCTGGGGTCATTTTATTAGCCATTCGTCATCGGTTATCTCCCTTGACCATTTCCGTATTATCCTATCGAGGCATTTCATTTGTTACTGATTTCATCACGCCGGCCAAGGGCGGGTAATTTGAGTACTATATCCACTATATCACCCATGGGAAACCTTATCAGAAAAATCTGTACTCAAATTACCCGCCCTTGGACGGCGTGAGCCAATCAAACTGCTACGCAGCTTGTACCTGCGAACCAATGACAATTCATATTACTCGTTGCAAAGCACGCGAGTTCATTTTGTTAGCCATCCGTCACCGGTTATCTCCCTTGACCATTTCCGTCTAATCCTATTGAGCATTTTCTTTGGTTACTGACTTCGTCACGCCGGCCAAGGGCGGGTAATTTTAGTACAGATTTTTCTGATGGAGTGTCCCAGGACTGATATAGCGGAGAGTAACGGAGCATATATAAAACCCTGGGTAACCGAGGATGTCCCATGGCATTTACTGATTCGATTATATGAGTTGGCAAAAAGCCGATACGGCAGAACTGGGCCGCTACAGAAAAAGCAGGGTCAATACGACATAAACTTGGCCATTGCATGTCCGAGCATGCGCAGTCGCACATTTGGCGGAAGACTGAGCATGCAGCTTCAAAACTTCGGCCAATGATATCTGTTCACTAATCTTGTTTATAATTATGATTTTAATGGAATGAGATATAATAATAATATAAATAAAAAAATTGGTGAAAAGAATGAAAAGACATTATTTAACAAAAATTTAATAATGATGTATTTCCTTATTGACCTAGTTACAGGTCCTCGGTACGTTGTAATGGCCCTCGACTTCGTCTCGTGCCAATAAAACCGACCACGTATCTGGCACCTCGGGCAATACGGAAATACTTAATTACAACATTTTCAACTGAATTACCCTTTTTTCTCAATACCTGGAAGTTGTTAGGATCGAACGTTGTAAGATATTTTGTAACAGAGAACTGTTCCAAATTACGTAAATAATATTTACCGAATTGGTAATTTTAAAATATTATAATTCATCAAAATATCAAAATGTGTTTTTATTTTTGTTTTCAGGTGCGGCAGGTATGGCTCATTTCATGTTTTGTTCAGACAGTCAATTATGAGAACAATATACGGATAACAAAGTAAAATTTGATAGAATACAATAGTTCATTCATTCATTTATTCAAAATTGAAGGCAATGTGGCTAAGAGAACAGTTATGACAATTATATATATGGCATTGTGTTTAAAGATATGACAATGTTATTTAACCTAGGTGTTTTTTCAAGAATATGAATATCCCTTTGAGAAATTGATATTGTTTACCTTCATAAGCGCTTGAAATTAGACAACTGAAGGTGGACTATAGTAATAAGCTTGAATATATTCAGATCTAGAGTGTTTATATGATGGACATATTAACATTAAGTGGTATTCATCTTCAATAATGTAAGCATTATATTTGTAACAAATTTCTTCATGATATGGAACCAATATCTTAAAAAACGCGTTTTTATTACGTTTGAGAATACAATTGTAATACTAAAAGTAGTTAAAGGGGCTGTAGCTCGAGTTTTGCACAATTTATCACTTACAATTGTTTCCATTTATAATGATAGTTTATGTCTTTTAAATTTATCTATTTACTTAATTATCCGTTTTGGTAATAACGATATTGAGTATAAAGCAAAACATGCATGGCAGCCATTTTATTGTGAACACATTTTATCATTTCAAATTTACCAAAACGATTCCCGTGGCTTTACCGAACCATTTACTTATTATTTTTCAAATACATTTCATCGACTTATTTGAGCGAAAAACGTGCTACTGTCCCTTTAATTAAGAAACTAATTGTTTTAAGAGTGAATCTAGTATACGTATGTGTTCTCTGTAGACTTTGACCTTTCACATACTTATATACATATACATATACTTGGTTTTGTGTTAGTAGTGCATTAAAGGGGCAGTTGCAAATTTTTTTTTTTCAAATTTCCCATTTATAATGATAGTTTATGTCATTTATTATTACTTTAGAGGGTAAAATATCTTATTTCACAAACCAATTATCCGTAGTGGTAATAATGGTGTTGCGTATAAAGCAAAAATTGCATGGCGGTCATTTGATTGTGAACACATTTTATTATTCTGAATGACAAAAACGATTCCTATGGCTTTACGGAACCATGTATAATCATTTTATAACTTTTTCTGAAGAGAGAAGGGTGTTTTACTATTAGTGACATTATTTTTCAAAAACATTTCATCAACTTATTTGAGCCAAAAAAACGTGCTGCTGCCCCTTTAACTTTGGCGTGAAATCCACAGAAAGGGTCAAATTTTGAAAATTCAAATTTCGTTAATTTTCGAATAAAAAAATTCATATCGACTCAATGAGAACACTTTCATCACAAATACATTGAATGAGTATCAGAATAAATATATGATGTATGTTTGACCCAAATGATCACTTACTGAATATTTCACAGGAGAAAATAAAAACTGCAGCTTTGAAACATTTGACCCCTGGCCACTTCAAACAAATGCCAAAACTGTAACTGTTTACTATGTGGCATCAAATTAAACTGTCTGGCAAAAGAAAGTATAACACTCACTTGTTTTCGATTAATTCAATATTTTAATGAGATGCATTTGATTATGGCACGATACAATAACACCTTTCGGCAGTAGTTTGAATGACTTAATTGGTTACTGTTTTTTTTTTAACTAAAATATCATTATTTAAAGTAGACAGGGGTAAGAAATTAAATTAACACCAACATGACCCCAACCATGTTCAAAATGTTGTAAATGTGTGAAGGACGAGGCACATTTATTGCTTTTCACATAGAGCATATGTTATATGTCGATGAACAGTTATGTTTTATCAAAATTAATTTGGGGGAATTTTAAATTTTAAATCTTCATGTATTCTTTGACTGATGTAATGTTTTGGACAAATTTCCCAAACTAGTCACTACGTCGAAAACTCGAGATATTTGACTTTGAAAAGTATACATATGATAAATACAACTGAGTGATATACTTTCTTTTGCCCGTCAGTGTAGATTATGATATTGAACACTCAACTGTCTTCTTATAATGCAAAAATGCATTGTGATCGGATTAGTTTCTGCGTTGATACAATGTTTCATGCCAAATTACGTGAAAATTGCACTGAAATACACAAGGTGAACACACTTTCGGTATGCAGCTGTACAGTTGATAGCTGATCACATTAAATCTTACATTGCATCCATATTGACTCCATAGTTACAATGTGTTTCACTATTTCAAACGTTCAACTATTGTGTGTTATCATTGTAAATATTTCAAATAAATTTTCATAAATCTTTTCTGATAATTTTCAACCTATGCATCGTGTTTTAAAGTAAATCTTTATATTATATTTATGAATCAACCATTTTTATTAATCGTAATAAGTGTGTTAACGCTGCTTTGCATTAACTCTATGTGTAACATGTCGTCATATATTTATGACGTCATGAACATTGTGTCGTCATGAGTACAGTCAAGTGAATCATGTAAATATTATTTCACCCGAAACGAAAAGGAAAAATAAAGACACAAATTACATTGTAATTATATTGAGACATGAAAACGATTTTCTAATAGAAAACCCTTTTAAAATTGTTGATGAAATATAAATTGGTTTTGTTCAACGTAGGACCCACGGGACAAAATGGTTTTGACGGAATGCCGGGTAAGCTATATTCTTATTTTATATTATTATGTAAGATACCCATGCCAATAAAACACAGGCGGACCAATGGACCGACAGCGTGCTTTATGAGACAATAAAACATGCTCGTGATTTTAGACGTCAGTTTGAGCGTCGCTTAGTAAATGACGTCATATGTTACGTCACTTTGTTGAACAATAATATTAAATGTTTTCTACGACGGGAGGCATTAATATTTTCCAAAAATAGTTTTAACAAACAAGTTATATCTCCATGTTTTTTTTATATAAAAGCGAGTAACTGTTTAATGGCATCTCATATAAGAAATAGAAGTCTCGTCGTTGTGCTTTATCGTTGAATAAAACAAAACAGAGAACATAAAACACTCAGGACTGCGCCTCGTCTTCTATTTCTTAAATAAACTGCAGTCTACCATATTCCATGAAAGTTTTATTCTAGTGTTTATTATAACAGCTTCCTAACGAATATTGTTAAGTAGAAATGTTGTTTAAATGGTAAAGGGAGATATCACATTATATACAAAGGAAATTTTATTTTAAGATTTATATATTTACATATTCTCAATACCTTTTATCTTCCAAATTATTCTGAATTATTCTGGTATTGAATTACTTTCAGAATTCCTTAGAAATGAGATATTGTTTAAATTTATAATTGCTATATGATTCGAAATTTAACAATTGAAGAAAAATCTACAAGTGATGTAATGTGTAATGTGTAAAGTGTCTGCTCCGTCATACTTTTTGTCTGTGACGTCAATGAATCATTGAAATGTACTATACAATAATGATACAATATATTTTCCTTACAGGAGCTGACGGTATGCCAGGCCCACAAGGTAGAATTACTTTGTTGATTTTATGTCTATTTATGTATATTTTAGTAAAAAGCTGATACATTAATTCAGCACTGTTAAACTGTTAGATCATTAATAATGGTGGTATTGCACATGGTTCAGTTCATCATTGAAGTTCAGCAACAATGGGCGCGGCTCACTGCATGGATGGGTGACCCGCTTCATTGCTTGAAAAACTGACAATATGAAGGATGAGTTCCTGCCGCACACTGATACATGAGTTGAGAAACTTGTGGGGTCACCTTAGGCAGGAGGCTTTGTTCTAATCGTGCTTCTATTCACCCCGTGGTACCATTGGGTACCTGGTAAACGTTTAGGCTGGAAGTGGCCTTCAGACGCTTTGATTGGCTGCTTATGTCAGGCCAGGGTAATAATGGTAGGCGCCATTGTTCATAGAAATTCAATTTGTCCAAAATTTCATACAGGTTAGGATATAGTATGTATACTCCCGACCAAAAGAAACGCCTACTTTATGTTCCTTAAAATGAAAGATGCAATAATTTCTTAAATATAATTAATGGCGGTCTCCACGTTATGCTGAAGCAATAACTAATATGAAAGTCCATTGAAATCGTGGAAAACTGTGATTCGAGTCAAAAACATTCGTGAAACCACGCTTAATGAAGACTGCTATTTTCGCTTGATTCACTTGCGCACCTTAACCACGTACACCGGCAGCATCATCACTACTTTAACGCAATGCGTGCCTGTATTGTTGCTCGTGGTTGTATGGAAATCTTTTTAAAATGTTTTTTTTCTGATCAAGCACTGATCGAAAACTGAACAATTATTTTCTCATTTCAACATTCGTCCTTTTTTCGTGACATGAACTTCTGAAATTCAAATATATAATGCAGGAATGGTGCAACTTCATTATGTTATAATATTCCTAAACTGTTCATAACAGTTTTTACAATCTCTGGAAATACATCTAGTGGGCGTTTCTTTTGGCCGGCAGTATATATCATCGTGATATTCCAGTTTCTATATGTATAGCGGTTTCATAATTCCGATATAAATGAGGAACACAAATACGAGTTGCTAATGAAGTACATTGATCATCTGTTGTTATGTTGTAGGTATTAAGGGCGATCCTGGACTTCAAGGGGAAACTGGTAAATATGAATAAAACAGACCGCGCTCTTACAATTAAGCTAATGGTCTTTGTGACTGACAAGCTGCTTCAAGGGGCAACATAAAATATATTTCATTTTCAATAGTCAAAAGCAAAATATTTCTACCGGATAAAGTTGAAATATATTATTATTATTATTATATATATTATTTCATAATTATTATTTTATAATTATTATTTTATGATAATTATATAAATAACTTGCATCTGTTAAAACACAAATGGGGTTCTAAAAGAAAATGTTCTTACCAAATGTTAGTATCTAAGATAATTTTGTTTATGAAATATGACACTAACGTCATGTGGGCTCTGATTTCCTAGAACAGAAACCTTAAGAAAATACAGCAAGGCTTAACTCATCCAGTAATGGAGACTGGCAGGAGTGATGCCTTGTGTAGGGAGTTCATGTGTTTTATCCCTTTCTAATAATTGGTTATGGTGGCAAGGCCGGAATTTCAACAAAGGAAAATGAAAACTGATGATTTACGCTTTCTACAGGGCCGGTATTGGTAGACAGTGCACATTCAACCGTTTTTACTTTAACATAAAAAAAATGACGTACATGTTGAAATAAATATATTTCCTGGTCGCAGTGCTTATAATGGAAAATAACATAACATATCTGCCGACACCGCACGTGGACGTTCTTTGTTATCAAATAACACGTATGACGTCATCCTATTATTTCCGCGTTTTCTTAATTTTAGTAATGGTTTTTAAATAAAGTTGTTGAAGATTAAAATTTTAAAATACTCACTGTCTTTCTTTCAGGTCTTCAAGGACCGCCTGGTATTAAAGGTTGGTTCATCTTTGATTATTGATAAGAGGTTTTACAAAAACATACACGCCATATTTGAGTGAACAAATGTAACATACCACACTATCTTCAATTCTACTTACTAGGGCTGAGGATTGCACCACATTTCGTATTGTGATATATTGCAATACCAACAACCTGTATTGCAATACGTATTGCAATATATTGAGCGAACTCTTATTCAACTTGTATACTTCTTTCTGCAGTTAAACATGACACATTTAGTAAAAAGCCTTTCTTTCTTTCGAAAAATAGACCATTAGTCAAAATGATGATTTAATTTTGATGGCAAATATTTAGAAAACTTTTGTTATACAGTTCAACACATATTCTTGCACTCCAAAGAATTGTGTAACAAGTTAAGCTGATAACTATGCTTAAAAACAAGATATATGAATAAATGTCACTAAAAAGTTGTTGGTGCGATATATTGCGATATTAAAATCTTATTGCAATAATTGTATCGCAAAATCTGTATTGCAATATATTGGTATTGCCATAATATTTCTACTTACTGGTTTCAAGCTCCATGGTCGAGGGTAGAGTTATTTTACGCACGATCCTAGTATATATATAGTTTAAGATACCATGAGTTGTTGTACCTATACTTTCTTTTGCCCGCGTGTGTACTTGTATTGCGGTACGTGTGATGTAAGTATCCAATGGTTTATTTTTTCAGGGGATCCGGGAGCTAAAGGTGAGCGAGGTAAGCATCATTAATCCGCAGATAATCCAACATCAAAGAGACATCGATTAAAGGGTTAGTAACTTAGTACTGACGTCATGCGTTAAAATATTTTCTTGTAAGTATCAAATTTTTAAATTATCACGAAACTGAACTTATATAAAATATTAAATCTGATAATTTGACTGTTACTTTCTCATCATGAATATAGACATGACACTTCCTTATTTTTTTTTAATTATCGTATTTTCCGTTGCCTGTCTCTCCTCACAGCGGTTACACAAGTCATATCCTGCCACTAAACTTCAATTCATTTCTCTCATATCTTCAATTCTCAGTTACCCCTATTCCATTTTCTCACCACAGGGGTTACTCAAGTCATATATTCCTATAAACCGCCTTCCATTCTCTCACCACAGGGGTTACTCAAGTCATATATTCCTATAAACCCTCTTCCATTCTCTCACCACAGGGGTTACTCAAGTCATATATTCCTATAAACCCTCTTCCATTTTCTCACCACAGGGGTTACTCAAGTCATATATTCCTATAAACCGCCTTCCATTCTCTCACCACAGGGGTAACTCATGTCATATATTCCTATAAACCCTCTTCCATTCTCTCACCACAGGGGTTACTCAAGTCATATATTCCTATAAACCCTCTTCCATTCTCTCACCACAGGGGTTACTCAAGTCATATATTCCTATAAACCCTCTTCCATTCTCTCACCACAGGGGTTACTCAAGTCATATATTCCTATAACCCTCTTCCATTCTCTCACCACAGGGGTTACTCAAGTCATACATTTCTATAAACCCTCTTCCATTCTCTCACCACAGGGGTTACTCAAGTCATATATTCCTATAAACCGCCTTCCATTCTCTCACCACAGGGGTTACTCAAGTCATACATTTCTATAAACCCTCTTCCATTCTCTCACCACAGGGGTTACTCAAGTCATATATTCCTATAAACCCTCTTCCATTCTCTCACCACAGGGGTTACTTAAGTCATATATTCCTATAAACCCTCTTCAATTCTCTCACCACAGGGGATACTCCAACCATACCTTCAATTCCAACATAACATGTTACTCCATTCGTTCACCTAAGCGGTTTCTCAAAACATACCATCCCACAAAACCTATCATTATAGAATTATAGACTGTTGATTAGGCCAATACCTGTTTTTATGGACCCGAGATTACAAAGTTCTCGGTCAATATTGTTTTCTCGGGTCCATAAAACTGGTATTGACCGAATCGCCAGTCCATAATTGTTTTATGATGTATCTTATACAGAAACGAACGGAAAACAATGACATACAGTAAAAAATGCAATTTGCTGGGACTACAGTCATATGACGTCATGCAACAATCGTTTGACGTCAAGCAACAATCGTTTGACGTCAATCAAGTCAATACGGCTTTAGTCGGACTCGAGCTGGAGTCAATATGCTTTTCTGTCGACGATCACGTGACCGCCTCTCGACCAATCAGATCGCTGGGAAAACATACTTACATAATAAAGTACTATATCCCTGCATACGTTCCTCAAGTCATTCAGAATAACCTCTGCCACCACATCCCCATAAACCTTAATTACAATACACTGATATCGCTGCATACCGAAAGTTTGTTCACCTACTTATGTCAGTGCAAACATCATGTAATTTGGCATATATTTGAAGCATCGTACCAAATCGAACACCAGACCGAAATCATTTCATTTTTGCATTATACGAAAACAGGTGAGTATTCCATAACGTAATCTGATTTAATACGTCATAGTAAACAGTGAAAGTTTTGTCAGCTCTTTGAAGTGACTAGGGGTCAATATTTTCAAAATTGCAGCTTTAATTGTTTTCGCTGAAATATTCATTAAGTGATTAACTGGGTCAAACATACATAATATATATGATATAATTTAATGTATTTGTAAGACATTTTTCTCATTTAGTAGTTGTGAAAACTTTCATTGAAAAATTAATGAAATTTGAATTTTAAATTTTTGAACTCTTCAGTCTAATTCATTATGCTAAATCCCATAAACATTCACCACTGACAGGATACCATTCACCATTTCACAGGATACGTTTTAGAATGATTATTTTAATCACGGATATATGACGATTCCTTGTCATTGTAAGTGATGCAATTTTATTGACGTCATAATGAACGTTAATTTACATGATATTTGCACCAAGATACACATGTAGGTGAACAAACTTTCGGTAAGCTTCTCAGCCACCTCTTTTAAATTTCAACTGCTTGTTAGATAGTTTTACATCCGCTAACTTCACTGGACGCAGAGGCTACTATATAAACATCTGTGCATGTCATTTATATAGCGAAAAAGTGTTTAATGCATACATTTGGGTCAATATGCACAAATGATTCAGATATACATAGGCAGGAGTACATTTTATTCAGTTTATCCATTTTATTCATTTTATCCAATGACTTTCCCAGGTTACTCGAAGTAAAAGTGTTACGATTCAAAAGGTTCACAGAACTACATGATTTACTGTAATTCAGAACGAAACGATTCGATATGATATTTTAATTATTATGTTAAATTTATATTGAACTGATATGAAACTATCAGAGAACGTCATGACATAAACCTTATTTTAAAATTAAAATTACTTATCTCAACGATATAATAATATATCTAAATATCGATATATGTATCGCCCAAGTAAGGATCACTATTATCGATAATCAATGCTAGGATATTTAGTATTATTATATGATGGGCGAGTGTTCTGCTTTCTGATTGGCCGAGACAGATTGTCATCGACAATGATCAAACGTTATGTTGACCGCGGGAAACGTCACGCGAGGTCGACACAACAATCCAATGACCTGGAGCTAAAAATAGATCACCGCTGCGAGGAGCTCAGCGAGGAGCGTTGTTTAATTAATGTTTTGTATTCTATTAAGTTATTTAAAAATAAAGTTTTTGTTTTCAATCGAAATCTATTTTGTAGTAAAGTAAGTAAAATTAGAAAAAATCAATTTTATATTAAAAAAATGAATTTTTTAAATTTTTTTTTTTTTTTTAATTTTCGGAAAAATTTGAGACTTTCATAGATCATATAATAAAACAATTATAGACTTCAGTTATCGGTGAATCAAATGGTTCATCGACCTCGGAAAGTTATGTTCCGAGGTCAATAAACCATTTGATTCACCTCAACTGAAGTCTATAATTGTATACTGTCACACTGAACTGACACTGGTTTTTTGCAGGCTGGCGAGGCTGGGTCGGAGTTAAGGGTAACCAGGGTAAAGTATGATGGGACAGCGGTTCGGTGCTCGCCTGTCACCCGAGGATCAACGTTCGAACCCAATTATCCAATATTTTCACTGTAGACCGCAGTGAATCATTGATATTGGAAAATGTTCAGATGATGTTTGCCGTCGTGGCAGACCGAGTCATTGTCTAATTGTGTAGATAGATACATCTGTGATAGTTATACAGATTAATTAAGAATAAGGTTGATATAACAACGAGTTATGTAACGATATTAACAATTATCATAATTTGCTTACAGTTGAAAGGCCCCATATACCTATCAGTATTATTTGTCTTTCCAAATTCAGTTTGAATGAGTGTTTGATGGTTTTTCTTTTGTATGAGTAATGTCGATACAAATTTCTATTAATATGCCATTTCTGTATTTTCATTACTTTATTTCATATCCAATTTGACCTTTGACATGGTAGGAGAGCCAGGAAATGCTGTTGGAATTAAGGGAGAAAAGGGTGAGAAATTATTCTTCACTTTAAAGGAGCAGTAGCAAGTTTATGCAAACTTTATTTATTTTAAATTTCTTATTTATAATGATAGTTTGTGCCATTTAAATTTACTTTAGAGGGTAAAACATCTTATCACACAAAAAAATTATCTGTATTAGTAAAATAACGTTGTTGCGTATAAAGCAAAATTTCATTGCAGCCATTTTATTATGGACACATTTTATTATTTCGAATGACAAAAACGATTCCCATGGCTTTACGGAACCATGTACACTCATTTTTAACTTGATTTTCCAAAGGGAGAAGAGTTTTTTTACTCTGGTGACATTATTTCTTCAAATATATTTCATCAACTTATTTCAGCATCAAAACGTGCTACTGTCCCTTTAAAACCCATAATTGCTAAACGAAAAGTATGCCCCCAATCATGACATGCACTGTATAAACCTAACTGTAACCTGTAAACGTGCTATCGCTAGTGTACAGATCTAGAGAGAATAATACAAGTTTTGGCCTACATCACAATTAATATCAAAGCGAGTAATGAACGAGCAAAAGGGAGTAATGAACGAGCGAAAGCGAGTAAAATTACATTAATAAGTTTCATACAAATGGTATTTCACGTTGCATTATGTTTGCACTTTGCGCTTAATTGCCTGACTTATAAGTTAATTGTGTGGTTATGTTTGGTCAAAGATTTGTAACGAAATACGCGATTAGATCGCGGAATTTCTTTACGATAAACTGATTTGGACGCACCTTGGAATATGGGACAGGGGTACCGGGACACATAATGCTGGAGGAAGTCTCTACACATGCGCAGAATCACTTTTGCGCAGGATGTGTGTTCGGACTTTATCGATAACGTTTTTCAGTTATTTAAACTCATAAGCAAGATAAACCTCACCAGAACCAAAGAACAAAATATTTTAATCCAAGTGAATGTCTTCCGAAAATAATGTTGAATGAGTAATTGTTTAACGCCGCTTGGGTAGGGTCACAGCTACCTGCGTCGTAAGTTCACTGCAATTTGTCACAGCGATCATGTACGGATGTACTGCAATTTCGATAACTTGGTATGGCGGGGTTCTGTCATATTGGATATTTTGCATTACGTGAAATGAAAACACGCTTTATTGTACCCAATTTTGCAACTTTTTGATAACTGAAGACATACACTGATAGAGCATTCACATAGTAACACATAACATGTAATACACCTAATAAACAAGTTGCTGTTATGCTGTAGCGAAGTTTTCCCGACTCGCAGCGCCGATGAATGGCTTCAGCGCTCATTGTTTTATTTTTCAACAAATGTGCGCTTGTGTTTATCAAGTTGTGAAATAAAATGTTACCTTCATTAGTATCTTTCAATTTCATTGTGTTTTAATCATGTATTAATAACATATGTCTGTAAACAGGAATATCCTCCCGAATTTCGTTTCCACAAAAAAATACCCCGATAGAACCCTTCTTTCGAAGCATGATTGAATGTATTTGGGAATGATATGCATGCAACCGTGTTATGAATTGAACTATAAATGGAGTGTAATCATAGAGATTGAAACAAATTAAATTGCATTATATTTTCAGGTGACATCGGTATGCAAGGATTGCCAGGTAAGTGTTTATAATTAATTTAATGAGTCTTGATAAGGTTTCATAATTGCATTGCGTGACCATAAGGCTTCCCCGAAAGGGATCTTTTGTTCGTTTGTCATTATAATTATGTAACCAGCTGGTATTGGAGATATCCTTAAATTATAATGTACTTAAATGATACACATGTATACCAAAAAGCAGTGCTTTTCGACAATCATTTTTCGAAATCATTGGACGCAATATGCAAAAATCAAATCAAAAATATTTTAAAAAAACTGTTTATAGACAAAATCAAAATGTATCTGAATTTTAAGATTGAAATTGTTGATTGTTAATGTTAAAATTGTTGCATATTAAAGTCAAAATTGTTGAATTTGTAAATCAAAATTGTTGTATTTTAAAATCAAAATGTTGAATTTTTAAATTGTAACTGTTGAATTTTAAAATTAAAATGAAGTAATTTAATCATTTTGAATTTTTAATTTCAAATTGAGAAACTTTGAAATTTTAAATGTGTCATTGTAAGGTTTTAATTTACGTTTTTACTTGTAGGAGAGCCTGGCGCTCCAGGGTCACAAGGCAAGTCCGTTTTTTCTTTACGAAGACAATTTATCTTTTGATTTTGAATTTTTTAATTGCACTAACTGTCGCCATGTTGTCGTTGCACAACAGAGGCCGACGATAATAAGTCATATCTACCTCTTGCATATACACGAGTGAAAAAACTGTGTGTAACCCCTGTTTGATTGCTAATGCTTTTCTGACTATTAACATGTAAAATGTCTGTTTTATTGTTTACGGGGTAAAATGTCAGTCTAGTTGTTTATGTGGAAACATGTTTGCCTGACTATTAATGGAGTAAAATGTCTGTCAGAATATGTATATGGTAAAAAATATGTCAGAGTGTTTATACATGTTTGGTAATACGTTTGACTGGGTGTTTATCGGGTATGGGAAAATGTGTGTCTTATTGTTACTGGAGTTAAGTGTTAAGAGTCTGTGTTATTGTTGTGGTGCTAAAATGAATGACAGACTGTTTATATATGTTTGGTAAAATGTTTGTCTGGCTGTTTATCGTGTATGGGAAAATTAGTATATGATTGTTAATGGAGTAAAATGTATTTTGTATGTGATAAAATGTATGTCTGATTGTTTACGTGGTAAAAAGTATGTCTAACAGTTTATGTCGTAACATATCTATTTGACTCTTTACATCGCCAAATGTATATATGATAGTTTATGTGATAAAGTGTTTGGCTGGCTGTCAACATAGCTATATGTCTATATGTTTATGTTAAATATGTCTGACTGTTTACCTGGTAAAATGTCTATCTCATTGTTCATATGGTAAAATGTCTGTCTAATTATGTTGTGGTAAAATGTATATCTGACAGCTTTTGTGATAAAATATACGTCTGAATATTTATGTATTAAAATTTATGTGGCTAAATTCTTGACTGGTTATTTGATCAGAAATAAACACGTTTCCGAGGGTCTTAATTAACAATGAAGTTCGTTACATTTTAGGAACCCCAGGCAATAAGGGCGAAGTTGGCTATGACGGTTATCCAGGTAGGTGATTTTAGGTTACTTAAAATGGGCAGTAGAACTTTTTTTGCAAATTTTATTTTTTCCAATTTCCAATTTATAATGATAGTTCGTGTCATTTATATTTACTCAAGAGGGTAAAAAATCTTATTATACAAAACAATTATTCGTAGTGATAATATCGGAGTTGCGTATAAAGCCAAAATTGCATTACGGCCATTTTATTGTGAACACATTTATTATTTTGAATGACAAAAAACGACTCCCATGGCTAAACGGAACCATGTACATGAATTTTTTAACTTGATTTTCCGAAGAGAGGAGGTGTTTTTTACCATTGGTGACATAATTTTTCAAATACATATCATCAACTTATTTGAGCGAAAAAACGTGCTACTGCCCCTTTAAGTATCCATGTATCTATTCATCTACCTACCTAAAAGAAACATTTACATCATCTAACATTTTGGGTAAAACTCAGGTAATTTTTGTGGATTCTGTGGTTAAAGGATGGTTTCATAGTTTGTTTCTCTTGGCGTTTTACATATTACATATATATGCCAAAGATAAATGAATCGATAACAGATATAAACTATTTGAGATAAATTTACTCGTATGTTTATTCAATAGTTCACCAGGTAATTATGTCTGGTTTTTCTTAAACGTTTATTAAAGAATATGAAAAATTGCAAGCGATAACAAGGTGATGAGTGAAGCCGTTCAATTTAAAGGCATGTTTTCGCTTATTTCTTTTTCACAACATTTCATGGTAGACATAAAGAGGCTCGTACAAGTTATTAAAAGCCTTCAGATATGAAGTTATGATGCTTTATCAACCTACCTCAGTATAATCGTTCATTTCAGGCAGTCTTTTCAATATTGTATCATATGGTTACATTTCTTTATCACCCGGTACGAGGGACTTGCAACATTGTAACCCCCTTCAGGAGGGTTTACAGAGACAATTGTAAACCCTGTTAGGAGGAATGATTGTAAACCCTGATATGTTTCCTTAGAGAATGATTTGAAAGCATACATCTGAAGAAGTCATCTTAGATTTTGAATTTGTTCTTAAATTATGTATTAATTATTATAATATGTACCGCAAATGTGTTGACCAAAGTGCGTCTCGAACCCGTAACCAGTATCACCTCTGGTTCGTAAGACTACTACGTCACATAGGCAGAGAGAAGACACCGGGATTTAAAAGCACTGTTACAGCAAGCTTTTTCTAATAATGTTTAAGAAGCGTATTTCTGTCAAGAATACTAACAACCAATAATCAAGGAAGCTTCCTCGTAAATATTTCTCAACGCAGTCTGATTAAAATCGACCTTGTTCCGAGGAATAAAATTTGCAAAATTTTGCATCTGCCGGGATACGAACAGGTTCTGTAGATTCCTCGCCACAAGGTCTGAGAACACCCCGTATAGGCGTGTGTTCAGAACCAGTTTAGCGCAGCCAAAACCCAGTCAAATAGCCGACCAATCACATCATAGTATTTAAACGGTTGCGGTTTTGAAAGCATTCGGAACAGACAAAAGGATAGCTGTTTGGAGTTATCTGCCCCTAGTTTCTCGCACCGAAAGCATTTGTTGGGCATCTTTTGATTGGCTAGCTGAATTGCGCCCGAACACGCTAGTGTACGGGGTGCTTTCAGACGGTTTGGCGTGGAAATCCACGAACGAGTTCGTATCCCGGTAGATGCACTATTTTGCAATTTTTATTCCACGGAAAACCGTCGATTTTAATCAGACTGTTTCTCAACGCAAGCGATTACATACTACACGGCCTAAATCAGCCAGTATTGGAGACTTACAAGAGTTATCCCTTGCATTGGGAAGTTGGTATTAAAGCCACATAAAATATACGAAACACAATGGATGCATATTTTAATTTCCTTCTGTTCTGACATTTTGCTGATGATAAAAGACACTGACGGAGCAGGACGATTCTATGGGTCTTTGAATTTAAACAGACTTTTTCTTTTTCAGATATTTGATTTTTCTATAATTTTATGATGACGTAAATCCTTCTGTTTAAAGGTCAAGCCGGCCCGCCAGGTGTTCCTGGGGCCAAAGGTGAACCAGGTAAATTTCGTTTGATTGGTCAAATAGCAACATGAAGATTCTGATTGTCTGTTTCACGTCGTGTTTGACACCAGTTTCTTGTTGGCCATCGTTGCCACGTTTTATCCTTTCTCCATTGACATTAACTCATAGTTGGAAAGTTGTATTTATCACCCAAAATTTTGTTCCGAGGAGATATCTTTTTTGGCAGTAGTTTTTTCACATTGCCCTGTCACCGTTAACTACATGACATCACAATGCTTTTTTCATCACCGAGTTACGACATCACAATGTTATGACGTCATTAAAATGATGACGTCACAATGTTATGGAAGTCAAATGGCAGATATGTGCTCAGAGATGTACAAAAAATCACTTAAACGTAATAAGAATGATTTTGGATGATAAATAGAATCTCACCCTCGTGTCTTCTGATCGGCAAGCCTTGGATATTTGTAACTTTTATCAACTCGCGTTGATATATTTGATATCAGAAGAGACTTGAGTGGGACGCTCTATTTATCACCATCTTTCACATGTCAGTCATATCATATGGCATGCTTTACCTGTTTTGTGTCCTATCGAAGTATATCAACCACAAAATAACGTTTAGTGTCACCATATTAATAGATTTCGATACTAACGATTTTTATATACTCATGGTAATAATTGTTGACACCCCCAAATAGTTATAGGAATGAAATGTTATATAAACAACATAATGTGTCAATTTCGAAATGTTTTTTGATAAAACATGTAACTACTGGATGTCTTTTTGTTAAAAGTGTCCTTGAGCATTTGCTATTTCTCCACTTGTACTTTAAAATACCAAAGAAAGAGGAATATACGAAAAATTAAATTTATTCAAAATAGTTCATTCCTTGTGTCTTGAGATCATGGCATGGTATATATTGTTACAGTGTTTGAGTGTTCTTATTTTGGTTCTAATAAATAATGAAAAGTTGCATTTGAAAAAAAAATTCTACTGAACCCAAATATACACACAATCTTTCATGGAGACTTATTCGCACACAATACATACATGGCAAGTATTATATAGTTTACATCATGTGTTTGTGCCATTTATATTTCGAAAATTCGATAATATCGAACACATTAATTGTCCATGCATTTATTTTGCTAAAATTCATTTTCTGTTTAGGGGTGTCAACTATTTTTACCATGATTATACATCGGAACCCCATAAATTAATGTTCTCGAAACGACCTCCATTTGGAATAAGTGCTTAAATACAAGACTAGATGTTTTCATTTTCAAATCGAATCCCTGGTATTGTTTGAGTTTAATGCAGTGTATGAATGCACATGGTTTCTGCCTTTATGAGAAATTGACGAACTTTTAAAATGTTCTAATCTTGGCATTTTATCATTTCAATTATTCAGTATAACGTCATATTAACAAACATTATTTATTACAGGTTCTGCCGCGGCCCCCAGCGTACAACCAGGTAGGTTATTAATTATGAAGTGATAATTAACATAATGTTCGTTTGATAATCTCTTGCATTGTGAAATGAATAGGTTTAATAACATCCTAATCAAAACAGTCCCTTAAAAGGGGTATTTTGTAAAAATGATATATAATCAACTTCAAATTTGGATACTCCTACGGGTTCTCTCATGTAAACATTTCAAAATTTTATAACGAATAATGAGATTTCCTCGCACAGAAACGATCGTCAAGTAAAAGAACTTTAAAGAAGTGTCTTATTGTATATGTTATTTTATATTTGTTAAATGTCTAATCTACTTCAGGTCTACCCGGACCCCCGGGACCCCCTGGAACGCCTGGGGCGCCTGGCCCAGCTGGGTACGACGGCTTCAAAGGTTAGATTTTAATTATCGTTCATCGCTATAACAGTCAGGTCAAACTTGAAGTTAATAAACCGACTGGGCGCTACGTCCCTTCCTTTACAATTTCTCAACGGATTAGTCACGAAAAACCATAATCGTCCATGGTTGACAGACAGATAGTGGAAGTTGTTGTGTCACGTGATCGTAAATTATCCAATCAAATACATGATTTTTTTTATATTCTATTTCAGGCGAAGCCGGCTCACCCGGACAACCAGGTACTTTCTTCTGTTTACTACTGTATTTTAAATAAGTGTTCTCATTTACGCTAAAACTCAGGATATTTTTTGTTAACTACTGTATTATAAGTACATGTAAGTGTCTTTATTCACGCTGAAATAAGGTACATACTTTTGTTCACTACTGTGTGCCCTTATTTACGCGGAAAGCAGGCTATTTATTTCGTTCACTACTGTCTTTGAAATAAGTGTCCTTATGACCTTATGTACGCTTATACCAGGTATTGTCTTTAGTTCAGTATTGTACTTTAAAAACTGTCCTTATGTACGCTTACACCAGGTATTTTCATTTTACTACTGTATTATAAATAAGTGTCCTCATGTACGCTGAATTTTTTTCATTTGTCCACTACTGTATTTCCAATAAGTATCCTTATGAACGCTGAAACCTGATCCTTTCTTTTGTTCACTACTGTATTTTATTTTAATTTCCTTATGTACCTGAAACCAGCTTTATTCTTTGGTTAAGTATTATATTATAAATAGTTGTCCTTATGTCTGCTGAAACCAGGTACATCTTTGTATTCTGTATTTTAAAAAAATGCTTTTGCGAAACGTGACCTCGATTTCCGAATACGATAATATTATACGTTGCATGACAATGCTGCGGAATCGACTATCGAGGCAGAGGCCCTTGGGTCATTGTTTTTCACACTTAAAAAAAAACCCCAAAAAACAACAACACACTTTTTTTTTTAAAAACCTAAACACAAATTTTTAGATGACCGATTTGTCCGCCTTCAGAATTTATTATTCTCGACATAGGCGTAAAAATTGGGGGTCATCTCAAACTTTTTTTCTCTTTTTTTTTAAAGTGTGAAAAGCAAATACCCAAATGCCTGTGTATCGAAGCGCTAAGAAGGCTGAACCTTCCACGCTCGAAACAACCTTTATTTACAACCTTTGCTCTTACTCTCGAAAACTTTTCAAACTCAATTGTGTGATAATTCGCTAAGCATTATGTTTTTAAAATGTGTATATATAAATTTAAAATATTTAATAGGACCCCCAGGACCTGAGGGTAAAATGGGACCCCAGGGTTGGAGAGGTAGGTATTTTCTGTTTTCCAAGTGGCAATATTCGATGGTATTCGTTCACGTTATTGTGATAGAATTGTTATTTAAAGGGATTGTAGCATGTTTTTTGGCAATTTAATATTTTCAAATTCTCCATTTATAAAAGTTTATATTTTCTTTAAGGATAAAACATTTTATTACACAAACCAATTGGCCGTAGTAGTAATAACGGTGTTTCGTATAATGCAAAAAAATTGCAAGACGGCCATTTTAATATGAACACATTTCATATTTTACTATTAGTTGCATTATTTTTCAGATACATTTCATCAACATATTTGAACAAAACATGCTACTGCTCCTTTAATGAGATAGAATTGTTATTTAAAGATAATGTCATGTCTTTTCTTGTCACTCAGTAGAGTGGTGATAAAGGTTATCGCCACTGTAGCGTGATAGCGGGTTTATTTTACTTATAGAATTGAGTATTTTACTCTAAAAGTATTTAATAAAGAAGAATATATGATTGGTGTATTCCGCTGCCGATCTTCTGATGGCATCAACGTCAACCACTTGCTAATTTCAAAGACAGTTTAAAATCATTTACATACATATTCTTACATGGACATCTCATAGCGGCCATTTAAGTGTGAACACATTTTAATCATTCGAAGATGGGGAATGGACCCCCGTTGATTAACTGAACCATAACCTTAGTTTAGTATCTAGTTATTAATTGAGGAGGATTGTTTTGCAATTGGTTACAATTCTTTTCAATTTTGTGAAATCTCTCTTTTCCCACTGGGAAACGTCCTTCAGCCCTTTCAACATTCTGTGCTGAATTTCAGGTCCAGAAGGAGGTCCGAAGGGAGATCCAGGTTAGTCATTTCCGTAGCTTAAAGGGACACTGCGTCGAGGATAACAATGAGATCAGATATGTCTGCCTATGCTGATAAGCGTCATAAGAGTCACGCTTCGCTTCACTGTTTACATGGAGTTGTTTTTATTACTAATATTGTCTGAAATTGGGGGTCTGTGACTCGTTACCAGACACGTAAATCAGCATAGGTAAATAAATCTGATCTCATATTTATCCTTGACGAGGTGTCCCTTTAAGGGCGGTTTTCTTTTTAAAAGAGGTTTAAATTTTGAATTATATTTTATATTTTTGACTGAGTCAAATTTGAAAATTAAGTTTGTATTTAGGTTTTAAACATTGTATTATTTACTGGCTTAATAAACAAGACACACTACTCTATTTCAAGAAGGTTTGATAATTTGATAAAAGGGTTTACATTTTTAAAATAATGAAACACGTTTTAATGCATAAGACTACGAAAACATAGTAAAGATACACAAATATATTTTTGGGAATTTAAGTCAATTTCCCTATTGTACAACATGTTTGGAATTTTATACATAGAATTAATGCATACGACTAAGATAAACTCATAAAAATGTAAACTTTGTTAATTAGAACATTAGTCAATTCCCTACAACATGCTGTTCCTACTTTAGGTCCAGTTGGACCCGCAGGACCTATTGGACCACCCGGAGTGCAAGGTACAGTAGTAGGCAGAAGTTATTACCCGTGTACCGACACCAATCATTGTTAACTTGTGTTTCGGTATCCGCCATGTTGTGCCATTAATCTTGATGTTCATTGTATATTCTTAAAGTGCATTTTAAGTAGAATGCATTTGATTATTTGATGTACATTTATATCAGATTTGAGAATGTACGTATCAGGTTTGCGTGGGTATATACCATATTTGAGTTGGTATATTTAACCCAGCGTCGAAGACAAAGAAGTTCGGGAGGTATTTTTATTTCTAAGCCTCTTTTTGACAATTGTTTGCAATTGAGTTTCAAATTTATTATGAAATCATAAAAATCATATCCGGGGCATCTGTATATTAGGAAATATACTCATTATGAAAATGGTTGATACCCCTAAACAGAAAATGGATTTTAGCAAATTAAATGCATGGACAATTATTATTGTTCGAAATAGGCATTTTCGAAATTAAATGGCCCAAACACATGATGTAAACTATATAATACTTGCCATGTATGTATTGTGTGTGAATAGGACTCCATGAAAGATTTTGTTTTTATTTGGGTTCAGTAAAAAAAAATTCAAATGCAACTTTTCATTATTCATTAGAACCAAAATGAGAATACTTAAACACTGTAAGAATATACCAATGCCAAGATCTCAAGACACAAGGAATTAACTCTTTTGAGTAAATTTCATTTTTCTTATATTCCTCTGTCTTTGGTCTTCTACAGTAAAGAAATAGCAAATGCTCAATGACACTATTCACAAAAAGACATCAAGTAGTAACATGTTTTACAAAAACAATAAAACGTTACTTTGTTTCTATATCATTTCATTCCTATAACCATTATTACCATGAATATAGATACAAATAACGGTGTGGGTCCCTTACTCTTGGATATAACAAATCACCTCCTCACGCACCATCACCTGTATCTACCCAGGTGCCCCAAGCTTACCTTTTTAAAGGCTGTTCTTGTTATGATGTGTTTCTATTTATAGGACCACAAGGACCCGCTGGCGGTCCTAAAGGAGATCCAGGTAAGTTGATAACAATCTTTTCATTTCTTATTTCTAATGGACATTCACGATTATGTCGCTAACGGTCTGTGCGGAATTAAGCACACTTCGTCCTTGGTCAATATTATTTTTCGTGATTGTCTATGATTGTGTTATGTCTACCAACTTTTCAAGCTTATTTCATCCACTGTTTCATGGGACATTAAAGGGGCAGTAGCACGTTTTTTCACTGAAATAAGTCTATGAAATGTATTGAAAAATAATGTCACCAATGGTAAACACAATCCTCTCTTCGGAAAATCAAGTTAAAAACTAGTGTAAATGATTCCGTAAAGCCATGGGAATCGTTTTTGTCATTCGAAAAATTAAATTGTGTTCACAATAAAATGGCCGCCATGAAATTTTTGCTTTATAAGCAACACCGTTATTACCACTACGGATAATGGGTTTAAGATGATTTACCCTCTAAAGTAAATATAAATAACATAAACTATCATTATAAATGAGAAATTTGAAAATAATAAAATTTGCAAAAACGTGCTACTGCCCCTTAATGTTCAGTCATGATCCTGGTTTCTTTTAAAATGACAAATACACCCAATACCAAAAGAAACTTTGCATCTCAGTTGATTTTATCATATGTATGTTTTTCAATTACAAATATTTCAAGTTTTGGACATCGTACACTAAAAGTAATGGCGTATTGTCATCAGTCGAATATTTTTTTCAGAAGTTTTTTTTATTTTTTTACAAAAAATGAAATTTAAAATTTTTTTAAAAAATTAAAAAAAATTAAACTTTTAATTTTGACAAGACACACATGTTAAGCGACCAACGCACTTCTGAAACAGTTTCTGATGTTAAAAGTCCGTTGATATTACCCATTAGCAAAGACCACCGAGTACGAGACCACCACCGAATCACAGACGAATTGATCAAACACATTTTGATATCCCTCGTATGTTGATGCGTCCAAACTTTTTATTTAAATAAACTTTTGAAATGAATATTTTCATACATCGAATGTAAAATTGAATAATTATTACAATACTTAAAAACCCAAATCCAATCGTTGCCTATTATGTGATTTATTAAGACAAGAAGATGGGTGCAAAGTTTCTTTCTTCTTTCTTTCTTTTTATAATTTAAATATTTTACATTCAGGTGCACCATGCGTGCCCTGTTATGACGGAGTACCCGGTATGGACGGCGCTCTTGGACCCCCTGGACCTGAGGGTAGGTCCGACATTATTTAACTCAAAGTTGTTTTTCAAATTGTGAGTGCCCTAACAAAACATTTGGTATTTAATTCTTTTATAATCAGCACTCTTGAAAGGTTTTACTTATAAAAAAAACCCTCAAATTTTGAAACACAGTACGAGACACAAATACCTCGCACATCCAGCACTATACCAGACAATTTTGCGGCCATTTTGTTTTTCAATTTTTGGGGTCAAAATACTTATTTTGGCTTGGTGATATACTTTTCAGCATCCTTGAAATGCATGTAGGTGACATATCCTGGGTTCGAAATCCTACTTAAATCACATCATGATCCAAAGGGGTTGAATCCGCCTTCCGGATCCGGAAGGATCCGGCAAGCGAATGCCACCTATTTTTGTACTGTGAATGCCTCATGCATCATACATTCCGAGCGGGTTCGTGTTCCAGTGGATACAATATATGCAACTTTTATTCCTCGGAAGTCAGCTGGATCGTTGTTTGAGCAAATAATTTAAATTTTGTTCGCAATTGGAAACTAAATTGGCGTTTTGAATTCCAAAAGTTTAATAAGATAAATACGACAAATATATTATAATATTTCGGGTTCGAGTAAAATTGATTAATTATATTAATTTTTAATATATGTATATTCAGGACCTAAGGGTGACATTGGAATGCCTGGACCTCGCGGTAAGTAAGAACGTGATCAATTTTTAAAGCTGTTTATCCACAATTAAAGCTCCCCTATGTGCGCAATTACTCCGTTTATTTGGGCTTGACAATTTCTAAAAAATAATTTAATAATTCAGTGAGTTTTTGGAATGTTCAACTTAGTCACTTCAATTCTTGTTATTTGAACCATTCAGTCCGTCATGATCAGCGGTATCACCCTCAACATAATCATATAACGAATTTTTCTTCATCAGGTGAACTGGGACAGGTTGGTCCTCCTGGTCCTATGGGTCCTGAAGGTCCTCCTGGTTTCGATGGTCTGGATGGTGAGTGTCCAGAACTCCAGAACTCTGCACATTATAAGTTATAACATTCATTGGAGGTCGACATTGTTATTTATCAGACCCGCGTTAGTGTTTATCCAACGAGCCGTAGGCGAGTTGGATAAACACTAACAAGGGTCTGATAAATTACGATGTCACCCGAACAAACTGAAAGTTATAACGTATTTATCTTACCGCATGTCTCAAAATATCATTAAAAAAACAAAGAAACTTTTTGACCGAAAACAGCTGATAGATCGACAAACTATGACCTTTAACGTGTGTCACGCGACATGGAATGATTGACGTGAATGGTGAGTCGTAAACTCCAGAACTCTCCACTTCTGTCGTTACATGGAGGTACAGATTCACAGGGGTACTAATCGCCGTGGAAACAATTAATATTAATATTACAATAACATATTGTATTTTTTTATTAACGTTATATTTTTAAAAAATTAAGAAAATCGAATGACAACTTACGTTTTTGATAAAGTGTACACAAAACACGTGTTTTGTACAGGTTATTACTAATGTTGCGTTATTTGTTTTACTTTCAGGTAAAGACGGGTTGCCAGGTAAGAACATGTTGATTGTTTGATTAAATATGTTGTCAAATAATACTCAAGGTGCTCATTGACATAACTGTAATTGTATATTGAAAAATCCTTTTATCGACTTTAATTGTTATAAAGATTTAATATACATGTTTCAAATAACGTCAGAAACATATATATAGACATTGTATCAAGATCTAATCTTATTCTGTACAAAATAAATAATGGACGTTGAAATATACATATCTTATAACACGCGATTGTGTTTCATATAATTTTCAAAATATCCGTTCTATTACCCGGGTGAAAGACAACGATTTTACATGGATCAGCAAGAGCTTCGCAAAATCACTTGTACGTACAGTGAAACCTCGGTAGTCAATCTTGACGACCATCTTCAGTGACGTCACGTTAAATTATTCATGACATCTCAATTGACAAAAAAACGGGATGTGCTGAAAAACATAATTACTATGCCTTTATCGTATATATATATATATATATATATATATATATATATATATATATATTGTATTGTACCACCCTTTTTACCGTATGGATGATAAATTAAGTACCTTTCAAAGGAGCAGAAACAGAAACTCACCCTGCACACCAGGGCTCTGTTTCATAACAGCGAGCGCTTATAATCGCTCATTGAGCGCTTCATTGAGCGCTACATTGAGCGCCAATTCCTCCTGAACGACACGGTGCGATTCCTCAAGGTTTGCTCGTTTTGCTTCGTCGGGCTACATTGAGCAATCGCGTTCAAGAGAGGTTCAATGTAGCACTCAATGAGCGATTATAAGCGCTCGCTAATATGGAACAGAGCCGAGATTAGTATACATGTATGGTTTGTGAACTGTCAAGTTTCATGTTTTATTATCCACATGTATTCCTCAGGAGCGCCAGGAACCCAAGGCCCTCAAGGAGACGTCGGACCACAAGGATACGATGGTAAGTGCTCCAAATAGAGTTATGAATCCATGGGGAAGTTGGACGAGAGAGGGAGTCCTTGGAACGTTTTGCATGTTATTTGAATAATAATAATAATAACTCGTTATTGTCCTCAATACATTGTACATCGGAAATTCATTTTGTGCTTTCCGCACCGGCATCCACAGTGCAGCGCCAGTTCAAGCGTTGTTTTGTCCTTATAATGCTGAGTGTCAAGCAAGGAGGCAACAACTCCCATCTTTTAACGTATTTTGGTATGACGCGGGAAGCGAACCCCGGTCTTCCGGGTGATGAGCGGACACTCTACCAACTGAGCTACATCTACGAATGAAGCCCCTAGTTGCCATATCAGACATATAGACATATCGGATCTCACATTGTTTACTTTGTCTTTAAACAATGCGTTTATATTGTTTTATTTTTCAGAATATATTGTAGTGCAATATGAATACATCAATGATTAACTAGTGGCATACCGTTGTTCGTATGACGTCACAATAGTGTAGCGTCACAATGGTCATATCGCCATCACAATTGTGCATGGTTTAGTTTCAGCAGACTGCGAGCAACTGCGCTTGATTTATAAACATAATCATAAGCCCATTTTGAAGAAAAGTATATTGTAGGAAAGATCGCGTGGTGTCCTCTGTATCAGTTTGACTTTCTTGACCAACATGTCCTCTTCCAACTTTTACAATTTTCGCGTAAAATGAATAATAGACATGTCATTGTATTCAATCATCTGTTTCAGGTTTGCCTGGAGCCAACGGATTACAAGGTATAATTGTTAATCAATTCCTTTTTGCTGTTATTCCCTTAGTTATGCAGAATGGTAAACGTTTCGCGCAATTTTGTTGAAAAGTACCAAACTTTGCACAGAAGTAGCATAGTGTCTGATGATGAAATCTAATACAAGGGCCAAAATAAATTCTATCCAAGATGGCCATCAAATTCAAAATGGCCGCCATTATCTTTTTACTTTTTTGCATGTTTCAATATATTTCAATTATCCAATACGCAATTTTGTTATGATTCTTGCTAGATTATTACGGAAATACAATGATTGACACTGAATTGATAATTCCATTGATGATAAAAATTAAGCAAAATACAGATGTAATAGCGAAATTAAGTTGATTGCACGATTCTATATGACTATACTATGACGTCATTCAATACCCTGTAAAGGAAGTAAAGGTGCTGCACAGTGTGTAATTGTTTCATAATACAGTGTAAAAATGTAAAAGTGTTTATATTATTAAACAGACCGAATAATTATTATAAGTTAAACATTTGTTACATTGTTTTTACTCTTTAATTTACAAATATCATTTTGCAATTATTTCATTAAACAGTTAAACAATACTCACGTAATTCTCTAGGTAATGAACATCATTACACAAAGGAAATAGTGTTTAAAATATGTAAACCTTTTTTTCTTTATTTATGCATTTTTATTTATATATATGTGTATATTTATTTTAGGTCCACCTGGACCTAAAGGTGATAATGGTAAGATTAAACTAATTATTTTGACATTTGAAATTTTGCATATTTCACATTACTGATTTATTGTTGTTCATTAGTAAATACACGTTCGTCTCTCATTGGAATCCTATCATATTTATAAGCTTATGTTACATCTGTATCTATTATCAAAAACAGTTATTTTTTTCAATCTATTTTAAATGTACAATGGATTATGAAAGCCAGTGCTTTAAAGGGGCAGTAGCACGTTTTTTCGCTCAAATAAGTCGATGAAATGTATTTGAGAAATAATGTCACTAATGATAAAACATCCTTATTACTTTGGAAAAGAAAGTTTATAAATGAGTGTACATGGTTCCGTAAAGCCATGGGAATCGTTTTTGTCATTCAAAATAATAAAATGTGTTCACAATAAAATGGTCGCCATACAATTTTTGCTTTATACGCAACATGGTTATTACCACTACGGATACTTGGTTTGTGTAATAGGATGTTTTACCCTCTAAAGTAAAAATAAATGACTACCATTATAAATGGAAAATTTGAAAAAATAAAATTTGCAAAAAACGTGTTACTGCCCCTTTAAACCAAGATGCAACAATTCAGGAACAATGCACATAATGATGAAAATATATTGGCACCTTTTCAATTCCGTTTTGACTTAGGTGCTGATGGAACACCTGGCACTCGTGGATACGATGGTTATCAAGGTAAAATATGATCATTATCAACATCATTATCATCGACATCTCATTATCGTCATCATCAGCAACAAAAGCATCATCATCGTCGTCTTCGTCAAAATCATCATCATCACCATCAAACATCACTGTCATCACCATCATCATCATCATCATCATCAAAAGCAACAGCGTCGTCGTCATCTTTATCAATCGTCATCAATGGTCACTATTATCATCATCATCAATATAATCATCGTCATCATCATTATTATTAATATCATTATAATTCATATTCTATACTAAAAGTGTAAATCATGCAACGAAGTTTGGTATAGGGAAATCCTGTAATCCGGTGACAAAACTATAATGCGCCTACTATATTACTAAATATTAGTACATAATTACTAAATGTATTATAAAGCATTTAGTAATTTAATTGACGAGGTTTTTAAACATGGTCCATTCATTATCCCCATTTATTACTCACCCGTTGAAGATATCGCAGTTTAATCTACCGTGTTATTATACTTAGTGTAATAACATCGCGTGCTGCCGATTATCGTGACGTCATAATGGCAAAAATATGACGTCACAATGTCAGCGCCGCGGTCGCAATTGAGTGTGTCCCATTTATCGACGAGTTTGTGGGATTAAGTTGCATTTAAATCAGTGAGTAATAAATACAATACTAAACTCTTTTCCGTTTAATAACATATTGATGAAACTCGTTAGATCGTATTTGTATTTAACTCGCTTTCGCTCGTTAAATACAAACCACTCACTCGTTTCATAAATATGTTATTAAATGGAACGTCGTTTAGTATTCTCTATTTATGTCCACGTCATTGCAGTTTTACTGTTTGATAAATTACTTTTTTTTATCTGCGTGTTCTCGATGTCTACCTTTTTTTTGCTTATAGGCGCACCTGGTTTGAAGGGAGAGCAAGGTAAGTAAATTGTAATCACCTTCACACGCCATACCTGATGCGGATGTTGACCCGATATCGTTCCGTATTTGTTCATATTGTAAATGATGTTGGTCAATAGACTTATATCTATGTAACAATGTATGAGTCAAAGATAAGCAATAACAACATTTTATAAAAATAACTATTACCTCTAAGTGATGTTTTATTTTTTGATTGTAAAGGATTAATTAAAATGTATTGTTAACACATGAGGCTGACGTGTTCAATGACATTATGATTACATGTACGCATTCTTTTGAATTCACTTCGTGTGTTCTAAAACTCACTGTATCGTTTCTTTCGGACAATTGTATATTTCATTAATGATACTTACAATAGATACAATTTCAAATAAGTACATGAAAATATAAATGAATTCGTTTGCTGACACCGAAATTTAAAATATGTTTTTATCATGAGAAAATTATTCTTTTCATATGATCTCCTAGAACAAATGAATACATTTGGACATTTTATCATAATTTCAATCCTTCAATTAAATATTCTTTGTCACGTGTGAATCGGCTCAGCCGCAATTTAAGTTACACTTGTTTTAAGTATTTTTTATTCACAGGCCCTCAGGGATTGCAGGGACTACAAGGTAAAATTTCTCTTATTATTATTATATCTTGCTCAGTCCGGCCTATATCATTTCCCTGATGTGTGCACAACCTTGTTCTTGTATTGCGTTATAAATAACCAGGCAGTTACATAAATCGAGCATTATTATAAGGATAAACCATGATACCGAGGATATGGTAAGGTTGTGGACCCTGAAAGAAAGGAAAATTCCTTACCATATCCAATGTAGAATGGTATATGTGAATAAACACGTTATTACATATTTCAAGTATATGGTTTCAGTTATTTTTTCTATTGATTACACATTGTTTATTCTCTATTATAGGTATGACCGGACCACAGGGCCCGCAAGGACCTCCAGGTGCGTAATTGATAAGTAATATGTGAAATACTTCATAGAAAACTACTTTTGTCACCCAAGCCAGTAAACAAAATCTAATTAGCCTGATCCATAATCATATTTCCTTCTTTGTGGATGCCACATAAAATATGTTATAATCCTACATATACAATTCATGAACTAACTTCATTAAAATTATATTGAAATGAATAATTTAATTACCCTTCCGGCAAACTAAACATTAAACTCTTTATTACCCATATGTTTGAAAATAACCGAGTTAATATTATTGATATGAGCACATGTGCACATATCACGTTTGCTTAGCAACCATTGTTTCACCGCGACTTCCCGTCTGTGACGTCATAAAACGATTGTTCGTGACGTCACTGTAGCTTGCCGTCGCAAGAGAAGTGGGTCGTTTTCTGGCTAATTTTACGCGAATCAAATGGCATAAAATGGGTAATAAAGAAATTATTTCACTCGAAAGTGTGTCATATGACTTTTACGAAACTCGTGCAAATTTATTTATAACCCTCGCTCTCGCTCGGGAAATACAAAAAATCACACTCGTTTCGTAAAAAGTCATATGACACACTTCCTCGGGTATTAATCTCTATATATTAATGAGTTCGGGATATTGTGAAATTATATGGTAAATACAAGCAAATTAAAATCGGGTATTTACTGTTTACCACTACGCATTTCTGGTAAAGTACAGTGCATAGTTATTGAAGCTGCATAAAACATAAAATACGCAGCCAATTTTCTGATAATCTTCATCAACATTCTATCGCCACCGAGGTAACTCAACTCATTTCTTCCTTCCAAATCCTGGTACATATGGAGCACATTTCACGGTTCTCACATTATTCCCTGGTGATGAACTTTTTCGGACTCGTGATTTCCATATTTTCGACCAATCATACATCGTTTTACATATGCCACCTAATTCTGACACCGATAAAGAGGGTACGACGGTACCGGTTTGGACCGAAAAAATAACGTCGCTGATTGCACAACTATATGTTGATGATGATCGGGTCTCTTTATTTCTTGCCGTAAAATTGCTCCATATGGTTAGGAGGAGAGAGAGAGGAGTAACCGCTGTGGGGGAGAGATTACTTAATAAACGACCCCTGGAAAGGTGAAAGTAACGATTTATGATCGAAAACCGGACAATATACTGCGGCTAGCGCTTCAATTTGTCAATCGTGTTCTATCTATTTGTTTATATATTACGTATATATCATGGTCACATAACTACTGTATATTCAAATGGGACGTGTAGATTCGATTAATGCGCATGTTTAAGACTATTACATGTTTTTCACTGGAAACAAATAATTATTAAATATCAATGATCGGGGTGAATATTCAATTTGGGTGATTTATGGTATTTGTATGCATCAATGCCAAATGAAAAAGTCACATAGAATATAAGAACAAATACTGATGTCACTTGAATTAAAAATCAGCACATTTGGATGTATCAAAATCAAGGAAATATTATGAAATATACTGAATGTGACTTTTCAGGCCTCAAGGGGGAACTAGGTACCGTTGGACCATCCGGCGACGTAGGAGCAGCAGGTAAAGTTTCAGTTAAGGAGAAATACACCGAGGGACAAAAGAAACGCAACCAAAAGTTAACAAAGTCAAAACACGAAATGTCTCTGCCGGATACAATTCATTGTGAATGTTTGTGATGCGATTATGTATTGTACAGGGATTGGACAATATGATGACTATGATAATAGAGTTATGATTATTAGAGTATAATACTTAATAATAATATTTTCTTTCTTTTCAAACACACAGGGGATATTGAAATTGAAATTAAAAAAGGGTTTTCTGGGCCTACTGCTTGGTATTTGAGGTTAACAAATGAATTGCGGAAATTATGTTAGTATAAGCTTTTGTCGGTGTAATGTAACATCTTGAACTGAATTTGTTTTCTTCTATCTCGTCTAGATGCGTATACGACGATTTCTTAAAGCATGTGTTTTTCAGAAATATAAACATAATTTGTTTAAATTTCAAATTCAGTTTAGTTAGCTTAGGAAGACATGATATAACTCTTTACTATATGACGAACAATGAAATACTGGGATTTATCATTGAAATAAACTGTATATCAAGCTACAGTGAAAATAACTTATATTCTCAGTGCGAACAGTGACTGATATACTTTAATAATATATATATATATATATAATAACGTCATAAAACAATGGTCTCACGCGGATTTAGATTATGACGTCACGGTGTTACTGTGGTGACGGGCTGTTCCAAGCGGCCGCTCTGGGTGAAACGATCCTATTCGGACGTAAATACAAGGATAACATCATAAAATAAATAGAATACCTGTCGATTCTTGACAAATACCATGTTTATCTCATCTCGTGAGGTAGAAATGTTATATGTATTAGTCAAGAAAAGACAGAATACTCTATATATAAGTCGTAGGTTCGCTCAACGATAAACAATGTATGGTATCGTTTATTTTGCCCCTGGACGTACAGTACTGAACAAAAGTAAGTACCCCATAAATTGCGTGGGGAATGAAGTCAAAATCCCAGGACATATCTCCCGACGAGTGTTAAGCGTGAAGCGGGGAATATCGTATAGGGCTGCGTCCGTTCATCCGTTCATCCGTCCGTACGTGCCTACTCACTTACTATTCACTGTATTCATTTCATATTTGGCATATGAGTTCAACATAGATAGAGTAATGTTTCTACATGTTTTGGGACCTTGACCTTCATTTCAAGGTCACAACGAGACTTTGTCTGTTTACCCTTGTCAGCGGTATATCTCAAGATTCGTAAATCTTTCTTGATTGTTTCTTCTTGCCTATTAATGATATTGTTTCTCAATGTAATACATTCTGATTCTTGTCAAAGTATTTAAATGTGATAAAAAGCAAACAATAATCTCATGTCTACACAATGGGTGAATGTGTGAGTGAATGTGATGTGCTTTGTTTTGTCCATCTCATTTATTTCTTTTAATCAAAAGGACTCCTGCTTCCCTGGTCATAAGTCCGTTCATGTAACAGGGTTCTCTGTAATAAAAAGTTAATTACAAAAAAGACATCGTTAATCGAGAAAAATGTGAAAAAAAACCACCTCCCCCGAAAATTCGTGGCAGGAAATTAAATAAACCAACTAAGGGACTCTTTTCGCTCAATGATAATGACACGATTATCATTTCATTTCAGGACAAGTCGGAGAAATGGGACCTCGTGGATGGCGGGGATTTGATGGTAATATTGAGTTAATTTTCATTCTTAAATAACTTTTGTTAGAGATAATGGCCGAATTGTTTGCTTAAGTATTTTGCAAATACTTTCGTTAGCCCGTGTTGTGTTGTAACGTGAGTGTATTTGAATTAATAATAACTGTAACAATATCACTCTTCAGGGCAAGTTCCCTCCGCAAAACATAACTCACGCCAGTGTCCATCACTGGCTAATTTAAGCTCTGATTTGCTAGCACAGGAAAGTGAAGGAAATGCGGCAAGTCTTAAATTAGCTAGTGTTTGGGACGGGCGCGGTTTGTCTTTAGGACTGTAATCTATCTAAATGATACTTGAACCTATCTTCAAACTCCCCCTTGAGCGTATGACGTCATCACATTTTCTTTATGTTGCATCGGAATGGGACTGATCATACCTATCATTTGATCAAAACACAATCTCCATATGTGTAAACAATGGCGTTCCTTGTTTAATGTTAAACACATTGAATATCGGGCGAAAAATTCCATTCATCAACGCTTCAAAAGAAAAGCTCTGTCCAGTTTGCTTTGTTAAATTATCTAAGTTTCAAATCATCTTGACAGTTGAATATGTCCACAACGAATCATAACTCTAATATGGATACAATGATGTGAAACAATGCTGATTTCATTAACACATCACATAAGCTCATCTCGTAAACCAAAGATAAATATATTGACTGATATAAACTGTGCAAATATCTAAACTTAATTTGTCTACTTAAATGCAAATATATTGCTGATTATCTGGTTATGGTTCCACTGTAGTAGAATCGATAGATGTTGCATATATTGATATAAGACTATATAAACGATAAGAATCAAAGTGTAAATTGTCAAGAAATGCTCACCTCCCCTCCCAAAACATAATGCCGAATTCCTCAAGTCTGCCTTAGGTAGTTATATAGTGCCAGTGTCTACACGTTGCTTCTTGTAATGACTAATTTCATCAGAGGCCCATTTTCCAGGGTCGGGAGTGAACAGGACACCCATCCGGAGAGTGCAAACACCACCATCGACACCCTCATGGAGAGTACCTCCACCATCAACACCCCCCAGAAGAGGACCAACACCTCCACCTTCAACACCCTCTTGGAGAGTACCAAAGACACCAGTTTATAGATACCCGGTGATCTCAAGACACCACCGGAGACTGCCACCACCACCACCTCCTCGAACAACCACAACTACCACCACAACGACCACACGCCCCACCACTACCACTGCCATCCCCAACGTAAGAATCCAAGTAGTTTCTGAACCACCTATACCAGATCGACTAATCATAAACCATCTACAAACCATGAAGGACACCCCTGCAGGGTCACTGACTGACCTTGAACTTCATCTTATGGAGCACGCAACTCAAGGATACGTTGGAACCCTCAGAGGAGATCCGTTACATTTGGCGGTCACAGAGCCAACTGTCCTAAACAGAGATCCACCGAAACGACAAATCGATCCAAAGTCGAAGAATGAAAGAGTTCCAATAATATTTAGACAGGCCTCTCTTCCGGTTGATCAGCTGGCAGGAAATAATCCTGGTCTGCAAAATAATCCTGATAGAAGTAGGACCCAACCCATCGCAATAAGAACCCGACCTGAAAATAAGAATTGGATATCAGTTGGCGACACAGCGACAAAGGATAGGACACTAGTTAGGTCTTCTGAAAGAATAATCATCAGATCAAAACCAGTTGTGATCACAACAACCCCGTTTCCAAGGGAACCAATGTTTTTAGAACCGGCTCCTCCTCTTCAAGATTTCCCTCCCTCACTTCGCGATATCCCCCCTCCCCAACCTCAACAACAAATATCAGAGAACAACATTCAAATAAAAATTCCCATAAAACAAGAGATATCGTTTACAGACACTCAAAGAACTCCGTATATTGATGTAATTTCCCCTAACAACAGGCCTAATATGTATACCAACCAGTTAGGTCCAGAGCCAGAACTTCGTTTCAAAGATGGACAACTCAAACTTAGAAATGACCAAAATCCTAATGCAGGTTCTAAACCTATAGTTTCTCTCGGTGCCTCTAGTGCCTCACGACTCTCAAGTAGTTTAAACCGTAGAAAGCCTAAAGACCCACCTTCCTCTAAAACCAATATACTGGGGCAAACACAACAGCTCGCACCTAGACAGAAAACTACAAACATAAACGATATTCTGAAGCAACATGAACAAGGAATGTCTCAAAACACTCAGAAAACTAGAGTTCAATCGAACCCTGGCCCATTCGTTAACGATCAGAAACAACCTGGTATCAAAGTAGTCATCAGCTCCAAATCTGACTCAAGAACAACAAACCAAAGACAACAACAACAACAGATAAATAAACAGCAACCGGTATACAATATAGCTAATAATGACCAACCGGTATACAAGATAGCAAAAAATGACCAACCCGTAAACAAGATAGCACAAAATGACCAACCCGTATACAAGATAGCACAAAATGACCAACCCGTATACAAGATAGCACAAAATGACCAACCCGTATACAAGATAGCACAAAATGACCAACCCGTATACAAGATAGCTAATAATGACCCTCCACCTCAAACCAGCAACCCTCAACCAAAACCTAAAATCATCATCCAACAAAGAAGACAGTCCCAAACCGGTAGTACTAGATCGAATGCAACACCGAATGAATCACCCTCTAGAAGGTTGAGATTCCAAACCCGATCACGAGTGACTCAAATAAGATCAAAACAACCTTCATCCGTTCTTATTCCGCCGACATCTACAGGACAGAAGAGCAGTAGCAGTCCCTCAAGAACTAACACAACAGCGGTAAAATACAGACCAAGGATTATACGAACATCCCTGCCCGGATCCAAATTCAGGAATAGGCAGGTCACAACCATCACTTTATCAGGCAAGAAGGAGACCAAATCTGGACCTGCATCAGCATCTGTCCAATCAGGAGCAAGAGTACAATCTAAAATCCCAGCTCCAAGGGTTGGTAGCTTCCGGAGCAGACATCAACCAACACGAATTATTCATAAGGTAAGACAAAATAACGTTTACAAGCGTCCGCCTACAAGACGGCCATCGTTCATGAGCATGAGAGCTCAACAGAGGACTAGGAAACTGACAAAAGCCCCTGGACAGACAAACCCTGCAAGGACATCTCGTTTTGCACAACGAAACACAGTAAACACATTGTCCCAGCCATCACAACAACAGCAACAGCAGCAGAGAGTTAATCCACCACAACGTACTCAAACTAACCAGCAAAGCCAATCTGGTACTGTCTCTCAACCTCAAACTATTGTTAAACGTGCATCGCCTAAGACGATTTTTTACCGTCCTCAAAAAACATCAGTAACCCAAAACAATCCACATCCAGAACCAGAACCATCATACAGTCAAAACCAAGTGAATCAATCACCACCACAAAACAAGCAGCAGGTTACCTATGTAAGCAAAAGACAAAATGTTCAGGCACCTCCAAAATACAGTTCTAATGGTAATACAAATCCGGGAAATGCAGTACAAACGAACAATGGATTGAACAAACAAACATCATTTCAAAATTCACAAAACAATCAACCCCAGAGAACAATATACATAAGCCAGACCAATACATCCCCACAAAAGAAACCTAGTCAACCCAGAAATCAACCACTTAACCCACAAAACCAACGAATTATCCAACAAAACCAGCCCATTAACCAACAAAACCAACCCATTAATCAACAAAACCAACCAGTTAACCAACAAAACCAACGTACTATCAAACAAACTGTTTACACAAACAATCCTTCGGCGTCTCAAAGAACCTCCAAGACCTACAGTAATACGAATAATCAACCTGCTGGTAGCCCTACAAACCAACAGCTAGGACAACCCAAAGTGAAGTATGTTATTTCAAACACTCAAAACCCAGGAACATCAAACAACAATCAACAACAAGGGTCAACTAATACGAACTATGGAAACACTCAACCTCAAGGACAGACAAGCTATGTAACTTCAAACAACCAGCCTCGAAACTCTAATACTGGATCCGCCGGAACACAAACAGTATCCCGGACTGTCATTTTGGGTCGAACTTCAAACACTGGTCAATCTCAGGGCAATACGAATCAAGGATACACTGTGGTATCCAATAATGGCCAAGGTCAAAGTGTTGCAACACAAAGTAACCCAGGACAAAATAACCAAGGACAAACTCAAAATAATAATGGTGGGATCGTATACGTACTTTCAAAGAACGGAAATCAAAACACCTTGACGCAAAATCGGCAGACTGGCACTCAAACGGTGAACATTCAAACCAATGGCGTGAACCAACAACAGAACACATTATCACAAAATAATGTGTTGAATCCTTCTGCAAATGGAAATGGAATACTTTACGATCAGAATGGAAATATGGTTATACAAAATAGCAATAGCCCTCAGGGAACGGTTGTACAAAATGTAAAGACTGTGACCATTGATCAAAATGGAAATATTGTGTCAAATAACCAAAATGGAAACGGTGTATCGTATGGACAAAAGGTGTACACTGTCCAGACAGCCACAAATAGTCAAACAGGTCAAGGAACGGTGGTCCAGAATGCAAACGGTCAAATAGTCCAAAACAACGGTCAAGTAACTGTAGTCAATGGTCAGGTCCAACAACAAAACACTGTTCAACAAAACCCTGTTCAAAATAACGCTCAACAAGGAGTTGTGCAAAACAACGGTCAACCGGGGACATTGCAAAACGCAAATGTAGCAACAAACATAGCTCCAGGACAAGGCACCATCCTTCAGAACAACAACGCAGGCACTGTTCTGGGCCCTACTCCGACCCAGCAAGCTATTGCAGGAGCTATTGGAGGGGCTCAACCTAGAGTCCGGGATCTAGTGGTTCCAGCAAGAGCACATGCCCCTGCAGGGATGGGTCCAGGACTTGCCCCTGCAGGAATGGGTCCAGGAGGTGAACCGATCTCATTTGAAGTTGGTGTTGGAGGGAAGATGATGATGGATCCAACCGACTTCAATACGATGAATAATAGAAGAAGGATGCAGGGCTTACCGCCCATTGTCGCAGGTCAGAAGGTCCCTGGTCAGCCAACGATCCATCTTCAAGGAGCTCTTCCAACAATGATGTCACTGCTCCAGGGAGCCGCAGGTACCACTGTTCAACAAGGAGGCCCTGGTATCCAACAAGGTACCATCGTCCAAGGAAACACTGTCGTACAACAAGGCAATGTTGTTCAAGGAAACAATGTCGTACAACAAGGCAATGTTGGACAAATCAACAATGGAGTACAACAGGGTAACATTGTGCAAGGAAATAATGGAATACAACAAAGAACGATTGTAATACAGGGAAGCAATGGAATACAAGGACAAATTGTACAAGGCAACAATGTAGTTCAACAAGGAAACGCTGTACAAGGCAACAATGGAGTACAACACAGGACGATAATAATACAAGGAAACAATGGGATACAACAAGGAAACAATGGAATACAAGGTAACGTCGTTGTACAAGGGCAACAACAGCAACAACAACAACAACAGACTAGACACCAAATTGTAATCAGAAGCAATGCACAAAACAACCGGGCATTATTCATATGAAATCGTTCTGTGGATTTGACACGGCACTCTTAGTAAGCGCACGGCCCTTAGGTTTATTTTGCTACCTAGGTTCTTCTTATACTCAGTGTTTTAAAGTATCTAAGGTATAGTGTCGAAAAAATAACTTTTCAGCATTAGTATTGATTTCAGAAGTTTGAATTTTACCGTTTATCATATAATACTTCGTCTGAGCTGTACTGAGCTGAAAGCATATAATTTATCTAAACTTTTAAAATCATAGGGGAAAATGGAAAAACCCTCAGTTGTATTTGTTTTCTGATTGTAAACCTTAAATTAAAGCAATAGAAATATCCTTAGTAAAATAATAGATTTGGAGACGATATCTGAAATCTGATTATGCATTCCGGAATCTTTGTATTGTCAAACTGTTGTCTTCAAATGTCAACATTTATTGAGTCTAAGATTCCTGTATGTTTGAAAGGATTGCGATAACGTCTTCAGACGTACCTGGGTAAGTATGGTTAGAATACCGAGGATAAGTTTGTTTATCTTAAAAATTAAATTTTAAAAAATAAAATTAAACTTGATACACATATTTAGTTTTAAGTAGATTACATGATGAATAAAGTAAATTTAATAAATTTACTTGTCTCCCAATATAGCTTTCAAAATATGTTAATTCATTGTCATGTTTGGAAACGATATGACGTCATTGTGTTTGTCATATACGTAGACCGTTCAGGATCGTTGACCTCCGTGGAACGTTTCTGACTGGTTTTTGCTTTGAGCAAAATTCAATGGCCACATATCTTTTCCCTTGTAGTAAAATATACATGGATTATTAGTTAAAATAATTGTGTTTATATTTAAAAATGTGGTAAGGAATATATCGTTCCATAGGAGGTGATTAACAAAATAGGTTTGATTTTCAGATTTCTTCCTGCTATGTATGTGTTGTATTTTCAAAGTGAAATAAAAAGATTGTTTCAAAAGCATTTTAATTCTTGTCAGCATTCTACGGAAATGTTATTCTATTTATTTTTCATTACATTTGAGTGTGTGAGCGTCTATCACAGAAACGCCATGTTAATAATTCCATCGTTCCATCGTGGTTTTCATATCTAAATATCATTATTTCCATGTGATAATTGTTCTGAACTATCATGTTACTTTTAAAATTGTTTAGACTTCACGTTCTGAACTATAAGGAATAAGGAATCGTTGATTAACGAGAAATATAAACAAAAAGTGTTTTGTCTTTTCTTTCAATTTAACAAATTATGATTTGAATGCAATTTTTTACAATACAACGTTATGAATAATTCAATAATAGAAAAATGTATACGTGATAACATAGCCAAAATTAATTAAATACATTTCATAATGTATCAAAAAGGTTTATTTTGGTTCTGACTTTTATAAGCAGCATTGAGGTTTCACGGTTACCCAAAATCCCATTTGGAAAATCATCGTATTAGCCTTTGTTAATCTCTTTATTCCGAAAAGAAAGGATTTTATAAACAATATCATGCTTTTGTGAAATTGACTTCCTACCCTCGATATAACACTTCTTAATGTTTATTTTTCTCGAGATTCAAATACTATGAAGAAACACAAAACACGATTGAACACGTGACCAACATACACTCCCCAAGAACAGTTTTTGACCACCTAGGTGTTGAATATTGAAATAATTGATAGCTAATTTTGAATAGAAAACTTGACCCTTACTTTTTTTGCTGAGTATACACATACCATTCAGTAAAAGGTATACCCAAAAAATATAATTTAGGACCAGCACGATTTCCAATGTTTAAGAATTTGATATTTGATCTTTTGATTTTGATTTTTCTCAGTATATTTCTATACACGCATCTTTCAGTAAAAAAGGTACACTCAGAATACATAATTGAGGACCACCAAGATTTCAAAATGTGAGGAATTTGATACTTAATAGTTGGTTCACCTCTTATGTTGCTCAGTATATTTGTAAACACGCGTCATAGACTCTGAAGAAACTCTAGTGGCTGAATCATTTTAGTACTTTATAAAGTGGTTCATGATAGTTTGAAGTCCAGGTTCGGTCCTCTTTCTGTACAAACGGGGTGATTGTTTCATTTTAAGGTGAACCTGGCAAACCTGGCAAACCTGGTAAAGATGGCGTCCCAGGTGAGTTATATTTTATTTCAGATCATAAAGATAAAACGTCATATACGAGAACGTCTTAAATTTCTTAGGTTGTATTTATTTCTGTTTATAATGTAGTCATGTATGAAAAAAAAACGGACACGTCTTAAAAATCTAATCTTAAATGTATTTCCTTTTATAAAGTATTTATATATAACAAAAAACGAGAACGTCTTGAAATTCTAAGGTTGTACTTTATTTCCGTTTGTAAAGTATTTATAAAGAACATCTTAAAAATGTGTTTTCCAAAATAGGCTTTTTTGTGAAAATTACAAAATTTCAATAAAATATGTTCGTTTGATCATTAACATGACATTTTCGTCAACGTGTGGGGCTACATTATAAAAACCTTGTGTGCGACCACAGAGGCCATACTTAATCCTAAAGGCCACAAATACATATAGTTCGCCACTTTGGCATTACTAATAACACTTTTTTGAGATAATTCGTCTTTCCTTAGGTCCACCGGGTCCACCAGGTGTCCCAGTTACGACGGGACAACCGGGACCGGCGTTCCGACCGGGTCCGCCACAGGGCCGCATAGTCATGAACGGCCAGCCAATCCTCAGACAACCAATGATGCAATCGAAAAACCCACCCTACAGAGTCCCCCCTGATCCCCCAGCCACTAAAGCATTCCCCCGACGCTTTGCAGCATCTCACGCCAGCACAAGAGCTCACCAACATTCAGTAAGACGACCTCCTAATCAAGCAGTATTCACCCAAAACAGACAAATGACGCCAGTTCCAGGCGGTATGCCTACGATGGCGATGAGGCGTCCTCCACCAACAATGAACGCTGGATTTGCAGCTGCCGGAGCATCTGGAGCTGCCAAGACCTCAGCAAGTGTCAGCAGACCCTCGCCGATGGGTAAGAAGACCAAAAAGGTCAAAACAGTCACAATCAATACGTCAAAGCCAGGCGGACCGATGAAGACAATAACTCTGAGCGCTGCAACTGATAAAGACAATAAAAAGATAACGATAAAAGCAGTCCCATCGAGTACGGGCAGAACAGTAACCATCTCAGCACCTGTAACCAAATCTGATAAAAGGAATCCTAGTCCTGTAAATACAGTAACACTGAAGACACAGAGTTCCTCAGGTGCTCCTGACGCCAAGACAAACACTATCAGGATAATGGGACCACGACCGAACCCTAATCCGAATCCGAAACCCAATCCAAACCAACAACCTAATCCCAATCCTACAACGAACCAAGAATCCACCCCTGCAAGAGCAACAATAGTCATATCCAAACCTTCTCCTTCCAAAGCTCAAAGTTCCTCAAGACCTACTGTAGTTGTAGCCAGACCAGCTCCTCCCGCTCCTTCCAACCCTCCTCCTGCAAAAACAACTGTAGTTATTAAAGGTCCGCCAGCACCACAGACCCAACAGTCCCCTGGTGCAAGTCCAGGAGAATCCTCAAATGTCATCCGGTACTCTGTTAGATCTCCCTCAACACCTGCCAAACCAAGAGCAACAGTTGTAATCAAGCGTCCAGGCAGTTCCACCTTTTCCTCCTCTACAAGGACCCAGATATCGCCAGCTAATCGCCCCAGTGTGATGATAAAGACAGTCCCATCGCCGTCAGGTGGTTTTAATACACGCCCATCATCCATGCCAAGACCTAGTGTAACAGTGAATACCATTCCTACGGTTTCGTTTGGGTCTAGTCAAAAATCATCTTCACCTTCTGTAACAATCAAAACCATCCCATCTACATCTGATTCTAGAACAGGGCCGTATTCATCTCGCAATGGTCCAACTGTGACGATCAAATCTCTCCCGCCAGGCGGATCTGGAAGAAGGCCTTCCTCGTCTGCAAATCAGCAAAGCTTCACAATCAAATCCCTCCCCTCTGTCCAGGACTCAAGAAGGAAGACCATAAGCCGCCCAATAACCATCAGTTCAGGTCCATCTTCAGCGTCAGTCGGATCAGGCGTAAGAGCATCGTCTGGGGTGAATCGGCCAACCGTAACAATTAAATCCCTTCCCTCTGTCCAAGGCTCTGGAAGAAAGACTCCAATGAGACAAGACAGTCCAATGACATTTAGGTCTGCTCCAGCTTCAACTCCTGTCGGACCAGGCACAAGAACATCGTCTGGAGTCAATCGTCCAACTATAACGATCAAATCCCTCCCCTCTGTAGGCAGTTCTGCAAGAAAGACAATAAGCCGCCCAATTACAATCAGTTCTGCTCCAATGTCCGCTTCCGCAGGATCAGGTGCAAGAACATCATCTGGAGTCAATCGTCCAACAATAACAATCAAATCTGTTCCCTCTACAAACGGTTCTGGAAGAAAGACCATAAGCCGCCCAATAACTATAAGTTCTGCACCAAGGTCCGCTTCAGCCGGGTCAGGAACAAGAACATCGTCGGGAGTCAATCGTCCAACTTATACTATTAAATCTATTCCCTCTGGAAACGGTTCTGGAAGAAAGACCATTAGCCGCCCAATAACTATAAGTTCTGCTCCAAGGTCCGCTTCAGCCGGGTCAGGAACAAGAACATCGTCGGGAGTCAATCGTCCAACTTTTACTATTAAATCTATTCCCTCTGCAAACGGTTCTGGAAGAAAGACCATGAGCCGCCCAATAACTATAAGTTCTGCACCAAGGTCTGCTTCAGCCGGGTCAGGAACAAGAACATCGTCGGGAGTCAATCGTCCAACTTTTACTATTAAATCTATTCCCTCTACAAACGGTTCTGGCAGAAAGACCATTAGCCGCCCAATAACTATAAGTTCTGCTCCAAGGTCCGCTTCCGTAGGATCAGGAACAAGAACATCGTCGGGAGTCAATCGTCCAACTTTTACTATTAAATCTATTCCCTCTACAAACGGTTCTGGAAGAAAGACCATTAGCCGCCCAATAACTATAAGTTCTGCTCCAAGGTCCGCCTCCGTAGGATCAGGAACAAGAACATCGTCGGGAGTCAATCGTCCAACTTTTACTATTAAATCTATTCCCTCAACAAACGGTTCTGGCAGAAAGACCATTAGCCGCCCAATAACTATAAGTTCTGCTCCAAGGTCCGCTTCCGTAGGATCAGGAACAAGAACATCGTCGGGAGTTAATCGTCCAACTTTTACTATCAAATCTATTCCCTCTGCAAACGGTTCTGGAAGAAAGACCATAAGCCGCCCAATAACTATAAGTTCTGCGCCAAGGTCCGCTTCCGGCGGTTCAGGCGCAAGAATATCGTCGGGAGTCAATCGTCCAACTTTTACTGTCAAGTCCGCAGCTGCTGGCTCTGGATCAAGATCAACATCATTCGTCAACAGACCTGCTGATCCTTCTCGATCAATGTCCACAGCGAGAAGGTCTGCCTACACCGTCAATAATCAAGCATCTTCTCCGAATTCTCTTTTCGTAAGTAGGTCAAGTCCTTCAAGGTCATCAAGCCCTGTTGTCATCAGTAGATCTCCAACCCCAGCACAGAGGAGTCCCACAGTCGTCTTCAAGTCCAACTCCTCGCCCAGACGACGCCCAAGCTTCCTTGAGTTGCGACGGCAATCCAGTACCAGACAAACATCTCCGGTCATTAGAGTTGTAGCACGCCGAAACACTGGATCCTCGTTTTCAAGAGGTAAGTGTTTAGAGGCAAGCTAAGTGTGATTTAGCGTGGTATTCTTTGGGGAGCATTGAAACGAGACCTACAAAAACACAAAAGTGTACATTTATTTAAAATATAAGTCAAGGCAATTTCTCTACGTTTTTACTGAGGTTGTTCGACCTGCTAACTCGGGTCGTCCATTTAGCCACCGCTATAAACATTGCTCAATGACAAAATGTATAGTCCTTTGTATGAACATACCATTACAATGTTATGAAACTGGAGTGTGAAGTTCCAGAGATAAACTCGTCGGCAAAAGAAACGTATCAGTTGGTTTTGATTAATGCAATATTTATAAGAAATCAGATGCATTTGACTGTGACAAGATACAATCATACTTATCTGCAGTAGTTTGGATTAATTAATTGGTGACTATGATTACTATTATTTGCTTAATAAAGACAGGGGTAAAATGTTTAAAATGTTGTAAATGGGTGCAGAATCAGGCACATTTATCCATTTGCACATAGAATATGTCTTATATGTCAATGGACAATTATGTATCATCAGAAACAATTCTGAAGAAGGTTAAAATTTAAAATTTCATTTTTTTAAAATTAATAAGACATGTAGACGTATTCTTTGACTGCTGACTAAACACCTGTACTTTTCAGTTTTAGATTATCATTTCGAAAACTTGAGATATTTGCAATTGAAAATGTTACATACGATAAAATCAACTGAGGTGATAAGTTTCTTTTGCCGATGAGTTTACATTTCAAAAGGACAATGTAACAATTCTACAGATATTGCGCTTTATAACACATGGCCATGAAACCAACATCTTTATTTGTTGAGATATGCTTCAGACAAAATTACTCCCTATTATAATCACTGTCAATTTCATGGAAACCGACAAAAAAATGCATATGTTGGTCCAATCCATAAAAGGCACATCTACGGACCTGTTGGGCCTGTTGATAAGTTTGGAATTAATTAATTGTATGACTTCATGTGTGTTATAATATTAGAAGAAAATGAAGTCGAACAGCTGAGAAACGTTCATAGATTATGCAAATGAGGGTACGAAATACAAAGGCAGATATACACAGTTATTAGAATGTATCATGTTTGGTGACATTTGAACAATCAGTGTCCAGTCTGATTAAAATCGACCTGGTTCCGAGGAATAAATTTTGCAAAATAATGCATCTACCGGGATACGAACAGGTTCTGTAGATTCCTCGCCATATGGTCTGATAAAATCCCGTATAGGCGCGTGTTCCGAAACACTTTGGCGTAGACAAAACCCAGTCAAATAGCTGGTCAATTACATCATAGTTTTTAAACGGTCGCTGTTTTGAAAGAATTCGGAACAGACGAAGTGATAGCTGTTTGGAGTTATCTGCCCCTGGCTACTTGCACCGAAAGCTTTTGTTGAACGCCTTGTGATAGGTTAAATGGATTGTGTCAGAACATGGGATTCTTCAGGTTGTTATCAGACGATTTTGCGAGGAAATCTCTGAACGATATGAGTTCGTATCCAGGTAGATGCACTATTTTGCAATTTTTATTCCTCGGAAAACTCAGACTGAATAATTGTCTGAGTTATTAGCGGAACAGACATGCGAAGGACAGACGGACTACCGGAGTATAATAATTACATGCATTATGAAATGATATTACAACTCGAGTGTTCTCACTCTGCAAATTATTAACAGCAAATCGTTCCTCAAAGCGTATGTTGAGAACGTCCGAGTAGATGAACTCGATTAAAGAGCCATCAAGGATGTTGATAGCATATAGGAAAATTGCCAAAAATCTATCTCCGACAAATATACACTCAACCGCAAAAGAAACGTCACCACATTTTCAAGAAACAACGTAAGAAACAAAGTACTGCTGCCGCAGAATGCAAATTTTGAATGTATTCGATAGACACATGTTTAGTAAAGACGTACTCACTATTCCATGCATCAGAGTATGATACTTTATGTTTTATGTTAGTTCAAATACACTTGGGGGTGGTGAAATCGGTTTTTTTTTTTCAAAATGGCTTTTGGCCAGAGTGTTTGGCATTTAAGAAAGACATGTATAAAATGTAGAAATTTAATTTATGAAATATGTTGCCAATATAAATAACCTTCTTTAACTTAAATTTGTTGACGCGTCTTTACTGTATGACGTCATAAACAAGCCAAAAAACCCATTTTGACTCTCCTATCTCGTCTAGTTAAGGAGATTCTAAAACGACGATTTTAAGAATTCGTAAAAGGCATGTTTCTAAGAAATATGAACAGATAATATTTTAAAATTTAAAGTTTAGTTTAATTGACTTCTGGAGACATGGTGTATCTCTGTTTCAGTCGTGTTTACCACTCGTGGATTGAATTATCTTGCATTTTGTATAGGGACGTTTCTTTTGCGGTTGAGTGTATACACTTAATTTTCCCCAAATTTGTTCGACCCAAAATAAGCCGAGAAATTGCACTTATTAGTAAAGGTGTTTTCAAGTCAAAATATAGATCCAGTCTATTATTTTCAAGCTCAAAGCACTGTGGTCTAACTCACACATTGTATACAAAGACACGAAAGAATAACAAAGATTATGAGCAATGAAATAAATTGAAATATTTAATTTTTGGCGGTTATTTATTTACCATTTCATTTGATTATTTATTTGCTACAGAAATTGGAAAATTGTTTTACCTAACAATGTATTTTGCTTGAATCGTCAGATTAAGTAATGTGTTACAGGGGTTACTTGCAAGAGAAGCACGTGCAGCACATGGGTTGTTATGGCGTTGTTATGTTGTTATGCGCTAGAGAGGAGCCTTCACTCTCCGGAAGCGTTTGCTGTTGTGTAGTACGTTTTACGCAATAAAGGGGATTGTGTTTATATGACGTCAGATACCCTTAGCGCGCGCTTCTTGAAGTGTACTTCTCTTTGAAACCAAATTTCATTTCATTGCGTGATATGAAACGTATTTATCACATGTCATGTTGTAGATAAAAGATTTCTCTGGCGATTGGCGTTATAATTAATGTTCCCAAAACATTTTTTTTTTTAAACACTTACATCCTTGATGGCTCTTTAAAAGATAAAAGGGAAATTACTCCTCCGGATTTCTCTGCTTGCTTGGTTTTACTTTTATGGTGAGATCCGGGGACTCTTCCGTTGCATATTTAGGTTGTCTGGATGACTTCATTATACATTAATCCAAGAGTGGATGAGGCTGTTAAATCTTTATTCATAGTTGTTTACACAAGCAGACCATGGCTTCTGGTTCTTACTAAAAGTTAAACAGGCAATCTATTCTGAACAATGAATAAATTTAATATAAAAGTAGGAATCTTAACCGGAATAGGATTCATTAATATTAAACAATGTACATTTCATCTTCCAGTTGTAAACCCTGTTCATCAGAAGTATGTTCCTGTTACTGCCAACATACGACAGATACACTGTCGGCCAAAAGAAACGCCTACCAGATATCTTATCAGATTTCGTAAAAACTATAATGAGCAGTTTAGCAATATTATAGCATTTTGAAGTTGCGCCATTTCTGCATAATATATTTAAATTTCAGAAATTGCCATGTCACAAAAGAATGGCGATTGCTGAAATGAGACACATGAATTGTTCAGTTTTCGATCAGTGCTTGATCAGAACAACATTTGAAACAGATTTTCATACAACCAAGAGGAATAATACAGGCACGCATTCGCATAAAAGTGGCGATGACGCGACATATGTACGTGGTTACGGTGCGCAAGTGAATCAACCGGAAATAGCGGTCTTCTTTAAGCGTGGTTTTCATGAAGGTTATTGACTCGAATCACAGTTTTTCCACGATTTCAATGGACTTTCATATCTATTTGTTTTCAGCATTACGTGGAGACCACCATTGATTATATTTCAGAAATTAGTTCATCTTTCAGTTTAAGGAAGATCAAGTAGGCGTTTCTTTTGGCCGACAGTGTAGACAAATATACAGGTTTTATTCAATACTGAGGCGCAGTAGCCCAACGTACAATTGAAGTTTCATCATGACAGCTTAATATCACGTGACATATATAATGCTTTTGTGGACATCGACTATTTTCTAAAACTGGCAACCGATTTTAAGATATCAACATTATTAGAATTCAGTAGACATCGTGTGTGGATTGACATTAATACAATTTAAATACTTCTTTCGTCAGATAGCAAAGGCATCACAAACAAACAAACAACATATCTCACATTTACAGCCCAGGAGTGTTATTCCGCGATCATCTAGTCATGATTACAATTGATAACATTGATAAGCGTTACGATAATCAGATATTCTAGTTTACTCGAAAATTTAAATTCTCTTTGATTCCTTGAGATTGCAAAGACTATTTTAATTTATGCAGGCCTCAGCTCTCCCCCAGGATCCCTGGCGACCGGAAGTCATGGAAATCATGGACATGGCGGGCCCCCTCCAACCAGCAAACCGACAAGCGCCCCAACCAGCGCTCCAACCAGCGCTCCGACCAGCGCTCCAACTGAGGCCACAACAGCGCCAGTTTCAGTGGAAATTGAAATAGAATAGACCAATATTACTGAACACGTTAGGCGGTGTTTTATCTTAATGTCACGTGACTTAGCACTTAAGTAGTCCTGAGTCCGACCGTCGCTCGAGAGATGCCGGTTTGATAGTTTGGTAGTTAGTGTAGAATAAACCTAGAATATACTTGCTGCTTGTATTTTGAGTACTTTGAATAGTAATATGGCCAAAGTTGAGGTTTTATCATGTTTATAGGCTTGGTAAAATCGAGTAAGATCGTTTGAAGTTGACTCAAATGAAATCGTTTAGGCTGTAAGTGAAAATTCGAACCATGGTCATAAATGATAATTTCAAATTATTTCCATGTCAGCAAAATTATCTCAAAAGGCATAAGTATTAGTAAAAACAATGCAGACGCATATACATCTATTTGTAGCTGATTTGATGCCAGATATATTTATATTTTGACTTAATGATAATATGTAGATATTTATTTATGATTATCTAAAATTAAAGCTCGTGCACATGTGAACAAAATTGTGTCGAAATTCATTAGTATTAATAAAAACAGTGCAAACGCATAAACAAACCTTTGTTTCTTATGCTAGATATTATTTTGACTTAATTATTATATATATATATATATACATATATATATATATATATATATATCCATTGACTTTCCTTCAAAGCTAGTTTATTTAGGACCTTAAATATTAAAAAGGCGCAATTGAAAATAAAATAAACAAAGACTTACCAACAGCGGGTAAGACGATAATAACAAGGTCAACGGCTTATTCTCATATACAACCTTCTTAAATAACATTTTATTGTTTTATGTTAACCCACAGTATTTCATATTTATTTACAAATGCAATATTGTTCTGAAATAGAACGAATGAAGCAATAAATTTCATAATATTTCGTTTCTACACATGATGAGATTTATTGTTTCATAAGTATTTTGCTTAACACGGGATCGGGGAAGACTCAAGCGTACGAACTGTCATTTGTTTGTTTGAAAAGGAAATAAAAGATTAAATTTGAATTTGTCTGTCGTTTAACTTCAGTTTATATATACCATTAATAGATAATATGAATCATTACACGATGACGTCATAGACGTAAACTGAACTACAAAAGAAAGTACACACCTTTGTCGGTACTATCAGATGCTTGATTTTAAATAACAAAATTAAAAAATTTTGACGTCGTACTCTAAGACTAAATATATAGCCGTCAATCAAAGGAGAGGTCTACGCAAACAGTGATATTTTAAATTTATAAAGTCTTCCAAAATTAAACTTGTTAAAATACAATTTCGTCGACATTTAAGATATATTTTATGTTTACAACATTTTAAACATGGCAGGAGTCGTGTTGGTATAACGTCCAGTTACCCCTGTCTTCATTAAAGGAGCAGTAGCACGTTTTTACGCTGAAATAAGTCGATGAAATGTATTTGAAAAATAATGTCACCAAAAGTAAAACACCTTTCTCTCTTCGGAAAATCAAGTTAAAAATGAGTGTCCAAGGTTCCGTAAAGGTATGGGAATGTTTTTTGACATTCATAATAATAAATTGTGTTCACAATAAAATGGCCGCCATGCAATTTTTGCTCTTTGCGCAACACCGTTATTACCACTATGGATAAATGGTTTGTATAATAAGATGTTTACCCTTTTTTTGTAAATATAAATTACACAAACTATCATTCTAAATGGGAAATTTGAAAAAATAAAATTTGCAAAAAACGTGCTACTGCCCCTTTAAACACAGATTTGTAATTCAACGTTGACCAGATACCAATTAATCCATTCGAACTAAGTATTATTGTATCGCGCAATAGTCAAATGCATCTGACTGCTTTTAAAGGGGCAGTAGCACGTTTTTTCGCTCAAATAAGTTGATGAAATGTATTTGAAAAATAATTTCACCAATAGTAAAACATCCTTCTCTCTTCGGAAAATAAAGTTTAAAATGAGTGTACTTGTTTCGGTAAAGCCATGGCAATTTTTGCTTCATACCCAACATAGTTTTTACCACTACAGATAATTGGTTTGTGTAATAAGATGTTTTACCCTCTAAAGTTAATTTAAATGACATAAAATATCTTTACAAATGGGAAATTTGAAAACATAAATTTTGCAAAAAACGTGCCAGGGGCACGGCAACTTTGTCTGCAGTAGAGAACTGTTCTACACGCAGTATAGTAGTGCAATGCTACACTGAATTTCAGCGTAGTACCACCCATGGTTCACTAGTTCCAGTCGATGCTCGCAGGTTTCACCGCAATGCATAACCACATGGCGTTGCTGGCTTTCTCCCTGCAATAATACTAGCAGCCGTGATATAAGTGAAATACTCTTGAAAGCGGCGTTAAACCCCAACTCACTCCCTCACTATATTTACTAATATATGGACATAGGCGAGTTGTGTTAGGCAATTACTTTTCATGTTTGGATTTGGTGATATGGCTGTCTCAGAATATTGAAAATACGGATAACATTTTTAAGATTGTTAAGGCAACGCTTATGTGGATGTAATATTCAAGTAATCATCAGCAACATACATTCGTCTGATAGGTCAAGATATTATCTTCAAATGAAAATCGCTTTTCGGTTCAGAATATTACATCATGGATATTACAAATAGAGAGTTTAGGAGATGTCAGTGTTTGCTAAGATCAGATGAATTACCTATTACCAAGTTTTCATCACTGGCTAATTTAAACCTTGCTGCATTGCCTTAACTCTTCTGTGTTAGTGTGGCAGCACAGAAAGTTAAGGAAACGCAGCAAGATTGTAATTAGTCAGTGATGGAAAATCACTCGAGTTATGATTTGTGAATGAAGTTGGCTTATGCTCTGAATTGCATTCCAACGTATTTGGTTATACCAATCATGTGACATCAGAAGATGTGACTACAAGTTTATAAGTTTATCCTTTCTATCTTAATCTTCATTTCACTTACACACATCAACTTCAGATAAAATACGAATTAAAAACAATATGATCCATTGAAATTAAAACAAACCGTAACACGGTAAGGGGAGGTTACTCTAAAACCACGAAAACCATACAGAATTTGACACGGCTATCAAATCTAAAAGGCATATTTTTCTCACATTTATTATTAATGGCTAAACAATATATAGTTACGTTAGAGGGTTAAACATCTTATTATACGACCCGATACGCCGTATTCCTAGAAAAACGTTATCCGAATTTGAAGAAAATGGTGCGACGTAAAGCGACAATTGTTTTGAACTCTTCAGTGAGAGCGGTGGATTTGTAGGTCTCATGCAATTTTGATAATTCAGAGAGCAAGATAATTGACCATTCCATCATTGAACCATTTTGAAACTCTAGTGTGAGTGCTTAAGTATCGCTACATCAGCCAGAACACTCGACCTACCTTCGAGGGGCCATTTTAATGTGAACATCTGAAAATGGCAACTCGAAGGGAAATGGACTCGCATGACTTAACAGAACCATGTACATTCGTTTGAGAACTCTTGTTATTGTTCAGGTGATTTATCTATCCATTGGTAACCCTTATTTACTTGTTTTGAGAACACTTCGTTTAAGTAAGAACGGTGTGCTACAGCGCCTTTTAGGAAAAAATATCCTTACCACACTGAGCTAAATAATTCAACTAAACTGAGGTGCAAAAGAAAGTATATCACTCAGTTGTATTTATCATATGTATAATTTTCAAAGTCACATATCTCGAGTTTTCGACGTCGTATTCAAAAACTGACTAGTTTGGCAAATTAGTCCAAAACATTAAATCAGTCAAAGAATACCGCTACGCAGTTTTTTTGGGTTTTTTTTAACTTAAAAATTTTAATTTTGAAATTCCCCCAAATTAATTTTGACAAAACACAATTGTTCATTGACATATAAGACATACTCTGTAATCAATAAATGTACCTCGTCCTGCACACATTTACAACATTTTGAACATGGTAGGGGTCATGTTGGTGTAAATTTCATTTCTTACCCCCGTCTACTTTAAATAAGGATATTTAAGTTAAAAGTAAAACAGTCACTAATTAAGTCATTCAAACTACTGCCGAAAGGTGTTATTGCATCGTGCCATAATCAAATGCATCTAATTTCTTTAAAATATTGAATTAATTGAAAACAACTGAGTGATATACTTTCTTTTGCACCTCAGTTTACAATGTACATGTATATGCATGTAACTCTATCAATAAGAAGAACGACGTGCTTCCCTTTATGCGGGATTAACACGGCAAACTTAACTTTTACAATACCTGTTCACAATCATTTGAAACTTGTCAAACGTCAAGCATATGTTGTCAAACTTAAGGCTGCCATTCCGTCATACATATAACGTTAAGAAGTCATATGATTCAAATGTCGCGTCCCATTGGTTACCTTTTGTCAGTATGAGTTCGACAGCGATTCACACGTCAAATTCGTATTGGTCAACTCCAAAGGGTTTATGTAAATGTTGGCAAAATGTACACAAATCTCATTTCTCGCCGACAGTTCGACAACTCGGAAACTGACTGATTGCTTTCAAAATATCAAACTTGAGTTTGACATGTGTTTATGTTTTCAAGGCCGTTTTAAATTCCCATTGTAATCCCCACTGGCAAAAGACCGAGGACACAGGTTTCAAACCTATTAAAAATCAACTATCATGTCAAATGGCCACTTTGGGGATTCATTAAAAGGGGTTCCAATTTGACAAAAACTCGACTTTAAAATTTTTAAATCGCCTGATACATTACTTATATGCAACGTTTTGAAAGGTGCAGTATCATGTGTTTTGGCTCAAATAAGTCAATGATATATACATGGTTAGGTAAATTCATAGGAATCGTTTTTGTAATTCGAATTTTAAAAAATTGCTTTCTACGCCACACCGTTATTTCCACTTATGATAACGTTTTTGTGTTATAAGATCTTTTACTCTCTAAAGTTAATTTAACTAATATTATTTCATTATTAAAAAAAATTTAAAAATAAAATTTGCAAAAAACGTGCTACAGCCCCTTTAAAACACGCCAAAATATACACGTAGCCGAAGGACGAAAGGAAATGGATGATGTGATCACTGAAGCATATCTGTAATTGGCATGACAGTTGATCTTTAAGACATTTTGTCCTGGAGAAAAAGACAAAAGGTTATATTAAACTTGTTGTCTCTGTCGCCATTATTTGGGAACATGGGTTCACCAAATACAAGTAAACAATTTATAATCCCCATTGACTAAGGAGTCTGTACACAAGATTTCTGAATAGTATATTAGTTCTGTAGATGAGACCAAAATAAATAAGGTTTTTAGGTTGTGGCATCTTTATGAAAAACATTGACTAGGAGTTAGTACACAACGTTTTAGCTATCTTGGGCTTTTCGCTCAGAAAAGGTGATCATAGATTTGAAGGTCATGAACCCTGTGACCGTTATTTGGGCCATCGTTATTTAGTACAATTTACAATAACCAGTGGCCAAGGTACCACAACAACAGAGTTCAGCTCTCTAGAAGCACCTTTTATTGAGAAGAAGTCAAACATCTAAAACTTTCGGACGTCCAGATAATTTAGCTTCAGGGGGCATTACATTTTATCTCCATAAGTCGTTTTTATTAGTTGTGGACCAAACTTGCAACTTGTATTTTCAAATACACAAAATAACCAAACTTAAAAGTCAAAGAGAAGAAATATATAGAAATAGAAATACAAGCACTATAAAAGTCGACTTTGAGGCGTGTTCAGTAGCGAGTAGTAGCTCGGCGTGCACGGGCGAAAGCGCGAATGTTTTCAGAATATCATCAGCATTTTTTTAAAAATAGGTGCTTTGCACATATCAACTGACAAAATTGCAATTGAGGGGTAATAAAAGAAATCTCGAGGGTGTACTGAACGGAAACCTGGATCGCGAGTACGATTCAAGATGGTTTCAGAACATCATCATTTTAAAGAAGAATGTCTTGCACATTTACCACAGGGCCTAATTTCTAAAGTCTTATTTAGAATATTAATAGATAGACAGACACATTTTTATTCAAGTCTCGCCTCAACATGATACATAAACTGAGGTGCAAAAGAAAGTATATCACTCAAGTATATCAGTTGTATTTATCATAAGTATAATTTTCAAAGTCACATATCTCGAGTTTTCGACGCCGTATTAAAAAACTGACTAGTTTGGCAAATTAGTCCAAAACATTAAACCAGTCAAAGAATACCTCTACGCGTTTTTAAAAAACATTTTTTTTATTTTTTTTACAATTTCCCAAAATAAATTTTGACAAAACACAACTGTTCATCGACATATAAGACATTCTCTGTGTGAAAATCAATAAGTGTGCCTCGTCTTGCACACATTTACAACATTTTGAACATGGTAGAGGTCATGTTGGTGTAAATTTCAATTCTTACCTCCGTCTACTTTAAATAATGATATTTAAGTTAAAAAATGAAACAGTCACTAATTAAGTCATTCAAACTACTGCCGAAAGGTGTTTTTTTATCGTGCCATAATCAAATGCATCTAATTTCTTTAAAATATTGAATTAATAGAAAACAACAGAGTGATGTACTTTCTCTTGCACCTCAGTTTAGATATAATACATAAAACATAAAAATACATAGAAAACGTTGAGCCATTCCCTTCGGAATTATGAGAGACAATTATGTCATTTGAACAAACAAAGGAAAACAGGGGAAAAACCCTAGATATTGCAAATAGATAGAAACACGAGCTAATCACGCTTGTGACACGCGACTCCATCTTGAATTGTGTATACTCGCTTGGCGAGACAGCTCGCAAGTGTTCACGACAAAATATAAAATGATTCCCTTCTCTACCTTCTGAAAACTGACTGACTACTAATTGTTGTCTAAGTATTGGGAAGCTAAGGGTAGAATCGAATTTAAAGGGGAAGTAGCACGTTTTTTGCAAAATTTATTTTTTCAAATTTCCTATTTATAATGATAGTTTATGTCATTTAAACTAACTTTAAAGGGCAAAACATCTTATTACACAAACCAATTATCTGTATAGATAAAAACTATTTTGCGTATAAAGCAAAAATTGCATGGCGGTCATTTTATTGTGAACACAATTTATTATCTTGTATTACAAAAACGATTCCCATGGCTTTACCGAAACATGTACACTCATTTTAAACTTTATTTTCCGAAGAGAGACGGATGTTTTACTATTGGTGAAATTATTTGCCAAATATATTTCATCAACTTATTTGAGCGAAAAAACGTGCTGAGACTCGGTGATGGGAAAATCTATGTGTGGCTTTAACTTTTAACTTCATTCATGACACATATTCTAAAACCTTTGCCCGTGTATTACCCTCCACCTACACAAATGACCTACATAGATCAGTGTAGTAGTTCTTATCTTTGCGATCTTTTCGACCCTTGCCACCGTGGCAGCATTTCCAAAATGTCTGCGAAATCGTCCTCAAACAGTAATCACAAGATATGGCTGCCATTTCTTCTCGCTGGAAGTCTTATAATCGCATTGGGTGTTGTTGTGTACAATCAACGGAATTTATTGTCTTCATTTGAGGATAGATTGAACAATATCGAACATGCGAGACAAAAGGTGAGTTCCTCTCTTATCTATGTTCTACCTACATAAAATGTACTACATTCGAAGCAACAATGGCTTTGCTTGATTCATATAAGAGGCTTACGTCATCGAACATGTGACCGGCGCACGCTGCTCTGGACCAGGCTCAAGGTTCTAATAAAGTCCGCCGGTTGCGACACTTTCGGCGGCGTATTAATCGTGTCTCGTAAGCCTGAGGGCTGGGTGCTGTTTTATTTATAACCATGTTTTATATGTCAATATATTTATGTGACACGTAAATAAAATATTCTTCTTCTTCTTCTTCTTCTTCTTCTTCTTCTATTAAACATAGCCAAAACTACGACAAAGTAACTAATGAAAATCGTCACTTACACAGCGTGACAGACATTTGCAATGGTGGATCCAGGTGAAGGGTTCATGGGTTCGAAGTTCGAACACCCAACCCCCAACCCTCACAGTTTAATCATTGAACGCGCGCTCTTTATTTAAGTAGGTGAAATCGGTAAAAAAAAATTTAGCTTAATATGCTGACAGGTTACTATTGATACCGATAACACTTTAAATCATTCGGTGACCATACCCTCAATCCCAATTTTCTTATATTTTTGGACAAAAGACATGATAAATTATTTTGAAAAAATAAGCGACTTCTAAAATATTTCGTTTCATCGTCCCGTTTCTCCTTAAAGATACATCCATTGTGTTTCATAAACTTTTAATTGGCTGAAGTACGTGCCAAGTACGATATGTGATAATTTCAGTTCTAATAACTCAACTTGCATGTTCACCAACAATAGCCAAATATATCATAATTACTAGTTTTTAATAAAAATTTAGCAATATCATTATGCATGTGCAGAAACCGAAACTACACGTCCCGTTTACATGCACAGTAGTTATAAGACCTCTTAAACACTATCAACCCAAAGTTATCTGTTTGTATGGTGAAAATAAGTTTCCAAAATTACGTTTGACCAATTGACGCGCGCCACACGCGATGCATTGTCCGGTTTTCGATAAAACATCGACACTTTTACCTTTATATCTGGTTACTGGTGTTAGTCCGTGCCTCCGGCGGTAAGAGCCCTTGCATGTATGATTTCCCTTCTTTCCTTGATCATGTTGGTAATGGAGACCCATTCGTTGTTTTGATTTTTGAATATGTCCACAAGAAGGACTGATTTTTTTCCTTTATATCGTGAATATACTAAATTGACTATCTTCAAAATGGTAGTTTTCGGTAACAGTCAGTACTTCTCGAAAGATTAACATCATTTAGAACGTTTGGCATATGTGACCAAAAACAACACAATGGATGTACCTTTACATCATACAAGCATACAATGGTACGGAACTCGCTCTATTGAAGCAATTTAAGGACATACCCTACCCAGAAATAAAAAAAATATTTAGATTTTTCTGAAAATCGGCACATATGTACAACTGAATGTGCTGATTTTAAAAAATCAGACAAAAAATGGGGGTCACCGTGCTCGGTTTCGAGTAAAAATGTGTCAAAAACTGTCCTCTTTATTGAAAAGCCTCAATATAAAAAAATTCCTTTTTTCAGCAAATTTTTATTATTTTTTAAAATAAATGCAAAATTGTAATTCTTACAGTTAGATATAAATGACACTTCAAAGTTTATCAAAATATAATTTTGAAAAATGAAATTTTAAATTATTTTTTTAGACTAATTGTGTCTATAATTTTTTTTTTTTTTGCCTAAAATTTCAATGACTTTTCTGCAAAAATGTATTTCAAAATTTAGAATTTTTTTAAACTTTCAAAATATGAACCTGACAATATATGGAACCCAAATTCATTTCAGACCACACCACTCTTGAAAATATCTTTACCCCGTGACTCGATGAGGGATAAGTGACATCAGACTGAAACACAAAATATCCTCTATATAGTTTCCCTGACAGAAGCAATTTGATTTCATTGGTTTTTTAGAGAGATTTTTCCGGTCTCGAATATGAACTGGAACAACTGTTCAAGAACCACCTTGGACACTTGGACAAACGGCAGGCTATCTCCCCTGCACTGGAATCCTTGGTCCGGAATCTTATCGCAACAGAGGTAAGAGTTTATTATTATTTCTTCAGGTCATGATAACACCGGGGTTATCCGCCATTTTAAAATTTGAAAATTAATTTTAATTTTGCATTTCCATAGACATAGCGTTATTAGCTTTCTTTTAAATAACATCCTGACCTAAAGAAAACAAAATCGAAAAATTTGAATTAAATTTAATTTAACACAAAATTTTAAAATGGCAGATAACCCCCGGTGTTATCCTTACCCCTTCATATCTTACATGTATGTAATATGTAGAGAATACTTAACGACGTTTATGAGACGAGTGAGTGGTTTGGTATTTAACGAGCGAAAGCGATAGATACCGACACCATTCGCGAGTTTCATAACATTGTTAATAAAGGGACCGAGTTTAATATTTCATTTATATCACGCTGATAAATTGATAAATAGAACACACTGCGTTACGACCGTCACTGATATTGTGACGCCATATTTTAACCATTATGACGTCAAGTTAAGCGAACGTTGTTACACAATGTATAAACAGTGTAGATTTATTAAACAACGATATATTCAATGGAAGAGCAATAAATAGTTTTAAATATATTACCTGGTGAACAAAGAAGGGAATGTAGACATTCGTTTCGATACAGTGACATTCGGAGTTTCGGAATGGCTAAATGAAACAACTGTATTGCCATAATCTACCTTTCAGCGGCTGCGCATTCTCATAATTACAAATGCTGAGCGGGAACAATATTTAGCAAGCTCTTGTTTTTATCTAATTCAAATATATCAATGAACTACAAATATACAAGTGGGAGATTGAGAAACAGAAACAATTAAAAAGTCCAAACTAGCAAGATGGTTATATATGGGCTCAGCTAAAGAGAAGATTCAAAATATTGTATTTGGCTTTGATTCTGCTAATATACCATATCAAATTATGAAAATCAAACACGTTTTTTCGCTCCAATAAGTCGATCCAATGTATTTGAAAAATAATTTCACCAATTGTAAAACACCCTTCTCTCTTTGGAAAATCAAGTTTAAAATGAGTGTACATGGCTCAGTAAAGCCATGGGAGTCGTTTTTGTCATTCGAAATAATAAAATGTGTTCACAATAAAATGGCCGCCATGCAATTTTTGTTTTATACACAACCCCGGTATATTACTACTACGGCTAATTGGTTTGTGTAATAAGATGTTTTACCCTCTAAAGTAAATATGAATAACATAAACTATCATTATAAAATGGAAATTTGAAAAAATAAAATTTGAAAAAAAACGTGCTACTGTCCCTTTCAAATAATATTATATGTTATTCATTCTTTCATTTCTTCATTCCTTTCAGATACAAACCATTAGTTCATATTGCACCAACTCATCGACGCTGTGCCTACCAGGTAAAAAAAAATTCACGTTGAGATATTTCAAAACATTTGATAATCTTAAATTTAAGAACAGCAAATTCCAAAGACGTTGATATGCATAAAGGATTATAGAATACCCCTTCATATAAGGGGCGGGATAGCGCAGTGGTTAGTGCGTTCGGCTCCGGATCAAGAGGTCCGGGGTTCGAATCCCGCCAGGGGCACGGCAACTTTGTCTGCAGTAGAGAACTCTTCTACACGCAGTAAGGTTTGGGTGCAATGCTGCACTGAATTTCAGCGTTGTACTACCCATGGTTCGCTAGTTCCAGCCGATGCTCGCAGGTTTCAGGCGTTAGACCACAACTCACCTCACCTCACCTCCTTCATATAACCTCAGATGAATACGTCTGGCAATTCAAGAGTTGTAACGAATAAGTTGGAATTGTATGAAATGTATTACAACTTACATACACACACCACATGTCAAGTTTAGCGCAAATATGTACCGCAACAGAGACAGTTTTCCCTGGGTTCCGTTCCATAACAGCTCAATGTAGCGCTCAACGAACGATACGGTGCAAAACCTCAAAGTTCGTTCGATTTGCTGCGTAGCGCTACATTGAGCAATCGCGTTCAAGAGAGGTTTAAAAGTAATCGCTAATTGAGCGATTACTTTGAAAACTCTCTTGAACACGGCCCCTGTCGTTCCTCCGGTTATAGACTTTCAGCATGGGCATTATGCACTACGGAAGCAATGTCTTTGATTTTAAAAAGTATCTGTCTTATAATGCCATTCAAGAACTAAATCTCTTTTGTGTTAAATAATATTACCCTAATTATCGGATAGAACGCAGGCGACCTGTCAGTAAGAGGCATTACTTTATTATTGACAAACATTGCTTGTGATAACTTTTCTCCTAAAAACTATGTAGCACGGATGCTTAACTACAGTTTCCAATTAAAATTATAACTTTAATCATGCCATAGCAAAATTCATTTTCAGTGGATCATGTATCGTGACTATTCCTGCATGTACGACAATGAATTCGAAGTGATTATCAATTATCTCCACTCAAATTATATCACCTCATTTTCGACAGAGAACAGTACTTCTGTTGAACTCCATTTTGAATGTCTTTGATAGTTGGGGTGAACATTAACACCAAGTACCTAGAGAAAGTAACCGTTTCAACAGGTGAACCATTATAGAACCATTTCTCGTAATGACGATGACAACATTTAGTTTCATTTAAAGCAAATTACAAGTGGCAAATAATGCCGAAATGTCATCTGCAGACATAAGTGCTAATATATTTGGAAACAAAAAAATTACAAAAAAATCCACTAATGCCCTCCAATTCCAATTAATTATAAAGATTATCAATAAATATGAGAAATATATGTTGGCTTAGAATGTAACCTAAACATCAAAAATAAAAAAGATGGATATACCATGTTATATTCATGTCAACAATTTTGTAGTATCCGGTTTAGTTCTGTTCACCCATAATTCGTTATGCAATCGGGTATGGTGTTGCACTGAACGATTATACGTATAACATTTATATTTATTAATTAATAGTTCAGGGTAAAACTCCACATTGTTGCAATTAGTATTGCCGTAAAATGAAAATCCTCGGCCGTGGCCACTGAGAGTGACGTAATTACATGTTTTGATAGACGTCTTCGCCGGATTCGCTCAGGCCACGTCAGTCATTCGCCATTTTACTACTCGCTATAAGACCCCTTTAGTTACGTTACTGAGAACTTCATTTCACATTTCCACAGGTCCCAAAGGAGACTCCGGGCCAGCAGGTTCACAGGGTCACATCGGAGTGCCGGGCCCCAAGGGCGAGGCGGGGACAATGGGTATGGGGGGACCTGCAGGGCCGAAGGGGGAGAGTGGATCTCCGGGTGAGTATACTAGGTTAATTTTGTTAAACTTAAATTCTACGATGACATTTTAAAATCCTTGTTTTTTTTATTGGTTTATTTTATGGTCGAACGGAGGTTCAAACACGATTTTTGTGAACGGCGATTTACCGCGTTTGGATACATAGTGACGTAAGATTCTAGGCCAAGGTATGTCATTGAAATAAACATGCGTAAATCAGTTATCTTCAGTTTACGGTTTTCATCATGTGTTCCTTCTATGCAATTTAATCTGTGTATCTGTTTTGGAAACTAAGTTATTCTAATTTGGACCGATGTTTTAAACAGTGAAACTACAGTAGTCGACGCGTCGGCTCCGAATGATAAAAATCGGTATCGAATCTACGTTAGACTCACAAAAAGTTAAAAACACAGTAAACACAGTTTATCTCCTAAATTTGACATTTTAAATTGACGGCTAACATGAGCCAACGTAATAATTATAAATAATCTGTATATAACTTTTAAAAAATAATGGTTAAATCTATTTTATTAATGTTATAAAGAAGACAAGGAATTTTATGGGTGATCAACTTCTTTATTTAACAATGGCGATGTTTCGCTTTAAAGGGGCAGTAGCACGGTTTTTTCGCTGAAATAAGTTGATGAAATGTATTTGAAAAATTATGTCACCAATTATAAAACACCCTTCTCTCTTCAGAAAATCAAGTTAAAAAATTAGTGTACATGGTTTCTTAAAGCCATGGTAATCGTTTTTGTCATTCGAAATAATAAAATGTGTTCACAGAAACTCGATATCATAATTAAAACGTAGATAACACGTAGGGTGTAGTTTTTTTTACCTTCGTTTTAATTACGATATCAAGTTCCTGTGATTTATAGAGATTATTACCCGAGGAAGTGTGTCATATGACTTTTACGAAACGAGTGTGAATTTTTGTATTGCCCGAGCGAGAGCGAGGGTTATACATAAATTTGCACGAGTTTCGTAAAAGTCATATGACACACTTCCTCGGGTAATAATTTCTTTATTACCCATTTTATTCCATTTGATTCGCGTTAAAATAGCCAGGAAACGGCCCACTTCTCTTGCGACGGCAAGCTATAGTGACGTCACGAACAATCATTTTATGACGTCACAGGCGACGTAATACGGGAAGCCGCGGTGAAACAATCGTTGCTAGGCAAACGTGATATGTGCACATGTGCTCATATCAAAAATATTAACTCGGTTATTTTCAACCATATGGGTAATAAATACCGATACGTTGCCATTGTTAAATAAAGAAGTTGATAATGCACAAAATATTTCATTTCATTTCCAGGAACATGTTTGGCTGTCGGAAAATGCAATTCGACTCTCATGTTTTATTGTTTTGTCTGCCGTTGTGCTGCCTTGACAAGCACGCAGAAAGCATGCAGCACGAGCGAAAGCATGAAATATACAACCTTTGAACAACGCTCTACATGTCCTTGAACAGAAACGCAATATGCGATTAGCGGTCAAAGGGAGATAAACTAAACTCACAATTTACAGAGTTGTCACCCTTTGACTATCGGGAGATATTGAAAATATGCGTTGAAATATATCAAATTATCACAATGGAATTATTTATTTGGTTTAATCCATTTTTAACAGACCGGTTGACCAGAAGACCAATGTCAATATACATGTGTGTTTTAATATCGAGGCAAAAACAAACTCGATTAAAACAAATGATAGATTAACCAATGTCATTAAAATCAGATTGTAATTTTAAAGATACTAATAGATTAACATTCGAATGTAGGTATTGGGGTTAAAGGTGAACCTGGAACATCCGGGTTACCAGGATTATATGGACCGAAGGGTGACAAGGGAGAGAGAGGTAAGTCAATTTATTAATTAACTAGAAATATGTGCATGTGATGCACTGTGATGTCCCCCGCTCCAACTTTCAATCCAACCTAGTCATATTACCCTTATTTTTCACTTATGCTAAGCACTAAGTTCAATACTGCATTAATAACGAGAAATAAAAAATTCAGAATAGCCAAAGTAGCAAAAGGCACCACTCTATCACTAGGTATAAGCAAATACCAAGTTTGGTGAAAAAATATTGAACGGTTTTGGAGATAGAGGCCGGAAAACGTCCCTACCCCCAATACGCACTAAGTTCAAATTGTTTCCATGGAAACCAGAAAAAAAAATCAGAATAACCAAAATAGCAAAAGGCACCACTAGGTCTAACCACAGACCAAATTTCGTAAAGAAATACTAGATAGATTTTGAAATAGAGGCCGGAAAAGGTCCATACCCCCAATTTGCACTAAGTTCAAATTATTTCCATGGAAACCAGAAAACGAAAAAAATTCAGAATAACCAAAATAGCAAAAGGCACCACTCCACCACTAGGTCTAACCACATACCAAGTTTCGTGAAAAAATGTTGAACGGTTTTTGAGATATGGCCCGGAAAAGAAAGCATTTCGGAATAACGGAATAACGGAATAACGGAATGACGGAATGACGGAATGACGGACGGAGGCGAAAACATTATGTCTCCCGAAAAAATTTCGGGGGACATCATTAAATATATAATACTGGACATAATAAATTAGGCATGTTGGACGTTTTATGATTGAAATTCACAGGAACTCGATATCGTAATCAAAACGTAGATAAAATGTAGGTAAAAAAAACTACACCCTATATAATATACTCTCAGATATATAGGGTGTAGGTATTTTTTTACGTACGTTTTATCTACGTTTTAAGCATGATATCGAGTCCCTGTGTTGAATTGATATCAGTTTGTCGATGGATAAATACATCATTGTGTATCATTTCAAGATTTTCTTATATACCTAACTATTTTTTTTAACATAGAATCAATTTTGTTTGAACGAAATGTAGGTCTAGTGAGAAAACCTAATTTGTTCTTTGTGAAATAACAATGTTTGTGGTATGCCGAGCTGTCACCGGGATTGTTTACCTAATAACTACCACTGGCGAATTGGGTTCGCAAGAAAAGCAAATCAGGAAAAAACAACACAATTGCAGAGATTCACAAGAGGCTCCAGAATCTAAATATACATATAACCATACCTAGCTAGCAATAAAACAATCAAAATTTATATAGATATGTAGTTATGTATGTTTAGGGGCCGTCGCATATTGGATTGGCGAATATGTCTTCATTTCATACCTTCTTGTAAAATGCAGGGAGCGCCGTGATTATGCTGTCGGGTTGGATTTATGGTACAATGTATAATCATTCCCTCATTGCTATTATCATCACTGCGTTCTCATTTTCCAGGAGATAGAGGCCCGACAGGGGCATCTGGCCCGCCAGGCCCCAAAGGCGACAGTGCGATGGGAAGTGGGCCCCTGGTCCCCCAACTACAAGATTGCTGTCTGAGACTCTGTGAGTTAAGTTACTCTTGTAGGGTCCCGGGCCCTTATTAACGTTTAAGGGCTCTTGTACCCCGGCGCTTATTGGGGCCCGGCATACTAACATCAATGGTCGATTACTTTTAAATCTCTCTTGAACGCGAGTGCTCAATGTAGCGCTACGTAGCAAGGCGAGCAAACTTCGAGGAATCGCACCGCGTTGTTCAGGAGAGAATGCGCTACATTAGGCGCTACCTTGAGCGATCAATGAGCGATTATATTCGCTCGCTGTTATGGAACGGAGCCCTGTATACTTTACATGTTCCCAGCGGGCATGAAACACGGGTTCTAAAAATCACACAATGCATGTCAACAGGAACAAATAGTCAAACACTGAGAATCTATAAATGTTTTCGTTGAAGTTTAAGCCGGACCTTTATCAAGTTAGGGTCCGCTAAATTAATAAACACCAGGCTATTAGAGGAGATGTTTTATGCTCGGCCTTTTCGTTCCCACAGCACAGCCAGTTCGCCAAGGACAGGCAACAGAAGTCATCAACGCTGCAGTGGGCGACAACATTCTTCTTCCGTGCAAGGCGGCAGGCTACCCACCCCCGACTCAGACATGGAACCCTCCAGTTTCCCAGCTAGGACCCAGTCGCTTTACAGAAACGAAGGACGGGCTCACCTTGAAAGGGGTGCAAGTCGCTGACAACGGTCGGGTATTCGAGTGCACTCTCACTAACTTATTTGGCACTACGAAAAAGACAATTCGGCTGGATATTTCAGGTAAATAGTCAATTATGAATTTGAAACATTTAATACTTTAAAATAGTTTGTATGTTAATCACAATTCTGATACATTCTGCAATTTGATTAAGAAAACCATATTTTCTGGATAATAAGTTCTTCATTGTGAACAAACTCGACGTTTCGGACACAGGCGCCAGACCCTAAATATACACCTACGTATACCTACCTATGTAGGGGAGACCGGGGCAGGTTCGGCCCCGGGGCACGTTCGTCTTTTCTCTGTAATTTTTGTTAGGTGGTCACTTTAACTTCAGTTGGTGATTCCCAAGCAACCACGTGACCTAACTCATGTACACATAACCAAATGGTGGCGGTTCCACATGTTATTTGCGATCTGTGAAAGAAAAAACGTTTTTCATTCAGTAGAGTAATATTTCCCCCTTCAATTCAGTTTGTTTTTGACAAATATTGCCTGTACTTATGTTTGTGTTCCTCAATGGAGGTGAACCAACATTGCAAGGGGTATATGTAATGATTATGCAATGTGGGTATGGTGGCTGTGTATTATCGCAGAGGTTACATAAAGGGGACATATGGGTCTGGGGCACGTTCGGCCCCTACTGACGGGGCACTTTTGGATACATATATCATAACTGTGATTGATGTTCATTGGGAATTTTGACTCAGTTCTCCTTTGTGGGACTAACAAATATGCATTTTTTTCATGGTACTGTTTTTTAAAACATTATTTATTAATAACGAGAAGGGAGCGGTAATTAGTTCACATTTCAGTCAATTGTATAATCAGATCTGTTTCTTTCTTGGGGTACGTTCGGCCCTGCACATCAATTCTTAATAAAAAAAATGAATACTGAATCTACATGATAATAAACTATATCTATACAAAGCAATGATATGTCGTCTTTTATCGGAAATATATGAGAATAATCTATAGTAAATAGTCAACTGTTGCCTCTATTTTAACTGATTAGGGCCGAACATGCCCTGTTTTGGCCAAACCTGCCCCTGGGGGTAGCCGAACCTGCCCCGAGGCGGGGTAAGTTCGGGTCTTAACCCCAGTGTCAAGAAAGCATAGTTATGGGGAAAAGTTATAATATTAGCCATTGTGAACAATTACTACAAGACAGTTAAGATGTCTCTCAAACAAGCGCAAGGATATGTCATTTAGCCAACCCATTACATTTATTTTGGTGAAAAGGGGACGAACCTGCCCCGGTCTCCCCTATATGTTACATAGGTAGGTAGATATATATACGTAGGTGTATATTTAGGGTCTGGCGCCTGTGGTTTCGGTGTAGGGAGATCGGGACAGCGTGGGCCCCTTAACGATTTTTTCCAATTTATTTTCATTTGAAAGTAGCGTCGAACTTTCTCTATACTTTATTAAAATCATCAGGTATGTATCTTTCATTGACCTAAATTAATGCCTGAAATCTGGTGGTAGTATTAAAATAAACCGCCGAATTCACTTTGCCCCATCTGCCCACAATGCCAACCTCCCCTACACTCAACCGAAGAAGAAACGTCACCATACAAACTACAATATAATTCAATCCACGAGTGATAAATGCGACTGAAAAGGAGAAATATCGTTTCTTTAGAAGCCAACTTAATTTGAAAATTCAAAACAGTATCAGTCATATTTTTGAGAAACACACCTCAAGATACCGTCGTTTCGTATATTCTTAACTAGACTTAAATGTCTATGGGATATATTTTTAATTTTACTGCTTGCAAATCAGCTACCCGGGTTCGAATCTCACCGGCAATAATCCCCTTTTTAAAAAATATATTTATCATAAATTTACATCCATACCTTAAAGACTACTTGTAGGCCTATTTATTTTGCAGAGGTAATTCCGTAAATAAAATCTATTTCATATGTTCATACTTTGCCTACATTGTACATTAATTACATATAAAAAAAAATAAGTATAAGAAATACAAGTCCACGGATGTCACACCACAAACTACATTGATCGCTCAATTTCCCGAAAAAAATGTTTAATCTGTTCATAGCGCCAATCGATGTGGCCTTGACCCCAAGTACGACGACCTTCACCGAGGGCAACTCAGGGGACGTAATCCTTCGTTGTACGTACAGTGGCTACCCACAACCATCTGTCAGCTGGTTCCACTCTCAGCCAACTGGGCCCGCGCCGATAGTGTCTCAGAACATTGACAACTCTGTACAGGGCATCAGCACGCTGACAATCAAGAGCCCGACTGTCGCAGACGGCGGAAACTATATATGCAGAGCCACTAATGTGCTTGGTACGAAGGATGCCACGTCGACGCTAACAGTCCTAGGTAAATATGACAGTAAGGGAGGTAACCCTGTAATTACCACAATAATGTTTTAGATAAGGCTGTATCTCCCACATGGGTTCGAATCGCTGTTTTGATAATATTTTCAAAATTCAAAATCTAGATTTTTGCAATCCTATAATGTTTATGTACGATATGGTGAGACAAATATCCCCGCTATGTAATGGTTAGAACATATGAAGAGAAATCTTAGTGATTAAGAAGGGGCGGAGCGAGCGAAGCGTTAAGAGTTAGAACCTCATAGGTTCTAACTGGCTTAGAACTCCACCTACTTTTGATTGACAGGCTTAATGACGTCACTGTTTGCGTGATTTTCTACGTAATCGTTTCACATGACGTGATGTCGCCAAGCTGTATGGGCGTGTTTTTATGAACTCTCACCTTTCGAAAAACACATGTGGCAGGGTGAGATGAAAGTGTTCCTAATTCGGCTAGTGGGATATCCCTTTAGCTCAACTGGTAGAGCGCAGGACTGTCACTCGGAGGTCCCGGGTTCGATTCCCACTCGTAACATTTGTCTTTCTCTTTATATCAACAGCGGGGATATTTATCTCAAATCTTTATTTCTTAACAGATTTCGCTCAAATTTGGATGCAAGCTTACCACATCGTATATAAACAGTATATGATTGCAAAAATCAAGATTTTGAATTTGCTAAATAATGCCAAAACAGCCATTCAAACCGCTGTGGTATGATGGTATCTCCTATCTTTCATGATTTATTTAACCGCAGGCCAAGTTTAGTGCAAATGTGTTTAGCATTACGTCCTCACATACAGCTGCTGAACACAAATTTTTTACATTCGCAACACAGCTAACATTTGTTTCATTATTTTCCAAAATAACTTATAAACATGTTCTTTTCTTTTCATAATTAGGTAGTCAAATCATTTTTAATGCAATTTAAGTTTGGAAATTATTGATTTGACGTTTCAATGCAATTGAAGGAAAACCTCACTTCCTGAAGCCTCCAGTAAATTCGTCCTTCCTGGCCGGAAGTAACATCACCCTCCGCTGTGACGTCACTTCCTCTCCTCCCGGAAGTATTAAATGGGTCTTCCCTCATGTAAGTAAATCAAGCCCTACTCGTCAAGTATCTCATTATATTTCTTTGAAACAAATCATGAACGTTTCTTTTGCCCGGTAGTGTTTGTTTAATACCATATTCAGAATCGGGTAAACGTTCATCTCTACAATGTTCTGAAAATCATGCCCCAGTGGGGCATTTGTATCCGCAAGTTTCCTTCAGTCCCATAATTACAAAGCTTTGCCTCGTATCGTTATTGATACCCAGCCAATACTTGACTTAAAGGGGCAATAGCACGTTTTTCGCTCAAATTACTCGATGAAATGTATTTGTAAAATAATGTCACCAATAGCAAAACGCCTTTCTCTCTCCGGAAAATCAAGTAAAAATGTGAATGTACATGATTCGGTAAAGCCATAGGAATCGTTTTGAAATTCAAAATAATAAAATATGTTCACAATAAAATGACCGCCATGCAATTTTTGCTTTATACGCAACATCATTAATACCACTACGGATAATTGGTTTGTGTAACAAGATGTTTACCCTATCAATATCATGGGAACTTTGAAAAAATAAATTTTGCAAAAACACGTGCTACTGTATCTTTAAAATCGAGCAATAATGGCAGATTCCGGATAAGAAGACCATGGGCGATCATCAAATATCAAATTGTAATCCAATGGCTGACTTAAAACATGCTATAAATAGCGATGAGTAACCAGCCGGTAACGTTCCTAGGCAAAAGCTGAGAGGATAATTCCATGATTCCAATTTTAAAAATTTAAACATTTAGTACTCCCGGTCCCCTTACAGCCTTTTTTCAAACTTTTGGCACTTTATACGGATTCGAGGTACCCAAGAATTCAGATCCAATGGAAGCGCTTGTAAAATCTTTAAATTAGTAAATAAGTGCGAAGACAATTAGGGGGTTGGAGAAATTTTGGCGGATACAGATATCTTGATGTGACAGGATGTGGGTATTCCAAACGTAGCAAAGTGGTGAAATGCAATTCAACAACACTGATTTTGCTGTTTGACACTGCTTTGATTTCATATACAGAACGAGGTAAACCCTCGCTTCAATGTTGTCCTGAACCCCGACAACTCCATCACCATGGTGAAGGCAGACAATGAGAACGAGGGTGAATACACGTGCATCGCAACAAACCAGTTCGGGTCAACTCAGTCCAAGGCGTATGTGCAGGTGGTCAGTAAGTATGATTCTGTCTCAAGGGTCTGTCAAACAGCCCAAAAGTCGCGTAAACGCACGAATCACGCACATAGTTTGGTTATGCGTGCCTGTCCGTCGAGAATTTTACCATTTTCAACGCGACTAAAAATCACCAATGAATTGCGCAAGAACTACGGAAAGAGCACTCACAAATCACTAACAAAGCACGCACTTCAGCGCATAGACACGCAAACAGGGCGAATACGTGGTTGTGAGCGACGAAAGGTCCGCTGAAAAACCACGCAAAATCTGCGCACTTGCACTAATGAACTGCGTACTACGCGAACCATGCGTCGTATGTCTGCTAATCGTCAGTGGAAAGTCGTCGATGAACGTGATAGCGGCAACATGTTACGCGAACGATCACTGACATTCGCGCACTGTCCACGTAAGAACTACGTACACTACGTAAAACTTACGTTAAACAGCGCAGTACTGCGTAAACTTTTACGCGAAGCCGAGTTTTGAGCTGCTCAAACATCGTCGGACACCTACGGAGGTTCCACGACAGACAAACTGATGAAATGCGCAAATCGTGCATGTATCGCGTAAGACTCGAATCGTGTGCGTGACTCATGCGTTTAGGCGACTTTTGGGCTGTGTTGGTGCTTCAATTGGTCCAGTAATATTGTTGAAATTTTGACCTAACCCGCCACAAGGCACCTGACGTTAGCAGCGGATTAGTTATTCACAGATTCGTTTTTGAAAAACTAAAAACTAAACCAGTCCCACCCCCCGCCACAAACATATTTTTGACGCCAGGTGATGTTTCAAGTATGTTCAATGTTTTAGAAATATAAACATCAAGTTAAAGTATATTTATGTTTATAATTTTAACATATATGAGCATGTGGATGTGATAATTTTAGTATTTTTAGAATGTTTTTATGGCTGAAATAAATGAGCACAAACTCTGTTGCACTATAATACATTTTTGAAAAGAGTGTTATCAGAGCTTTCATTTGATATATAACATGACACAATTGGGTGGATAAAAAAATTAAACTCTTAATTATATTTTGAAAGCGGCAGTGACCTCTATGTCCTTGAACGTCAAATTTGTCATTGTTCAACCGCTTAGATTTTCCTAGTTTCAAGATATGTTATAAACTTAAGAAATGCTTTAGGGTCTTCAAACAGTTCAACTCATTTCTGTTGCAATTTGGGATGGGTATATTATCATTATATATATATATATATATTGACTGGGCTAAATTGATGTTAGGAAATCCAGCGAGATTAGAACCCATGAAATATGCACCATAACTAACATAGCCACTCGCGCTGGGGAAATGAATATTTAATTAATCATCAAATTATTTTTAAAAAATTGTAAAATGTATATATCGTCCAATGATTGAATTACCTCCCTTGCAGATCCGGTCCATATGACCTTGACACCGCCCAAGAGTAGCTTGTCAAATCCGTACGTCTCATTAGAATGCAGAGCGACCGGTGACCCCGCCCCTACAGTCACGTGGTCTAAGGTCGACAGCTCATTGGATAAAACGGATCCTCGATACGTCATACTGGGCGGTGACCTCATTATCAGCGGCGTATCCCCCGCCACACAGGATAAAGATTCGGGTGTTTACGTCTGTACTGCTAGTAATGGGCGATCCACAGAGACTAAGCAAGTTATTGGTGAGTTGTACTTGCTATTCACTGCTATAACTAAGCCGTTGAAGATATTGAAGTTTTAAAAAATATCTGAAGTTATCTAATTGTTTTGGGCGAATATAATTTCTATCACAACGAGTTGGGTGAAATAGTGATATTTTTACGAGTGAAATAGTGATATTATCACGAGTGAAAGAGTGATATTTTCACGAGTGAAAGAGTGATATTATCACGAGTGAAAGAGTGATATTATCACGAGTGAAATAGTGATATTTTTACGAGTTTGTATCCCGTAGCTCAACGACATTGTTTGATTCCATCGTGTGATGTCGATCGACACGACGTCATAAAAATATGACGTCACTATGTCAGCGCCGCGGCCGTAATGGTTTTGTGTCAGCTATTTTCTTTCTATATACCTTAGTAGTTTACAGTGTGGAATAAACGACCTTACAAACCTCTTGGACCTTTAATTGCGTTTCACATGTTGATAGTTTGGAGATCTGTTGAGAACTTAGCCACTAAACAGAGCCATCAAGGATGTTGATGAACATTGTCAAAAATCTATCCCCGTGAAATATATACGCTTAATTTTTCACAAAAGTTTTCGACCAAAAATAAGCCGAGAAATTTCACTAATTAGTAAAGGCGTTTTCCAGTCTAAATATAGATCCAGTCTATTATTTTCAAGCGCAAAGCATTGTGGTTTATCTCACATGCTGTATACAAAGACACGAAAGAATAATTATAGGATATCTAACGAGATTCCCCTTTCATATCAAGTTTATGTCCCGAGTGAAGTAATTTTGCTTTGTATCGAGCCTTGGCGAGAGATAAACCAAAATTAGTTCACGAGAGACATAAACTTGATATGAAAGGGGAACGAGTTATGTATCCTATTTATTACGAACATGTATTTCATACGATTTATTTTGTTTTAAAATAGATATTTCTGTTGTCCCTATATAGGAACGGGACAGCAGAGTAATATCAACCCTGTCACAGCATCTATAATTTCATAATATTGCGACGTTAAATGTTAACGATTTTAAAATCAAACCATTGTATTAATATGTAATGTTCGGTACATAGCGAAACCAGTTGCACTAGTCATTCTGAAGGAAGCGTACGTAATATAACATCTCCCTGCTCGAGGACATGAGATGAGAGTTATCCGTCCTTTGAATGACGTCATGTCATGGCGACCGCCATTCGCATGTTTCTCGTTGTCGGAATGTGTAAACAAGCTAAAACATTAAAAACAACCTAGTTTTAGATGAACATCGCCGTTGAAATGGCTTTCCTTTCGGTTATTTTTGCCTTGTTAGTATAAATTCACTGTGCACCGTTACGAACACGTTAATACTGAGCATTTTGTGCTATGTCATTCCCAACGGTAATATTGAGAGCAAACACTTTTGCTGCATTCTTAACTTTGTGCTTATTAGCTCTAGTCACGGTGTAGCCTATTTGTAATTATTCTTTAAAATCAATCATTGCGGTGAGTACCAGTTGCTGAATCAACTGAACAATGAGATAGATATTAATTATAAGTGTTGTCGTAAAACATTTGTAATTTCATGATGAATGAATAAAGTAGTCCAGGCAGTGTCAAAGTTCATCGTTTGCCAATCAAATTACTTGAATGTGTTATGAAACCCCTTTACGAAGTACCACGTGGGTAATAACAAAGTTTATGAGCAATGAAAGAAATTGAAATATATAATTTATGGCGGTTATTTATTTTACCATTTCATTTAATTATGTATTTGCTACAGATATTGAAATAGCTGGTCTTATCTCAATAAAGACTACATTAAACAGGCAATAATTTGTATATTCTCAGGACATTTAGAAACATTGTATATACAATGTAAAGCAATCGTCACATTAAAAAAATTGTGACAAGGGTAACTTGGAAGAGAAGCACGTGGGTTGATATGGCGACTAGAGACGAGCCTTCACGCTTCGGAAACGCTTGCTCCTGTGTAGTACGTTTTACGCAATGAAGGGGAGTCTGTTTATATGACGTCAGATAGGCCTACCCGTAACGCGCGTTACTCGAAAATGTACTTCTCTTTCAATTTGTCGTGATATGAACATTATTTATGACATGTTATGTTGTAGATAAAAGATTTCTATGTCGATTGACGTTATAAGTATATTTTCCACCAAAATGTTTTTATTTGAAACACTAACATCATTGATGGCTAGTTAAGTGGCTAGTATGAACTATTAAGCAAGACAGTAAGTGAAGCGCAGTAAAAGATAAAAATAGGTCATTTTCTGAGAATCATGTTTGGCCATTAGCAAATGTCTATCGGTAACAAGGCGATGAATTAAAAATTGTTATATTTTTTAAGACAGTAATAAAAAAAAAACCTCTTATCTACTTGTAGTGTATAAAGATTTGAAAGCTCTGGACTGCACTTCCAAGTTTGAAGACTGTAAAGGTTCAACCGGCGTATCTTGTGGGTAGGTTCTGGTTTTAATACGTTCCAACTCACCGTATGTGCTGTTTACAATACAAACAAATTCACCCAGCTTGTATATTCATCCCCAATCGCCAAACATATCATAATTACTAGTTTCCAATTAAAATCGAGTAACATCATCATCCATGCGTAGAAACCGAAACTGCACGTCCCATTTACATGCACAGTAGTTATATGACCTATTGAACATTATCAAACCAAATTTGTGATTTTGTCTGGTTTAAATAAGATTCCAAAATTACGTTTGACTCATTGGCGCGCGCCACACGAGGTGCAATGTCAGAAATCGACACTTTTACCTTCATATCGTCAATATAATAAGCCGAGTATCATCAAAATGGTAGTTTTCGGTAATAGTTGTTACTTCTAGATAAAGTAACACCATTTATAACGTCTGGTATATTTGACCCCCAACAACACAATATATTTGTACCTTTAATTCGTGTTTTCTGAACATTTTTGTAATGTGTAATTGAAGTCGAAGAAAAATACGTCACGGTACATAAGAACACTCGAATTTTTAATCATATGCGATGTCTCTCGCAATTATAAAGGATATTATCATAAGTTTATTAAAATCTTAACATGCATTTTGCTGTCTAAACATAATCTTCCGCGATATGAATTTCTTGTAAATGCATATCTCGCCCGATGCGTGCTGAAGATGTCTAAATATATACCCTGCCAGCTATGAAACTAGTAATCAATATTTATCGGTTGAAACTAGTATTATGGCAGGGAGAATGTGGCTATGCATTGCGGTGAAACCTGCGAGCATCGACTGGAACTAGCGAACCATTGATGGTGCTTCGCTGAAATTCAGTGTAGCATTGCACCCAAACCTTACAGCGTGTATACAAGTTCTGCAGATAAAGTTGCCGTCCCCCTGGCGGGAATTCGAACCCCAAACCTCTTGATCCGACGCCGAACGCGCTAACCACTGCGCTATCTGAAAACCTGAAAACATTGTTTTGTCAAAATAACCTCAGTGTCTTAATTGATCGGTATATCCAATGTTAATGTAAGAAAATATATTTTTATACTCCGAAACGTCGAGAATTTTTACATTAAAGACGTTGTCGTCAAGAAAATCTTCCTGTTCTTATGTATGCCTCTTATAAATGTCCATCAAAGACTTAAAGTATGTGGGATTTCAATAAATGCTGCACATTATTAACTTCATATTTTATAAATGTCAACATGATATATGCTCTTGTGTCACCCACTCAAGGCATAACTGGTGCCAGCCTCCAATTAGGCAGTTGTAGACGAGTTATGCCTTGCGTCGGAAGATGCACACACGGCGGTGGAAAGAGATTTTAAAAATGTAATTGAAATTTATTTATGATTTTAACCATTATTGTATAAACACACCTACATTACATTACAGAGGTACGTGTCCGAGCGGATGTGCTTCACAACCCGGAAGTTTGTTTGGTTTCCATGACTACACAGCGGTAAGTATGTTCTTCCCCTTTCTGGACGTAGTAGTCATTTTATGGACGTTTCTTTCAATTTGTCTCTCCGGTCACAGGTGAAATTTAACGCAAATATGTTGCGCAACAGAGATGAACGACCAGTTTTCCATATGTGCGACTCACTTCGTTCGCGCATATGGAAAACTGGTCGTTCATCTCTGTTGCGCAACATATTTGCGCTAAACTTCAACTGTGCTCCGGTGCAGTACCAGTTAGTCACGCACATAGGACAATCTGGTTGTTCATCTATGTTGCGGAACATGTTTGCGCTAAACTTTGCCTGTAGGTAAATTGTCAAGTGTTCTATCAAATGATCTTTCTCTCCGAACATATTTTACTCAATCATTTCTTCCCACATAACCTCTTTTTCGAGTTGAGGATTTCCTGGCTAGTCATGGAGAATCATTTCTGCAATCAAAGTCAGTTATCAGTAGCGTTGTTTCGGTTTGTTTTCCGTTTCCGTTGAGTAGTTTGGATCAAGTTTCTTCACATGTGCGATGCAAATATGTCACAACTTGGACAGCGAGTAATTGACTCACTTGTTACAGAGGTTACTTTGTAAGACATGACTTGAGTAATAACTTAAGTTACCTCTTTCGGGAGAAACTTTGGTTTTACCCCAGAGACCGGTATATTTTTAATAACGTTTTAATGACTTATAAGGCTACGTATTTAAAGGGGGGGTAGCACGTTTTTTTGCAAATTTTACTTTTCATATTTCCCACGTAATGATACTTTGTGTCATTTAGATCTACTTTAGAGGGTAAAACATCATTACGCAAACCAATTTTACGATGTGGTAAAAACGACGTTGCCTGTAAGGCAAAAATTGCATGGCGGCCATTTTTTGGTGAACACATTTTATTAATCCGAATGACACAAATTATTCCCATGGTTTAATGGAACCATGTACACTATTTTTTACTTGATTTTCCGAAGAGGGAAGGGTGTTTTACTATTGGTGACATTTTTTTTCAAATACATCTCATCGACTTTTGTCACGGAAAAAACGTGCTACTGTCACTTTAAAAGAAAAGAAAGTATCTCAATACGATATGGCATTTTGACAAAGATTATAAGTAAACTTGTGATGTCCATCCTAATTAAAAAAAGCAAACTTTAGCTATGAAGTTATCAACTTTAGATGACATGAAATAGTCAGACATTTTTTTAATATATTATTTATGTTCATACTGCATACAAGTTTCAAAATATATTTCTCAGAACTTTTAAAACGATACTCACTACGATACGAACTAAAGCGAGATAGCAATATATCTAATTAGTAGCTGTGTTGTCCAGAACTCGCCAGTGTGCAAGGCGGCTGTCCAGTCGGGAGTTATCCCGGACAGTGGTGGACTGGTCACATGGACCCTGAGAGATGGGTCAAGCATGAACTTCCAGGCGACCACTCAAAATGGAGTGACCAGTAGCTCGTAAGTGTGTTATGTAGGAGTCACTTTTGGAGATTGTCCCATGGCAATGATTAATATTCCACTGAAAAAAAGTATCTAATATTTCCTTAAGTTCATTTTTTTAAAATCCATCCAGTTAAATCCAATTTTTCTAATAATGAAATTCTTAATTATACCCCCGCTACGAAGTAAGCGGGGTTATATAGCGGTCTGTCCGTCTGTCCGTCCTTCCATCCGGTCAATTTTCTCAAAAACCGTCAAAGGTACATCAACGAAACTTTGTACAGTTGTTAACCATGTTCTTCCGTTCGCGCAAAAACAATTTTCAACTTTCTGAGATTTAAATATTTTGTCGGTTCCATGGAAACGTCACTTTTTGGACTTAGTTTTATTGTGTTCAATGGGGACAAGTTTTCTCGGAAACTGTTCAAACTAGGTGAATGAAATGTGGTTGTGAGTACTCACTGTCATACTCTTTATCGAGTTCGAAAACCACCTCCGAAATATTATTTTTTACGGAGTTATGGCCCTTGAATCCGAAATTGAACTTGGTACCAAAAGAATTGTGATGCTCCAATGGGGAAAAGTTTTCTCAGAAACTATTACATCTAGGTGAATGAAATTTAACATGGAGGTAGTCCAGTTATGAGGTTATTAAGCCCTTGAATCTGAAATTGAACTTGGTACAAATTACCGGTGTGATGCTCTAAAGGGAAAAATTAAGTTACCTGAAAAATATTACATCTGGGTGAATGAAATTTTGTAATTTCAAAGCCAGTTCCCAAAATTATTTTGGACAAGTTTATGATGCTTGAAGCAGTTTTTTAAACATAGTACCCTTCACATCTATAATTCTCAATGGTCGGATAGCAGATGGCGGGGGTTTGTGAGCCATGCTCACTTTTTTCTTGTATTCCATTTGAAGTCGCAACTTCCTTTATGTCTTGTAATTAGAAGTATCACTTTCTTTCAAAATGACATTTAAATTGAAACTTTTTTAGAATATTTTTTTTCAAATGAAATTATGTTTTTCAAAGGGAAAGAGGATAAGCACGTATAGTGAAGTTGTATTTGAAGCGGTTTTTTTTCAGAATTATTTTTGAAGTTGAACGTTTACAAATATCTTTCGAAATTGACACTTTGTCAGTCACACCACATATTCTCAGAGCGGTTAGATACACCAGTACGATTAATTCTGCCTTAGCTGGTAAATCGAAAACTCAGAAACGTTTAACAGATTGTTTGATATCAGTGCAGAGGTAGAGGGAATGTATATGTAAAGAAAAGTAATCACCCGAACCTGTAGTTTGTGATAATCGATACTGGATGTTGAGAACACATCACTTCAACGTATTCATTAATTAATTCATTAATTAATTAATGTATTAATTAATTTATTTATTTATTTATTTATTTATTTATTCATTCATTCTTTCATTCTGTCATTCATTCATTCATTTATTTATTTATTTATTCATTCATTCTTTCATTCTGTCATTCATTTATTTATTTATTTATTTATTTATTTATTTTTTGTACATTTGCTGGGTAATTGACTCAATCATTCTTTGTTCCAGAACGGGTCCAATCCACAACGCAGCCTCTCTGTTCATGTCGTAATTTACAGGATTCAATATGAGGACAAGTCGAGAATAAATGTCGTTTTGCTCAGACTTATTTTATTCTATTGCCTTCATCTCAAAATTCCACTATCCCTATGTCAAGTGGCAACAAGCTGAAACAAGCCGACATGTACTGCATACACTTACTTTAAAAAGTTCAGATTTACTATAGTGCTATTGTGACCAGTCACATTACTCAACCATTCCAAACTATATATTGCCAACGTTTGTAAAAAAAAATACAGTTACAGTCATAGTATGACCTGATGTGCTGTTAAGCCAAACATGTACCATTGGCAAGGTCAGAGTTTGTGTTCACCAGATGAAAACCCTGATTGAAGTTTTGAAGCAAACTTCACACTAAAACGCCGCTGTTCACATGTACAATAATACACGTGCCTCAGTAGCAATGTGACGGGAGATACCCGTGCAACACGAACAGGATAACACCTGGATACGAGGGCGTTCTAGCACAGAGAGGCCTTTGCCTACAGGTCTTCCCCTAGGCAAAGGCCTGTCGAGGGTCTTCCCGTAGGCAAAGGCCTCTCTTTGCTGGAACGCCCGATTATGAGGGTTTTCTCTATTTTATATACCGAAACAAAAGACTTATGTGAGTGCACTTGTTTAAATGTTTTAACTACAGTGCAGGTGATCCAAGTCAAAAAAGCGCACATAAAATATGATCAAAGTTCTCGGACAGCAGAATACCAACAATCAACTCTTCATAGTCACCAATTCCTTGTGGTTTAATGGTAAAGCCTTGGGCTACAAAGCGAAGGGTTGCGGGTTCGATACGCGCATTATCTGCTTTGAAAATTTTAAACTTGGCAAGTTTGTAGACATTATCTTACTCAATGGGACTTAGAATTTAAGGGGTGCAAGGAACCCTATTTAGAATGTCTTATACTGTATAATACCCTACTGGAAGGGTATTATACTGTACAAGGCCCTCCCAGCGGAGTAACATCCAGTGTTAGGCCCTCTCGATAGGGTTTGTAAGGCCCAACTCCCTTTCTCAGGGATGTTTTCCCGGAAAAAAGACTACGTTCAACGAGTGTTAAATGGGCCTTGAAGTACATAAATCTGTATAAGGCTTGCAGTTGGTTCTCATGAGTTGAAAAAACTCTTCCTTGATGAGCATGGTGAGAGGCAAATTTCTCGATATTGAGCAATGACATCAAGCCATTACGGGGCGGGATAGCGCTTTCGGCTTCGGATCAAGAGGTCTGGAGTTTGAATCTCGCCAGGGGCTCTGCATATTTGTCTGCTGTCGAGAACTGTTCTACACGCAGTAAGGTTTGGGTGCAATGCTACACTTAATCTCAGAGTAGTACCACCCATAGTTCGCTAGTTCCAGCCAATGCTCGCAGGTTTCACCGTAATGCATAGTCACATGACGTTGCGGGCTTTCTCCCTGCCATAACACTAGCAGCCGCGATATAAGTGAAATACTCTTGAAAGCGGCGTTAAACCCCAACTCACTCACTCACTCGCTAGTTCCAGCCGATGTATGTTTCACCGCAATGCATAGCCCATGACGTTGCGGACTCTTTCCCTGCAATATTTTTAGCAGCCGTGATATAAGTGAAATATTCTTGGAAGCAGCGTTAAACCCAATTTCACCTCATCAACTCTAGCCATGACACTGCTCCAAGATGGAGGATCACAACTGTTTGTTTCCAGAAGTCACGGTCTCCTATATAAAAAGTCTGTTTCTAACCTCTGAGGGGGCGGGATAGCGCAGAGGTTAGCGCGTTCGGCTTCGGATCAAGTGGTCTGGGGTTCGAATCCCGCCAGGGGCACGGCAACTTTGTCTGCAGTAGAGAACTGTTCTACACACAGTAAGGTTTGGGTGCAATGCTACACTGAATTTCAGCGTAGTACCACCCATGGTTCGCTAGTTCTAGCCGCCGCTCGCAAGTTTCACCGCAGTGCATAGCCACATGGCGTTGCGGGCTTTCTCCCTGCCGCGATATAAGTGAAATACTCTTGAAAGCGGCGTTAAACCTCAACTCACTCACTCACTCTAACCTCTGAGACACTTTCAAAAGACCGACTCCATACTACCCTCTGAAGTCAAAGATATTTCGCACAGTATACTTCCTTTTGTTAATCTCTTAATTTATTGGGAATTGAATTGGTATAACGTCACAAAGAGATACTTCAAAACCTACGTAGCTTTCAAGAACATTCTACTCCATTAGATCATAATAGTAATCAAATAGCACGTGAACACACTCCCACTGTAATACGTTAACATTAGATACGTGAAGTTAAAGGGGCAGTAGCACGTTTTTTTGCTAAACATTGTTTTCAAATTTCCCATTTATAATGATAGTTTATCTCATTTAAATTAACTTTAGAGGGTAAACATCTTATTACACAAACCAATTATCTGTAGTGGTAAAGACTATGTTGTGTATAAAACAAAACTTGCAGGGCGGCAATTTTAATGTGAACACAATTTATTATTTTGTATTACAAAAACGATGTCCAAGGCTTTACCGAAACATGAACACTCATTTTAAACTTTATTTTTCGAAGAGAGAAGGATGTTTTACTATTGGTTAAATTATTTTTCAAAGACATTTCATTAACTTATTTGAGCGAAAAAACGTGCTACTGCCCCTTTAAAGGGACATAAATAAACACAAAGCACATTTGAGTATTTATCCCCACTCGCAATGAAGGTCACTTATCTCCTAGATTTTGCAAGTTCATTATTTTACCTGTGTTAGAAGAAATTATTATAAACGGAGGTACAAAAAAACCTTTACACCCTAGTGTTTCACTCACACAGTAAAAATAACTAAACAAATTGATATGATAGAACCGGGATATCATTTAATGTTTAATGTTGACTGATTCGGCGAACAACCATACTCGTTTTTTTCAAACGTGCAGAGGACCAAGGGGTATAAAATCATTTTTACACCAACATGATCCCTACCATGTTTATAATGTTGTAAATGTGTGCAGAACAAAGCACATTTATTGATTTTCACTTAGCAAATGTCTTACATGTATATGTCGATGAACAGTTGTGTTTTATCCAAATTAATTTTGGAAGAATTTATTAATTGAAAATTTCATTTTTCCCCAAAAAATTAAAACCACATATAATTATTCCTTAGCTGATGACTAAACGCCTGTACTTTTGATTTTTAGAGTACGACTTCGGAAACATAAGATAATTGTAATTGAAAATCAAACATATGATAAAACCAACTGAAGTGTAAAGTTTCCTTTGTACCTCAGTTTATTAATGGCAAAAATAACGACTTTGTGCTGATGTGACATTTACTTGGAAGTGGGAAACTAACCATTCACACTGACGAACAATATCAAAAGTCTTGTTTCAGCGTAGTACCACCCATGGTTCGCTAGTTCCAACCGCTCCTCGCAGGTTTCACCGCAGTGCATAGCCACGTGGCGTTGCGGGCTTTCTCCCAGCCGCGATATATGTGAAATACTCTTGAGAGCGGCGTTAAACCCTAACTCACTCACTCAAACGTCTTATAAAATACCAAATGTCTACCTATACACCTAAATTTATCACTTTTCTAAAATGCTTTTAGTGGTAGACATGTATATAACCTTATTTAGTGTAAATCTCAATAAAACTCTCCGTCATTGAAAACGATTCAGCTTTTCGTAGTGAAATCAGGTGGATGAAACGTTCGTAAAATGCAGAAGTGAAGCATGCATAAAATCATTTTCGTAGAGGATCTTCTGTGTTTTCTGACATTTAAATTGTCTCTCAACGATTGACTCGTAATGTCGTAACATTATGCAAGTGCCGTCATCCCTTTTTTTAAAATTTCCACAATAATGAGAAACGTGCGATATATGAAAATGTATATAAATATATCAGTTTTAGAAATCACACGCGTTCATTGCATAGGATGAAGAATACATTTAGTTTTGAACAATCATAAACACATCATCTAGCGATAATGTTCAGTTCTATTTAGTTATACAGTTGCTTTTATTACTCACCCGTTGAATATATCGCAGTTTAACAAATCTACAATGTTATTACACATTATGTAATAACATCGTGTGCTGACGTGACGTCATAATGGCAAAAATATGACGTCACAATGTCAGCGGCGCGGTCGCAATGGAATGTGTCCCATTTATCGACGAGTATGTGGAATTGAGTGGCATTTAAATCAGTGGGTAATAAATAAAATACTAAATCGTTTCCGTTTAATAACATATTTATGAAACTTGTGAATGATATCGGCATCTAACTCGCTTTCGCTCGTCAAATACCGAACCACTCACTCGTTTCATAAATATGTTATTAAACGGGACGTCGTTTAGTATTCTCTATCTATGAAACAGTGCAATTAATTACTAAACAATACAAGTGATTTTGGCCTTTAGCTCTGCATTTCGAGCCCCGCAGCGAAGCGCCCGTAATACAAATAATGAGTGTACTTTGGCGCTAACATCCACCCACCAAGTGCATGCTCAAAGCACTTACAAATTAAAGATAACAGTTAAAGGTGCTGTAGCACGTTTTTTTGCATATTAATTTTTCTCAAGTTTGTCGTCTACAATTAAAGTATATACAATATAGTGTTACATTAGAAGGTAAAACATCTCATTACATAAATACTAGACTAAGTACATTTGCACATTTCACAAAATTGTCACACATTTAGATAAATACATTACCTAAAACATATCATCTTCCCAAAATATGTAATTCCAGAATGCAATTACATGTAATTCTTACAATGATACTGTCTTATTCATGGATATCATATTTAGGTAATAATTAACTCCAACATGACTTAGACATTAACTAACGAGTGACGGGTAATGACAGATTATCTTTCCAGGGTTATATTAATTGCGTAATTCTCTCAAGTATGTCATTTTCAGTCACGATTTGGTAATAGTTTTTACTTACCCCATTTTAATTTGAACTAAAACGCGAATATTAAAACCCAAACGTTTCTCTATAATTATCCATCAAATAGACGTTAATGTTTTATAACAGGAAACCCCATTTTGTAATTTCGTCCCAAGTCTATATACATTCATCAAGAACGTATGCCTCGTTCCAACTCATCCCTTGTCAATCAATTCATACAAGGCAGCTGTCTCCAGTGAAACGCGTGCTTTTCGTGCCGCATGTACATTTCAGTAACGCGTACCGCTGTATAATTGGAATGAAAAGCATGCATATCACATGGAAAGCATGCACAAAAAAATACGAACTGCACGTGCAACGCGTGGATTTAAACGTCATAATGCATGAAATACACGCATCGCACGTCCTGAACGTGAAATGCCTGTCACAATACATTCGACCGCTGTGATTCAAACCGTTACAATAATAAATACTTTAAATATAGGTATACTCAAATAATAATTTATATAACTACAGATTTGATAACAATTAATGAGGTTTGTTATTGAGTTGGTAAACCTTTCTAATGAATTATCTGTCTGCATTTTGTCATTATCAAATGCAATTAGCGACGTACCCTTTCACTGTTGTCGGTTGAGTGATGGCTACAGATTTTGATTGATGTGCCAAACTTGACAACTTCATTTGTGTCACTTAATATAAAAGTAGAAACAATTATACAGCCGATATTTGACATATGCCACGCGTCTTATGAGTAAAATTGATTATAAATAGTTACAATGGACGAAGTAATCAATCAGAGAACAGTTATTGCATTGTTAGACAAGTTCACGCTGTGGTCTGACTTGCATTTCAACTAAACAGGATTTCAAGGACAATTGCGGACGTCAAAAGACATTAGTAACAAACATACAAAACGTCTGCAGCTTGACTTTCACGTGATTTTCACTTTATCGGAATAGCAGAACCGAAAAGGTTCATTTTCTAAAGGGAAGTGTGTTTGAAAAACTAAATTTCAGGATAAAAACGCCTTATTGTTTGCAATTCATATGTATAATATTTACTTCTTCAAAAGGTGAATTGCAGTTATTGAAAGGGTTAAACATGTATACATTCTGAAAGTTGAGAACTTTGAAAGTAAAGTGTCACAATATGCCTCACAGTGTAAATGTGGTATCAAATGACAGTGGATAGGTATTACATTTGTTTAGTTGATGCATTTTTCTCACACTTTTTACACTATATCCCGTTTTTTGTCATATACTAGTAAATATCACGCAATGTCGCGTGTTAAAACTACAAATAGACTATATCCTTTAGAGTTTGTGGTTGTCGTATTGGCGTGTATATTGTCTAAATCACGATTCATGTTCAGGCACTTGCTTTGTCAACGTTGTCAAACGAAAAAGGAATTTACACTAAAACTTGACAAAAACTCTTTGAGACAAACATGTCTGTACAAAGTTTGCTTTATAATACAACTTTGAATCTTGTTCAAAATATCATGTGATGAAAAGTATATTAACTGTCGTTCACATGCTGAGAAAATGAGATTTATAAAATAAATCGTATTTATGATGAATATTAAAAGCTCATATTTTCGTTCGTAATGGGATTTTAGAAGAGTTTCTCCAAATAATTTTTCTGATTTACAAACACAACATGTCCCGTTTGCAGTATTGCATTTCATGAAAGAGGGACGCATAAATATTTAATCATTAAAAAGAATAAAATGTTAATATGAATAAAATATGAATTTTGTTAACTTAAATCTTTGATAACATAATATTATTTACGAACATATTTAGACTTCAAATTACAGGACGATAGATAAGGTGTTTATTTCAAAACACCTTAAATATGAAAGATTAAGTAATAAAGGTGTTTAATGATTTACATTATCGAGATTTATTTATAAAAATATAAGGTAGTTTTAACTCTTTCTCTGATTAAACAAAAACACGTGTTTACAATCGTTATTATCATTACTGATCCATGTAATAAATTTCATATGTACACATGTACAAATATTAGAGAGGAGGCAATGTTATTACGTACATGTAACGTTATACCCACAGACTTAATTAATTAGCAACTGCGATACTAATTCTCATGACTATTGTTTTGATGATTAGTTATGAAATCTTCACATTGTCACCAAAATGATATAATATCAGCTACAGAAACATTATTTCCATATTTGTCTCTCATGATTATTACGGAACCTACACCTTATCAAACAACACATTTACAATACAATACAATAAAATACAATACAATACAACACAATACAATATAAAACAATATAGTTTATTAAAGTATCATATCGCCTATATAGAATAATGCATATATGCCTAAAATTAAAATAAATATATATTGGTATAAAATGTAAGTGAATTGTAAACAAATAAAATAATAATATAATGATATTATACGGTGAAATATTTATCTACTTATAAATTGTTTGATTCTATGTGTTTAACTTGTGAAGACAAGATTCATCAAGATTTAGATAATACTTTCCTTCAATATCATTCCTCATCAATCATTACATTATTATTTTATTTGTTCACAATTCACTAACACTATATTTATTGTAATTTCAGGCATGTATGCATTATTCTATATAGGCGATAAGGCGATACTCACCATTTGTACAACATGGGTTAAAATATAGGTTAAGCTTAATTGCAGGGGTGTAAAAGTACAAATGCCACCAGAAAAGGGTTATGAGAGACTACAAATTAAAATGTTAAGAGCATTATGATATATAGGTATATCGGTAAATGTATAGAATAAAATAAAAGGTAATGTACATTATATTTAAAATATACAGTTAGAATGAATAGTTTTAGAATTATACAGAAAATAAATGCTACAGTATAAAAAGATGAGGTATGCATTGTATAGGAAAATTACATATAAAACACCACACCGATTAGATCTAACATGGCCATCAATGGGACATCGGGGCTCCGTTCCATAACAGTGAGCGCTTATAATCGCATATTGAGCGCTCAAAGTAGCTCTCATTCTATCCTGAACGATACGGTGCGATTCCTCGAGGTTTGCTCGCTTTGCTACGTAGCTTTACATTGAACAATCGCGTAATCCATTATAGAGCGATTACTTTTAAACGTCTTTTTGAACATAGACCTGATGTACATACGATGTTTAAACAAGTGTTGTTCGAAAAGTATCAACTGATAGATGAAAGTTAATTATGTACATGTAGCGGAGATGATCACAAATCTGTCCCCACAATATGACAGCAAAAGGACGTTTACTTATTTTTTGAAAATTGTTCTTGCAACAACTAATTAACACGCAAGGCTATGGGAATTACGTCACATGCACGTAATATTATGGCCGCCCGTTGTAAAGGTTTGTTCGTTTTAGCTGGAAAGAGCAGCGGGCATACGGTTGACTGTTAATAAATGAATAATGAATGAATAGTTTGTTTATTAACGTGTCCCGCATACAAATACAGGGTATGAATACAAAGTGAATACACAAGGTAAAATTGATTATGCAAGGTCTCAATACGGCGTAGATCAGTAAAATATAAACGAATACTAAGATGATAAAAATATATAAGTAAAATAACGTACATATTTAAAAGGCATAAACATACATAAAAAGTTAATTTGAGAAAGTGTGCTTGAGACATTTACGACGATAAAATATCTTAAAACACATCAAAGCTAATTTTATAAATAAAGTTTAGAAGATAACAACAAATCTAATTTAAAACCTGGGGTATTACAAGTAAAAACAACACAGATGGCCGTTGCACAAAACAACCTTAACACTAAGGTTAGCCTTAGTGCCACCTTTCAATATTGCACTAAGGTTACATAAGTGACTTAAAAGGAGGGTTCTATCGGGGTATTTTTGTGGAAACGAAATTCGAGAGGATATTCCTGTTTACACATATATATTATTAATACATGATTAAAACACAGTGAAATTGAAAGATACTAATAATGGTAACATTTTGATGACTTTCACAACTTGATAAAAACACAAGCGCACATTTGTTGAAAATTAAAACAATGAGAAATGAAGCCATTCAGCATAACAGCAAATTGTTTATTAGTTTTATTACATATTATGTGTTACTATGTGAATACTCTATCAGTGTATGTCTTAAGTTATAAAAAAAGTTGCAAAATTAGGTACAATACAGCGTGTTTTCGATTCACATACAAAATCCAATATGGCGACAGAACTCGCCCTTTAATGTCACCTTAGAGAATCCTGCAACGGGACCCAGGTCTCCAGTTCGAACCCCTTCTTTGTTAAGAAATACACGCTATCGTATAAGTTTATATTTTAAATCTACACACCAACTGCACACCCGGATATAGATATAACATAGGTAAATATTATTCATATGGGAGTTGACACATGTCATTTCCACTAACTATATCTAACTCCATGGTCTCATATAGAACAAATACAATTTGTGTAGAAATTATATATGTGTGTTTCAGCCATATATATTGAAATGATATATACAGCAAGTGTCTTCGAAGTATATATATATATATGTTTATGTAATGCAAAAAATATGCTTATCTTAAATGTCACAATGTTTGCCAAATACAATCCGACAAAACATATATTCATGTATATTATTACCATAATGGCGGCATATGAGATCGCCGCGTTCGTTTAAGCTCGTTCGTTGAATTGCACTGCATTAAAATCAAACATAACAGAGTCTTTGTTTCATAAAACATGCAAAAACATATAAATCTCGAAATGTAGGTACATAAAATGAGAAACCAGTAAAACGCTGTTAACTCTCCCACTGCCACGGACAGGTAAAGTCGCTGCGTTCCTTGCAAATCGCAGCCACAGTTTGAATCTCGGCAGCGGCGAACAAGAAGGGAGTCATTGTTGGTGGTCATGTGACATCGCTATAGTATGAACGCTCACACCTGGAAAAGCGACCAGGTAACCCCTCCCCCTCGCCTCCCCCCTCGCCTGCAAGACGCTAAGTCAGACCATCCGTTTCATAGCCCACAGGTCGCGGCTAAAGACGGCTGCTCGCACACACTGTCTGTAGGGGACGTCTCGTCGAGTGAGGTGTCGGTACACTTGTCGCGTTAAAGACTCGAATTTTGGAGTTTTGGTTTTGGATTGTATTCGTTATTTCGTGCATTCACTTATTGCACCGAGGAAGTGACTTATTGCCTCAGGTGTGAGTTCATAAGTGATCTTATGACGAATATCGTGTTTTGAATTACATATCTTAAATATCATTTGATTAAATTCAATCGTTACCATGCCGGGATCAGAAGCTATGGAGTTTGCAGACATGAACAAGTATAGTAGCAGTACAAATTTGACAAACGGAAAGTCGAAAAACGGCGGTTGTTACGTGAGCACGGCAGTTGGTTTTCTGATGATTTTGCTAGCTATTGCTATAGCAGTGGGTGTTGGACTTATTGTACATTTCGCCGGAGGAAAACGAGAAATAATTTGCAACTGTGGAACGTCAGGTTCGAACCCCCAGACAGAGAAACAAGTGATGGAACAATGCAAGAAGATGGCCATGGAAGGAAATTCTGAAATATGTAAGTATATATCATTTATTAATTTCTAGAGCAAACATATTAGTTTCATATTTTCCATATGCTGCTAAAAACAAACGCATTACGTATCATCAACGATGGTAAACTATCGAAGGACATATTTTCCATATGATGCCCAAAGGCAATCAGTTGGGTATGGTATCTTAAAGTTACGTCATTAACAATACTATGACGTAACATTTATTCAAAACTTCAATGCGGTGACGTAGGATAGCCAGTCTATATTTGAAAGAGACAGAGAGACAGAGACAGAGACAGAGAGGGGAGGGGAGTGACAGGGAGAGAGACACACACAGTATGAGAGATAGAGCGTGAAAGAGAGACACAGAGTGAGAGACAGAAACAGAGAGACGGAGAGGGGAGGGGAGTGACAGAGACAGAGACACACACAGTGAGAGACAGAGCGTGAAAGAGAGACAGAGTGAGAGACTGAGAGACAGACACAGAGAGTGAGAGAAACAGGGAGAGATACAGAGAGAGAGAGTGCTGGGAGGGTTCATTAATGATAAAAGGAACTTTACAACAAATAGCTGACATTAGTCCATGGATTTCATTTTCATTCTCTACTGTACTATCGTTTTTTTAAAGGTTATTTTCTTGGCCTTTCCCATTGAGTGTAGGCTTACTGAATGGAAACCTTGACCTTGTTTCTATTTTATACATAGCCATGAAACAGGAAAACAATAGAAAACCCCAGAAATTTAGTAGGAGTAATCGAGAGTGTAGAAAACTTGAGATATGAAATAGAAATAACGTTCGACAATACTGGCATATTTTATGTTACATCATGTGAAAAAAGGTCACAGACAAAATTGTCAGTGATAATTAAAAACGTCTTAACCCTGTGATAGATGAACGTTAAATGGTGCATTTATTACATTTAATTTTGTTTACATTATTTGCAGTTACATTATAAATTATGTGCACGACTCTTAAGAAACGAAACCCGTATTTCTCTTAAAGCTATGAACATTGAGATTTTTAGAATTCAAGACATTCTTCAACGCGGAAGCAACTGGTATTTGTCTGTGAATGTGAGTCCGTAATAAATGTCACTTTTACTTAGTTCACCAAGTTCTGCCCTATGACTGTATATATAAAATAAGAAACTTGAATAAGTCTAGTGTCTCATTCAGCAATTATACATCTTAATTCAAATGTACAAGAAAGTCAAACAAATAAACTATAGTTACATAAACTCACGTGCAAAGAAACGCTACCATACAACATACAAGCTAGGTCAGCTCACGAGCGCAACATATGACTATAACTGAGTTATATCATGTCTTCATAATCCCAACAAGCTAAATTTTTAAAACATTATCTGTTCATATTTCTTAGAAACACACATTTAAGAAATCGTCGTTTACGAATCTCCTTTGCTAGATGAGAAAGGGGTGTTAAAAAGGGCGTCAACAAATTCAAGTCCAAGGAACTTATTAATATCGACAACATTTTTTAATTAGATTTCTACAATTTAATGAATTCTTAAATGTCAAACACATTTGGAGAAAGCGATATCAGGACCGTAAGTGTATAAGAACTGACATGAAAATAAAATGATCATCCTCTGATGTGTGCAATTGTGCGTACTTATTTACAAAACTTACGATATCTACTTTCTGCGACAGCAGTATTTCGTTTTATACGCTGTGGTATATAGTTTTATCGTTTAGTCCGGTATTGCTAGTATAAACAGGCATGTCACGTATGAACAACATGTAAACATGTCAACAAAACTCGCTGTGGACAAAAGTCTTACTTACATATGTATATATGTCACCGACGGTTAGGTAGTAGTTGTTATGCAAAGATCAAGCACCCAAATATGAACTTAAAGGCGCTTTAGCACGATTTTCATACTGAAATAAAGCGTTCTCACAAAATTAGAAATAAGTTTTACCAATGGATAAATGATACTCATATATCAATACAAAGATTTCTAAAACATATGTACATGGTGCGGTTTAGCTTTTCGAGCCCTTTTCTATCGAGCGGCCATTTTAAGGTGTTCACATTAAAATGGCCAATCGAAGGTAGTTCAAGTGATCTGACTGATGTAGCGATACCTAAACACTCAGAGTAGAGTTTTAAATATGGAACAATGATGGAATGGTCAACCATCTTGCTGTTTGAACTCAAATACTCATGAAATCGACAAAGATTCCTCTCACACTGAAGAGTTCCACACCACTGTCGCTTTATACGTCGCCTCATTTTCTTCGAATACGAATAGCCGTTTTCTAAGGAGATACGGCTTATGTAATTAGAGAAATTTTGTCGTGTAATTAGCGGTTTTACCAATATATTGTATACATTTTAAAAAATAAATGGCCAATTTGAGAAAACGTAATGTGGAAAAAAACGTGCTACAGCGCCTTTAAATGTATTGTACATTGCACCCAAACCTTACTGTATGTAGAACATAACCCCACAGCAGAGAAAATTGCCAAGACATGAGTTGTGAAAATGGAATAAAACAAAGGAGACAGTGTGTAAATATATAAAGAAGTTGACTTTCCGGATAGACATGTAGTAATACAACTTCAAACTGCCCTTGAAACAATTTAACGACGTTAGAGGCTCTATTTATTTCTAATACCTACAGAGATGAAATTTAAAAACTGGGACAAACATCGGCTTTCATTCTCTCGCTACACAACCACAGACATTCAGTGCTATATTTCTCCAGCTGAACACGATATAAATGTTGTTTATATGAGTGAATTTTCGACTCGTGGCAAGTGGATTTGTTATAAGAAGAAATTCAACAAACTCAAATAGTGTTTTAAGCACTCACACACAATATAACATTTTTCTTGTCATTTTTTAAGTATTGTATGTTGAGAGATTTACGAAACAAATGTTGATATGTATGTGATTTGTCACGAAATAGAGTACTTAGCCCGTGCAGATCATGCAATCCCAAATTTGTCAGACGGTAAACCTGTCAATCATACGAGAATCTCGTGCAGATTCAAACGTTCTTAAACGTGGAGTCCGTGAAAAACTGCACGTGCAATTCATGCATTCTGGGGAGTCGGTTGTATCCGCTGGCAATAAACCATTCGATTCGGTGTCACAGACTCTAATGGAAAGTAAGCGATTGCGCAGTGCAGATTGACATATTTATATAAAGGAAATTCATCATTTCAGTTCTTGAAATCAATTTATTGAAAATAAAAAAAACCCATTATATTTCTTCAAATGTCACATTCGTCCGTAATATACATACATAAAGATACATATAGATGTGTTCATTTAAACAATAAAACTGTATTTAATCGAAATTTGTTCTTATACCATTATTTTTATATTCCTTGTATATATCGGGTTACATTGAATTAAACATTAATTTCCTTGAAGGCGCTATTGCACGTTTTTTTTCTCCAAATTATGTTTGCTGACATTTTTTTTTACAAATATTAATACGTCAATGGCTAAACATCTCATTACACGACCCGATAAGCCGTATCCATAGAAACGGTTTAGAATCCGCATTTGAAGAACATTTTGCGACGACGTATAAAGTGACAGTGGTGTGAAAGATCAGACAGCAAGATGGTTGACCATTCAATCATTGTACCGTATTTAAATTTCCACGGTGAATACATTAAAATGGCTACTCAGTGGGAAATGACTCGTAGGGTTTAACCGAACCATGTACATTCGTTTTATAGCTCTTTCAATTGGTTCAGGAGTAAATTTAACCATTGGTAACACTTATTTATATTTTTGTGAGAGCACTTTCTGTCACTAAGAAATTCGTTCTACAGTGCCTTTAAAGTATT